>OY740795.1:29591322-30191322 GCA_963514005.1 Raja brachyura | reverse complement strand
TGTAAAAGGCACATCTTTATGGGTTTAGGTCATTCTACTTCTGATGACTTTGAACAAGGGGCGAGGTGATTCTATCCTGTAGGAAGCATAGAAACTGACATGATAACACAATGGTTTTTTTTCCCCTTTTGCACTTTGCATTAAAAAATGAAGTATAATCTTTTACCTGCATTGACATTTATGGATCCATTTGCATTGGAAAGTTTTAGTTCATTCCCCCCCCCCCATTTTTACATTTATATAATTTGCTTTTTACCCGAAAGAAAAGGAGAATATTATTTATTTCCAAGATTTACGTTTCTTTCTGTATTAACAAGGTTGCTAACATATTCTTTATGTGGCTAAACACCTTGTAAAATTGTGGTCGATATCAATATGATGAGAAATACGCATGAGCAAAATGTATTTGTTCAAAGAATTCCCGCTGGAGATGTACATTCATCATCTAAATGACTTGACTCTTGGAGGAATTATAGAAGATATTTGCTGACTATTTCTTCACTGATTTGCATTCTTTTGTTTTCAATTAAAATACTCTTGGTGGTTTAGAAAAATAATTTTATGAACATGTGCATTTTTTTAAAAATATATTTTATTTGTGTATCACTACTTGGCCTCATCTGGAGATTCTTTATCAATTCATGGTGGGTAATGATTTTACTTCCAATCTGTTTGATGTTAATAAATATTTGAGAGGAAAATCATGTTTTGTTTACTTTTGAGGAAATATTGTTATTATAATTATGCTAACTATCACTAATTGTCATAAAAGAAGCTAGAAAAGACCCTTTACTCTGCTACCCCTAAATAAAATCCAGTGCAACCAATTGCCTTCAGAAGTCACCTAATTAGTAAATAGAATCCACTTGTGTGTAATCTAATCTCAGTATAAATACAGCTGTTCTGTGAAGGCCTTTGAGGTTTGTTAGAGAACAAATAGCATCATGAAGCCCAAGGAACACACCAGACAGGTCAGGGATAAAGTTGTGGAGAAGTGTAAAGCAGGGTTAGGTTATAAAAAAATATCCCAAGCTTTGAACATCTTACGGAGCACTGTTCAATCCATCATCCGAAAATGGAAAGAGTCTGGCACAACTGCAAACCTACCAAGACATGGCCATCCACCTAAAATGACAGGCTGGGCAAGGAGAACATTGATCAGAGAAGCAGCCAAGAGGCCCATGGTAACTCTGGAGGAGCTGCAGAGATCCACAGCTCAGGTGGGAGAATCTGTCCACAGGACAACTATTAGTCGTGCACTCCACAAATCGGGACTTTATGGAAGAGTGGCAAGAAGAAAGCCATTATTGAAACAAAGCCATAAGAAGTCCTGTTTGCAGTTTGCCACAAGCCATGTGGAGGACACAGCAAACATGTGGAGGACACAGCAAACATGTGGAGGAAGGTGCTCTTGTCTGATGAGACCAAATTTGAAGTTTTTGGCCTAGCGGAAAACTAACACTGCACATCACCCTGAACACACCATCCCCAGCATCATGCTGTGGGGATGCTTTTCTTCATTATTATCTGAATGCTTTTATTATCTGAATGGTGGCAGATTAGGTGAGGGGGAGATGCAACGAGACCTGGGTGTCATGGTACACCAGTCATTGAAAGTAGGCATGCAGGTGCAGCAGGCAGTGAAGAAAGCAAATGGTATGTTAGCATTCATAGCGAAAGGATTTGAGTATAGGAGCAGGGAGGTTCTACTGCAGTTGTACAGGGTTTTGGTGAGGCCACACCTGGAGTACTGCGTACAGTTTTGGTCTCCAAATCTGAGGAAAGACATCCTTGCCATAGAGGGGGTACAGAGAAGATTCACCAGACTGATTCCTGGGATGTCAGGACTTTCATATGAGGAAAGATTGGATAGACTCGGTTTGTACTCGATGGAATTTAGAAGATTGAGGGGGGATCTTATAGAAACCTACAAAATTCTTAAGGGGTTGGACAAGCTAGATGCTGGAAGATTGTTCCCGATGTTGGGGGAGTCCAGAACAAGGGGTCACAGTCTAAGGATAAGGGGGAATTCCTTTAGGACCGAAATGAGGAAAACATTCTTTACACAGAGAGTGGTGAGTCTCTGGAATTCTCTGCCACAGAAGGTAGTTGAGGCCAGTTCATTGGCTATATTTAAGAGGGCGTTAGATGTGGCACTTGTGGCTAAAGGGATCAGGGGCTATGGAGAGAAGGCAGGTACGGGATACTGAGTTGGATGATCAGCCATGATCACATTGAATGGCGGTGCAGGCTCGAAGGGCCGAATGGCCTACTCCTGCACCTATTTTCTATGTTTCTATGTCTATGTTTCTATGTTTCAGGAGGGACAGGGAAGCTGGTCAGAGTTGATGGGAAGATGGATGGAGCCAAATACAGGGCAATCTTGGAAGAAAACCTGTTAGAGTCTGCAAAAGACTGGGGCGGAGGGTCACCTTCCAGCAGGACAACGACCCTAAAAATACAGCCAGAGCTACAATGGAATGGTTTAGATCAAAGCATATTCATCTGCTAGAATGGCCCAGTCAAAGTCCAGACCTAAATCCAATTGAGAATCTCTGGCAAGACTTGAAAATTGCTGTTCACAGACGCTCTCCATCCAATCTCACTGAGCTTGAGCTATTTTGCAAAGAAGAATGGGCAAAACATTTCAATCTCTAGATGTGCAAAGCTGGTAGAGACGTACCCCAAAAGACTTGCAGCTGTAATTGCAGCGAAAGGTGGTTCTACAAAGTATTGATTCAGGGGGGGTGAATACTTTTGCATGCCACACTTTTCAGTTATTTATTTGTAATAACATTTGGAAACCATGTATCATTTTCCTTCCACTTTACAATTATGCACCACTTTGTGTTGGTCTATCACATAAAATCCCAATAAAATACATTTATGTTTGTGGTTGTAACATGACAAAATGTTTAAAAGTTCAAGGGGTATGAAAACTTTTGCAAGCCACTGTATATTCAAGCATCTTTTTGTGAATCTCAGTGAGTCCAGTGGACCATCTCAAACATGAGAGATGTGTCTTCTAAAACTCAACCATTTTAGCTTGAAAACTAGCTCCCTATCAAGGATTTATACAGAGTCAAAGTGACATATCGTACAGAAACAAACCCTTTAGGTTTTGCATTAGACTTATTATTGTCACATGTACTGAAGTAACGTGAAAAACATTGTTTTGCTCGCTATCCATTCAAATCATATAATACTATACATAAATACAATTAAACCAAACTCAAGTACAATAGATAGAGCAAAGGAGAAGATATAGAGTGCAGGATATTGTTCTCAGCATTTTAACGCATGAGTTCCATCAACAAAGTCTAATGTGCACAATGGTGTGAGGGTAAATTTGACAGTACCCTAGCTTTTGGAAGGACTGTTCAGAAGCCTGATATCCAAGGAAAAGAGCTGTTGTTGAGTCTGGTTGTGTGACTAGGCTGGGATAAGTATTTGATTATGTTGGCTACTTTTCCAAGGCAGCGGAACATTTCCTGAAGTCAATAACTAATTACTTCATCTTGCCGACATTGAAGAAGAGGTTGTTGCCCTGATACCATGTTCTATATCTAAGTTCTCTATCTCCTTCCTATACTCCATCTTGTCATTATATGTGATCCGGCCCATCGCAGTGGTATCATCTGCAAACTTGTAGATGGATTAGTGCCCAAAGAGCAGTCATGAATACATTGGAAGTATAGTAGGGGATTGAGAATCCATCTGTGCGGGGCACAGATGTTGAGAATGATTGTGGAGGAGGTGTTATCACCTATCACAGACATGGTGAATAGCAGGTCTCTGGAGAGTGTTGTAGATCAAAGGGATCTAGGAGCACAGGTACATAATTCCTTGAAAGTGGCATTACAGGTAGAGAGGTGGTCAAGAAGGCTTTCGATACATTGGCCTTCATTGTATCGAGTATTGAATATTAAAGTTGGGAGATCATATTACAGTTGTATAAAAGATTTGTGAGACCACAGATTATTATGTTCAGTTTTGGTCACCATGACATAAGAAGGATGTCATTAAGCTGGAAAGGGTGCAGGGAAGATGTGTGAGGATGTTCAATAGTTCAATGGTCCTTTATTGTTACATGTACCTAGGTACCGTGAAATTTTATTGACCATACAGTCATATCTAAAAAGCAACAAGATACAAAACTAGATAAAGATTAAACATATACAACCACCGCAACAACGTGTGAGAATCCCTGGGGCACACAGCATAAGCAGAGACCCACAGCCATCAGTTCAATGTCCAGGCGACAGAGTGTAGAAAAATGGTCAGCTTAATTAATTAGTTTACAATCGTCCCATAAACAACCTGATAGTAAGAAAATGCTACCGCCAGATCATTTAACTAAAAAAGGTAAAATTGTGCAAAAATAATCAGCAATGATTACCTCGAATAAAAGAGTGTTTACCCTTGATATTCAATGACATTGCGAGAAATTCCATAGACGTTCACAGTTGAGGTTAATGTTGTACAGTGTTCAAGAGCCTGATGGTTAATGACAAGAAGCTACTCTTCAACCTGGTGATCATTCTTTTCAGACTCCTATTCCTTCTTCCCCGCGGTAAGAGTAAAATGAGAACATGGCCAGGGCAATGTAGGTCTTTCATATTGGCTGCTTTTATTAAAAAAAAATTAATTTTTTAATATTTTTATTAGAAGCAATGTACATACATAATAATCATGGTACATAATATAATACATTTCATATACAACTTCTTTATTTTTTATTTTTGGATAGAAATGAAAGAAAGAAAAAAGAGAAGCTTGAGGTTAGTAGTGATGTGTAGGGCACAACAATTAACGGTTAATAATTGATAATTAGATAAATAGACTGCGTCCTTAGAAGTGTAAAAAAAAGGCCCCGAAAATAAAAGGGCCTTAAGAAAAGAAAGGAAATAAGAAGAAAATGCAAAAAAGATAGAACTAAACAGAAAAGAAAGGGAATGTGCCTAATATGTAGCGTTACACACCCCTCACCTAGTTCTAAAACGGTTACTTTCCAGGGTTATGTTCCACCATATTATACTTGTAATAAATCAATGAGAGATGACCATATCTTAAAGAATTGTTCTGGTTTTCCTGCTAGAACAAGTCTCATTTCCTCGAGATGTAATATTTCCGACATATTTGTAATCCAACTTTTAAACGTTGGGATAGGTGCGTTTTTCCAGAATTCAAGTATATTTTTTTGCCGTTATCAAACCATTGTTAAGGAAACATCTTTGAAATGACGTTAGCTCAGAACAGGCTTCCATGGCTCCGAAAATAATCAATTCTGTGCTTGGGTCCAGTCTTGTTTTAAATAGTTTTGAAAAGGTTTCAAAAATTTCGGTCCAAAATTTTTACACAGGAGACAAATGAATGTGCTATTGTTGCTTCTTGTGTTAGACACTTATCACAGATGGGAGAGACATTTGGAAATTTTTTATTTAGTTTAGTTTTCGAGTAATATAATCTATGTACATTTTTAAATTGAATCAGGGTGTGTCTGACATTAGAAACATAGATACATAGAAAATAGGTGCAGGAGTAGGCCATTCGGCCTTTCAAGCGTGCACTGCCATTCAATATGATCATGGCTGATCATCCAACTCAGTATCCTGTACCTGCCTTCTCTCCATACCACCTGATCCCTTTAGCCACAAGGGCCACATCTAACTCCCTCTTAAATATAGCCAATGAACAGGCCTCAACTACCTTCGGTGGCAGAGAATTCCAGAGACTCACCACTCTCTGTGTGAAAAATGTTTTTCTCATCTCGGTCCTAAAGAAATTCCCCCTTATCCTTAGACTGTGACCTCTTGTTCTGGACCGCTCCAACACTGGGAACAATCTTCCTGCATCTAACCTGTCCAACCCCTTAAGAATTTTGTAAGTTTCTATAAGATCCCTCCTCAATCTTCTAAATTCTAGTGAGTACAAGCCGAGTCTATCCAGTCTTTCCTCATATGAAAGTCCTGACATCCCAGGAATCAGTCTGGTGAACCTTCTGCAGTAGAACCTCCCTGCTCCTATACTCAAATCCTTTTGCTATGAATGCTAACATACCATTTGGTTTCTTCACTGCCTGCTGCACCTGCATGCCTACTTTCAATGACTGGTGTACCATGACACCCAGGTCTCGTTGCATCTCCCCTTTTCCTAATCTGCCACCATTCAGATAATAGTATACCCTCCTGTTTTTGCCACCAAAGTGGATAACCTCACATTTATCCACATTATACTGCATCTGCCATGCATTTGCCCACTCACCCTGCCTATCCAAGTCACTTTGCAGCCTCCTAGCATCCTCCTCACACCTAACACTACCCCCCAAGCTTAGTGCCATCCGCAAACTTGGAGATGTTGCATTCAATTCCCACGTCCAAATCATTAATATATATTGTAAATAGCTGGGGTCCCAATACTGAGCCTTCCGGTACCCCACTAGTCACTGTCTGCCATTCTGAAAAGGACCCGTTTACTCCTACCCTTTGCTTCCTGTCTGCCAGCCTGTTCTCTATCCACATCAATACTGAACCCCCAATACCGTGTGCTTTAAGTTTGTATACTAATCTTTCATGTGGGTCCTTGTTGAAAGCCTTCTGAAAGTCCAGATATAACACATCCACTGGTTCTCCCTTATCCACTCTATTAATTACATCCTCGAAAAATTCAATAAGATTCGTCAGACATGATATACCTTTCTAAAATCCATGCTGACTTTGTCTAATGATTTCACCACTTTCCAAATGTGCTGTTATCCCATCTTTAATAACGGACTCTAGCAGTTTCCCCACTACCAATGATAGACTAGCTGGTCTGTAATTCCCCGTTTTCTCTCTCCCTCCTTTTATAAAAAGTGGGGTTACATTTGTGTACATTTAATTGAACATTTGTGTACATATAACAAATAATCTTCCCATCTGTCCTTAGGGATTTCTATAACCAGTTCGTGTTCCCACTCTTTTCCTATCCCATCTGTAGAAGGTATATCTATATTTAAAATAGTATTATAGAAATATGATGTTAAGTGATCCAATTTGACCTGTCTATTCATGCCTTGGTCTAGTGGATCCAACGTCAGGATTTGATAATCTTGTGAATATTTTTTCAGATAATCTCGGATTAGCAAATATCTAAAATATTGGTTACTTTCCAAATTGTATTTAAATTGTAATTCTTGAAATGATAAAAATTTTCCCATTTCATACATATCTTCCCAAGTCTTAATTCCTAATCGTTCCCAGTGAGTAAACGTTTTGTCAATAGTCGATGGCTTAAACGGCGGATTATTGACTATCGGTGAAAGAAGCGAAAGGTTTCTTAATTTAAGATGGATTTCTCTTATATATTGTGTTTTTCAATTTTTGGGTAGAGGAGGGTCGCTCCTATGTTAAAAGAAGTGCAATCCTCTCTCTTTAGCATTATTTAAGTCCAATTGTCTAATTATTTCTTCTAAATACAATTATTCTGTCTTTTTTTATTTTGAAAAGCTTGATATGAAATTATCGATCCTCTGATAAATGCCTTAAACGATTCCCATAATAATGAGTGATATACCTGGGGTATCATTGGTCTAAAAAAAAATCCATACGTTGTCTTAGATATGCGCAACCCTGAGGGTTGTTTACAATTTGGAGATTGAATCTCCAAAATGATTTTTTATTGATCAATCCTATTTTTAGAAAAAAAGTTAGCGGGGCATGGTCCGAAATAATGCTACTATGGTATTTAGGATTTGATGTGAATGGAATTAATTTTGTGTCTACTAGAAAGTAATCAATGTGTGTATATGTTTTATGTACCATTGAGTAGAAGGAGTATTCCCGTCCAGCTGGGTTTGCAATCCTCCAAACATCTGTTATGTATGTATTTTTTATATATGTATTTAATATTTTGCTAGATTTAGACTTTATGTTTAACCTTTTTTGTTGTGCTGATTTATCCAGATAATTATCAAGGACGCAGTTAAAATCTCCCCCAAATATCACATTTTGATAATTAGGCTCTGAGATTAGATTCAAAATTTTGTTAAAGAATTGAGGGTTGTCAAAGTTAGGTGCATAAATATTTACCACGGTAAATGAGGTCAAGAGTATCTCTCCCGTAACTATAATATACCTCCCATCTTTGTCTATTATTGTATTCTTTGGTTTAAATGGTATTCCTTTACAAATTAGAATTGCCATACCTCTAGATTTAGAAATATATGAGGAATGATATGTCTGGCCGATCCAATTAGCCTTCAACCTTATCTGAGCTTGTGGTTTCAAATGTATTTCCTGTAAGAAAATTATATCGGCATTGAATGATTTTAATTGTGCCAAAATCTTACCCCGTTTGATTGGCTCATTAATACCCCTTACGTTCAAGCTGCAAAACGTGATTCCACCAATTTCCTTTTGCGTAGTATCTTGCATTATAAATTATTTTGGTATATTTCTATCATATGGTGCAACACAATACCTTAGCCATCTAGGTGTTAAGTGTGTACTTGTCTCTTCTAGATATTGTTGGCACTTCCATTTAAAAAATGTCCTTAAAAATACCCCTAAAAAGTGAAAAGTGATTCAAAAACAAAACAAGTGATATTTCAGTACAGTGATAAAAACACTGTACTGTTAAAAAATAACCCACCAAAAGGTGATAGAAGTAATTTCAATGACTTCCGTCGTTGTTTATAAACATTTACCTCCACTCCCTTTACCGAATAATATTTGAAGGAAGAAGGGTCAGTACAAAGGTATCTGGAGACACATCAGACATATATGTCTGATTAAGTCTTTTCATGAACATGCATTTACTATTTACTAACAGTTGGTATATTACATTTCACAAACCTAAACCATTGTCTTGCAATAAAATACTCCTTCAGGTTGGAAGGGGTTAACCAAAAATACATTATTGACTCTATGCCAATTACCGCATGCTTAAATCACTTCCCTTCCATCTAACTTCATTAAATTAAATCTAACTTCATTCTAACATTATATAAAACAGTTCAAGAGTTCCAGAATGGCATTTCCGAATTAGTTACACACATATTAATATATTATTATAAAATTAATGTAAATTAATATAGTTAAAACGCCACCAATAATATACAAATCAGTTAATAGATTAGAATCCATCTCACTCCTCCGGGGGAATGGCTCTCTATTCTATATACTAATTCATTTTAGATTAATAAAGCTGTATTAAATCGTTTGTTAGTATGCAATCGCTTGTTAGAATGTAATACTATGTTAATATGCCCACACAAATCTTTTTATTAATAAGTTATTACTTTTGATTCCCTTTGATTACATTGTTACATGTTCCACTACTCCATTTTGTTCTCATCGAAATGCGAATTCGACCTTGGTTACATTTTCCAAAGCTGATAAATGTCTAGACTTTACCACATGTAAAAATTCCACCATCTTAACAAAGTTTTTTTTTTAGTATCAGTTAATTCAAGTCATATTTTCTCAGCTTGCCCTCAACCAAATTTCATAACCAAACCATCTCTTGATAGCCATGTTATTTTCCTTATCCCTTGATCTCCTTTACAAGTTCTTCTGTATATGTATATGCCTCTTCTGGATCAATGAAGACACGCTCCGAATTATTTTAGGTAATATTCATTTTAGCCGGGTACATAATACCATATCTTAAGTCCAAAATCCCTTTCAAAATATGTCTGGTCTTTGAAAACAGATCCCATTTCTTTGCCATCTCTGCAGGGTAATCTCTGAAGAATCTGATAATCTCATCCTCAAATTTCAAATTTGTTCCATGCGGTATTTTCTTCATAATATCTTCCAGAACAGAGATATCATGAAATTTCACTATAATCTGTCTCGGGGTGGTCTCCTGACCTCTCTCGGGCTCTTCGGACTTGGTGTGCCATATCTATCTTCGGTTTTTCAGGCAGATTGAATACCTTTTTAAGTAAGTTGGAAGTGAATTCACGGGTATCCTCTCCAGTCTCTCTTCCTTCTCTCACACAAACTATTCTTAAATTCTGCCATTGTGATCTGGCTTCCAAGTCCAAACATTTCCCTGTCAATTTGGCCAGTTGCCCCAAAGTATTCTGCTGTTCCTTTTTAACTCTCTTCATCTCGTCAGACATTTCCTTCATCACAATTTCCATTTCTATCATAGCAGAGCAGAAAGCTTTTGTAGTGTCTTTCAACTTTTGCTTGCAGTCCTTTTCCACCCTTGCAATTTCTGCACTTAAATCGGTCTCAACTTTATCAATACGTTTTTTCAAAGTACCGATTTCTTTGATGATTTCCAGCTTCCCTTGTTTCATATTTTTGCTCTTTCATTAAGAGTGGTAATCTCTTTGTGTAATATATCAGCAAACTGTTTCATTACCGATTTTTTTTAATAGATTCTTCCATTTTTTATTTTGCTTTTGCAGACTTTTCAGCCATTTCAGTAGCTACTCTTTGAGCTTGCGTTTCTTCTTCAGAGCTTTCTGATGTTGTTTGTAGCGTTTTATCCAGTACTATGGTTTGTTATCTTATCTGAGATCTTGTAGTAGGTTTCTCGGGATTCCTCTTATGGTTTTGAAAGTACCAAAGAACCCCCAGTATCAGCAGAATTTCTGATAACTTCTCTTACACGATAAGAGGTATCTCCAGTAGTTATTTTTAGATCGAGCCTCTCTTCCAACTTGTCTTTTTTTAACGATTTAATACATTCCTCGTGAGCGGAGGTAAATGCTGTGCCTCTCACAGCTCCATGGCGCCTCCGGAGCCAATGTTGTAGATGCCTCCAATGATGGGAAGGTCGGTACCTGTGATAGACCGGGCAGTGTCCACCATCTATTGTGAGGTTCCCCACTTTCCACATCCTTGTGGTTGCCATTTACCAGAAATTCACCTGGATCAACCATTTGATGAACAATACCATAACAATAAAAGCAGACCAGTTAATGGGTATTTTGCTGAGGGTGACTCACTCTCCCATCAGTCCAAACCATTCCTACCATGTATAAGATGCAGATCAGGAGCATCATGGAGTACTCCCCACTTGCTTGAGAAAGTGTAGCTTTAGCAACTTTGAGTATGTTTGAAACCATCCAGAAAAAAGTAGTTACTTGCCTAGTAATCCAGTCAACACCCGAAACATTCATTCCCTCCACCACCAGAGCACTGTGGTTACAGTGGGTACCATCTGCATAATGCACTGCAGTTCCTCACCTTGTCCATTCTGTTCGGACCTCCCAAACCCATCATTTATATTGCTTTGAAGAACTACAGCAGTAAGGCAGTTAGTAATAGACAGTAAATACAAAGCTTGCTAGCAATGCCAAATCTCAGATATTAATGAAAGATTGCATAAATTAATGAATAAGTAATAGATCAATAAGTAGTGGTGCACAGTGGTGTAGGTGATAGAACTGCTGCCACACAGCACCAGAGACCAGGGTTTGATCCTGACCTCGGGTGTTGTCTATGTGGGCTTTTGCATGTTATCTCTGTGACCGTGTGAGTTTTCTACAGGTGCTCCAGTTTCCGAAAGGCGTGAGTGCTTGTGAGTTAATTAGCCTCTGTTAAAAACAAATTGGTCCTACTATGTAGGGAATAGATAAGAAAGTGGGATCACATAGAACTAATGTGAATTAGCGATCGATAGTTGGCATGGACTCTGGGCCGATTGACCCGTTTCTTTGCTGCAACTCAAAACTAAATAGAACTAAATGTATTAACTTCTTCATCATATTAATGAGTGACCTGTTCTTAATGACTGACTAAAGTTTAAGACTCCAACTAGATGGATTGAGCTGAATGTATTCTTACATTAAATACATTTAAAAAAAGTCGGAGATTCAATCCGCATAGTGTTCTTTATACATCTAGTTTCCAGTTTCCTTTTGTCTTTAAAGTTCACTCCAGTAGCTCCGTGGTTTTATTTTTCATTTGTTTTTATATTTAAAATAACAGATGATACACAATGGGTTGCGAGAATTCTGATTTTGCTCACTACTTCACCATATTTTCAATCTTTGCAGTAGTCCTGCAGCAATCTGACAGGTAGCTGAAGTGGGAGATTATACATGGAAATCTCACCCTGAGCTCTTCAGGTAAAGCCTGGCAGCTAGCTAATAATGACTATGCCAGCCCCACTGCCTCTCTGTGACAGTGCATGAAAACAGGATGAGCACTAAAAAGCGAACATTGGAATGTACCTTGAGCAATAATTAGTAATGTGCCTCTCAGCAGCAGATAATTCTAGGTCAAGGTAAAGAAGCTGTGCAAAGTGTTAGTTGGGCAATGGATCAAAAGATTCGGAAGTATATCTCACATAGTGTTGGATGAAGATGATGATATGTTGCAGACATTGATTATTTTCTGAATCTAAGATAGAAAATGTCAAGGCCTTGTAACGAAAATGGGGAAGAGTAGAGTTGCTTTTTTAAAAGTTTTGCTCACAACCTGGGAGAAATATTAATGCACGTTGTTTACTATGATTCAAGAATAGATGATCGAGATAAAAATCTGTATGCTAATAACCTGATTGCCATCTAACAAAATAAACCGATTGTGTAACCTTTTTTTACTCTCCTTGCTTTATTTCCTGTTAATGTCTTTCCGTAATCATTACATGGAGTCATGCAGTCCAACAGCACAGAAACAAGCCTTGTGGCTCAACTCATCAATGACAACCAAAATAAGCTAGTCCTATTTGCCTGTGTTTGGCCAATATTCCTCTCATCCTTTCCTATCCATGTATCTGTCCAATGCTATTCTAGTACCTGCCTCAACCACCATCTCTGGCAGCACGTTCAATATACCCACCAACCTCTGAATAGAAAATGTTTCTCCCCAGGTTCCTATTAAATCTTGCCCTTCTCACCTTAAACCTGTGTCCATTACCTCAATGCCAGCAAACAAAAGGAGTTAGTTATTAACATAGGGAAAAACAGATTGTGTACCATGCCCCATTCAGCATTAATAGTACCAATGCGGAGATGGTCGGGAGCTTCAAGTTCCAAGATGTAAATATCACCAACAATTTGTCCAACCATATTGAAGCTACAGTGCATTCATAAAGTATTCCAACCCCTTCACTTTTTCCAGATTTTGTTACGTTACAGTCTTATTTTAAAATTGATTCAATTCATTTGTTTTAATCATCAATCTACACACAACACCCCAGAATGAAGAAGCGAAACCAGCTGTTTAGAAATTTTTGCAAAGTAATTAAAAAGAATTAACTGAAATACCACATTTACATAAGTATTCAGACCCTTTGCTATGACACTCAAAATTGAGCTTAGGTTCATCCTGTTTCCATTGATTATCCTTGAGATGTTTCTACAACTTGATTGGAGTCCACCAGTGGTAAATGAAATTGATTGGACATGATTTGTAAAGACACACAATTGTTTACATAAGGTCCCACAGTTGACTGTGCATGTCAGAGCAAAAACCAAGCCATGAAGATGAATTGTCCGTAAACCTCCAAGAAAGGATTGTGTCGAGACACAGAACTGGGGAAGGGTATAAAACAATTTCTGCAGCATGGCAGGTCCAGAAGAGGCAGTATTGCAGGCCCCTGTCATTCTTAAATGGACGAACTTTAGAACCACCAGGATTCTTCATAGAGCTGGCCGCCCGGCCAAACTGAGCAATCAGGGGAGAAGGGCCTTGGTCAGGGATGTGACCAAGAACCTGATGGAACATTTCTAAACATCTGTTTTCACTTTTTTATTATGATAATAAAATGATTAAAAAATGAATTTAATCAATTTTAGAATAAGGCGGTAACGTTAAAAAATGTGGAAAAAGTGAAGGGGTCTGAATACTTTCTGAATGCACTGTATGGCAGAGAAAGTACACCAACTCCTCTACTTTCTCAGAAAACTAAAGAAGTTTGTATGCTTCCAATGACTCTTACCAACTTCTGCAGATGCATCCTAGAAAGTATCCTTTTGGGATTTATCTCAACTTTGCTTGGCTTCAACTCTGCACAAGACACAAGAAATTATAGAGAGTTGTGGATGTAGCCCAGGCCATTGTTCAAACAAACTTTACCTTTACTTTACCTTGGGAATTTATTAAGTTGGTTGCATTGGGAAAGCAACCAACTTAATAAATTAATCAGACTATTTACAGCCTGGCCATTAGCTTTTCTTCTCTCTCCCATCATACAGTAGACACAAAAGCTTGAAAGTATGTACCTACAGATTCAGAAACAACTTCTCCTTGTTGTTTGCAGTTGACACAAAACTGGGTGATATTGTAGATAGTGAAGATGGTTGTCAAAAATTGCAGTCGGATCTTGATCAGTTGGGCAGGTGTCACAGGTAGATAGGATGGTCAAAAAGTCTTCAGCACCTTGGCCTTCATCAGTCAGAATATTGCGTGGTGGTGGGGGGGGGGAGAGTCATTGCCATAATATAGTCTGATAGATGTTGGTGAGGCCACATTTAGAGCATTGTGTTCAGTTTTGGGCAACATGTTTTAGGAAAGAGGCGAAGCTGGAAAGGGTGAAGAGAAGATTCACGACGATGTTGCCAGGACTCGAGGACCTGAGCTATAGGGAGCAGTTGAGCAGGCTAGGACTCGATTCCTTGGAGTGCAGGAGGATGAGGGGTGATCTTTTAGGAGTGTTCAAAATCATGAATTCCACAAATTCACCACCCTCCCCGATCAGAGAAATTCCTCCTCCTCGCCTTTCTGAAAGTTATTTTATTCTGAAGCGGTCCTAGACTCTCCTACAAGTGGAAATATTCCCTTCACATCCATTCTATCTAGGCCGTTCACTATTCGGTAATGAGGTTCCCCCTGTGACATTCCTTCACATGTTCAGCTGTTTTTGTAAGGACCTACATTCTGCTCTTTAATTATTTCACATCATTCACAAAAAATGAATCTGTCAGGTAATATCCTGATTCAGTCTTTCTAAATAAGAATTTACATATTTAATGCATTTACTATTAACACATCAACAGTTTAATGGTTTACATTGATTCAGCGTTTCAGTGTTTAAGCTTGCAGCATCATTCTGCCCCTTTGACCTTGCAGTCCTTTTCCTCTGCCAATTCTTTATCCCTGGGGATAGTCTTAACAACAAAAGATTATGCTTTATTCAAGAGAAATGTTGGTAAATTTTAACACCACTCGGAATTTATCACTGTGACTTGAAAGAAGAATTGCAAGACAATGATTGGTTTCCATATTTAATTAAATGTTCTTTTGCTCTATGTGCTGTCTGGATGTTATCATGTACAACTTGGCATGGCAGCTTCTACTTGATTTTCCCCGCAGCTAATTTGTTTCATGAATATTACAGCCAATGTACTGTGACACAGTTTTCTGACCTCTCACCAATTATAGTTCCTGTCAGTCCACTTCTATCAACTTTCTACAACACTGTAATTTTAATAGTGACACTAAAATATGTGGGGTTTTTTCAAGTAAAATACAATTTAATTTGTTCTGAAATGAATGAACTCACAATTGGCAAAGAAATGTCACTCGAGCAATAGCATTAACCTGTACTTTGTTTTTCATATTTATTACCTTGTTTTTATTGAAGATGTTAAATATGCCATCAACATGCAAATTTGATTCCCGCCAGAATGGCTGGATTTTTTCTTTTTTAATGCTCTTTCCCTCCCACTACTGCTTTTATTATTTTTTAATTCATTTTCTGGGATCTGGGTATTGGTGGTAAGTCTAGCTTTTACTGCCTGTCCCCAAATCTCCGTCCACCAAGCGGTCCACTAAGCCATTTCAGAGGATATTTAGATGGATGTAGAGTCACAGGTAGGCCAGCCAAGGACGGCAGATTTCCTCCCCTAAAAATTATCAATGAATGAATTGGGTTTTTATGTAAACCTGACAGTTTGTTTTGCAATCATCATAACTCAGATGCAGTTGGGATAGTTTTCAAATTCCAGATTTTCACTGAATTTAAGTTCCTCAACAGGCTTAGTGGGATATGAATCCATGCCTTTGCATTGCGGGTCCAAGCTTCCACTACTTGTCCTGGAACTTAACCACCGCACCCTCATGGCTCCTTTATTTATTGCTTCCAACTACTATTTCAGGGACATCTTCCTCAAATGTAAATTAAAAATGGGTGAGTCGTCAACTATTAAGGCCTCGCCTCTGATATTCCCCTGCGGAGTGACAACATAAATGCAAGCAATATATATTTAATGCAACATTGGGAGTGCACAAGACACTGATCATATTGGGAAATATCCCTACTTGCCAGTTACATTGGTAAAATGAACTAATATTCCAAAAGGGGACTCATTAGTTAAAAAATAACTACATTTCCATGATAGGCGTATTTGGATATATTTTTCGCCATTGGATTTTTATGTATTCTGTTTTTTTCTTCTGTCAGCTACTCTGGCCTGCTGAACTGTCATGAAATCTCCTTTAATACAAAATGGAGATAAAATTCAAATTATTTCATCATTATTGCAAATGGTCCGCCTAACGAGAGAATGCTCATGCAAGTGATGAACCAGTAATAGGACGTGTAAAGTGCCTTAGCACCAGAATTTGGGGAAGTGGGCAGTAAGATTACAACATAACCATTGAAGACATTTGCATTAAATTGTGAACTGTGATGCATCTGAAAATTATATATAATTTTATAAAAAGGCACTAAAGTGCTAGTCACTCAATGGGTCAAGCAGCATCTCTGGAGAAATGGATAGGGGTGAAGACCACCTTCAAACCCTTCTGTTCAGACCGTATCCATGTTCTCAAGAGATGCTACCTAACCCACTGAGTAACTCCACAATTTATATCTTTTATTTGTATAAACCAGCATCTGCAGTAGTTCATTATATGTAATTAACGAGCCAGATATTTAGATTGGAGAGGTCAACTAGTACCTGGACGTACACAATATTTTTTTCTTGAGCTAGGCAAATTGGTTCTGCTGCTGCCTGCCACGTGAAACTGAGGAAACATTTTCCTACATTTAGGGAGTATATTCCAGTCCCTGCAGAGGGGCATGCTTGGAAATAGCATTCCCCTCTTGATAACAGGATCTGTGTAATATCTGCAGGAAGGAACTGCAGATGCTGGTTTAAAACAAAGATAGACACAAAAAGCTAAAGTAACTCAGCAGGTCAGACAGCATCTCTGGAGAAAAGGAATAGGTGGCGTTTTGTGATGAGACTGAAGAAGGTTCTCGACCCAAAATGTCACCTATTCCTTTATCAGCAATATCTAATGGTTAATAATATTTCCTTGGAAATTTGGTCCTATAACACTGGATTTTCAGCACTGTGTAATTGAAGATCAATTCACAGAGTAAATGGGATTTACAACCAACCCTTCCTTAGTCAACTCAAGCCAATAATGAATTTCAACTAGACACTTGAACTATTTGTCAACCTTGTGAACACAACATGCTTAATGCAATAAGATCATTCTTCATGCAACTATGCAAGTTGACTTGCCTGGAGCTAAGTATTCAACCCTCAAATTTCTGATCAGCTGACTATCTCCCTAACTCAATACCTGATCTGTGGCCCAGTGGCAATTGCCTCCCATCCATACTATTGCTTCCATCTGCCCACTACATCCTCAATCCTTGTCCTGCCCTATAATCCCTCTTCCTCCTCAATTGATCATAAATCTGCGACATCGGCTTCCTCGTCCTTCATAATGCTGGGTGGTCTGACTCTTCACTGCTCGCTGGTCATCTTGACTTCTGGGAGGAGTACTAATGTGGCTTGAAAGAATTTTGATACCTGACCATGATTTAATTTTCAATGGTCGCTTCCTTCACTATGGAACAGAAAATGCAACAAATAAAACTTGCAACCTGCACATTTACATTTTAAATGCACATCTGTTTATTTGACAGAAATTGTGACCTGAATGTTTTCTACTCTATCAGCAAATTAAAATGAAACCAGATGGTCAGTTTAGAAGTACGGTAGGAATTAGTGTAGGCCTGTCCAAAATGTTGTGCTGTGAGTCACTTACTCATTTGTTTAGCCAGTTGTCCAAAACATGCCCATAGTAAAAATGGACCTTTATCTGACAGAAACTAAACTTTTTAATTTGACAGTGAAATAAAACATTAGAGAATCAAAATGCTTCAGCTTAAAATAAAAAATACTGTTGTAAGATTAATTTTAGCCCAGTGCTGAGAAATGTAGCAACCAATGTGCATGGAAAGAATGATAATGAATCAGCAAGCGAGGATTATTTTCCAATACCTTGGACAAGACTTCATTCTAAGCCCTGCATTTTCTTAATTTAAATAATGTAAATTTCTTATGCTCGGTTGCCAATTCTTGCATAGTTTGATTAATTCTTCTCTCTCTTGGCCTTTCTGTTTATTTTATCAGGGATTAGACACAAACATACACTGAAAAATATTACAATAGGTTAATTCATAGTTTTCTGAAGAAGCAAGAAAATAATTTACCCACTGTCGTTTCTTTCTGAAGCAACAAACTTCCCCGAAATATTTTAGTTCCATTTCTGTAATCTTCTTGCTGTGAGACAAAGTCAAAGTAATTTGTTGGAATTGTGCTGTGACTAGCAATTAGGGGGAAAAAATGTCAAGAGGTGACATGAGATGATTTTCAGATACTTTAAAGTAATGGAGTAATTATGCTTCTACTCAATGGGACAGCTTGCTATTATACTTGGTGTTGCTGACATCGGATGCAATCCTTTCAAGAGCTTTTTGTTTTGAATTGTCAATAGAAAGCCTATAATTTTCCCATGCGATGAAAACTTGAGCCATCATAGGTGACAAAATGTCTGTCATAGTTCCATCTTTCAGGTGAGACATTAAAACACCATCTGCTGTGTCAGGTCAATTCTCTGGCACTATTAAAAAAAGTGCAGGGAAATTCTTCCAATGTCCTGATGATTATTAACCTGTAAGTAATGTAAATGATGAATCCTTGTTCATTTACCTGATTACACTTTTCAGATCCTGCTGTAACCAAATGCGGCCACGTTTCATAAACTTGGAATAGTGATTCTATCAACTAAAGTACTTTGCAATTGTGAAAAGTGTTTAATAATTACAATGATATTCTCGATTTTCCTATTTCTTTATTTTCGCCTGCATTTCACTGCGTCAAATGATGGTCCCGTATACTGATTGAAAAACTAGGCTTATGTGCATTAGGTTTACAGGCAGCAGAATGTTTAATTACCTTGTTTATGGCAGGTGGAATTTGGAATGCTGTATGTGAACTATTTAAGTTTGGAGGTAGTAAAAACACTGAAAATGATCTCTGGCACTGTGGCACAGCTGGTAGAGCTGCTGCCTCATGGTACCAGGGATCCGGGTTCAATCCTAGTTTCGAGTGCTGTTACGTGGTCTGTGTACATTCTGTCCCTAGTTGCTTCAGTTGCCTCACACATCCCAAAGACGTGCAGCCAATTGGGCACTGCAAATTGCCATGAGTGTGTAAGTGAGTGGTGGAAGCTAGAGGAGTTAATAAAGGAGCAGGGAGAGTTTATAAATTGGGATTGTAAATCGATAGTTGGTGGTCGGCAAGGACCTGTGAGGCTGAAGGGCCTGTTTCTATGTTCTATGTTGCTGTAACCTTTGACAGTCCTTTTGAGCTGCAGAAAGTAGTTGAAGAATTGGCTTGTCTGCAGTTTTCTGGCAACAGAATGACATATTCATGGTGCTGCAACCAGCCTCAGGCACTACCTATTTTTCAGGTAAACGGGTGTCCCAAGGGAAATTTGTTGGTGCCAGAATGATGATTATGTAAATTGGTTAGGGGAGGATAATCCGCTGACCCAGAAACCAGGCAGCAGTTGATGGTCTCCGTGCGAGCCATACTGGGCAGAATGAAGCAAGGTAGCATCTGGTCCATGATCAATTAATTCAATTCAACCATCAATTCACTTTACGTTCAACAGCAATAAAACACTTACGGGCCTGTCCCACTTAGGCGACTTTTTAGGCAAGTGCAGGAGACTCTGCGCTCACCACATGATCGCCGCATGGTCGCCACATGTTCGCTGGTGGCCTCTGGTGAGTCTCCTTCATGGTCACGAGGAATTCCCGCATTCTGGGAACTAGTCGCTGCCTCAGTATGGTGGCTACAAATTTTTCAACATGTTGAAATATTTTCTGTGACCAAAAATTGGTCGCCATGGAGAAAATCGATACTTTTGTAGTCGTAGGTCCAGTTGTAGTGGGGTCGCCATGTAGTTATAGGTACTCGAGCTAGTCGTAGGTAGTTTTAGTAAAGTGTCTCCACTCCTTCGCCCCCCTTCTCCCCCCCTTCCCCCTCCCCCTCCCCCCTTTTAAAGGACTTACCGTACACTGTGCTAACCGTCTTAACCTTCCTGTTCATCACGGTGTGTGTCTGTATCATCTTGGCTTTGCACTGTGGGAATTTCAGACAGCGCTCCCCCCCCCGCTTTCCCTGGCCCCCACCTTTGCGATGTGTGTGTGTGTATGTGTGTGTGTTCCACTCTGACAGTCGCGTTCCATTTCCCGATTTTTCAGGCAAGTGCCGCGAACTTGACCGTCGCCGGCAGTCAGCTGGAAAATCGCCTAAGTGGGACAGGCCCTTTAATTTCACACTGTTGCAATTAACATGTGATTTTGTTGCAGTTCATGGGGAGATGGCAGGAGAATGGGGTTAGGAGGGAGAGATAGTTCAGCCATGATTGAATGGCGGAGTGGACGGTAAACCGAATGGCCTAATTCTGCTCCTATCTCTTACAATCGTATGATCTTATGATCATTCTTTCTTTTAGAGCTGATTTTGGTCTCCACAGAGATAGTCATATCTGAAGTCACTGCCGCACATAATGAATACAGAGATGACTCTGACAGAGGAGTAGGACCCTATCTGTCAAGTTAGCTGAGGCCAATGTTTTTGCCTTAGTTTTTAGAAAAGATATAACCTAGTCATTCATTCATTTGTTTTCTTTTGGACTTGTAATTTGCGAGTTAGCTTCCCTATTTACCTCCATAGTTGGCACTATTATATTAATCCAGTGGTTCTCATTGAATCACTGATTAATGCAGGTAACCTGTTGCCCTTGGTCAATCTAGTTCCAATGCAACTTTGTGGAGTGGCGGCACTGCCTTGGCAGCTGCGGCTCACCTGCAGTCCGTCTGTTTTTTCTTTTTTTGTTGTTTTCTTGCCTTGTATTTGAGTTAATTTGAGTTATTATGTTGTGTATGTGTGTGGGAGGGGTGGGTGAAACGTTTTAGTCTCTTCCTTAGGGGGGACGCGACTTTTCTTGTCGTATCCCCCATCTCCGTCTCCGTCTGCGCTGAGGCCTAATGGCGGAGCTGGCAGCCTCCAACTACGACGGACCTTGAGGCTCAGGAGGCAGAGCCAGCGTGAGGCTGGCCGACTTCGGGGCTGTGGCGGGTTCCGGCGGACCGACTCGGAGCTGTGGCGGCTTTCTGGTGGCGGCAGCGACTTCGGAGATTCGGCCGCGGGTCCAGTGGACGACATCGTCAGGAGCTCGCAGGTCAGAGGTTGGTGGCCTGTTTTTCCGGAGCTCCCACGGGAACAGCTGCGTCCGCTGGACTGGAGGGCGGCAGCTTCGACCACCCCGGGCCGCGGAGTTGAACCGGCCCGTTCGCGGAGCACGGTTCAGCCGCGGGACTTACTTAAATCACCCAGTGGGGTCATAACATCGGAGGCCTGGATTGCCTCAGCGCAGAGGAAGAGGAAGAACAAGAAGGGAAGAGACAAAGACTTAAGATTTTGCCTTCCATCACAGTGATGAGGCATCTGGTGAACTCACTGTGGTGGATGTTAAATTTGTGTTTATTGTGTGTTTTGTTATTTACTATATGTATGACTGCAAGGCAACGAAATTTCGTTCAGACTGAAAGGCCCGAATGACAATAAAGTTTCCATGATTCCATGATTTATGGAGCACTTCCTTCACACATACAGTGGAAAAGGCAAACTACTTAAGACAATCAGGAATGACATTGCTTTACTGCAGGGGCCTTCAAACATTTCAGCATGAGGGCCACATTATATATTTGGCACATTTTTGTGGGCTGTATGAAAAAATAACGACAATAGACAATAGATGCATATATTGTGGCCCCTGGGTCTGGACTCTCCCAACATCGGGAACGTGTTTCAATAGACTAATAGTCAATAGACTAATAGATTTCCTGCCTCTAGCATGTCTAATCCCTTAATAATCTTATATGTAAGATATTGAACCAGATATGATAAGAGAACTCGAGGTAAAGGAACCACTTGGAGGTAGTGATCATAATGTGATTAGTTTTAATCTGCAATTTGAGAAGGAGAAGGTTAAATCGGAAGTGGCAGTGATGCAGTTGAATAAAGGGGACTATGAAGACATGAGAGGGGAGCTGGTCAAAGTAGACAGGAAAGGGATCCTAGCTGTAATGACGGTGGAACAGCAATGGCAGGAATTTCTGGGCATAATCCGGAAGACGCAGGATCATTTCATTCCAAAAAGGAAGAAAGATTCTAAGGGGAGTAAAAGGCAACCGTGGCTGACAAGAGAAGTTAGGGATAGAATAAAACTAAAAGAAATAATACAGCAAAGAGTAGCCGGAAGCTAGAGGATTGGGAAACACTCATAAGACAACAGAAGGAAACAAAATGGGCAATACGGGCTGAAAAGATCAAGTAGATGGGGAAGCTGGCCAGGAATATAAAGAAGGACAGTAACATTTTCTTTAGATATGTTAAGGGAAAAAGAGTAGCAAAGTCAAATGTGGGTCCCTTGAAGGCAGACACGGGTGAAATTATTATGGGCAACAAGGAAATGGCGAAGAGTTGAAAAGGTACTTCGGATCTGTCTTCACTAAGGAGGACACAAACAATCTCCCGGATGTACTGGAGGACAGAAGATCTAAGGGGGTAGAGGAACTGAAAGAAATTTTCATTAGGCGAGAAATAGTATTGGGTAGGCTAATGGGACTGAAGGATGATAAATCCCCGGGCCTGATGGTCTGCATCCCAGGGTCCTCATGGAGGTGGCTCTAGAAATAGTGGATGCATTGGTGATCATTTTCCAATGTTCAATAGATTCAGGATCAGTTCCTGTGGATTGGAGGATAGCTAATGTTATCCCACTTTTCAAGAAAGGAGCGAGAGAGAAAAGGGGGAATTACAGACCAGTTACCCTGACTTCGGTGGTGGGAAAGATGCTGGAGTCAAACATTAAAGAGGTAATAATGGGGAATTTGGATAGCAGTAAAAGGATTAGTCCAAGTCAACATGGATTTATGAAAGGGAAATCATGCTTGACTAATCTTCTGGAATTTATTGAGGATGTGACAAGTAAAATGGATGAAGGGGTGCCAGTGGATGCAGTGTATCTAGACTTTCAGAAAGCCTTTGATAAGGTCCTGCACGGGAGACTGGTGACTAATATTAGAGCACATGGTGTTGGGGGTAGGGTGTTGACATGGATAGAAAATTGGTTGGCAGACCGGAAGCAAAGAGTAGGAGTGAACGGGTCCTTTTCAGAATGGCAGGCAGTGGCGAGTGGAGTGTCGCAAGGCTCGGTGTTGGGGCCGCAACAGTTTACGATATATATTAATGATCTGGAAGAGAGAATTAGGAGCAACACTAGCAAGTTTGCGGATGACACAAAGCAGGGTGGGATTGTGAACTGTGAAGAGGATGTTAGGAGGTTGCAGGGGGACCTGGACAGGTTGAGTGAGTGGGCAGATGTACTATAATATAGATAAATGTGAGGTTATCCACTTTTGCGGCAAAAACAAGGGGGCAGATTATTATCTCAATGGGGTTAGGTTAGGTAATGGGGAGGTACAGCGAGACCTGAGTGTCCTTGTACACCAGTCACTGAAAGTTGGCGTGCAGGTACAGCAGGCAGTGAAGAAAGCTAATGGAATGTTGGCCTTCATAACAAGAGGATTTCAGTACAGGAGTAAAGAGGTTCTGCAGTTGTATAGGGCTCTGGTGAGACCACATATGGAGTATTGTGTACAGTTTTGGTCTCCTAATTTGAGGAAGGACATCCTTGTGATTGAGGCAGTGCAGCGTAGGTTCACGAGATTGATCCCTGGGATGGCGGAACTGTCAGATGAGGAAAGATTGAAAAGACTAGGCTTGTATTCGCTGGAGTTTAGAAGGATAAGGGGATATCTTATAGAAA
This sequence comes from Raja brachyura, assembly GCA_963514005.1. The sequence goes on along the minus strand of OY740795.1, from coordinate 30,167,224 downwards.
CATATAAAATTATTAATGGACTGGACAAGCTAGATGCAGGAAAAATGTTCCCAATGTTGAGTGAGTCCAGAACCACAGACTTAGAAGAAAGGGGAAGGCAATTAAGACTGAGGTGAGAAAAAACATTTTTACCCAGAGAGTTGTGAATTTATGGAATTCCCTGCCACAGAGTGCAGTGGAGGCCAATCACTGGATGGATTTAAGAGAGAGTTGGATAGAGCTCTAGAGGCTAGTGGAGTCAAGGGATGTGGGGAGAAGGCAGGCACGGGTTATTGATAGCGGACGATCAGCCATGATCACAATGAATGGCGGTGCTGGCTTGAAGGGCCAAATGGCCTCCTCCTGCCATAGAAACTATTTTCTATGTTTCTAAGATCCCCTCTCGTTATTCTAAATTCCAGAGTACACCATCCCAGCTGCTCCATTCTTTCAACATATGACAGTCCCGCCATTAACCTCATGAGCCTACGCTGCACTCCCTCAATAGCACGAATGTCCTTCCTCAAATTTGGAGACCAAAACTGCACACAGTACTCCAGGTGTGGTCTCACTAGGGCTCTATACAACTGCAGAAGGAATGAAATGTCAGTTTTGCCATACGGACTCTATCTTGGAGGGAATATTCCGGTTCCGATGCGCAAACAGGGGTAGTGGATAGAAAAGATAGCTGATGGCGTCTGCGGGTTTGGAATGGACTTTGGTCACTGGCGTTGTCTCTTCATCGGAGACAGACAGCAAGAAAGTGAAGGGAAGAGTCGGGGCTCGAGCAGAGGAAAGTGGGAGCTGGTTGGAAACTGGCAGTGAGGGAGATGAAGCGTTAAAGCGGTGAACGAGAGCAGGAAGCAGCGCCGATACAGACATGATGTACCTGAGAGAGAGGTGAGGGAAGAGTCTGGCGGCGACTGAAACAAGGAATGATCTACATATTTTCCAGGGAGAGAGACAGAGCCGAAGCACAACGGGCTCCCACCAGGAACCGGGAATTCTGTTTGAACCCATTCTTCCAAAGATCGTTTCTGAAGAAAACAAATCTGTTGTGTGGAGAGAAAAAGCTGCAAACATGCTACAAATTCTCTGATTCGCCGGACTTTAGTACCTGGGGGAGTTCGCTCAGAGCTTGCTGCGGGCCGGCTAAAATCTCATGGTGGGTCGGATCTGGCCCGTGGGACATAGTTTGGAGACCTCTGCTTTACTGCATCATTTCTCGCCATATCTTTGCTAGTTTATGTGTTTTAATAATTTTAATGCAGGACGTTTACTCCACCAGATTATTGATGAGGTATTTCTTCTTTCTTGGGAAGATGTGGGCTGCAATGCAACCAAAGATAACTATTCATGTCATGAAGTCACGAAGGATGGTTTGAACAGGTGGCATTTAGAGAATTAAGGACATTTATAAAATTAGATTAAAATCGTTTCTAACATTTCTATCCCTATGTGAATTTATCACACAATGTGCAGATATTTATTTGAATGCTTTTCTACTGTTACATACAGGATAATTTTGAAGAGTTTTTAATCAAAGCCACTCATGCCAAAAAGATAATGAAAAGGCAAGTTGGTTCATGGTCCTTTTAGAGCCAAATTAAGTAATTACAAAACACAAAGCTGAAAATAAAACTGCCCAATCACCGAATGCCAGGCTAATTAATGTAATAAACAAACTGATGCTATTCAAATTTGGTTCCTGCTTTATGGAGAAAGGTTGCAGCTTAAGCAAGTTAATTAAAATACGAGTTATTTCAACCTTTCTGAGGGGCAGTTGCTGGACTTTACTGGTATGGTTCTAAGTGCATCAAAGAAGAATACAAAACAGCTGTGATCCATGCATGCAAAATTTGCATTTGTATGATGCTCTTACACCTTGAAGTTTCCCACAAAATTAATTACATTTAAATGTAGTTACAATTAATTTAACAATAGTTGTAGCTATTATGTAGACAGTGGCTCAGCCAACAACAATTAGCAAAATAATTGCATAATGTGTTTTGTCTGGCATTAGTCAACGGAGGAATATTGGCCTGGTTAGCAGGAGAAGCTACGAAAACAGCTGAAGATCAACTCTACTAAGCAAGTAGGTTTTTAAACTAGCATTAGACTGGAAAGAGGAAATGGGGATACACCTTTATAGAAACAAGTATTATGTTTCTGTGGTTAGAATTGGAGAATCGGTATGACAGTGAGTGTGGACGCAGAGAAAACATATCTGCAGCTCAAGTGACAATATATGTACAAACTTGAACTTAAATAGAAATGAAGAACTGCAGTTGCAAATTTACAACAAAAAAAAGTACTGGAGTAACTCAGAGGGTTAGGCAACATCTCTGGGGAACATGGATAGGTAGTTGACACTCTGGGTTGGGAACCTTCTTTGCCTGACCTTCTGAGTTACTCCAACACTTTGTGTCTTTTTTTCCAGCTCATATATATATATCCATCAAAGAACTGCACCTTCAAACATGCTGTTTGTGGTGGACTGGGACATCAACATTACCTGGTGTGTTTGTGCAGGTCACATCATGTTTTCCCTCATTTATATAGCTTTGCTGACCATAGTTAATGCTAAATCGCTCTAATGTAATTAGCTATAACTTGTAACTTCTGCATCTTTGCATTTGGGAAAGATATATTTTGTCATTTAGACTTACCTCCGTCCCCCCCCCCCCCCCCAAAAAAAACCCCAACTGCATTGGAAAAATGTTTTAAATGTATTATAGAAAATGGCAAATAAATTAAAGAGGTGATTTTTACTCTGACTATGTGACAAAGAGGTTGATGGTGTGGAGAGATGTTACTCTGATTATCTTGTGTAGATCAGCAGCTAATCAGCTGAGAAATTTGCAGTTACAAAATTTCAAAGGCATTGCAAGTCCCAGGTATTTGAGATTAGAGTAAGAACATTTGTTCAAATTTATTGAAATTAATTTGCTGATTTTTATTTGTTACAAGGATTTAAAACATAAATTAATTTTACTTCTACTCCCAATATGCAACAGGCATAAATATGGCAGATGTGTAATTATATATTTGTAAGTTCCTTGCTTGATTATATTCAGTTGCACGTTCCTGAAGCCTTGTTGCTCAATTATCAGATTTTGCCGGTGTGCTTTGGGTGATTCTTTCAGAAGCTGCCTTCATTTTGATCCTTGTAAATAAATTTCTCAAGTAAATAATGTCCATTGTTATACAATAAGCAAAGATTGATTTGAGCACTAAGCTTGCTAAAAAGCACTAAGAACAGATGCAGAAATAACTAAAACCCGATGCACAAATCACTAAAACTGGACTTGCAGCTTAATTTAATAAGCAAAGCAAACTGGGACTTAATTTCAGAGAAAAATAATTGAAAATTGATTACCCTCATTCACTTCCAAAGCAGATGTTATTACGTGCTAAAATTCGACCCCTCTCTACCATCTCTCTCCTCTCCATAAATCTGCAGCAAAAGAGCTAGAAATATTATTCTCCAGGGCATGCACGTACATTATTGTTATTCAGCATTCAAACCTGCAGTGGCCAAGCCTTTCCACTTGGAACATTAAGAAACGGGAGCAGAAGAAGGCCAGTTGGTCCCTCGAGCCTGCTGTATCATTCAATAAGTCCGTGGCTGATTCAATATTGGTCTCAAAAGCACTTCAGTGCTCTCTGCCGTATATCAACTCCGTTGTAATTCAAATGTACATCAATTGCTGCCTTGAATATATTCAATGGCTCTGCCTCCACAGCTCTGGAATAGAGAATTCCAAGGATTCATGAGCCACCGGGGGGGAAAAACTCCTCCTCATTGTCCATCTTAAATGGGCGACCCATATTTCTAAAAGTACGTCACTAGTTATAGAAACATAGAAATTAGGTGCAGGAGTAGGCCATTCGGCCCTTCGAGCCTGCACCGCCATTCAATATGATCATGGCTGATCATCCAACTCAGTATCCCGTACCTGCCTTCTCTCCATACCCATTGATCCCCTTAGCCACAAGGGCCACATCTAACTCCCTCTTAAATATAGCCAATGAACTGGCCTCAACTACCCTCTGTGGCAGAGAGTTCCAGAGACCCACCACTCTCTGTGTGAAAAAAATCCTTCTCATCTCGGTCCTAAAGGATTTCCCCCTTATCCTTAAGCTGTGACTCCTTGTCCTGGACCTCCCCAACATCGGGAACAATCTTCCTGCATCTAGCCTGTCCAACCCCTTAAAAATCTTGTAAGTTTCTATAAGATCCCCTCTCAATCTCCTAAATTCTAGAGAGTATAAACCGAGTCTATGCAGTCTTTGTTCATAAGATAGTCCTGACATCCCAGGATGTTTCAATACGGTCACCTCTCATTCTTCTAAATACCTGTGAGCTTGGGCCCAATCTGGTTAACATTTCTCCACATATCAACCTCTTCATCACGGTAATCAACCTGGTGAATCACCTCTGAACTGCTCCAACCTAAGCATATTGTTTCGTAATTTAGAAACCAAAACTGATTCAATGCGCAGTATCACCACCTCACTGTAAACTTCCATATAAAAGCAAATATTCCATTAGCCTTTCTAATTATTAGCTCGACCTACAGTTTTACGTTTTGTGTTTCTTACAATGGGACTTGCAGATTCCTTTGTACAGCAACATTTTAATTTAAATTTAGGTTTATTATTGTCACAGATACAGTGAAGAACTTTGCTTTGTTTGCTGTTAATACAGATCCGATAGACCATACATGAAGATAAACTTAAGTACAATAGAGAGAGCAAGGGGGCAAATAAACAGTGCAGGATTTCGTTCTCAGCATTGTAGCGCACCAGTTCCTGAAACAAGCTCCAATGTCCACAATGGGCTATATATGAGTTGAACAGTATCCAAAAATATGGAGGGACCATTCAGCAGCATGGTAACAGAGGGGAAGCAGCTGTTCCTGAGTCTGGTTGTGCATGCTTCTTTACCTTCTGCTGGATGGGAGTAGGGAGATGAATGAACGATCAGGGTGGGTCAAGTTTGGAGTATGTTGGCTTATATTTCCAAGGCAGCATGAATTGTAGATGTTAATGGTGGGATGTCTGGCCTGTGTGATGGACAGGGTTACATTTACAAATCTCTGCAATTTCCTGTTGTCTTGGGCAGATTTGTTTCCAAACCCAGCTGTGATGCAACCCAACTGCATACTTTCTATGGTTCAATTATAGAAGTTTGTAAATGTCACTGAAGTTGTGTGAATTTTGTTAGTTTCATGGGGAAGTAGAGGCATTGGTGTGCCTTCTTGGCTGTCGTATCAATGTGATTGGTTCACGACAGATCATCGGTAATGTTAATGCCAAGGACTTTGAATCTCTCAATCATTTGCACATCTGCACCATTGATGCCAATTGGGGTATGCGCTCCAATATGTTTCTTGAAGTCAATAACTAGCTCCTTCATTTGCTGACGTTAAGGGAAATGTTATTGTTCTGAAACAACATCACTAAATTCTCTATCTCCTTCTTCTGCTCCGACTGGTCAATTTGTGATTCGGCCACCATGGTGGCATCTTCTGCAAACTTGTAGATAGAAATTTGGCCATACAGTCGTGAATTTAAAAGAAGGATTATAGGGGACTGTGAACACATCCTTGCAACGCGCTGGTGTTGAGAATTATTGTGGAGGAAAGGTTGTCACCTGTAGTATCATTCTATTTAAACCATAATGTGCTATTTTCACTCTTCCTTCATAATTGGATCTCACTTTCTACTCCATCTGCCAACTTCTTACCCACTCATAGAAACATAGAAAATAGGTGCAGGAGGAGGCCATTCGGCCCTTCGAGCCAGCACCGCCATTTATTGCGATCATGGCTGATCATCCCCTATCAATAACCCGTGCCTGCCTTCTCCCCATATCCCTTGATTCCACTAGCCCCTAGACTCGCCCAACATTGGGAACATTTTTCCTGCATCTAGCTTGTCCAGCCCTTTTATAATGTTATATGTTTCTATAAGATCCCCCCTCATCCTTCTAAACTCCAGTGAATACAAGCCTAGTTTTTTCAATCTTTCCTCATATGACAGTCCAGCCATCCCAGGGATCAATCTCGTGAACCGACGCTGCACTGCCTCAATCACAAGGATGTCCTTCCTCAAATTAGGAGACCAAAACTGTACACAATACTCCAGATGTGGTTTCACCAGAGCCCTATACAACTGCAGAAGAACGTCTTCACTCCTATACTGAAATCCTCTTTTTATGAAGGCCAACATTCCATTAGCTTACTTCACTGCCTGCTGTACCTGCATGCCAACTTTCAGTGACCGGTGTACTAGGACACCCAGGTCTTGCTGCATTTCCCCCTTACCTAACCTAACCCCATTGAGATAATAATCTACCCCTTTGTTTTGCCGCCAAAGTGGATAACCTCACATTTATCTATATTATATTGCATCTGCCATGCATCTGCCCACTCACTCAACCTGTCCAGGTCACCCTGCAACCTCCTAACATTGTCTTCACAGTTTACACTGCCACCCAGCTTTGTGCCATCTACAAACTTGCTAGTGTTGCTCCTAATTGCCTCTTACAAATCATTAATATATATGGTAAACAGTTGCGATCCCAACACCAAACCTTGCAACACTCCACTCGCCACTGCCTGCCATCCTGAAAAGGACCCGTTTACTCCTACTCTTTGCTTCTGGTCTGCCAACCAATTTTCTATACCTGTGAACACCCTACCTCCAATACCATGTGCTCTAATTTTAGTCACCAGTCTCCCATGTGGGACCTTAACAAAGGCTTTCTGAAAGTCTAGATACACTACATCCATTGGCACCCCTTCATCCATTTTACTTGCCACATCCTCAAAAAATTCCAGAAGATTAGTCAAGCATGATTTCACTTTCATAAATCCATGATGACTTGGACTAATCCTTTTACTGCTATCCAAATTCCCCATTATTATCTCTTTAATAATTGACTCCAGCATCTTTCCCACCACCGAAGTCAGGCTAACTGGTCTGTAATTCCCCGTCTTCTCTCTTGCTCCTTTCTTGAAAAGTGGGATAACATCAGCTATCCTCCAATCCACAGGAACTGATCCTGAATCTATTGAACATTGGAAAATGATCACCAATGCATGCACTATTTCTAGAGCCACCTCCCTGAGGACCCTGGGATGCAGACCATCAGGCCAGGGGATTTATCATCCTTCAGTCCCATTAGCCTACCCAATACTATTTCTCGCCTAATGAAAATTTAGTTCAGTTTCTCTACCCTCTTAGATCCTGTGTCCTCCAGTACATCTGGGAGATTGTTTGTGTCTTCCTTAGTGAAGACAAATCCGAAGTACCTATTCAACTCTTCTGCCATTTCCTTGTTGCCCATAATAATTTCACCCGTGTCTGCCTTCAAGGGACCCACATTTGACTTTGCTACTCTTTTTCCCTTAACATATCTAAAGAAGCTTTTACTGTCCTTCTTTATATTCCTGGCCAGTTTCCATACTTCATCTTTTCAGCCCGTATTGCCCGTTTTGTTTCCTTCTGTTGTCCTATGAAAGTTTCACAATCCTCTGGCTTCTGACTACTCTTTGCTGTGTTATACATCTTTTCTTTTAGTTTTCTTCTACCCTAACTTCTCTTGTCAGCCACGGTTGTCTCCTACTCCCCATAGAATCGTTCGTCCTTTTTGGAATGAAATGATCCTGTGTCTTCCGGATTATGCCCAGAAATTCCTGCCATTGCTGTTCCACCGTCATTGCTGCTAGGATCCCTTTCCAGGCTACTTTGGCCAGCTCCCGTCTCATGCCTTCATAGTCCCCTTTGTTCAACTGCATCACTGCCACTTCCAATTTACCGTTTTCCTTCTCAAATTGCAGATTTACCTTGAGCTCTTATCATATCTGGTTCATTGGACAACATTAAATCCAGAATTGCCTTTTCTCTGGTCGGCTCCATTACAAGCTGCTCTAAGAATCCATCTCGGAGGCATTCTACAAACTCTCTTTCTTGGGGTCCTGAACCAACCTGATTTTCCCAGTCTACCTGCATATTGAAATCCCCCATCACCACAGTGGCATTACATTTGTTACATACCAGTTTTAACTCGCTCACTCACTTGATCTATCCGTACCCCTGTGCAGGTGTTTTGTGAATTATTCACAACTTGCTAATCCACCTGCCTTTGTTTCACCAGCTAATTTGGCTGCAGTGTTCTTGATTCTTTCACCCAAATCATTAATATAGATTGTAAATATCTGTGGCTCCAGAAGTAACTCCTCTGGCACCATACTTTGTCTTGCTGACATGACAAATCATGAGAGGAATAGATCCAAGTAGACATGCAGAGTCTCTTGCCCAGATTAGGGGAATCGAGAACCTGAGGGGCATAGGTTGAAGGTGAGGGGGAAAGATTTAATAGGAACCTGAGGGGGTAACCTTTTCACACAAAGGTTGGTGGGTGTATGGAACAAGCTTCTGGAGGAGGTAGTTGAGGCAGGTACTATCATAACATTTGAACAGGTACATGGATAGGACTCGTTTGGAGGGATGTGGGCCAAACGCAAGCAGGTGGGACTAATGTAGATGGGACATTTTGGCCTGTGTGGGCAAGTTGGGCTAAAGAGCTTGTTTCCTCGCTGTAAGATTCTATGTCTCTATACTTCATTAGGAAAGTCATAGGGGTCCCTGACCAACATTTTACAATATTCAACCAAGTACTGTGAAATCTCTCAGCAGCAAAGAACATATTAGACCATCATGCCAATGTTAGTTTCTTGAAAAAGCTAAAGAAAAACAGAAAATGCTGGAAATACTCAGCTGGTCAGGCCGCATCGTGAGAACAAAAAGCAAGAATAAGCACCAGAGGTCAAAGACCTTTTGTAAGAAAGTTATTTCAATTTCTAGTAACTGGGGTATTTTTATTTTAATTACTTGAAAAAGTATTCCATTTAGTCCCATTTGCAGGAGATGCAATGCCTGTCCTATACCTCCTCCCTTAACTCCGTACAAGGACCCCGACAATCCTTTCAGGTGAAGCAGAGGTTCACTTGCACCTCCTCTAGCCTCATCTATTGTACCCGCTGTTCCAGGTGTGGACTCCTATATATCGGCGAGACCAAGCACAAACGGCAATCATTTTGTGGCGCACCTTCACTCAGTTTACACATTCTTCCCGTTGCTAAACATTTTGACTACCTCTCCCATTCCCACACTGACCTTTCTGTCCTGGGCCTCCTCCACTGTCAAGTGTGAGGCCAAACGCAAGTTGGAGGAACAACACCTCATATTTTGCATGGGCAGATGACAACTCAACAGTATGAATATTAATTTCTCTAACTTTAAATAACCATTGCTCTCCCTCTCCCTCTGACGCTCCCCCACCGTAGTTCTCCAATTAGTTTCACTGTCCTCTCGATTAATTTTACTGTTTGTATGCCTTGTTTCCACCTTCCCCTCAACCAACAATGAACCATGCTACATGTCCTTGATCATCGTACGCTTTGATCTATCTTTTCACACCTTACCTTTCCATATCACTAGACCCCTCCCCCCTGACTCTCAGTCTGAAGAACGGTCTAGACCTGAAAGGTCACCTATTCCTATTCTCCAGAGATGCGACCTGTCCCGCTGAGTTACTCCAGCTTTTTGTGCCTCGTCCCATTCCACTTCTGTTTACCAACAACCTTGCAGTCTTTTACCCAGGCACTATCATTTTCCTTTGAATGTAACCAGCGATCGTTTCCACCAAGCTTTCCTCGTTCAGATCATCAAAACCTGGAAACAAAAGCTCCGTGTCTCACCTCTGTCTAATTCTTACACCAATTATCATAAACTTAAGCCCATCTCTGTCAACAAAAAAGATTTGTCCTTATTTCCTCGTATGTATGTCCTTTGAAATTTGAACACTTCAGCAAAAATATCCTTTTGCTCTTCTAAGCTCTAGAAACAAGAATTCCATCATATTTGTTCACTTCAAGCAACTGAATGTCTTTGTCCATAATGTTACACTAGTTAATCTTCCCCTTGCCTTTAAGACCTTGATCAACACATGATTTTGAACAGGCTTAGAGTGGGGATTTGAAGGCAGAATGAAGCAGCACAATTTAGAGACACAAAATTGCCTTTTATTTTCACAATACCTCGTCTTTTAGCAGAAATCCATTTGCTAATTGTTCTAACTGTATTATGCTTTAGGGTTTTAAAAAATATTGTATCAAGAAATCTTCTTGCCAATAATGAGTGATCATAACTCCTACCAATGGATTTTACAAAATAACCAATCTCTAAAAGATGTGTATCAAGCAATGCCCTGGCAATGCTCCAACAATTTTGTTCACTCTTTTTCATCGCATTGCTGCATTTCACCTCGATTTGCAGGAATGGAGATAAGCCTCAGAACTCACAGGAAATTCTTCAATTTATTGGCGACTGTATTCCCAGACCGATGTGAACCAAACGGCAGTAGTCGAGCAGATGCTGCTTGTATGTGCACCTCCTCTTTAGGCCAAGCTCCAAACCATTGATGACACATTAATAACCTCCCACTTAAACTTCTACAAGATAAATATCCTGTACCAATCCACCACTGATGTTAAACCTTGTCCTCCAATACCAAATGTTCATGGCAAGATCCTGGAAAATAAAGGCCACTTTTCAGCAAAACCAGGTACCAATGATGAAATTCGCCATGGCCGAAGTGTTGGAAGGAATCTGACAACTTGCCTCCACAAAATGCTCCAAATTTACTGGAAGGATCGGTGTCCTCCCCATTCAATTGTCAGCGCTGAAACCCTAATAACACTCATTTGATTCATAATCGGCTCATTTGAGCAGACTAAGAATTGACTCATTTGAGGAGATCTCACTGTTTGCCAGTATCATAGACCAAGCTGTTCCAAGGTTGGTTACAGACCGTGATTACCAGATGGACAGAGGAAAAGATTCAAGGATGTGCGCAAAGCCTCCTTGAAAGAATGGTACACCCCTTCTGACTCCTGGGAATCCCTGGTCTGTAAATGTTCAAAGTGGAGGAGTGTTCAGGGTTGTATTGAGAACCTTAGGTCTAAGCATCGGAAGTTCAATGTAAACAGCAAAAGGTGTCCTACACCTCACAAACGACCTACTTACAGTTCTGGCCAGGTACCTCCTGCCCCATCTGTGGGAAAAATCTGCAGTTCCACATTTTCATCAGCATCAGAGTGCAAATTATATTTTAATCTGAGTGACTGAATTACTACTTAAAAGTATTTGAATAAGCTAATATCACTGCAGCTGTTCCTAATGCAGTAAATGTTTTATTAATCATCAATCTGTAAAATTTTGATAATTAGGCTACAATAAAATCATAATCAGAATTAGACATCCTTCCATTGCTCCAGCCTTGCATTCTTTAATGAAAATCAGCATGGTGATACTTATCTAGTTATTCATTCATCATTTATACATTTGAAAATACACTTTACATATTTAAGAGGCAACCACAAAATATAAATCTAATTAAGCATTTTTGATTTGTCTTTATGACATCTGTGAATGGCTCAGTGGAGCTCAGAGAAATGAGTTCAAGTCTCACCTAGCACAGCCAAATGTGGAATATAATGCAAATTTAATAGCAGTGATGTGACTGGAGGCAGCAAGCAACCAGACATGTTCTGTAACTTATCAACCTCCCGGTTAAGTTTACATAAACTGTCAGAGAAAGCAATGGATGTGCTACTGAAAAGGCCTAGGCTGGCTCTCAGTCCCATCAGACCTACCTTTCCCACTTATTTCCATGTAAACTAATCTCTCTCGCATTCCCATCAACTAGCCCTTTGGTTTCTTCCCACCACCTACCTACATCAGGGGTAATTTACAATAGACAATTAACATACTATCCAGCATTTGGTTGGGATGTGGGGGGAAACAGATGTGATTCATTTTCAAAGGCTGATATTCTTTAAGGATTAAAAATTATGTTGATCCCATAAAATTGCAATTTAAAAAAAAAAGATATGGGCGAAATGTTTCAATGAGGATAAACTTTGAAAATAGCAAAAAAATAATGCCAGTAATCAGGTAAAGCTTTGTGTCCCATACGGCTTAACTTTCAAAGCATAACAACATTCATTTTGAAGCAATGTAATTTTAGGAAATTTGTGTGTATGACTATTTAGAGTGGGGGACTCTCAAGAAAATACACAGAGAATTCCCGTCTTCCTACAACTAATACTATGTAACATAGGAACATCTCACCATTCATAATAAGAACATTTCCAATAAAATGTTATAATTGTGATCCATGTTCCACATCTGTTTCCCACCACCAACAAGCAAACTTGAACATTCCAATTCCTCCTTATAATCAGGCAACGCTTGGTCTATTGGCAAAGATGGAATTCCACGCTTGATTACTCATTCATGATTCCTAAATAGACTATTGATATTATCAGTGGCACATTGTAATTTGTACATTGGATCCCACTGAAGAATGGTACAAATATTAATAAGGAGAATATCACAAAATAAAACGTTACCTGAGAAGTGCACATATGAAAGTGTAGTTTCAAATACAGAGCTATATAGCATGGAAACAGGCCCTTCGGCCCACCTTGCCTATGACAACCAAAATTCCCCATCCACACTTGTCCCACCTGCCTGCATTTGGCCCATATCCCTCTAAACCTAACCTATACGTGTACCTGTCTAAATGTTTCTTAAATGTTGTGATAGTACCTGCCTCAACTACCTTCTCCTTCAGCTTGTTCCATAATACCTACCACCCTTTGCGTAAAAGAGTTGCCCCTCAGTTTCCTATTAAATCTTTCCCATCCTCACTTTAAACCTATTTCCTCTGGTTGTCGTTTCCCCTATTCTTGAGTAAAAGGCTCTGTGCATTTACCCTATCTACTCCTCTTATGATCTTATACACCTCTATAAGATCACTCCTCATTCTCCTGTGCTCCATGTAATAAAGTTCTAGCCTGCTCACCCTCTCCCTATAGCCCAGACCCTTGAGTCCTGGCAACATCATTGTAAATCTTTTCTGCATACTTTGCAGCTTATCAACGTCTTTCCTTTAACAGGGTGACCTAACCTGAACACAATACTCTAAATGTAGTCTCACCAATGTGTTGTACAACTGTAACACAAAGTCCCAACTTCTATACACAGCACTCTGACTGATGTAGGTCAATGTATTGAAAACCCTGTTGACCTTATCTACTTGTGATGTCACTTTCAAGGAACCATATACCTCCACTCCTAGATCCCTCTGCTTTACAACAGTCACCAGAGCCCTGCCATTCATGGTGTAAAAGAAAGCTGATTAGTAACATATCAAGCAATATTGTACAAACAACATTCTTTCTTGTTTATGGTGGTGACTCTAAGCAATATGAGTCTCGACCCGAAACGTCGCCTATATCCTTCGCTCCTTAGATGCTGCTGCACCCGCTGAGTTTCTCCAGCTTTTTGTGTAACCCTCGATTCTCCAGCATCTGCAGTTCCTTCTTTAACACTTAATCCTTAACTAACGTTGGAAAGGAAATTATTTCCAAAGTGATAACAGTGCCTGCACTGAAAGAGCAAAGCATTGGCTGCAAAATGTAACAGCCTGAAAGAGCTTTAGAAAAACATGCCTTCCTTTTCTTTATATTATTATATGCTAATGTTTGTGCTCCAGCGATTCCAACTGCATTAACCTTGTATTTGCATCCTTATCCTACACTGGCTTTCTAAGGTTTCATTATAATCCTATTTCTCAAATCAGAGTTATACTATACAGAACTTTTTCCTGCAAGCCAGGTGAAATAATTGACTGTTTGGGGGTTTATTTATGCATGAAAATATTTCAAGGCAACGTTTAGTGGTGGTGCAGCTGTGAAAATGTTTATTAATATAAAGATCAATGCTGGTAACAGCTATAATTGTCAGATTTATCAGTTGTAATTATCTTTTAAGAGTTGATTATATTTTCTCTAAGGGCATATACCATATTAACTACCAATTCATCACAGTTTTAATAATACTAAAATAATTAATACATTTGCTCGAAATTTTCTTTTGAAAATACATTTTTCTTCCTGAGATGTTTGTGTCATAAACAAGACCAGCAATTATTGCCAACTTATGGTGCATTTCAAAAGCGACCAATAAAAATATTCCTTCAGTATTTATGAATGCTCCATTACACATCTCTGGGAATTGATTCTAAGACCTCCACCTCTACACACTAAAAATAATGTGACCCCAAATAGATTTGTTTCCTCTTTGCTGCCATTTTTACCGCATGCAGTATGGTTAAGGTTTCCCAATTTTCCACAGGGAGGATTAACATATTTATATCAGAATCCCACTGTTCACAAGAAACACTGATTTTCCTTTGCAAATTTCTCTGTGCTCAGGAAGCAGGTTGGAGGCAGGAGTGCTTCTTTTTTAACAGCTACAACACTGCCAACAGACAAAGTGGAAAATTACCCAACTATGTCCTGTCCAGAAAAAGCGGCACAAACCTAATCTGTCTAATTGCCACACTATTAACTTCCTCTCAATCATCAGGTAAATGAGAAAAACAGGATTGTCAATCGACACTTCCTCACCAATGAAGTGTTCAGCAGTGCACTGTTAAGATTCTGTCAGGGCCAGTCGTCTGACACTCTCATTAATAGCCTTGGCCGAGGCATGAGAAACAAGAAGATGGATGTGAAGATGGGTCTCGTGACTGCCCTCAAGAGCAATGCCACACCATGAACCCAAGTAAAACTGAAGGCAATAGAAATACAATGAAGGAACATTTCTTCAGTGGGTGGATTATTCCTAACATAAAATACTTTTTTTTATTGGAGGTTAACTGTCTCAGGCTCAGAGTTGTGAATCTGTGGAATTCTCTGCCTCAGAAAGCAGTGGAGGCCAATTCACTAGATGTTTTCAAGAGAGCACTTAGGGCTAACGGAATCAATGGACATGGGGAGAAAGTAGGAACGTGGCTCTGTTTTTGGATGATCCGCCATGATCATGTTGAATGCCGGTGATGGCTAGAAGGGTCGAATGGCCTTCTCCAGCACCTATTTTCTATGTTTCTAGGACAATATTGGAGTCATTCATTAAGGCTGTGGTGTGAACATTGAACAGCACAGCACAGGAACACACCCTTTGATCCCATGTGAGGCCAGTCATTTTCACGAGCTTCCTCAAAGACATTCTGTCCATCGGAGTTCTGTTCACATGCAGTTCTTCAGATAATCAGAAAGTGAAGTCTGTACTCTCTTACCACAAGATCTGAATAACATTCACATTTGGACTGTAACATTTGTGTCACACAAATGCAAAGCAATATTGTTGCCAGAAAAGAAACACTCTGGCCACCACTGTTCAACATTAGTATCTTTACTACCATCATATCTTTCTTCATCAACGTCTGACACAACTGACCAGGAACTCAGGCAGCTAAATACTATGCCCACAACTGCAAAACAGAATTTGGATGAAGGTAGACAAGCGTCTCGACAAACGACACCCATTCCCTCTCTCCAGAGATGTTGCCTGTCCCGCTGAGTTACTCCAGCATTTTGTGTCTACCTTCGATTTAAACCAGCACTGCAATACAGAATTGGGACGAAAGCTGGCTGCTCAAAGAATTCCAGCCACCTTTGTGCAAGTGGGTGTTTGGCTGAAGTGGAGAAACATAAACAACATTTCCTTTCCTGTTTCACCTAAAAGCAGTAGACTAAAGTAAAGCAAAGCATTCCACTTTTCAAAATTAGGGTGATCACCCATCAGTAATCTGGTACTGGCAGTCCTATCCTCTACAAGTGGAGAATAGAAGTGAATGTGCTGAGTCCTTAAGTCAAAGTAGGGGAATCAAAAACAAGAGAACATATGTTTAAAGTGAGAAGAGAAGATTTAATACAAACCCAAGGGGCAACCTTTTTACTCAGAGGGTAACAGATATATGGAACGAGCTGAGAGAGGAGGTAGTTGAGGCACGTCCGCTAACAGCATTTCAAAGATATTTGGGTAGGTAATGTTTAGGGGGATATTGGCGAAACTCGGGCATATGGGACAAGCTTAGATGGTGCATCTTGGTCGGCATGGATGAATTGGGCTGAATATAGACACAAAATGCTGGAATAACTCAGTGGGAGAGGCAGCATCTCGGGAGAGAAGGAACGGGTGATGTTTCAGGTCGAGACCCTTCTTCAGTTCTGGGCTGAAGGGCTTGTTTCCATGCAGAATAGCTATATGATTCTAAGACCAGTGCTCGAATTGGTGAAAAAGCATTTGTCCTTCAGAATCCTAGGGCCCTGACAGGATAATTCTGCCAATATTTTACCAAGGGAAGCAGCAGCGGTTGTTGTAGGATGGCAGCAGATGACTCGGATTCCAGAGCGACTAGTCCCCATGGGCCTTGTGCCATTTGGGATTAGAAAGCAAGATGATGCAGGGCGGGAAATCAGACTGAGACAGGGTAGAATATGAAAGCATATTGTGAATGAGGGAAGAGAAGGATTATACTTAATGTCTAAATGAAGGACAAATGACATTTATTGTCACATACACCAATTGGTGTAGTGAAATTTGACTTGCCATGCAGCACAAAAAAAAAAGATAAGACACAACACTAAAGAATTAACAATGAACATAAAAACATCCCCCCACAATGGTTCCCACTGTGGGGGAAGACACAAAGTCCAGTCCCATCCCCAAGTCCACCCATAGTCAGGCCTATTGAGGCCTCCGCAGTTGGCGCTACGGTGGCCCGATGTTTTAGGCCTTCTCGCCGGGTGTTGGTGTTCCGGCGTTGGGAGAGTCCTCACAGCGGCTTGGGACACCTGGAACGGCCGCTTCCCTACCAGAGTCCGTGGCTTCCGAAGCTGACAAGGCCGCGCTGGATGGAGCTCCACAACTGGCGATCTCGCCGAGAGATCCCAGGCTCCCGATGTAAAAGTTCAGGGCTGCCGCCCGCAGCCGGCCGCCCCACAGTGCCGCAGCTCCATGATGTTCATCTGCAGTCTCAGCATTCTGCAGCTCCAGCACGGCGACCCAGCCAAGGTATCACCCGCTCCACTCCCCGATGGTGCTTCAGCGCTGAGCCGCTGCCGAAGCCGAGGTTCTGGGCGGCCCCCTCAGGAAATGCCACTCCAGGCTCGCAGGTAGGCCGCGAGGACGGGTCGACGGTGCAGACCGGAGAAAAGCTGCCTCTCCGACCAGGTAGGGACCAGGAAAAGTAGTTTCCCCCTTCTCCCCCCCCCCCCCCCCCCCTCACCCCCCACATAAAAAAGGCTAGGGCTCCAAAAACAAACACTAAAACTCACTAAAAAAAAAAGAAAGAAGTTAAAAAACAGACAGCTGCAGGCTGGACAGCCATACCAACTGGACGGCGCCCCCTGGAACGTCCCCCTGGAAGGGTATGGATGTCAAGGGTTACACTGATCAGAACTGAGAAAGGTACATTTCAATAAGGCACTGCATGTTAAGAAGACCTCATCCTTAACAGCTCTCGGAGCCTTTTCAACAAGTTATGGAAACAATGTGATTGAACTCTCAAGGTGACAAGCTTGACCTATAAAGACATAGTCCCAATCCTTCCTTAGATAACTAGGAGAGCAGGACTATAGATTCGGAGCATCTAAGCTGATAGGTGTGCTGAGAAGTAACTGGCATACTCCATCAATCATCAACATCATGTTCAGTCCCGCTTAGAAACATAGATAATAGGTGCAGGACGAGGCCATTCGGCCCTTCGAGCCAGCATCACCATTCATTGTGATCATGGCTGATCATCCCCAATCAATAACCTGTGCCTACCTTCTCCCCATATCCCTTGACTCTGCTAGCCCCAAGAGCTCTATCTAACTCTCTCTTAAATCCATCCAGTGATTTGGCCTCCACTGCCCTCTGTGGCAGGGAATTTTAGGTTTATAGAATGGGGATACAACCAAAATCAGTATTTTGTGCGTTCTCAGGAATCTCATTGACAAAAGTGCTTACAACTTTCTTTTTGTTTATTTCCCCAACAACTCCTCTTTTTTCCTATCCCATTTAATTACTTGTTTAAGGGATGGATTGTATGTCGGCTACACTGACCTAAAGTTCTTTTCTTTTAAACAGTTGTAATTTTCAAGAGATGAGGGAATAAAATCATAACCTTTGGTGTTCTCTTTTCAATAATATCATGCCTGCAAGGTGATGGAAATCAAACAGCTCAGAATTCCTTTGGCCATGCTGTGATGCGGCCAGTTTAACTCATAAAAAGTAGGGGATTATGACTGCACAGTACAACCTCAGGTGATTGAACTCTTATCTATTCTTCAGTAACTCAAAACTATTAACCGTTCAAGCCAAAAAAATGGTGTAGTTTTGTTTTAGGTTCATGGAAAAGAAAGAATGATACAAATCACTATCCAACAGAATTTTTTAATGATGTAGCAGAATAACTTCCAGTGTTTTGAAGGATACAGTACTTCAAGAAATTGTATTAAGCGATAACCATGGGGCATCTGGTAAATGTCAATACGAATCTTTGTGATGCATAAGAAATCATTTATGAATTAATGACACTGATTTTTAGTTGTATCTTTGACCTTGTATTTGAAACATTGAATTTTTATGCATTGTTTTAATGGCAGCAGGTTTCAGAGCAGACATTGATGGTGTCTCTCAAAGATGTCCTATATGTTTGCATTTTTGGCAATTATCATTGCCTTTAAATTACATGCCTGGGGCAGCTCTATTTCAAACATTCTTCTTGGACAAATGTAGACTTCATTCAGATTCTGCAATGCATACCAAGATTTAAGATGTTTGGAATTCACTTTTAACTTTGTGAATGCAGATGATCGTAATAAAAAAATATGTGCAGGAAAGGAAATATGAATGCCGTTAATTATTTACATCGGTTAGAAATTCATTCAGATGATTCCAAAAGAGAAGCATTGAAATTCAACTTCTGGGAATCTGTATGAAAAACTGAAAATGCTGAAAACAGTCATCAGGGCAGGCAACATCTGCAGAGAGATTCAGGTCCGGGATTATCATCATTACTGAATATAGGGAAATTATGTTGCAGCGAGGGTGGGAAAGGATGAATAGAAAACTGGAATATTTCTGGGTGAGCAGAAACTGCTGTGCAGTTGAAAATCAAACTAATCTAAGGAAATGTTGTAGCCATTTCTCAGCTCTCTTTTTGTTTCCTAGCATGAAGCACCCACAATAGTACAACAAACAAAATTAATCTGCAGCGATATTTTCAGCCTCACTTGTCTAAAAAAAAGACTGATTTTTCACCCACAGTACAACCAGTTTTCAGTAGCCTGACGGCCTGAAACCATGCTGTTTTAAGGGCAAACGGTCAAACTTAATTCTTTGTCCTCATTGCAGTCTTTAATCTAAAACAAATAAAGTCTGGGCTGCTTTAATGTGGGGGTGAGGGTCATGGTCTGATTTTGTTTCAATTATTCTAGCTTGAGTGCCACATATCATGAGTTGGTTGCCCATTGCCACTGAGTGGTGAACTTCTTGAGAATAGACTTAATCTACTCTCCCTAAAGCCCACAGGAGCAGTTGAGTTGGTTCAGCCTGTGTATCATGTTTCTTTGGAGGTGCAGGTGTTCAAAAAATGCGCATGTCTGACGCAGCCCTCCTTCATGACTTGCCTAAGTGCCTCTGACTTCTGAAAGCAGTCTCCCTCACCGACTCCTCCAGCATTGTGGCATCCACTCATTCAGTGGCTGCACTCTCCTGTGACCAGAAGAGGTTTGTGTTCCTTTAAGAGTTGGCTGCAATAATTGCTCCTGTTGTGTGACTTGTTGAGAAATGTGAGAATTTGCAGCTCCTCAATTTTAGCACAACATTTCACAGGGAAACCTGACAATGTTGTTTTGTGAACCTCGCAATTAAAGTTCTTGTTCTTACTGTGACTTTCACAAACTGCATGAGGGTGATTCACAATGCACTCTTACAGTCTAAAGAAACAAATCAGAGCAACCTTTAGGCAATTATCTCTTTTTTAAATCCCAGGTGAGCTCAGAGGAATGAATTGTGAAACTAGTTTATAAAATTTATACTGGATCCCCAGGGCACAGAAAATCTATTGCAGTGATAAAGTGAAATTTATGTGATTTGATCGGTATGTTTCAAAAGCTGATCGGATCTGCCGGAGTAGATCTGGTGAAGTGGTTTCCATTGGTGGGGAGCTTAAAAAAGAAGTTTAAAACTATCTTCTGGTACAAGACTTAGAATACTCCAGACTTAAAACCAGATCCCATTTCAAGGATAATAGCCAAGAGTCAGGAGTGTTTTACTGACTAGTATCCCAAATGGAGCAATGAAATTCTTACTTGCAACCGCATATATATGTAACATATATGTAAACTTAGTACTCTGTAAACACCATCATAAACAACAATATATATTCAGTATATATTAAAAAAATACAAGCAATAATAGTGCAATGCCAAAAACATGCCCCCAAGTCTATGTAGTTTGGTGCTTATTTGTAAGTTGTAGTGTTTAATAGCCTGATGGTTGTTGGGAAGAAGCCACTCCTGAACCTCATTGTTTCAGGTTTCAGGCTCCTATACCTTCTTCCAGATGGCAGGAGTGAAATTAGAGTGTGGCCATTGTGGTGTGGGTCTCTGATGAAGCAGGCTGCTGGGGAAGTCAGTACTCATGATGGACTGGGCAGTGCTCACTTTTTGCAAACTTCTTTGGTCCTGGGCATTCAAGTTGCCAAACCAGGCCATGATGCAATCACGAGCTGGTCAATATGCTCTCTACTGTACACCTACAAAAGTTCAAGAGAGTATTTATCAAGGTCTTCAGAGATATGCACACCCAGGAATTTGATGTTTTTGACTCTCTCCACCACTGCCCCATCGATGAAGACAGGTTTGTGGATCCCTGGCCTGCCTCTTCTAAAGTCAACAATCACTTCTTTTGATTTACTGCTACCCCTTCACCCTTGAAGTTGCTTTGTTTTGAATATTGCCTCTCCCCCCCACATTCTAGCTTGCCACCTATTCACTTGGTCAAGATCCACAGGGAATCCACAGGCTTTGCTGAAAGGGTGGTGGGATCTTGCTTGGTGCTAGGTTTTATGTGGCATGATCAGATCAAGTGTGTGAATCAGAATAATTGGAGGAATGGGACAAGGAGTTGAAGTGCTGAGCCACCGGGAGATCGGGTTCGGCAATGCGAACTGTGCGGAGGTGTTGGGCAAAGCGATCGCCAAGCCTACGCTTGGTCTCACCGATGTAGAGCAGTTGACACCTAGAGCAGCGGATGCAATAGATGAGGTTGGAGGAGGTGCAGGTGAACCTCTGCCTCACCTGGAAAGACTGCTTGGGTCTTTGGATGGAGTCGAAGGGAGAGGTAAAGCGACAAGTGGAGCATTTCCTGCGGTTGCAAGGGAAAGTACAAGGGAAGGGGATGGCTTGGGTGGGAAGGGACGAATTGACCAGGGAGTTGTGGAGTGAGCGGTCTTTTTGGAAAGCCAAATGGAGAGGAGATGGGAAGATGCGGTGGGATCCCGTTGGAGGTAGCAAAAACGTCGGAGGATTATCTGTTGTATGTGGTAGCTGGTAGGGTAGAAGCTGAGAACAAGGGGGACTCTGCCCTTGTTATGAATGGGGGGATGGGGAGTGAGAGCGGATCTAAGGGGTATAGAAGAGACCCTGATGAGAGCCTCATCTATAGTCGGAGGGGAACCCCCGTCCCTAAAAAATGAGGACATAGAAACGTAGAAACATAGAAATTAGGTGCAGGAGTAGGCCATTTGGCCCTTCGAGCCTGCACCGCCATTCAATATGATCATGGCTGATCATCAACTCAGTATCCCGTACCTGCCTTCTCTCCATACCCTCTGATCCCCTTAGCCACAAGGGCCACATCTAACTCCCTCTTAAATATAGCCAAAGAACTGGCCTCAACTACCCTCTGTGGCAGAGAGTTCCAGAGACCCACCACTCTCTGTGTGAAAAAAGTCCTTCTCATCTCGGTCCTAAAGGATTTTTACGATGCCTGGTTTGGAACACCTCATCCCGCGTGCAGATGCAGCACAGATGGAGGAGTTGGAAGTAGGGGATAGAGTCCTTACAGGAAGCAGGGTGGGAAGAAGTGTAGTCCAGATAGCCATGGGAGTCAGGGGGTTTGAAGTATGAATCATTATGAATCTTATAATTATTTGATTTTTGCATAATGAAGTACGCAAGATTAATTTGCACTCCGGTTTTTATCCTATAAATACAGTCCTCAATTCTAAACTATGCTATCCCGGCTATTTTACTTTTTGATTTTAATAATTATATACCTGACAATATGGTTGATTGATATGAGGCAATGCACATAAAACTGTGCAATTAGTGCTTCAATAACCTCAACATTTCTAGGAAATACTTTAAAGTAATCATAATAACAAATGGAATCTCAATATCATTATAATTACATCTTTACATACCATTGAGTTTTGTCAAGGTATCCTGCAGAATGTGGAAATGACGAGTCGCCTCAATACATTGATTTGTTAAGTTATCCCAGTAATCTTGAATGTATTTAAACTATGAGCACGTCACTAACAAAACAAATAATTAAGCCCTTAGTGAAGGCCCAGGAAGAAAGGTCAAGAGTGGTGCTTGAACCAACAAATTGAAAGTCACCTGCTAGGAAAGGTAGAAATCTAAAATGCCGTTGCTATGACAGCTAACTATTCATTTTGAAAGGAGCCAGATTCGCATTGACAGATTAGATATTTAATGGGGTGATTCGGTGTTCAGGATTTCAAAATCAAAAATTTTTGCGCAATTCTGATATTGAAGGACTTAGTGATTTGCACAATTTTAGCAGCAAAATGTTTTGAAAAGAACTCCGCATCCCCCTTGTCATGTTCTTCCTAAATCATGAGTATTCACAAATCCTAGAAGTCACTATTTTCTTTTAAGGCTATTACTGGACCAGAATGACCATTTGGGAAATTGGGGCAATTTCCTTGCCATCTCGAGCATGATGGGTAGCGCTGAGTTGATCAGTAGCTCCTTTCTTCGTGATTCTCCCGAGAAGGCTTGCATCTTTTACGAGGAACTAGTTCACTTTAACAACCCAGCCAGTCGGCAACTCCACTGTTGAGTTCCTAGTTTTTTTTCACTCATGAAAAGGTTCTTAATTCAAAATGTGAATCTGTCAAAAAAATAAGATGCATGGCTGCTATAAGCACTTAAACGTTGTTTCCACTTAACAGGCAGAAACTTGAGCTGTGGACGGTGTAATTTTTCTCATTATCTTGAAGCATTATGCTGGGTTGTCATCTTCCCTGCTTGCTGCAGCATTCTGAATCTAAACACAACAAGAAGTTTTCCCCCATGAAAATGTGCTGCAACTGACATTCCTCTAATTAAGGAATACATTGTCCGTCAGGTCTGCTTTTGAAGAAAATTATAAAAGGAACATGCCTGTGGGTGCATGGTGTTAGCTATACCCTAACATATGCTAAAGTACATTCCTGGTTCCAATTGACATTGTCTGTTGATGCAGTATTTCAGAGATGTATTATAACTATCCCATTATTATTTGCATCATGAAGTTACAGCTAGGTGCATGCCAGTACATGTTACACCTGCATAATTTTGTAGCAATACCATAACTCTGTAATTCCTATAAGAAATTAATAATTAAAAAAAGACCTCTGATGTATTTTGGGGGGAAAGTAGATCCTAAGCTTGGGTCGAGGAGGAAAAGCAATATGTCTCAGATTTATAAAAGCAATAGATTTCAAGGTCTTCTGTCAACTCACATCTATTAATCCAGTTACAGTGCCCTCCATAATGTTTGGATAAAGACCCATCATTTATTTATTTGCCTCTGTACTACACAATTTGAGATTTGTAATAGGAAACAATGACATGTGGTTAAAGTGCACATTGGCATGTTTTATTCAAGGCCATTTTTACACATTTTGGTTCCACCATGTAGAAATTACAGCTGTTTATACAATATCCCTGCATTTCAGGGCACCATAATGTTTGGGACACATGGCTTCACAGGTGTTTGTAATTGCTCAGGTGTGTTTAATTGCCTCCTTAATGCAGGTATAAGAGAGCTCTCAGCACCTAATCTTTCCTCCCGTCTTTCCAACACATTTGGAAACTTTTATTGCTGTTTATCAACATGAAGACCAAAGTTGTGTCAATGAAAGTCAAAGAAGCCATTATGAGACTGAAAAACAAGAATAAAGCTGTTCGAGGCATCAGCCAAACCTTAGGATTATCAAAATCAACCAGTTTCAAACATCATTAAGAAGAAAGAGAGCACTGGTGAGCTTACTAATCGCAAAGGTACTGACAGGCCAAGGAAGACCTCCACAGCTGATGACAGAAGAATTATCTCTGAAAGAAAGACAGATCAGAAACACTCTTCCGGAGTCGCGTGTGGATTTGTTCATGACCACTGTCTGCAGAAGACTTCATGAACAGAAATACAGAGGCTACACTGCAAGATGCAAACCACTGATTTGCCGGAAAATGCCCAGGTTACAATACAATACAATACAATACAATAAAACTTTATTAGCCAAGTATGTTTTGCAACATACGAGGAATTTCATTTGCCAAGTCAGTCATACAAATAAAAAGGAATACAACACAGAAAATACATTTTAACATAAACATCCACCACAGTGATTCCTCCACATTTCCCACAGAAAAAAAAGCTAAATCTCACCCCTTCTTTGTCCTCCAGCGGTCGGTGGTCTCGAGACTCCTGTTGACGGGACGATCTTACCCCCATAGCCGGCAGTGGGCCTCCTTATCGGGGCGATCGGCTCCTGCATCCGGGGGGGGGGGGGAATCTCAACTGGCCCGCGCCGGGAGATCTGACCCCGGGTTGGGGCTACTCGAACATTGTGTGGCTTCCGTAGCTTCCCGACGCGGCCTCTCATGAGACTGCGAGCCCTTGATGGTAAAGTCCACAGGCCGCGGTTGGAGCGTCGATCCCAGGTAAAGAATGGCAAGTCCATGACCCGCGGTGAGGCACAACGTCAGTCCCGTTAGGCCGCAGAGCGACCGGAGATACGATCCGAAAAACAATCGTATCTCTGGCAAGGTAAGAGACTGAAAAAAATGTTTATCCCGAACCCCTCCCCCACCCCCCATATAAAACAAACCAGCGAACATTAACACAAACGTTTTAAACAGACTAAAAATAACAAAAAAATACGGGAAAAAACAGACTGTCGGAGAGGCTGCCAATCGTACGGCGCCCATGGTAGTGTTACAGTTTGCCAAGAAGTACTTAAAAGAGCAACCACAGTTCTGGAAAAAGATCTTGTGGACAGATGAGACGAAGATTATATCAGAGCGATGGCAAGAGCAAAGTATGAAGGAGAGAAGGAACTGCCCAAGATCCAAAGCATACCACCTCCTCTGAGAAACATGATGGTGGGGGTGTTATGGCCTGGGCATGTATGGCTGCTGAAGGTACTGGCTAACTTATCTTCATTGATGATACAACTGTTGAAGGGTATAGACACATCCTATCTGCTCAAGTTCAAACAGATGCCTCAAAACTCATTGGCCGGCGGTTCATTCTACAGCAAGGCAATGATCCCAAACGTACTGCTAAAGCAACAAAAGAGATTTTCAAAGTTAAAAAATGCTAAATTCTTGAGTGGCCAAGTCAATCACCCGATCTGAACCCAATTGAACATGCCTTTTATATTCTGATGAGAAACCTGAAGGGGGCTAGCCCTCAAAACAAGCATAAGCTAAAGATGGCTGTAATACAGGCCTGGCAGAACATCACTAGAGAAGACACCCAGCAACTGGTGAAGTCCATGAATCGCAGACTTCAAGCAGTCATTGCATGCAAAGGATGTGCAACAAAATACTAAACATGACTACTTACATTTACATGACATTGTTGTGTCCCAAATATTATGGAACCCTGAAATGGGGGGACTATGTATAATTTCTACATAGTGAAACCAAAATGTATAAAGTGGCCTTTATTAAAATCTGACAGTGCACTTTAACCATATGTGATTTTTTTTTCTATTACAAATCTCAAATTATGGCGTACAGAGGCAAATAAATAAATGATGGGTCTTTGTCCCAAACATTATGGAGGGCTCTGTAAGTGACAAGATTTATACTGTTTTATATCTCAGTATTTCTATTACTTTTGAGATGGCTATTTTTCTCTTGAGAACTCAAACCATGAACTTCAAATCTTTTCTAGCTTTGAACTCTTGAAGCATTGAATGATAAAATACTGGAGTCAAACCGTTCGGAGCTTATTAGCCTTTATTCACAGAGCAGTGTATTTCATTCGCTCCATTCCGTAGATAAATTCATGCTCCTCTTCCTAAACTAGCTCTTGTGTAAATATAGGCATCTCCAGGTTACGTACTCTCTACTAATGGCCATTGCTACCTATGAATGAGTTTTAATTATACTATTAAATTGAGGTCCAATATAGGTACAACAATATTTATTCGTATGCACGGCAACATTAGCTTCCTCCCTCTCTCCGCTTTTAGTAATTATTGGTCTAATGTGCTTTTAATGCCATTCCTTGCAATTCTGTAGAGATATGGATCCCATGTCGAGAGATTTTTGTGCATTTTCCAACTTGAGGACAAAATCAACTTAAAAACAGAACCCATTTGTTACCAGGGGACGGCCTGCAGGTATTAGGCATCCAATTAATATACACCTCTAGATTGAATTTGCACATTGATGTAAATCACGATTAGAATTAACACATCTCACATGTTCCAAATAGCTACTTTAAACCTGAAATGAAAACAGAAAATTGTGGAATTTCTTAGCAGGCCTGTTGTGCATTTTCAGCATTTTCTCTTTTTATTTAAGATTTCCAACAACTGCAGTTTTTGATTTTACTTCTTGATTTTTTTTAAACATGATATTGCTGCACTGTTGTTATTTGGTTTATTCCATGTTCCATTCTTTGTCAATTTTATTTGTAACCAAAGTTTTTTTCAATGGAATGTGGACTTCTTTGTTCAGCAATCTATTAAGGCAATGAAAGTGTTTCATCCCAGGCACATAGCCAAACAACCACTCCATCTCAGAAATATTTTCTTCTGTTGTAACGGATGTTCGATACTTTATGGGATGTTGGTATCATGGGCAAGGACATAACGTCATCCAACCTTTATTTCTGTTTGGTTGTTGATAATGAGTCGTCTTGTTAAGCCACTGCAGTCTGGTGATGGTACACCATTGTGTAAAACTGGTCATAGAGTGATACAGTGTGGAAGCAGGCCCTTCAGCCCAATTTATCCACACCGGCCAACATGTCCAAGCTACACTAGTCCCACCTGCCTGCGCTTGGTCCATATCCCACCAAACCTGTCCTATCCATGTACCTGTCTAACTGTTTCTTAAACGTTGGGATAGTCCCAGCCTTAACTACCTCATAAGGCAGCTTTTTCTTACACCCACCACCCTTTGTGTGAAAAAGTTACCCCTCAGATTCATATTAAATCCTTTCCCCTTCATCTTGAACCTATGTCCTCTGGTCCTCGATTCCCCTACTCTAGGCAAGAGACCCGATCTATTCCTCTCATGATTTTATACTGCATTATAAGATCACCCCTCATCCTCCTGTGCTCCATGGAATAGAGACTCAGCCTACTCAACCTCTCCCCATAGCTCACAACCTCTAGTCCTGGTAACATCCTCTGTAATCTTTTCTGAACCCTTTCAAGCTTGACAATATCTTTCCTATAACAAGATGTCCAGAACTGAATACAATATTCTACATGCAGACTCACCAATGTCTTATACAATGACAACATAACCACCCAACCATGGTATCCATGGTAGTTAGGTTGTTTGCCAGAGCAACTGTGGTGAATTTTACAGATGATAAATACAACAGTCACTAATTCACAGATGAGGAGTCAGTGTTTAGAATAAGCTGCTTTTATCCTGCATAGTGCTGAGTTGCCTAATTGGTTCAGGAGCTACAATCATCAGGCAAGTGTGTGGCATATGCCTTCATGCACTTGACTAGTTTTGAATGGGTAGAAATGTTTTTTTGACTTTTGTGGTGAGGAACTGAATCCAGCATTTCTAGTTCCCAGGAACCATCGTGTTAATATTGCTGGTCCAGTTGGTGTTTAGTCAACAGGATCTCCAGGAGACAGATTGTCAGGAAATCACAGTGGTAACAGTTGAATATCAGGAACAAGTGATTGGACTCTCCTTTGATGGAGATGGCCAATTCTTGGCACTTATATGGTATGACTATTGCGCGCCTCTTATCTGCCTCTGCCTAGGTATTTGTAGGGTGCAATTTGCGGGCGTATTTCCCGGCGACGAAGACGCATCTGCGTCGAAGACGCACCCCATTTTGAGTTGCTAAATTTGGGAGAAAACAAATTTCATGGTGGCGGCCATTTGCATTGTGTATTGTTTTGCATTGCATATTGTTTTACTATAAAACAAAGATAATGTATATACAGGTAATAAAAGAAATACAGCGAATGGAATAAAATAACTTTTTATTGAGCACGAAACAAAGATTACAAAAACGGAAACCATTCTAATCTTCAAATCCGAAAAATTCAATAATATCATCCGAATCTTCAAAGCATAATAATTCATCAGGGTCATCACTATCATCAAATAGAATGTCGTCTTCTGAGCCATCTAACGCATTACTGATGCCACATTTTTTTTAAAGCTTTCACAGCAATTTCAATTTGAACACGATTCCACGATTTTAAAACCCACTCGCACACCTGAGCAATGGTTGGCCTTTTCAAATGACCTGTTGGTGTTAGATCATGGTCTGTGCTCCTCATCCACTGATTCCATCCTCTTTCATAAACAATTTAAAGGGTTTGTTGATGGATATCTCCAAAGGCTGAAGTTGGCAAGTTAATCCACCAGGCTTCACTGCAATTTTCGACTTCACTCTCTTTACCCTTTCTTCAGGAACCGTATTTATGAGCCCGTCCCACTTTCACGACCTAATTCACGACGTCTACCGAGTTTGCCCTTGACTCATACTCGCAGCATGGTCGTCACGAGATCGTAGGAGGTCGTAGGTAGGTCGTAGCAGGCCATGGTGCTAGTCGTAGGTACTCGTGGCATCAAGTAGGTCGGGGCATTTTGCTAGCATGATGAAAAATGTCCACGAGTAAAAAAGGTCGTGAATTAGGTCGTGAAAAAGGGACAGGCCCTTTAGGTGAGCGCGAAACTGGTCCCATACAAGTAGGGATAGTTTTTTAAGAAGGTCAACAGGACGCCGTGACCAGGCTTGCTTCGTCCAATAACGTATCATTTACAGTGTTAAACAATTTAAACAGAATTTACACAGCTCCTACTTAGACCACGTGTTTGAAATACCGAAAATCAACCACGAGCGACCACATGTTGTCTCTTCTCGTCAAAACAAATGATTGGATTGCGGCATAGTATCAAAATGCTCCCTATAGGCCAATGAACAACCTAACCTTCGGCCTCCAAGAAGCAGGTAATTTTTCGGGCCTTATTTTAGGGTAAATAATAGTGTCTTCGGCGCCGGGAAATACGATATTTCAAATGCTGAGGAGTTGTGAATGGAATTGAACTTAAGCAGTCATCAGTAAACACATCCATATCTGATCTTTTGATGGGAGATAAAGTTATTGAAAATGGTTGGAGCAAGGACTTTGGCCTCACGAATTACCGCAGCAATATCTTTACAGATACTGCATGGAAACAGAGAGATACAGCATGGAAACAGGCCCTTCAGCTCACTGAGACCACGCCAACCATCAATCACCCATTCACGTGTTAAAGAAGGAACTGCAGATGCTGGAAAATCAAGGGTACACAAAATGCTGGCGAAACTCAATGGGTGCAGCAGCATCTATGGAGCGAAGGAGATAGGCAACGTTTCGGGCCAAAACCCTTCTTCAGATCACCCATTCACGCTAGTTCTATGTTAACCCACTTATCCACTCCCTACATAATGGGGGCAATTTTGATAGGCCAGTTAACCTACAAACCCACATGTCTTTGACATGTGGGAGGATACCATAGGACCCAGAGAAACCCATGTGGTCACAGGGAGAAGGTGTAAACTCCACATAAACAGCACCCGCGGTCAGGATCAAACCCGAGACCCTGGCGCTCTTTGGCAGAGGCTCTACCAGCTGCACCATGGTGCCGCTCTTATTCTGAGACGGTGAGATGATTTTCATATGATAATGTGGAGGATTTTCAGGAATGGCTGGGCTTGGTGAAACTTTGCTGTGTCCAATAATACGATGGATATCAGGCAGTTAACATTTTATTTTTGTGTGACTGTGTCATGGCAATTTGATGCAACTTTTTTTGCAGCATAAATCTAAAGTTGCATCTAGGTCAGATTTGGCAAATTACTAAAATCAAATCAAACATTGGTGAAAATATAAGGCAGACACAAATATCTTGGATATTAAAGAAACTGAATTCCATTTGTTATTCTTATTAATTGAAATTCTAAATAATAAACAGCTGAGACAGGTGCAATAGAGTAAATCATAAATCAAAATAATTGAATGTCATCATTGTAATGAATTATATTTGGTTGCCATTTTGTATTAGTTTTCCTTCTAGTTCATTTTGGGAGAGACTATCTTCTTTGGTAGGAATGGATGAATGTGGCACTTACTCTAAATGTGAAAAGTCATTTGACTGATGATTATCACTGCCTTGTTTATCTGTTGCACTGCACATCTGAGCATGTCTAAAATACGTCTCATCAGTTAAACTCATGACAAATCTGTCATATCTAAATAAAAACTTTTAAACTGTGCATTAATGTTTTCTTCGTTGGTTTATTATTAAGTTTATTCTGAGTAGTTTTCAGATGTTTACAGTGTTCACAACTTCCCATGATATGTGTGAAGTCTTGAACTGCATTGAAGTGTTATTTGTTTCTGCAAAGCTGTAAAACTGTAATTAAATAAAGTTTCGCTCTGCTCGAATTCTTCTGCAGTTCTCCTTATGCTGGCGGCCTGATTAAATATTGTGGCCGGTGTTGTAGAATTTAATGCAATGATAATGAGAAAGATGGAATATACTGTATGACAGGCAACCTTCTTTTAATGCCATTGTCTTTAAATGCAGTACTTTGTCATGTTTTGCAGGGAGCTCCCAAACCAATTGCGGTGGAGCCTTGCTCAGGAAATAAAGCAGCTGTTCTGACTGTTTTTATATGTCTACCACGAGGTCCAACTGGCACCCCGCCCCCTGGCCAAACAGGTAAGGTAGCTCTTGCTTTGGTGTTGAAAGTCCATTGATAGGCAGGGGAATGCTTTCTCTTGCCCATGTAGGCTTGTGCA
Organism: Raja brachyura; assembly: GCA_963514005.1. The sequence continues at coordinate 30,135,960 of OY740795.1, read as the reverse complement.
TTGCTAGGCTGACGTGACTGAATGGTTTAATGGTACTTATGTTGTCAAATGTGCAAAGTGCTAACACAGTGAAATTCTTATTCATACAAACAGTCCAATGGAGTATTGCCATACCATCGATCCTCGATTAGCAAGTGTATAGAAATAATCTATTGAGCCCGCAAGCAAGAGGCGCAATAGGCTTGACTCGGTGACAAAGCAGCAATTATGATAATTTTTATGTGCCTCAGAAGTTCAACTATTACATAGTTTCATATTGGGAGTTAATTGAAAGGTTGTTAAGTGCTTTCTTAAGCTAAATCTACTGAAGGAAATTTGACAGAATATATCTAAATTTAAGGCCTGGAAATTGTTGATAATCCATGTAGTGAGAAGTTACACGCACACAGCAAAGGTACAAGTATACACATACTTCAGAGCAGTCTCAAAGACCTGCTAAGTTTCCAAGTTCCACAGCATGAGATGATGAAAGTGTTTCTCGCAGCTCCTCCACTAACATCTTTACTGTGCCTGGAAATAAAGATGATGACAGTTAGAAGCTGTCACATTGTGCTCTTCTGGTGAGTATCCTGATATCAAGTCAAATGTAACATGAGCGTTTTGACAATAAAAATGGAAAATGTATCCAATTTGTTTCCGGGACCACTAATATAATTAATGTTAATCTGAGGAAAATGCTGGTTTCAAGTGCGAATAAACTTCTATTTCTGCCCTTTGCTCCTTTTTTTAGGGAAGATTAATTGCAAAACAATTTACTACTTTGCACTTTTTTACTCTCTAGGTATGATTTCATACAAGATGTTTAAACATAAAACTTTGATAAAGAAGTATACATGTTTGCCCATGCTTGGCAGCATGCCAGTAATAGCAGATAGATAGTAATATTTATCTGAATTGTTCAACTCTACACAGGTGCCTTAGAAAAAACAGGTTGAAGCGAATGGTCTTAAAGCAGAGTTTTATTTATCACTGTATTGATATTGGATTATAATATGAGCAGCTGCATTGATTTTCACAACAGATATTGGCCTTGTGCTGGAAGTTTAATCACGTCCCTCGTTTGTGCTGATGTTTACCTCATACATTCCGAAATTACAAGGACTAGGAAGCAAAGCAGCAGTGTTGGTCATTTTTGATTTTTAATTTCAATACTCGCAATAGCACCTGAGGAACTTAAATTCAACTAATTAAATTACCCTCAGATTTAAAAAAGGCCTGAGGTAGACAAAAGTGCTGGAGAAACTCAGAGGGTGAGGCAGCATCTATGGAGCGAAGGAAATAGGCAACGTTTCGGGCCGAAAAAAGTCCTGGTGCCTAATAAAATATTCTCAAAATCACAACTTTGCAATTTGGGAAAGATTTATTTGGTGCGCCAATATCATTTGGAAAAGGTTGTCTATCTCCCTGCTCCGCCCACACTCCACCCCACATAGGGTCTGGTGCATATATGACTCCCAATCCATCAATGGCCCACTTTTAGCTACCACCTCACACATGGGCAATAAATGCTGGCATAAATAAAACACACAACTGTCTTTTGACATTTCTGTATCCAGATAGAGGACTAAGATGTTGACTTCATCTTGTGTAGATATACAGGATAATCCCTCATCACTGTTTCTCACTGACTTATTGATTGAATTCAAAGAGCCCTTTTACTGCCATGGTAAAGTAAAAGTGGTCCTCCCTAGTTGCTGGATCTGTGGTGAATTTCATAACGCAACATGCTCAGTGCTTTCATGACCCATTTATATTATTTTAATAAGATGAACTTGCAAGTATAAATCGTTCAAGTTCAAGTGAGTTTTTGTTTATTGTCATGTGTCCCTGATAGAACAATGAAATTCTTGCTTTGCTTCAGCACAACAGAACATAGTAGGCATTGACTACAAAAACAGATCAGTGTGTCCATGTACCATTATATAAATATATACACACATGAATAAACTGATAAAGTGCAAATAACAGATAATGAGTTCTTAATGTTTTGCCCGAGCCAGGTTTAATAGCCTGATGGCTGTGGGGAAGTAGCTATTCCTGAACCTGGTCGTTGCATTCTTCAGGCTCCTGTACCTTCTACCTGAAGGTAGCAGGGAGATGAGTGTGTGGCCAGGATGATGTAGGTCCTTGATGGTGCCAGCCTTTTTGAGGCAGCGACTACGGTAAATCCCCTCGATGGAAGGAAGGTCAGAGCCGATGATGGACTGCGCAGTGCCTACTACTTTTTGTAGTCTTTTCCTCTCCAGGGCGCTCAAGTTGCCGAACCAAGCCACGATGCAACCGGTCAGCAAGCTCTCTACTGTGCACCTGTAGAAGTTAGAGAGAGTCCTCCTTGACAAACCGACTCTCCATAATCTTCTCAGGAAGTAGAGACGCTGATGAGCTTTCTTGATAATTGCATCTGTGTTCTCGGACCAGGAAAGATCTTCAGAGATGTGCACGCCCAGGAATTTGCACATCTTCAGAGATGTGCATGCCCTTTCAACCATCGACCCGTTGATATAAACAGGACTGTGGGTCCCTATCCTACTCCTTCCAAAGTCCACAATCAGTTCCTTGGTTTTGATGGTGTTGAGGGCCAGGTTATTGTGCTGGCACCATATGGACAGTTGCTCAATCTCTCTTCTGTACTCCGACTCATCCCCATCAGTGATACGTCCCACGCAGTGGTGTCGTCAGCGAACTTGATGATGGAGTTCGCACTGTGACCGGCTATGCAGTCATGAGTATAGAGAGAGTACAGCAGGGGGCTGAGCATGCAGCCTTGAGGTGCTTCCGTGATGATTGTTATCGAGGCTGACACATTTCCACCAATACGAACAGACTGTAGTCTGTGAATGAGGAAGTCATAGACAATAGACAATAGGTACAGGATGCCATTCGGCCCTTCGAGCCAGCATCGCCATTCAATGTGATCATGACTGATCATCCACAATCAGTACCCCATTCCTGCCTTCTCCCCATATCCCCTGACTCAACATTCTGTCATCCTTTTATTGATGAAAAATTGATATATAATTACTATCTTCTCATGAATGCAATGGAAGATGCGGGCCTGATTTCACTCAGGTGCAACATATTTCCTTATAGTTATTTCTCTCTGTGTATCAGAGGTAAGGTAGAAATGCTCAATATAAGCAAACAATTTGTTGGTGGGGAGCATTGGTGAAACTAAAAGTGTTGTAATGGTCAGCACAGTACGTTTCTGATGTTAAGGCCAGTGATTAAACAAGATCTGGTGCCTTTCTTCAATTGAGTCTGAAGAAGGGTCTCGACCCGAACATCACCTATTTCCTTTGCTCCATAGATGCTGCCTCACTCGCTGAGTTTCTCCAGCAATTTTGTCTACCTTCGATTTTCCAGCATCTGCAGTTCCTTCTTAAACAGAAAGATTTGGAAATCTCTGTTAATAGTTGAAAACCAATTGGTTTGCTGAGAGGGCATTTGAGAGTCAATCATTGGAATCAGTCCTTATGGTTTATTGCCTGATGACAGACATTTGTCTTGATGGGAATAAGTGATCCAGCTGTTTTTTGGGGACAATCCTGTACTTTTGCAGTCATCATTGCTAACAATGGGTAATTTTTAATACACCAGCTGTAATGGGGGTTTTCACTCACATCCCCGGATTATTAATCCACACCCCTGGGTTACTAATCCAGTAATTTAATCATTGTACAACCACCGTACACATTAACAGCATTATACAAAATGTTGGAGTAACTCAGCGGGTCAGGCAGCATTTCTGGAGAAAATGGATAAGTGACGTTTCAGGTCTGAACCTTTCTCAGACCATTGCCTACTCTGGTTTGAACAACAGAATATTAGTGGTTCCGCCCTGCCTACAGCCCCTTCTGTTTAGGTGCCTGGTTCCTGGCAGTAAAATTAAGAAGAGAGGAGACACCTTGCACAGATGAAATCTCACATATTTTGAATATCATGTTTTATTATTTAGAAACCTTGGATGCATTTATAACTTGAAATTTCACGAAATTTATTTCTACTTCAAAAGAAGAAAACCCCAGGGTAAGGTTTTAAACCTGTCAGCATGACAGACCTAAAATAGACTATATCCCTGTTTCCTTACAATGACATTGTACAATGTAGCACTGCACAGCTACAGTTTGTATGGAAAACATTGCTTAATCTTGGTTTGCTAGCTCTGCATTCAGTGGGATTCAATTACTGACACTGTGAAAAGATACATGCCAGAGAATTAATAATGCATTAACAAAAAGATGAATTAATTTGAGTCTTAATGCAGTTTTGCTTTCCAAGAAGAAATCTATGCAATGTATAGATTTATTTTCAAGTTATACAATGATAGTCACCCAATGTATATTATAAAGTAGCTTGGCTATATAACGATGATGCTAGAATATGACAGAGCCGCAGTTGCTCTGCAACATTTTAAAATCCTTACAAAAAACTATTATTTAATGGTGTGCCTTATATGAGGTTATTTTAGCCACGATGAATTGGATATTCTGGCATCTTAACATAAATCATACATGTTGATGAAACAGCCCTGAGTATGCACTCTATATAAGGATCGATACAAGGCAAAGGATTATTCATCTGCATGTAATTTACTGGATTTCACACAACATTTAATAAAATGTTTCAATCAGATTTACTGCCTTTATAGGACATCTACGATGAGTGAAATAACATTACATTTCAGGTCAGTGTTTTTCACCAGGACTAGAAAATAGTTAATTAAGTAACAGATTAAAAAAATGTGCGATTGGGGGATAGAACAGAAGAAAATGTTGACCGAAAAAAATAGGGATGAAGGCAAAAGAGAGTAAAAAGCCTACTACCACTTACCATTACTCTGAACTTTAATGATTTTTGTCTTTTAAGTTTTCTTGCCTTCAACCTGTCAAAGATGTGTGCATTTGCACTTCATAGTCCTCCGCTCTTTCTCTGCCTGTCTGCACTTTTATAAACAGTTATCCATACATTTGTTTTTTCCATTTTTGCTCTTTCCATTTCAGTTTTAAACTGAAAACATAATTTTGACTCTCCTTTCCACCCACCTGACCAGCTGAGCATTTCCAGCTTTTTGTTTTCATTCTGTTTATGGTAACTATAGAACAGTACGGCACAGCTAACAGGCCCTTTGGCCCATAATGTCTATGACGAACATGATGCCAAGTTAAAATAATCTCCTCTGCTTGCATGTGTTCCACATGATTTAATTCCCTGCATATCCACATGCCTATCTAAAAGCGTCTTAAATGCCACTATATCACCTCCCATGGCAATGCATTCCAGGCACCCACAAGTGTAAGAACACTTGCCCCGCACATCTCCTTTAACCTTTGCTCCGTTCACCTTAAAACTATTTTCTCCAGTTTTTCCCATTTCCATTGCCTGAAAAAAGTTCTGATTGTTTACACTATCTGTGCCTCTCATAATTTTATATATTTTTACCAGGCCTTCTCTCAGTCTGAGGCACTATAGATAAGACAGTCCAATTTGTCTAACCTTTCCTTAAGTTAATTCCCTCTAATGCAGGCAGCATTCTGGTAAACCTCTTCTGCACTCGCCACATCCTTCTTGTAATGAGGCGACCATTACAACACACAATAGCCCCAATGCAGCTCAACCAAGTTTATAACTCTCAACATGACTTTGGGACCTTTATTCTCAATGTCCTGAAGGCAAACATCTTCTTTACCATTCTATCTACTTGTGATGCCACTTTCAGAGTGCTGTGGACTTGGACCCCAAAATATCTGTACTTCAATGCTGTTAAATGTCTTGCCATTAACTCCTTACTTTTCCTTTACATTCGACTTCAGAAAGTTGAATGAAACACCTCACACATGCTTAGATTCCCACTCCATCTGACATTTCTCTACCCATATCTGTAACTGATCCATATCCTCCTGTTGAAGGATTCTTTGACAGCCTTTCTCGCTGTCCATAACTCCACAAATGTTGGTGTTGTATGCAAACTTACAAACCAACCCATCCACAATGTGCAAGTGATTTATATAGATCACAGACAACAAGAAGTCCGAGCACAGATCCCTGCAGAACACCACTTGTTACAGACCTCCAGCCAGAATAAGACCATCCCACCACTGCTCTCTGTCTTCTCTGGGTATGCCAGTTCTGAATCCAAACAGTGCTGATCAAGTTCTGGATCAACATTACCCATGAGGGACTTTATCCAGTGTATTGTGTATAATCTGGTGATTTAATAAATATAATTTATTTGTCATCATCTTTGGAAACCTATTTCTGTCACTGAATTGCAGATATTGAAAAGTCTAGTCTTTGTAATAGTTGGGAGCCTCTTCAGCTACTGTCGGGTTGCTGTTGGGTTAATTTATTTGGACCATTTATATACTTTTTGCTGTTTTGAGATTTTCGACTACTATATCTGATAATGATCAATTTTGTCTACTGGATCTGATAGTAATCAATTGTGAACATAAGGTGACACGCTGACAGAAGGTTTGATACCTGGCAAACATCTCTTTGTTTTAGTGATTTTGTCGCTTGGCTGTCCTTTCAGGAAGCCCATATGCCCTCTTGCTTGTAACTTCCATCTAGAAGTATATAAACGAGGTTGAAGTCAGATTTAATTGATGATACAATTGTTACCTGCTGTTAGATCGCCACAATTCCTCAACACTTAATCCCACCCCTCTCCTTCACCTCCTCTCCGTGACCCCTTTTTCCACCAGGCACTACCTGACTGATGGCAACAGCAGTCCCTGCAAACTTTATTAGGAGCTCTCTAAATGATTAATGATGGCTGAAATTCCAATAATTCCATGCACTGATCAAACATATGCTGCACATTCTTTGGAAGCAACAATGTGATTGCTTAGAAAGCTGTGGATCTGTTCTGTGATATTTTCACCACGGGAATTTTCGGAATGTTGTTATCCACTACATCCAGTAGAGGCGACCCAATGGGCCAACTAAATAGGGAAGTTGTGCTGAGGATAACAAAGAGCAAAGCCAACCTACAATACCAATGACAAACCTTTGTATTGCACAATGTCTTGAAGGTTTAGCAGCATTCTCTGGTATTAATTGCCCTTACTGAAATCAACCCTATTACTGCCTATGATCCCATTACTTTTCATTAATAATTTAGAAATAAGTGCTGCACAAAGAGCTGTTTCAGTTATTGCTGTTGTTCGTCACTTGTTTTTGATTAAGACCATGACATTCAGCCTGTTGTGTTGCAATGTGTATGGAAAGAGTTGTTTAAACTAATCTGAGCTCAAAGAACACTGATCACCTCGCTGCAACTTCAGAATGCTGCCTGTGTCACTACTTTTCATCATGCTCTTTAAGTGTGGTAGTTAAAGGGCAGCTGAAATTACTTCTGGTTGTCAACCTCCAAAAAATCTCACTTGCAATCTGTGCAAACCCTACGCTTATGGGACAGTCCCACCCAGCAGGTTTAGGACTGCATCTGCAATAAATGTTGCAAGGTCTAGCACATCGTGTTGTCACAAATTCTAATACATGTAACAGTTTCTAATGTGCAATTGCTTTTCATCGTTTTTGTAGTCTTGCACGTGTTTGTAGATTTGCATGTCCTCACAGATTTGCATTTCCTTGCAGATTTGCATGTGTTTATGAATTTGTATGCGGTAGATTAGCATGTGCTTGTAGATCTGCGTGCTAAGGTTTCCTTCACTGGAAAGTGGTTTGAAAATGAAAAAAACTAAACTTGTTTTGACGTGTGCCAACAGCAGGAACAAAAGTGCTTAAGGTTGTGTTTTTGCAAATCTCATTTGATTCCATTTCAATGAGCCCAGTGATCCTGTTATAATAAAATCCTTTCTAATGACACTAACATCATTGCAAGCATTTAAAATGTGTCGGGGGAATAACAAAAGAGATAGAGCCTCCATTATTTATGCATGCATTAGCAGAGGGCACTCCACAATTCAACTTATCATCACAACTTATTATCAGTGTAGTATATGTAAATGTATGTTATGTCATTCATGAAACATTCCATTGTAATATACACCAGGGTGCAATGAAAGTTTTGGGTCATATGAAACTCACAGAGCAAACAGTATACACACAGTGATGATAAATGCACCAAGAAATACATTGGCAAAACAGCATAACAGTGCAAAGTTACAGTGTAATAAAGGTAGTGCAAAAATTATTAAATTACAATACAGAAATAGCCAAATGAGGAAGAGTTAAGTGTAAGATGTTGTGGTAGCACCTCTGGGAAAGGGGTGTGACAGAAATGATTGGTTCAGGATATAGAAACAAAGAAGATGGTTCTCTATCCAAAACATGGGTGTCAAGAAGGGCCAAACCTGAAACATCACCTATCCATGTTCTACAGAGATGCTTCCTGACCTGTTGAATTACTCCAGCACTCTGTGTTTTGATTGGTTCAGGAGTCTGTAGATGTCTGTAAATCGGGATGTCTTGACTTTCAAGCTCCAATATCTTTTCCCAGAAGATGGAAGAGAGCAGAGAAAGGCCAGGATGGCAGGCATCCTTTGCAATACTTCCAGCCTTCCTAGTTTAAAACAGTTTTATGCAGGCCACTCCTCCCACAGTTTTATGCAGGCCACTCCTCCCACTGCCTTAGTTAGTCTGAAGAAGGTCTCGACCTGAAACGTCACCTATTCCTTCGCTCCATAGATGCTGCCACACCTGCTGAGTTTCTCCAGCACTTTTGTCTACCTATGATTAGATTAGATTAGATTATTAGATTAGATTACCTTTATTGTCATTCAGACCTTCCGGTCTGAACGAAATTTCGTTGCCTGCAGTCATACAAAAATTCAAAATAACTTAAAAATAACAAAAACACACAAATTTAACATCCACCACAGTGAGTTCAGCAAACACCTCCTCACTGTGGTGAAAGGCAAAAGTCTTTAGTCTTTGTCTCCTTCCCTCCTTGTACTCCCTCTGCGCTGAGGCGATCCAGGCCTCTGGTGTATTGTCCCTGCCGGGTGTTGGTACCGCTGCCGCCACCGGAACGCCGGAATGCCGCCGCCGCTCCAAATCGGGCCGCCGCCTCCACCGGAATGCCGCCACAGCTCCAGGCCGGTCCGCCGCTCCAGGCCGGGACGCCGCCACCGGAATGCCGCCGCCGCTCCAGGCCGGGACGCCGCTCCAAATCGGGCCGCCGCCACCGGAAACGCCGGAATGCCGCCGCTCCAGGCCGGGACGCCGCCACCGGAATGCCGCCGCCGCTCCAAATCGGGCCGCCGCCTCCACCGGAATGCCGCCACAGCTCCAGGCCGGTCCGCCGCTCCATATCGGGCCGCCACCACCGGAATGCCGCCGCTCCAGGCCGGTCCGCCGCCGCTCCAGGCCGGTCCGCCGCTCCAGGCCGGTCCGCCGCTCCAGGCCGGTCCGCCACAGCTCCAAGTCGGGCCGCCGCCGCCAGGCCAGGTCAGTCGAGCCACCGCCGCTGCAGCGAACGCCGCCCGAGGCCGTCAGCTCCGCCATTAGGGCCTCAGCGCAGACGGAGACAGGGGGATACAACAAGAAAAGGTTGTATCCCCCCGAAGGAAGGGACTAAGCCCTGTTTCTCCCACCCCCCCCCCCCATACAATCTAATAAACTAACTAAACTAACATAAACTAAACAGACATGAAAACAAAAACAAACAAAAAAAAAGAAAAAACAGACGGACTGCAGGCGAGCCGCAGCTGCCAGGCAGCGCCGCCACTTCCGGTTATGATCTTTCCAGCATCTGCAGTTCTTTCTTAAACACTAGTTATTCTAGTACTTTGTGTTACACTCATGATTCTAACATCTGCTGTTCTTTGTACGTGGAGAAAAGAAAAAGGGAGAACTTCATGCAAGCTACTGGAAAGCAGATTGATAAGCCGAGAGATGTCAAAGTGGATGAGAGTTATAACAGTAGTTCATTCTTAAACCTCTTGCAGTGGGATCTCTGTGCTTATGGCAAGGCACTAGAACTTTACAATCCATAGAAGAATTGAAATATTTGTTAGGGCAAATAATATATCACAGTAATGGCTGAGGTAATATATTGTGAATGCGGCAAGAATGATGGCAGGAAAGCCACCTCATTGGTGTAGATTGGGTCAGATGCATATGCAACTTTCCTAAACAATGAATGTATTTTATGAAGTAACAGAAATGATCATAAAATCAATTTAAATCAGACCGTTGGAGATTGTGAAAAATTATATGTTTGGAATCTGTAGCTAAAGATCAGGAGAGAACATTGACAATTAAATAGTTGTACTAAAGAATCTGTTATGGCATTGCAACACTGGTGAATTCCCAAACTGCACCTTTTAGGTTTTGGTTTAGTTTTAGGGATACAGCCTGGAAATAGGCCCTTCAGCCCACTGAGTCCATGCCAACCATCAAACATGGATGCATTAGTGATAATCTTTCAAAACTCTTTAGATTCTGGAGTAGTTCCTGAGGATTGGCGGGTAGCAAACGTAACCCCTCTTTTTAAGAAGGGAGGTAGAGAGAAAACGGGGAATTACAGACCAGTTAGTCGAACATCGGTAGTGGGGAAACTGCTAGAGTCAGTTATTAAAGATGGGATAGCAGCACATTTGGAAAGTGGTGAAATCATTGGACAAAGTCAGCAGGGATTTACGAAAGGTAAATCATGTCTGACGAATCTTGTGGAATTTTTCGAGGATGTAACTAGTAGTGTGGATAGGGGAGAACCAGTGGATGTGGTGTATCTGGACTTCCAGAAGGCTTTCGACAAGGTCCCACATAAGAGATTAGTATACAAACTTAAAGCATACGGCATTGGGGGTTCAGTATATTGTGGATAGAGAACTGGCTGGAAAACAGGAAGCAAAGAGTAGGAGTAAACGGGTCCTTTTCACAATGGCAGGCAGTGACTAGTGGGGTGCCGCAAGGCTCAGTGCTGGGACCCCAGCTATTTACAATATACATTAATGATCTGGAAGAGGGAATTGAAGGCAATATCTCCAAGTTTGCGGATGACACTAAGCTGGGGGACAGTGTTAGCTGTGAGGAGGATGCTAGGAGACTTGGATAGGCTGGGTGAGTGGGCAAATGTTTGGCAGATGCAGAATAATGTGGATACATGTGAGGTTATCCACTTTGGTGGCAAAAACAGGAAAGCAGACTATTATCTAAATGGTGGCCGATTAGGAAAAGGGAAGATGCAGCGCAACCTGGGTGTCATGGTACACCAGTCATTGAAAGTAGGCATGCAGGTGGAGCAGGCAGTGAAGAAAGCGAATGGTATGTTAGCTTTCATAGAAAAAGGATTTGAGTATAGGAGCAGGGAGGTTCTACTTCAGTTGTATAGGGTCTTGGTGAGGCCACACCTGGAGTATTGCGTACAGTTCTGGTCTCCAAACCTGAGGAAGGACATTATTGCCATAGAGGGAGTACAGAGAAGGTTCACCAGACTGATTCCTGGAATGTCAGGATTGTCTTATGAAGAAAGACTAGATAGACCCGGTTTATACTCTCTAGAATTTAGGAGATTGAGAGGAGATCTTATAGAAACTTACAAAATTCTTAAGGGGTTGGACAGGCTAGATGCAGGAAGATTGTTCCCGATGTTGGGGAGGTCCAGGGCAAGGGGTCACAGCTTAAGGATAAGGGGGAAATCCTTTAGGACCGAGTTGAGAAGGACTTTTTTCACACAGAGACTGGTGGGTCTCTAGAACTCTCTGCCACAGAGGGTAGTTGAGGCCAGTTCATTGGCTATATTTAAGAGGGAGTTAGATGTGGCCCTTGTGGCTAAGGGGATCAGAGGGTATGGAGAGAAGGCAGGTACGGGATACTGAGTTGGATGATCAGCCATGATCATCTTGAATGGCAGTGCAGGCTTGAAGGGCCAAATGGCCTACTCCTGCACCTAATTTCTATGTTTCTATGTTTCTATCCCTTGACACTAATTCCAGGTTATCTCACTTATGCATCCACTCCCTGCACATGAGGGGAAATTTACAAAAGCCAATTAATCTAGAAACTTACACAACTTTGGCATGTGGAAGGAATCCGGAGCACCCAGAGGAAATCTGGCAGTCACAGAGAGAACGTGTAAATTCCACACAGACATCACTCGAGGTCAAGATCAAATCCGTGTCACTGACACTGTGAGCCAGCTGCTCTACCAGCTGTGCCACTGTGTTGCCCTTAATATGGGGCACATCGAAAATAGGATTAGACAAAGTCAACATGGACTTATGAAAGTGACATAGTGTTTGACAAATCAGTAATAGCTTTTTAAGATTGTAGCTAAAAAAAAGTAAAGGGAAACCAGTGAATCTGGTGGATATGGACTTTCAAAAAGCCTTGATACTGTGTCTAACTCTTATTTCTGGTTCTAATGCTCTCATGCTGTTAATGTAATGATTCGTTTTTACTCATTTTCAAGCATGACAAGAGTTTAAAATGTGGTTTTTAAAAGTTATCTCAGGAATGGATGATAACTTCAGAAATTTTAGAAATTCGATTTAGAAAAATCACTTTTGGTTGGATCGAAGAATGAAGTTTTGCATGCTGCCTACATTCAAGCGGATATTCTGATGCTGACAAGTATTACTGCAGCACACCTGATATCCCATCTCATGACAAATATATATATTTTTTCTGATGGAAGATCCTGAAATTGTTGACCACACTCCAATCTTCAGAGTTGCCCCAAACAAAAAAGTCATGGTGATTGACATAAATGTTCAGATGTTTGAAGCTAGAATTTTGAAGCCAACCTACCCATTTCCTCCTCTGGGAATGTAAGATTGTTCAATATGATGGGGAGTGTAATTCTTAGCTGGAAGTGCCTTGCCTACCATCTTGATTTAGGCTTCAACATGTTGCCCATAAAACTGTTTGGATTCACTGTTTGGAGCTTGATACATGCAAGCAAGGAATTAAACGTGTGCCTGATGTTCAGTTTGATTTGATCTGACATCCCGAATCTGATCCGTCTGACTTCAGAACCATTTGGTCTAAATGTAGCCCAGCCATCATTGGCAGTTTCCACTAAAATGAAATAGACTTACAAATCTCTAGTCAGGAATTAGCACTGCATTTCTGGAGGCTGCTGTTTTTACTGAATCGTCTTTTGATTCTCCACCTAATGCCCTCTTATCTTGATTGTGGTCCGCTTTATCACTGATGCTCTGGTTTCGAATTCTGTCTCCTTCTCATTGCTGCTTCTCTATTTTTCCCAGGACTTTCCCTTCCAACCCACCTTTCTGGCCCACTCCACAGGTCAGGCACCATCTGTGGAAAGAGAAACAATTAATGTTTCAGTTCTAAGTACCTTCATCCGAACTGATATTAAAACTGGAATTGCATGAAACATCCTGTCCTATCCCCTAGGATAGGTGAGTCTAAAACTAGAGGGCCTAGGTTTAGAGTGACAGCAGCAAGATTTAAAAAGGACCTAAGGGGCATCTTTTCTCACACAGAATGTGACGTGTATATGAAATGAGCTTCCAGAGGAAGTGGTAGAGGTGGGTACAATTCCAACATTCACAACACATTTGGATATGTATATGGAAAGGAAGAATTAGGAGGGATATAGGTGAGATGCAGACAAGTGGGACGAGCTTTGTTAGACAATGGTCAGCGTGAATGAGATGGGCCAAAGGACCTGTTTCTGAGCTGTATAGCTCCGACTCCATCATGAACATCCTATCCCACTGGTAGAACAGACCCACCTGTTGTGACAGTGCAGATAGTTCTGCTATAACACGTATTTGCACAATACTAATTGGAGATAATGCCATTCATGAATTAGGGAATACTATTTGTACTACATGAGCTGAATTGGTTGTTATGTAATTAGATAGGGAATTAGAGAAACGCTTAAAAGTTACTTTGGAAATTGACAAGCAGAAAAAAAATTTGTTTTAAAAAACAATTTGGGGAAAAAAGCTCTGTTTCCATGTAACCTACCCGCAGTAATTAGACACCATTGTCTCGTAAGAACACTGTTAGTTTAATCTCAGGTGGCTATTGAAATTGCTAAACAATTGCTTTTATTGTCACTTGTGCATGATACATTATCAAACAAGGTTATATACTTTCCTTAATATTTTTAGCTCACAGTGATCAAAATAAGCTTTTAGCTTTATTTAGGAAATCCTATGGGAAAAACATCTTTAGTATTGTGAGCCTGAAGCTCTTCAGTACCTAATCCCCTTTCTCCATTGACACAATTGTTTTGCTAACGTGATTTTCTATGACATGAGGTTTCTTAGGAATGCAGCCATTGCTGTATAGCAGAACTGCCATTATATGATTTGCAGGCAGGAAGGAGGGTGCCTGGAAATCCTCATGACTAAACTCTATAAGATCTTGTAACGGTAGTTAAATCCAGGAAATATTCTTCCTAATTCCCACCCACCATTCATCTTGCTGTCCTGTTAATATCAACAGGAATATCCTTGTGAACATTTTCAACCATTAATATCCTTGTGAACATTTATCAGAAACTCATAAATACTGTGCATACAAGAGCAGATTAGATGTTGCAGAGCTTGAGGTGAGCAACGAACATTTAGACATTTCAAAGCTTTCCCACCATCTACAAGGCACAAGATGGGAGTATAATCGCGTGCACTCCACCTACCATTCAGGCTGGCAGAATGACCAAAGCCAGTCTTCTATCATTACCATTCATTACACATGACAACAAGAAATGGTTGTGAGTGCTGGAAACAGCAAAAAGGTTGTGGAACAAGGTAACATTTTGGCCGCGTAACTAAAGACTTGAGCTCTATTACTGGCCATGGCCCCAGTCAAGCTCTTTCAATACAAATGGAAAATTTCAAGGTCGTGTTACATCCACAGATAGCACAAATAGTCCAGCTATTCAGACTGTCCAGTAATTAGTGAAGTGATGTGCAATAAACCGCCCTTGCTCAACACTAACCAGATCACTGACACACAGTTTCAGTTTTGCAAGATCCACTTGGCTTCAGATCCCATTTCAAAACTTCACCCAAATATGGACCAAAGAGCAGAATTGCAAAGGGGAGATGAGAATGAGAGTGAATGCTTTGAGATCAAAGCAGCAGTTGAGAGAAGGTAATTGATGTCAGAGGGAAAACACTCCAATATTTGGAGTTATATAGAATATGGTGGTTCATTATCAACTATCCTAAACCCCTGTCATTGTCGCAATATTTCATCAACGCAGGGTCTAGCATCAGCATTTTGCAGCAGCTTCACCTTCCTTTCTTCATATAAACATCTGTGGGGGGATTCACTGATAATTGCCCATGTCCAATAGCATTTGTTACAGACGAGACAGTAGTGACATGCAGCAAACGTGAACACTTCCCTTCCTAGGTAACATTGGTACTGCAAATGTGCCAGGCAATTACCATTCTAGCCACTTATCCTTACATTCAATTACATTACCATCACTGAGTACCCCACTATCAATATCATTGTGAACATTTACCAATAACTCAACTGAACCAAGCATCTAAATATCATGCAAACAAGAGCAGATATGATGGTGCACAGCTTGTGGCAAGTGACACATCTTCTAACAATCTGAATCAGTTCCATTTATGTCTTATGCAAGTCATAAGTCAGGAGTTTAATGCAGTTCTCTCCACTTACCTGGATTTGCATAGTTCTAATAACACTGATGAAGCTCAACATCTTTCAAGATAAGGAGCCCAACCAATTGACACCAAATTCACCAACCTAAACATGTCATGCCATTACTGCAGTGTGTACCATCTCACTTAGGTTACTAAAACACATTTCGCAACACCCTGACCTCTTCTGTAAACGGCAAAGCCAGGAGGTGCCTGAAAGCACCATCACCTTCAGGTTGACTAAGTTGTTGTTGACTAAGACTAAATGGACAAGGGAGAGCCAGTGGATGTAGTGTACCTGGACTTTCAGAAAGCATTTGATAAGGTCCCACATAGGAGAATAGTGGAAAAAATTAGGGTACGTGGTATTGAGGGTGGAGTGCTGACATGGATAGGAAATTAGAAGGGTCTCGACCCGAAAAGGGTCTGAAGAAGGGTCTCGACCCGAAACGCCGCCCATCTCCTTCGCTCCTTAGATGCTGCTGCACCCGCTGAGTTTCTCCAGCTTTTTGTGTAACCCTGGATAGGAAATTAATTGGCAGACAGGAAACAGAGAGTGGGGATTAACAGGTCCCTTTCAGAATGACAGGCAGTGACTAGTGGGGTACTGCAAGGCTCGGTGCTGGGACCACAGCTATTTACAATATACATCAATGATTTGGATGAAGGGATCCAAAGTAACATTAGCAAATTTGCAGATGACACAAAGCTGGGTGGCCGTGTGAACTGTGAGGAGGATGCTATGAGAATGCAGGATGACTTGGCCAGGTTGGGGGAGTGGGCGGATGCATGGCAGATGACGTTTAATGTGGAGAAATGTGACGTTATCCACTTTGGTAGCAAAAACAGGAAGGCAGATTACTATCTAAATGGCGTCAAGTTGGGAAAAGGGGAAGTACAGCGGGATCTGGGGGTCCTTGTTCATCAGTCTATGAAAGTAAGCATGCAGATACAGCAGGCAGTGAAGAAAGTGAATGGCATGTTGGCCTTTATAACAAGAGGAGTCGAGGATAGGAGCAAATAGGTCCTTCTGCAGTTGTACAGAGCCCTAGTGAGACCACACCTGGAGTATTGTGTGCAGCTTTGGTCCCCTAATTTGAGGAAGGACATTCTTGCTATTGAGGGAGTACAGCGTAGGGTTACAAGGTTAATTCCCGGGATGGCGGGATTGTCATATGCTGAGAGAATTAAGCAGCTGGGCTTGTACACTCTGGAGTTTAGAAGGATGAGAGGGAATGTTATTGAAACATATAAGATTGTTAAGGGTTTGGACACGCTGGAGGCAGGAAACATGTTCCCGATGTTGGGGGAGTCCAGAACCAGGGGCCACAGTTTAAGAATAAGGGGTAAGCCATTTAGAACGGAGACGAGGAAACACTTTTTCTCACAGAGAGTTGTGAGTGTGTGGAATTCTCTGCCTCAGAGGGCGGTGGAGGCAGGTTCTCTGGATGCTTTCAAGAGAGAACTGGATAGGGCTCTTAAAGATAGCGGAGTCAGGGGATATGGGGAAAAAGCAGGAACAGGGTACTGATTGGGGATGATCAGCCATGATTGCATTGAATGGTGATGCTGGCTTGAAGGGCCGAATGGCCTACTCCTGCACCTATTGTCTATTGTCTATTGTATATCGTCCTAATTTGGAATTATTTTGCTGTTCCTTCATTGCCACTAGATCTTTTCTGGAATTCAGTGCCCAACAAATTGTTGAGTGCATTAACTCGCCAAAACATCGCCTATCTATGTCCTCCAGAGATGTTGCCTGACCCCCTGAGTTACTCCAAGACTTTTTGTTTTACTTACAATTCCAGCATCTGCAGTTTCTTTAGTTGACAGAGAAAACCGCACGATAAATGACCTAGTCATTCAAAGCCTTGTCCCAAAATTTAATAATGGAAGTTACATACTCTACCAATATGTCTCCATCAAAGATAGAATTAAATTAAAACAGTCGGGTGATTTTTTTAAATCACATCAGAAGCCTAGATTAATATAAAATATTAATATGGAAATTGCAAATAATATTGTGCAGACCAAAAAATGTTTATTCTTTCCAAATTATAAAGATTAGGGGAAAAAATTGTGTTTAGCAGCTAGATCTCAGCAGCTCCACAGAGGAAATGATGTTAATGTCGTCCTACTTGGCTATCTGACCTATGCAAGCTAATTCTGCAGCAGTCCAACTATATCTGGTGTCACTACATAAATGCTGTGAGTATATAAACTGAGCAATAAATCACCACCAGCTGTTAATCTTTTCCAAAAGCATCCCTGTTACTTTCCACTGTGGGTCAAATTTCACTCTGACAATTTTTACAACATAAAACATATCAAGTAATTCCTGAGTATTCACTCATCTGTGCTTAGAAGTATTCACGTATCAATAGCAAAGTGTCTAATGGAACAGGACTTTTCCTTTAAGGAAATGTCAAATCTGATTTCAACAAGCAAAATTTGATTTGGATATCCAACTAAAACAATTTTTGAAATTCATTGTAATGGATATAAACCTTAACATGATCGTAAACTGTCTGAATGATTTCATGAGTAAAGCTGTTATACAGTATCCTTCTAAAATCAATTAATACAAATGTTCAGTGTTTAAATAATCTGTATTGATTACCACACTTTTGTAGTTAGTTAAATTTAAAATGCTGTGAAATAATTTTGGAGTAATTAGATGTTATGAAGCTGCTTCAATTATTTGATATTACTCATCTTGAAATTTTGTGGAGATAAGTACGTCATATAGTTAATGAACACTCACATTTGAAATTTAAATTATTTTTATTTTGACAACGTTCATTTGGTTGATGGGACGAATCGACAGTTATGGCATGTTAAATCTAAAAGAAAACCATCGATCATGTCTTCCTGCAGAGTTTGGAATATTTTTCAGCCTGATCCTTCCCCTTCACTGAGGATCGCTCTATTGAGAATTATGAGGTTGGCAGTTCGGGTCATTTTGAATATTTATGGCTGAATATAGTTAAGGAACATTTGAATGAAAGCTGCCTATAGACTGAGTTCTATATTTCTCTGATGCCCATGTACTTTTTGGAATCCATTGGAAGAGAAACAATTTTGCAGTAAAACACGATATTCCCCCCCAAGTTATAACCTTTCACAGTGAATTAGTGGTGGAATCTATGATAACGTCCCCTACAAGAGTATCCTGAGAAATTTTATTTGTAATTTAAAACCATTTTTTCAAAGATTGTGCACAGGAATTGATAAATAAGTGATGGTACAAAATGTAGAATAGAATAATACACATTGCTGAACAAAACAAATTGAGTTGCACTTCTAATCCAGTTTTCTGTACTTTAATATTCATTACATTGAGAAATCAAATACAGATGGGGTGATGGCTTTGTGAAGCTAGTGAACTCAGTCTGCAGGTCTACTTTAATAGTGAGATTAAACGAGAACTTACCTGTTCGAAGTTTGATCTTTATTTTATGAGGAGTTACGATGAGGGATTACGTGAAGAAGCCCCGTCAGGCGCATGCTCGGCATACTTCATAGCAGCGGCGTGAAAATCACAGAACCAATAGCCGAAGTAAGATAGTAAGGCACACACAAGACTAGAACTACTAGATGATCGTTTAGATTATGAGGGTCGGGAGCGGAGGGCAAGTAATCCCTCATCGTAACTCCTCATAAAATAAAGATCAAACTTCGAACAGGTAAATTCTCGTTTAATCTCACTATTTTACTTCGGAGTCACGTGAGTGACTACGTGAAGATTTTGAAGCTCTGTGAATCTGTGATTTTCGTGCCGTAGATTCATTCCATACGACACACTGCTTCAATTGGCACAGTAGTGAGTAAATAATATTATTAAACATTGCTTGAATAATGCAATAAGTATTTTAATAATAATAAAATAAAGAAAAGTAATACCCTTCTATCATAAGGGAAATTACAACAAAAGATATGAATCATTGCATAAAAGAAAGCAAATAATCAAACAGAACCCAACACTGCATGTCCAAACTCTGGCACCATGATAATAGGTTTATTATAAAACGTGGAAAAGGTTTCTTCTTTACACCATCCTGCGGCCTCTAAAATTTGGTCGAGCGGCACGTCCTGTGCCATCGCCGCGGACGTGGACGCTACCCTGGGGGAGTGAGATTTAAACACATCAGTGTCTCCTCCAGCTAAATCCCAAACCTGTTTTAACCATCTAGAAATAGTTTGTACTGACTCTTTTTTGTAATGGTTTCTTATGGGCAATAACAACCCCGGAGACTCTTGGTTACTTAAATATATTGAGTCAAATGCTTAACCACGCACAATGTTTGGTCGACAGGATATGCTCTAAAGATTACCTTGGTTCCAGACTTCCCCGGTCTGCTTTGTTTCATTAGATCATAAACATAAAAAGTAATATTATCTGCAGACAAATGCATACAATCTAAACGTAGCATTTGCAATGTTTGTACTCTTTGTGCAGACACTAACGCCATATGCATTACTACTTTAAATGTTAATTTCTGAAAAGACAGTGATGTAATTGGAGCCCATTGCCGGAGCAATGTGAGAACTATACTAACATCCCAAATTTCTGTATATCTGGATTTGGGAGGATTTTTTTAAAAAATCCCTCTCATAAATCGGGATATTAATGGATGAGACCCGATAGATAGATGTTCCGAAAATTGTAGTAAATGGGAAGACAAAGCACTACGAGCACTATTAATGGCACTATAACTAAGGTGCTGATCAAAATGCAACATAGCAAGGAACTCCAATACATCCGATATGTTTGCAGTATGATAAGATATATCTGACTGAATACAAAAAGCTTCACATTTCTTTATGTGAGACATATATTGTTTCTTCCTGCTAATTCTCCAAGTTGACATTATGACATCCATGGTCCTATCCGACAGTCCAAGCCCTTGTAATGATCTGGTCAGAACCTGCAGATTAACAAATTTATGATCATGCAATGGATGAACTTGTTCTGTCACTGGTTGTACCAACAAATCCCTGGAGCTGGGAATCGCCATAAATGGTTCAATTATCATTCTAAGCATCAATGGGAACCATGGCTGTGTAGGCCAGTTAGGAACCACCAAAACACCTGTGGCAGAGTCTTGCTCTATTTTATTGAGACATTGCCTAATCAGGCAAAATGGGGGAAAAGCATAGAAAAACATATTTCCCCAATGTAGCGAGAATGCATCCAACGCTACAGCTCCTGGATCAGGCTCCCATGACATGTATTTAGGCAATTGCTGATTTAATCTAGACGCAAATAGATCAATGTCTGGCACACCATACCGAATGACATTTTTTGGAAAATTTGTGGATTTAACATCCATTCTGTATTGTCTTTAAACTCCCGTGATCTGTTGTCTGCCACAACATTGTCTTTCACTGGGAGATAAGTAGCTGAAAGCCAGATATTCCTAGATACACACCAATTCCACATCAGGTTGACCAGTTGATCACATGATACTGACCTTACTCCACCCATGTGATTGATATATGCTACAGCTGTGATATTGTCTACTTGTAATTGAACATGTAAGTTCTCCATTGTAGAACAATACGCTTTTAATCCAAAAAATGCCCCCAATAACTCCAAATAATTAATACCATATGTTTGGAGAATTAAATCCTCTTGGACAGTCCATCTACCACCACAGCTGGTGTTATTGTCCGTAGCCCCCCATCCGAGAGCATTAACATCAGTTTGCAATACCACTGTAGGTTGCTGAATAACAATGTTTTTAGCAGCTTGTGCTACATTCCCAATCCACCACTGCAATTCAGCCAATGCTTCCGTTGGCAACTGCATGGGTCTGTCAAAATGACCTGCACATTATTTTAGTGCTTGTGCTTTTGCCCTTTGAAGATTTTGATAATGCAAAGGACCAAACTCAACAGCAGGAAATGCTGCTACCATCTTACCAATAACCCTAACTACTTCTCGGATGGAGGGATAAGGTTTGTCAGCAAGACAACTACACGCATTTGTAATATCCACAACTTTATCTGTTGGTAAAGTTACTGACATAGCAACTGAATCAATGACAAATCCCAAATACTCAATTGTCTGCAACGGCTGTAGCTTAGATTTCATTGGATGGATCAGAAACCCTAGCCTTTCCAACAGGCTTATAATTGCTGAAACTGAATCTTCAGCTGATTCCTGAGTGGCATTAACAATTAAAACATCATCAAGATAAGCCACGACAATGTGATTTTGAGCCCTTAACAATGCAAGTGCTGGTTTCAATAATTTTGTAAACAGCCTGGGAGCTGAACTTAACCCATTAGGTAATGCTTTATATTGCCACAGCTGACCCATCCAATTAAACTTCAAGTACCTATGATAATGGTGATGAATTGGCACTGAATAATACGCATCTTATAAGTCTATAGTAGCCATGTAACACCCTATGGACATCAACTCTTTTGCAGTGTTGAAGGTGTCCATTTTGAAATGTCTATACTGGACATATGAATTTAATTGTGTGAGATCCAAAATGACTCTACAACCCCCATATTTCTTTGCCCTGGGGGAAATATTTGACACAAATTGTAGTGGATGATTCTCTGTACTTTCAATTACCCCTTTTTTAAATACATTTTTTACTTTTACCTGATCATTTTCAGCTGCAGAAAACACCAAAACCCGATTAGGTTTATCCTGTACAGGTGGATCCACTCCTGCCATAAATTCTATAATAGCACCTGACACAGTATCTAATATAAACCGATCAAATGTTATACAGTGCCATTCATCATAAAACAATTGCAATCTACCATCAACCGGAGGTTCTACAGCAGTTTCCTCTGTGATAGAATAACATTTTTGTACCTCAGCAAATGACCGTGACAGTCTCCTTCTCCCAATATATGGAATTACATTGGGCTGTGATGGGTGATAATACCTTCTCACCATACCCCTGCTTGTTCCTGCTCCTGAATCAAACCCCCTTCTCATCCAGCCAGATTGTCTCCTTTGTCCGAATATAAAAGGTTTTATGAGGTTGATAGTCTTTGCCTCTTCATCGATATCTTTAATTTGTTTAGACAGGTGTTCTCCGAATAAATAATCTGGAGCTTCATTTACACAAACCAGCAAATCTTGGGTGCAGGATGGGCCAAATGGCGATTTTTCTCATACAATTAATCTCAAAATATGAGTTACAGAACAATGCCAACATGTCTTTTTGGATTTTGGATATATCATGCCCTTCCAACTGCCTCCCAAAAGCAGTAATGCCAGCTGCAATGAGCTTGAGGACCCTCTGGAATCGTATCTCCTGTCCTCGCATTGTTGAAGTTATGGGTGTCCAAATAGCTGGATTCACCGTTGGCACCCTCAGTGATGCACAATTAACAGGTGTTTTATAGAGGTCTGCTGTCTCAATCATGACAGTCTCCTGCAGCTGGTGAGAAACCAAATAATTAATGTTGGCCGCCAGGTTTTCTTCTATGACCTCACCGCTTCCCTCTAGTATAGCAAAGAATTGTGCTACATCTGGTACACCTGTAGAATTACTTTTGTGCTGTGGTGGGTATTCAAGACCAGAAACACCACTTTCAGGGTCAGTCTCTTGCCGCCCTGGTACTCCTGAGACTTGCTCAAAGGAGACTTCTTCCAGACCTAAACAAGGCTCTGGAGGTTCACATTCCCATGTTGTAAAGGCACCATATTCATGATATGGAACCCCCTCAGGGGCTGCCTGGGAATATTCTGGGTCTTTAGACCCTTGATTAATAATAGTTTGAAGCATTTTCTCCATTTGGTCCATCCTGAGCCACAGGGCTCGTTTGCCTGGCCCTGCCTCTTCTTCATCAGATTCATCTGATATTACAGGCTTAGCAGACTTCCTTTTATTTTTCCTTTCCACTGGAGTACCCTCCGTGGCTTGTGGCTGTGGAGCATCTAAAGGCTGAACTACGGCAGGTTCAGTGGCTACCGGTATCGGAACCGGCTCCGTACTAATCTGAGGTCCCGATCTTAATTGTGTTTCCACCCGGGACACGCGCTTTCCCCGCGCTGATTTTTTCACTGTGTCCATTTTAAAACTTCCCGTACTCCTCCTGGCTATTCCAGCCAGCATCACGGAGTTTCTACCCAGGAAGTAATTTTTAACCAACTTACCAGCGGGCTTGTTACTCACCACTGGTGGAGCTGCGATCTGCAGCCCTTCCTTACCGACATGCGTCGACGTAATGCCGAGCATGCGCCTGGCGGGGCTTCTTCACGTAGTCACTCACGTGACTCCAAAGTAAAATTCACTATCCGACTCCCATTCTGATTTTTCAATTGCTTTTGAAACAAAATAGACAATCATTTTGTCTAATTGTAATGTTGAGAAGCTATTCCTTATCTCTGCATGATGGAACAATGTGCATGTTGCAGTACCATTTTACAACTTGACGAGGTAGTGGTTTTGAAGCTTAACCAGCATCCATGTTAAACATTGCAAACCAAAGTGTTGTTAAGAGATGCCAACTACAAGACAACATTTTTCTGAGGCTTCCTAAAAGGCTATTTACTCAAGCAGTTGATTATCTACGGTGAGCTGGCACATCAGCGGGCCCACTATATGTTACAATAATTGTGCGATGGAACGCAGGTTCCCTCCATCCCAACAATAAATATGTTGCATCCATTTCACTATCAATGCACTGCTTTATGATCATCTGATGAAACCCTTTGAGAATTGTAGCATTTGGGATTCAGCAGTATGCATTTATTACATTCTCTATTGATAAGGTCTAAAAGAAATGCAAAAATAACTTAATTTAGTTCCATATTGGTCAATTTCACCTTTGGAAGATAAGGGCAAGGTCCAGTTCTCACCCGTAATATATTTCAATGGTTGGATAATCCCATTAAAACATGGTTTTGAGAATAAATATTGAAGCTCATATTGAAGTGTGTGTCGTCTCCATGCTTAGATGATGAAATAGATCCAACATACATTTTTCTTAATGAGATATGTTGTTGCATGCAAACATACAAACTTGAAGCTTGTAGTACTGCTGTAAAATGGAGGACTTGGGATAATGGTGCTTTCAAGCAGTGAGAGAAAGTAAAAGCTATTGCCTAACAATTAGTTAGTTCTTGTTGGAGATGTTAATAATCTGGTCCTCATGTGACATAACTCAGGAGTACCATTTGGTAGCCCATACATGAAGGTTATTCAAATGTTAATGGCATAAGGTGCTTGATTTGTCGAAAAAGACTGCAAATGGACCAAAGCGTCATAGAATTTTTAACAACCTAACATCTTAAGATGAGGGCAGTCACAAATGACGAGGTCTCAGAATTCCAGCAACAATATTTCAGTATTGCAATGGTCACCAATGGCCAAAATGGAAATGATTCGACTGAACCATGAAATGTGAATTAATTAATTATTATTATCAATAATTATGTTTGGTAGAATAAAAAAGGACACACAGTGCTGGGGTAACTCAGCGCGTCAGGCAACATCTCCGAAGAACTGGATAGGTGACATTTCACTCTGAAACATCTGAAGAAGGGTCCTGACTTAAAACATCACCTATCCATGTTCTCCACAGATGCTGCCTGACCACTAAGTTACTCCAGCACTTTGTGTCTTTTTATGTAAACCAGCATCTGCAGTTCTTTGTTTCTACATGATATGGGGAAGTTGTTGTTCCTGAGTCTATACTTTCAAGCTTCTATTCCTTCTACTTGGTGGGAGCAAGGAGAAGAAGGAATGACAGAGTGGGACAAGTCTGATTATGTTGACTGCTTTTCAAGGCAGTGTGAAGTGTAGATTGAGTCAATGGTGGGAAGACTGGTCTGCCTGATTCCTAACCCTAACCTACCACTCTGCAATTTGTTGTGGTATTGAGCAGAGCTATTTCCAATCCAAGCTGTGAAGCAACTCGACAGCATGCTTTCTGTGGTGCATCTATAGAAGTTTTTTGAAATGGCATGCCATTGGCATCAATAGACATCCCTTATAGCTACATATTTTGGCCGCTTTAACACTAAAGTTCATTCTGTTGAGGAACCTGCCTATTTTATTATCCCACTGTGTTCTGGATTTGTCTCGTGGTCTTTTCTGTAATGATGATGAATGAACAAGTAATGGCCGAGAAAATTGTTGAAGCTTTTATAAGCGAGCTAACTGTCAGAAAAATTGAAATTGATTTGGGTCCTGGTTATCTCATTGCATGTCACAACGATGAGCAAAATGACTGCACATTGATACTTGCTCCATATTCAACACACACTGTCTGAAAGGTCAGTTTCACAGATGTCTGTTTTGAAATCTGACATTGTGCTCAGATTATTTTCGAAGGGGAAGATGCAGATATTACAAACTTTAAACTTATTCTATAAAACTCACAGAAACGTACACAAAAATATTTTTTTATGGGGAAAGTAGTTAGAAGTATGATGACAGATCTCACTGTATTCATCCATTTGGAATCGGGGTTGAGGAGGTAACCAATCCCTATGTGTGCCATAAAATGTCAGGCAGATTGTACGTCTCACTCATCAATTTAACTCACACCTAACGTGTGAATATGTATCGTAAACGAGCAAAGTTGCAATTTTATGAGCTATATTATTCACCTTATATATAGCAGAGCTATGCTGCCTTTTCTCCAATCATGAAAGTTTATAATTCCAAAGTAAGATATTTTGCAGTGATGATAGCTGAAACAACTGATAATTAAAAACATAATTGGGCACTTAATTGGGCACCGTCCACAATTTTCAACTAAACTCACGGACACAATGCACCTTTGCAGTAATCATTCAGGTAACTGTTACTGGATTTTATGCAGAAAAAATTAAAGCATGTGAGAGACAAGTGAGTCTGGAGGCTTAGTTAATGCTGTGAAGTAGTTCCATGTTCATACGTTCTCGTCCATAAATTAACAGGCTGTAGTGTACACAGGGATATCAAAACGTCTTAACTAAGTATGTCATATATCAGCAGGAGTGTTTTACAGATATGTGTCTCTTGCACTGAAGGGTTTAGATTGCAGACCATGCAAGTCTATTTGATGTGGAATTCTCTGGCCCTTTTGGGAAATAATGTGAGAAGGAGTAAGCTCAATTATTCATAACTCAGCTGGGTATATTAGTGGACAGTTTATTTGTTGTTCTTCAGCAATGCATTTCAGTTGAACACAAATCATACACATTCTATGTCAGAAACGTTGAGTGGAAACAATGTGCTAGAAAAGGAGGGTACATCGTTGATGGTTGCCCAGATTTGTTGATCATAAACAGCACTCTTTTTATGTCCATTACTTAGTTTATGGGCATCCACTGTAACTATTTTGACAAGCAAAGTTCAAAAAGCAGCAATACAAATCTCAAGTTAATCTAATGCCACTGAAGTTAACCAGGGGACAATATTATTAATGGCTCAGGAAAACGCCCTCTCTTTACAAACATATGAAGTAGGAGCAGGAGTTGGGAACTCAACTCATTAAGCCAGCTTCACCATTGATTAAATCATGGCTGAAATTGAAACCTCAACTCCACATTCTTGTCCACCTACAGTTATCCTTTATTCCCTTGTTTATCAACAATACGTCTACTTCTACCTTAAAAATATTCAGACTCAGGTAGCACCATTTGAAGACGAGAGATTCAAAGAGTAAAAAAAACATTTGTCCGATTTAAGTGGGTCACCACTTACTGTAAAGCAGTACCACCTCGGTCTAGATTCTCCCACTAGGTGAAACATCCTCTCCACATCCATTCTGTCAAGACCCACAGATGCTTATTGGTTTAAGTCAAGAGCCTCTTCACTCTTCTAAATTCCAGCAGACATAAGACCAGTCTGTCCAACATAAGACATGTCCATATAAGACAACCCATCTATTCCAGGTGTTTTCTCAAATAAACCATCTCTGAACGGGTTTCAACACAATCATATCCTTTCAGGGAGACCAATGCCATACCCATTACTTCAGATACAATGTCACCAGTTGTCTGATAGAACTGAAACAATACTTCAATTCTATTTAATTCCTCTCAAATGATAACATTCCTAATTAGTAGCCATTTGTCCATCAATCTCCAGGGCTCCCAACCCTCTGTATATCTGAGCTCTGCAATCTCATGCCATGTATATTATCTTTATCTGATTGATTATCCCTGCCAAAATGGTTAATTTCACTTTTTCCCACGCTATATTGTATTTGTCTACTTACATAACCTATCGTTCACTTTGTCGCCTCCTTATATCCTCCTCAACTTGTTTTCCTGCCAATGTTTGTGCCTTTGTCTTTGTATTGTGACATTTCACACATCAATGTGAACAGGGTGCACATGACATTTGTTTACTGTTTGGTGGCAACACCAAAATGGGATACTCTCACAGGTTCTAGAATTGTACAGCACTGAAACCATGTCCATGAAGACCCTGAAGCACCTATCAATGCTCATCCCATTTTCTTGCATTATGCCCATGGTCTTCTGTACCTTGGCAATTCAAATGTTGGTCTCAAAACTCTAAATACAGTGAAAATGCCTCTGCTCCACTCAAGAAGTGGGTTTCAAATTCCAACCATGCTCTGGATCAAAAAATCCCAACCTCGTATTATTACCTTGAACCTATGCCCTCTAGTTTCAGACATTACTGCTGTGGGGAAATGTTTATTACTATTTACCTTATCAATGCTCCTCATAATTTAGTATGTGTCAATTAGGTCATCCCATCTACTCTTAGAAAGAGAAACCCACCTATCCAGACTCTCCTCATAATTAAGCGCTCCTTTCCATGTAACATCCTAATAAATCTCCTCTGCACCATCACCAGTCCAGTCATGACATTCCTGTGGTAGACAAAAGTGCTAGAGAAACTCAACAGGTGAGGCAGCATCTATGGAGCGAAGGAAATAGGCAACAATTCAGGCCAAAACCCTTCTTCAGACTGATGTGAGGGGGGGGGGGGGGGGGGGGGGAGGGGCAGAAAGAAGAAAGGAAGAGATGGAGCCAGTGGGCTGAAAGAGAGCTGAGAAGGGGAGGAGAAAGTAAGGACTACCTGAAATCAGAGAAGTCAATGTTCATACCGCTGGGGTGCAAACTGCCCAAGCGAAATATGAGGTGCTGCTCCTCCAATTTACGGTGGTCCTCACTCTGGCCATGGAGGAGGCCGAGGACAGAAAGGTTGGATTCGGAATGGGAGGGGAAGTTGAAGTGCTGAGCCACCGGGAGATCAGGTTGGTTATTGCGAACCGAGCTGAGGTGTTCGGCGAAGCGATCGCCTACGCTTGGTCCCACCGATGTAGAGCAGCTGACATCTAGAGTAGCAGATGCAATAGATGAGGTTGGAGGAGGTGCAGGTGAACCTCTGCCGCACCTGGAAAGACTGCCTGGGTCCTTGAATGGAGTCAAGGGGGGAGGTAAAGCGACAAGTGTAGCATTCCTTGCGGTTGCAAGCGAAAGTGCCTGGAGAGGGGGTGGTTCGGACAAGGATTGTTCGACTTACCCTACAAAGAGGCAGGCATAGCTGGGGCCATGCACGTGCCCTGAGCTACGCCTTGTAATTGGAGGAAATGGGAGGAGTAAAAAAAAAGTTATTAAGGGTAAGGACCAGCTCCGCTAGGCGGTGAGTATCAGTAGATTCCTGTGGTCTGGTTTCCAGAAATGCATGTAGGACTCCAGCTATGACATAATCAATGTTTGATATAGTTGTATCTCTATTTTTATATAAAAGTGGCCTCTCAGGTTCTTATTGAATCTCCCCCCCCCCCCCCACCTTAAACCTATTTTGTCTTGTTCTTGTTGCCCCTACTCTAGGTAAAATACTCTGTGCATTCACCCTATCTATTCCTTTCATTATCTTATGATATATAAGATCACCCCTCACCCTCCTGCGCTTCAAGGAATAACACCCTAGCCTGCTCAATCTCTACATGCAGCTCAGGCCCTCAAGTACAGGCAACATCCTTGTATTGTTATATTTTATGTGCTGTGAACTGGGACTATATGACACATTTGTATTGATACACTGCAAAGGAAACTATAAGTTAAGCTTCATGTAGAAACAAGACAATAATGTTTCAGTTCAGTGAAACAAAGCGGAAAAATACTGGTGACTCAGATTACAAGTCAGGCAGAACCGACAAATGCTCATGCAGTCTTAAAATCTTCTTCAGAGCACTTGTGCTTATTTGATTGAACAGGGTGTTTTGAATCTTTAGTTTATGTTAAACATCTGTAGACCTTGAATTTTTTTTATTCATTTCACGTTAAGTAACTCCTGAATGCGAATATTAATGATTATTTTCATGTTCAGCATAATGCAATTCATGACATATTTATTTACATTTCCATTGATATTTTTGTATTGCTCCTGTGTCTTCCCACAGGCCTCATATTTACTCTAATATTCTTCAAATTGTGCTGCAGTCACCATTACATACTTCTGAGACCACTTGAGGACTTTTTCATTAGATGCTGTAGGCATTTTGAATTTTATTAAGCAGACTGCTGTTTTACCAATGATTCAAAATGAGTTTTTGAACGAAGTGTTGACTAAAATAACTACAGCATTTTCTATTATGGCCAGTCTTCACTGCAGTAGGGTGAAAATATTAATTTTGGAAGCTGCATGCACACCAATTGTGCCTTAAGTAGTCTCTTTTCATCATTATGACATGCTTTGAAGGTCATTATGATAATGGAAAGTTGTCATTGCCCGCAACTTTAGTAAATATATTTCGCAATTGAATGGGTTTTATTTTAAATACAATATATTTTGTGTGACATGTCAATGTTTATTAAAAAAAAATTATCTCCGCTCGCCACGGCTCCAGGTCGTGTGTAACCCATTCACTCACCAGGAAGGGCCCTGGTTCCTGTGCTCCCATTAACTTCAGCGGTTCTGTTGACTGTTCTTCCTTTGAAACTTACTTGATCTGTTTCTCACTCTCCACTGGAACTTGGGCTTTGATCCCAATCATGATTAACAGTGTGTGATTTCACTGCAAAATTTATAACAATACTGTATAACATGTGAATGTGAATTAGAAGTATGAGTGAGTATTAGCAATAATAGATATTATAGTCCAGAAAATCTGTTAGTCTGGCACTGCCAAAGTCCCATGCATTCTGGATTAACAGAGGTTTATATTTTACTATATTTAGCTGGTAGAGCTGCTGTCTTACTGTACCAGAGACCCTGGTTTGATCCTGACTATTTGTGCTGTCTGTACGGAGTTTGTATGTTCTCCCTGTTACCGCAATGGTTTTCTGCGGATGCTCCAGTTTCCTCCCACACTCCAAAGACAATACAGGTTCACAGGTCAATTGGCTTCAGTAAAATGTAACGGGCCTGTCCCACTTACATGTCCTTGGCACGCAAATTACGCGACCTCATGGTCGCGTTGAGCCGCAACGGTCCCGCGAAGGTCGTGTGCGACTTCATTCGACCGCTCAGCCGTCTGGAGCACGTGACATAGAAACATAGAAACATAGAAAATAGGTGCAGGAGTAGGCCATTCGGCCCTTCGAGCCTGCACCGCCATTCAATGTGATCATGGCTGATCATCCAACTCAGTATCCCGTACCTGCCTTCTCTCCATACCCCCTGATCCCTTTAGCCACAAGTGCCACATCTAACACCCTCTTAAATATAGCCAATGAACTGGCCTCAACTACCTTCTGTGGCAGAGAATTCCAGAGACTCACCACTCTCTGTGTAAAGAATGTTTTCCTCATTTCGGTCCTAAAGGAATTCCCCCTTATCCTTAGACTGTGACCCCTTGTTCTGGACTCCCCCAACATCGGGAACAATCTTCCAGCATCTAGCTTGTCCAACCCCTTAAGAATTTTGTAGGTTTCTATAAGATCCCCCCTCAATCTTCTAAATTCCATCGAGTACAAACCGAGTCTATCCAATCTTTCCTCATATGAAAGTCCTGACATCCCAGGAATCAGTCTGGTGAATCTTCTCTGTACCCCCTCTATGGCAAGGATGTCTTTCCTCAGATTGACATAATTTGAAGATGGACGCAAAATGCTGGAGTAACTCAGCGGGACCGGCAGCATCTTTGGAGAGAAGCAATGGGTGATGTTTCGGGTCGAGACCCTTCTTCAGTCTGAAAGAAGGGTCTTGACGCAACGAAACGTCACCCATTGCTTCTCTCCAGAGATGCTGCCGGTCCCGCTGAGTTACTCCAGCATTTTGTGTCTATCTTCAATTTTCTTGGCACTGCTCTGGGAGTAGAAGTGGGGGCGGATCCGGACCATAACGGCCGTGAGCCCCAGGCCGAGCTCGGCGATCGTTTGCCTCCTTCTGCTGCTGTTGAAGGTGAGACGTTGCGTCATGCCAGGGTCTTGGGCCTATCCCACTTTGGCCGTGAGTTCCGCGGCATGCCGTTGGGCACGAAGATTTTGTTCGCTACAAACATTTCGGAGCCCCGCGCGATGTCGCGCACAACTACACACCCCTCCCACTTTTAAGTGGGTCCGGCCCCGCGCGGCCATACGATGCCCGAGGTTGCGTAATTTCCGTGCCAAGGACACGTAAGTGGGACAGGCCCTTAAATTGTCTATAGTGTGTAGGATAGTGTTAGTGTACGGGGTGATCGCTGGTCGGCGCAGCGATGGTGGACCGAAGGGCCTGTTTCCACACTGTATCTCAAAAGTCTAAAGGTTTAGTAGTCACTTCTTTATCTTTATGATATGCTTTAAAGTTTATCATAATACTGTAAGTTCTCATTGGACACATCACCTTGCGTAAATATATTTAAGTTTAAGTTAAGTATAAGTTAACTGGTGAGTTGGGCTTTGTCTAGGATCAATTATAGAAGGCTGAAGTTGCCTCATGCAAGGTATCTACGTATCATCTTGCAGACAGGTTGCTCTGTACGTTTTACTCCCTTGCTGCTAATGTTATTGCGGACCCGCTTGCTTATCCAGTCATGTCAACTGTAAAGGAAACCACCAGCCGGTTTATTTGTCCATTCTATTGTTCAATACCACTACAACTTAGAGTCATAAAGTGATTCGGGTTGGAAACAGGCTGTTCAGCCCTATGAACCCACATCCGCCAACATGTCCCATCTACACTAGTCCAACCTGACTGTGTTTGATCCAAATCCCTCTAAACCTGTCCTATCCATGTATCTGTCTAAATGTTTCTTAAACATTGCAAAGGTACCTGCCTCGACTACCTCCTCCGGCAGCACGTTCCATCCACCCACCACACTTTGTGTGAAAAGTTAACCCTCAGGTTCCTATTAAATCTTTCCCCCCTCATCTTAAACCACCAGGGGCGCCGTACGATGGCAGCTCCGCCGGCAGTCTGTTTTTTCATCTTTTTAAAAACATTTTAGTGTTTGTTAAAAGTTTGTTTTAATGTTCTCCAGTTAGTCTTATGTGGGGGGAGGGAAGGGGATTGGGGGAAACTTTTTTTCAGGCTCTTACCTTGCCGGAGATGCAATTGATTTTCGCTTCGCATTCTCCGGGCACTCTGCGGCCTTCCATCGATGGAGCTGGAGGCCTCCTCGGACTGACTTTGAGCCCCACCGCGGGGCGTGGACATCGGAGTTGATCCCTTGCCTGGGATTGCTCCAACCGCGGCCTGCGGACTTACCATCAAGAGCTCGCAGTCGGGAACTCAAACGACGCAGAAGGTGCGATCTGCCCCGATGCGAGTTTCGATCGTCCAGAGCGGGGGAGCTGACATCCACCCGATCGTCTCGACGCGGAAAGCCAAAACGCCGCCGGCTACGGGAGTCAAGATCGTCCCGTCAACGGAGGGCTCGAGGCCCCCGACCACAGGAAATCAAAGGGAAGGGACTTGAACTTTATTTCGCCTTCCATCACAGTGAGGAATGTGTAGGATGTTCATATTAAAATGTGTTTTGGGTGATCCGTTGCTTTTTATTTGTATGATTGACTTGGCAAATGAAATTCTTAGTATGTTGCAAAACATGCTTGGTAAATAAAGTATTATTCTGATTCTGACTCTGATTCTGATTCTGATGTTCACTGGTTCTTGATTCCCCTACTCTGGGTAAGAGACTCTGTGCATCCACCCGATCTATTCCTGTCATGATTTTGTACACCTCTATAAGATTACCCCTCATCCTCCTGTGCTCAT
Source organism: Raja brachyura (assembly GCA_963514005.1). The sequence goes on along the minus strand of OY740795.1, from coordinate 30,102,299 downwards.
AGCCTGCTCATCCTGTCTCTATAGCTCAGGCCCTCAAGTCCTGGCCTTAAAAATCTTCCCTTTGCAGCTTGACAACATCTTTCCTAGAACATGGTGCCCAAAACTGAACACAATACTCTCAATGTGGCCACACCAACATTTTATACAACTGCAACATGACCTTCCAACCTCTATACACAATGATGAAGGTCTATGTGCCAAAAGCCTTTTAGACCACCCTATCTGCTTGTGATTGATCACATGTTTATGCCATTCCCCACATCTCTCCGCTCCCCTCGCCACCCCTTTTTTATAAATACTTCTGATATCCTTTGTCATGCCTTTCCTAGTGCATTGCAAGCTCCAAGTATTTTTAATCATTAATTGTTCTTAATTGGGATGCAGGTATCCAGGAAGGCAAACAAACACAGCCACTAGGCTGGATCAACCTTTGCTCATTCAGCCTGCATTTTGCATGTTGCTGAAAATGTAACACAAGAACACACACCAATCATTGCAAGCTAAGTGAATGAGATAATGAGGGAAGTATCTAGAACATAGGAACATACAACACAAGAATAGGCCCTTCGGCCCACGATGTTAGTTAGTGACAAACATGATGCTCAGACCAATTCCTATTCTGCCAGCATATAATACATATCCCTGAACATATAGAATCCTGATATAAATATATAAAATAATATCTAAATATCAAACTATGAGAGGCATAGATAGGATTGACAGTCAGAAGCTTTTTCCTAGGGTGGAAATGCCAAAGACTAGAGGGCATAGCTTTAAGGTAAAATGGGACATGCAGGGCGTTTTTAAGTTAAAAAGAGACAGGGCGTTTTTTTACAATGGGGTGATGGGTGCCTTGAATGCGCTGCCAGAGGTGGTGGTGGAGGCAGACACGATACCGGCATTTAAGAGGCTTTTAGATAGCACATGTTTATGTAGGAAATGGAGGAATATGGATAAAGTGGCAGAGGAGATTAGTTTATCATGGCATCATGTTCGGCACAGACTTTGTGCGCCAAAGGGCCTATTTCTGTGTTTCAATGTTCCATGTAACTCTGCATCTCGTTAAGCAATCACAATGTGAGATTATGAAGTGAGCAATGCAACGTCTGAACAAGAAAGTGCAAGTTACAGAAATGAATTCAGATTCAAATAAACTACAGACAGTGAGAGAATGAAAGATTAGTTTGAAGGGGAGACAGGGAGCAAAGGGAGAAAAAGTGGACTTTAAAACAATCATAATTCCTATTTAAAATCAGAAAAATGAACATTGACACTTCAAATGGTCACTTCCTTATATCAGGAAGGCCATTTTGCAATTACTTGATATTTACCATATTGTAAAAAAGGGCATTTAGACTGATGTTGGCAAACCATTACCTTCCCTTAGCAAAATTAATTTATATGTACTACACAAGTTTAGCAACTTCACACCATCTTATTGGTGAGAGATTAATTATTGCTGCTGAAGTGAATTTTCAATGTGAATGAAATTATCAGCTAACTACAAATTTTGTCCACCAAATTTGTTTCTGGTTGTCACAGCTTTTAGGCAGGTTTTTCCACTAGCATTTATCACAGAGCACAGAGCTTCACCAATACAAAAGAATAGACACAGAGTGCTGAAGTAACTCAGCAGGTCAGGTAGCATCTCTGGAGGACTCTGGAGGTTTCATGATTGTAGAAGAATCATGACTCGAAATGTCGCATATGCATGTCCTCTAGAGAAGCTGTCTAACCCGCTGAGTTACTTAAGCACTTTTTGTCTTTTTTTTGGTAAACCAGCATCTGCAGTTCCTTGTGTCTATATTTCCTGTGCAGTTTGTTGTGTCTAACATCTTGAGTGTCAGGTCATCGGTTAGTCCTGTGCAACGGGTTTTAGAATTCACTGCCCCGCCACCACACACATTGCCATCCTGAACATAACAAATTACATTCATGAACTCAGAATTTAACTAGCGAGGCAGAGAAATGATACACCATGCATTGTCTGATCACATACATCAGGACTCATTATATATGCTTCAATAGGAGTAAAAATGTATTTGAATACTTAACATTTACATGCTAATTTACTATGCTCCTGGAATGGAGCGCAATTGTTATAATGTAAGACACCAAACGCAGTACATATAAATAGGAACATGGACAACAGGAGCAGGTGGTAGCCATGCTATGCTTTGAGCCCACTCTGCCATGTAATATATTTATCAATCTCCATACCTATTATCATTCTTTCCCTACACCCCTTGATGCCAGTTACATCCAGAAATGTACCTATTTTCTTCTTAAATATATTTAACAAATGATTCTGTGCAGCTACCTGTGATTGCGATGGTTCAATGGGGCTTTTATTGTCACACATGCAAACGCACAATTCAATTATTTTCTTACATACAGTCCAGTAAAGTATTGCCATACCTAAGGACATCCCCGATTAGCAAAGTGTACAGAAATAGTCTACTGAGCCCGCATGCAAGAGGTGCTAGATTTTAATGGTTCATCACTTTCTGAAATTTCTCTTAATCTAATTTCTAAATTCCTTGCGTTACGTCGTGAGACTCTAGCCCCTTATCTGGACATCCCAGTCAGGAATGCATCCTCCCATATCCAGCCTGACTCGTCCAGCCAGAATGTTATTAGTTTTAATTAGATTCATTCTTATTTTTTTAAATGATTGACGGCTCGCCAATTTGAAAAGGACCAATTCATTCCTACTCACTATTTCTCTCTTAGAGGATCACACTTTATATATATCCACAGGGTCTCCACTTAGTTTGCACACATGACACCAATCTACTTCTTCAGTATCATCAATTAAGCCTAACACACTTATCTAGTTTTGGCCTTGATTTGGGATCTTTGAATTGCAAGGTACTGTCATATGCCCTGTCAGTTGCCAATTAATACAGTTAGCAGCTTTGAATTGGCATTGCCGTTCACAGTGATTGCCATTGCATCGACAGTGAATAAGGCATTTAGGCTATTTTCTCCCCAACATTTCTTCTATCAGATTGCACAGATGCTCAATGCCCGAAAGTCCGGCACTGAAACTTTTAGATGGGCACCATTCTTTTTCATTTAACACAGATATCATATCATATACGTATTAAAAGTCTGATCTTGTACATGTGTGTATATGTGTGTGTGTATATGTGGTTGTCTCTACATCTTCGCAAAAACATTACATTTTAACATATTCTGATTGATATTTTTCCCCTCGAGGCCGAGAGCATCTTCACTGAACATTTATGCATTATTTCTCGACTTATTCTAGACTTATTACTGATTAAAAGTTAAAAAAATCAAAAGACTTTGAATTTAAGCCTTAAACCTTACAACTGATGACGTCACATTGGCTCAGCCAGCAGTGATCAGCTTCACTGAAGATTTCATCCTATATTTGACATTATTCACGATTAAAAATACCAACTAACAATATTTTTACATATTCTGATTCACGTTTTTCCCCTCTAGGCAGATCGCCTTCACTGAACATTTTATACTTTATTTCTCGACTTATTACGGATTAAAGTTTAAAAAAACCTGAAATACTTAGAATTAAAAACGACCAGCTTCAACTGATGACGTCACAATGGCACAGCTAGCAGTGATCAGCTTCACTGAAGATACCATCCTATATTTCATATTATTCGTGATTAAAGCTTTAAAAATGCCAACTTTCACAAGGTTTTTACTGTTAAAATAATTCCTGCCAGCTTCCAACACACTTCGATCCAATGTTGCGACACAGGAACACTGAACTTTTCACCTCACAGGAGGGGGACGGCGAATTGCTTTTGCAACACGCAGGGCAAGTGCAATTGGGGGCTACAGGTAGGGAACGGGTGCGTTGGGGGTGCAGACCCAATGGGTCTGCACTTGGTCTAGTCTACTTTAAAATTGCTATCCAAAGGGCTTTCTCAAGCTCAGGGCAACAGCCTTACTTTAACTGAGATTTACCATCAATCAATCCTATCTTTCACAGCTCTATTGGGAAACTCACCAAAGTGCCAATGTAATGATGCTTCACAGTTAAGATGAAGCATTTCGCCATTGTGTTTCTCACATATTTTCTGTGTGTTTTCATATGCTAATTGCACCATATGAACATATTATTCTGCTAGGAAAAGAGCTCAAGAGAATTTAATATAAATTACAGCTAAATGCTGCAATTTTTATGAAGCATTAAAACCTCTTGTCAGTGATTCTAGTTGTGGCATATAATTAAAACAATTACTTCATCAAAAAGCTTTCTGCTAACCTGTCGTGTCTGACAGTGATTCCAGCTCTGTTATTTTCTGTTTGAAAGGGAATGTATTACATTTAGTTAAAAGTAAGTGCAACCTAGCAGTTATATGCTAGCTAATCTAAAAACATAGCATGACTTCTACTTAGTTACATTCTGATTTCTGCTCATACTATTTGAAAGTTTTGACAAGCCATGAAGTTGAAAAGGTGTTTCTGTATTTTTTTTTCTGTATCCAAACCTGACAGAGGGATATATCTTTGCTTCTACAAAGGGAGCCTGACCCACCGGGTTACTCCAACAGCTCAATTTCTTTGCTCCAAATTCCAGTATCTGCAGTTTCTTGTATCTCACTAATCTTACTCACTGATGAGAACCAACTAAAGAAACATCCCAGGATTTGGCAGTCAATAGCCAGGGTATCCTATGCTGTTTGGCTCTTTTGTTTTACCTGGGCTACAGTCAGTCCACAATTCAGTGGGGATCCATAAAATCTTGACAGTTTCCAATTTGCATTTTACATTTTTTAATTTAAGCAAGTGAGTTTGTGCTCCATATGTTGGGAATAGAAATTTACCTGTGTGGATTTCTCCACAGTTGGTATGAAGAATGCAGACATGGTGATGAGTTTCCATATGAGCAAGATACCCAGAAGACAGAAAGCAAATCCAAAAACCACATGGGCATGCTCAGCATATTCCCACCAGCAGGTTTTATGAACATTAGGAATACACTAGATTACCACTTCATTAAAATGTATAACCAGCTCTTGAATTTCAAAGAATGGGACAAATAAAAAATTGGCTCTATATTCTTCCGGATTATCTCCAAAATAGTCGATTGTATCTTTTAAAATGGCAAGAGTGTGTTGAAAAACACAGAAGCAAAATCTACCTGCCAAGACTTTTCTCCTCCATTTTTCAGTCACATACCCCCAAACCAAACCAACACATCTTCCATCTACATCCTAGAACTGGCTTTTGCAGTTAGCAACAACACAGTTGTGATCACATATGCTGATGTTTTCTGGCCACGATATGGATACTCAAGCAAGCCTCTTCAGAAGACCGTGGCACCTATTCATGCCATTTGCTGAACTATCATTTAACCACAAGTTAATCCTAAAGAGCTATCAGCCTGATTAAAACCATTCACAAATATAATAGTTAATATATCAAAATGTAAACTAATTAAAATCTGGAATAATGTCACAATATTAATGCAAAGCCAAATGTATGAATTTCATTTACATCTGTAACATGGCACGGAAATTAAAATCACTCACTGCAAAGGATTATCGGCTCATAATCTATATATTTCCACATGGAAATAAATAAGACGGCTCCAAAATGTAATGGTGCCACAATCCGATAAATTTGAAGGGTACACCATTGTATGAAAAACTCCCCAGAAAACTGGAGGAAAATTGATGGAGGAAAAAGGTGTAAGTCAATGTTTTGGTCTGAATCCCTGCATAAAGAATGGGAGGGAAGTTGAAACATCACCTGTATATAGCAATACGAGAGAGGAGTGGGACAGAAGTTAGTAGGTGATTAGTTGAACCAGGTGGGATTGAGATGATGATGGGCAGATGGAACTGTGTAGGGACAAGAGAGGGGAATGGGAAGGTTAACAAAGGGAGAAGGAAACGGTACCTGCACGTGGTGTCAAAGGACGAGAAGCCGAAGCAAAGAAGTGGCAGCCAAATAATCGAAAGCGTACAAAGCCGAAATGCCAACTAACCTAAAGGGTGGGATGCATAAATGCAAACTAACCAAAAGGCTGCGTCGCCTGACAGCAAACACACTGAAAGGCCGCTCTGCCGAAACGCGAACTAACTGAAAGGCTGTGTCGCCTACAAGCCAACTAAACAAATGGCCGCTCTGAAGGAAAGTCAAATAACGGACATGATATTGCCGGGGGGCAGGACTTGTCAGCGATTGGACCAGACCCCCGCGTCCATCACATCACTGGCCGGTGGAGACGGGAGGATGGGGGTCTTTTTCCCACACAAGCCATAAGTGACTGGGCACTCTGAACCCGAGCACCAAGTTGTAAGCGGCCGAAGGAGCGCATCCCTCGGGACAGCCCCAACTCTCCCACAGCCCAGGTCGCCTCCGCCTCATCTCCCCTGTGCGGCCGCACTGTGACGAGCTGTGTGTCGGCAGCACCAGGTGGAGCAGAGGTGTGGGATAGGCTGGTCCCTCTGCCCACCCAGAGTCACTGACTGTGATGCACTGCCATCGGACACCAGGGTGATTCATCCCCCCGACCCCCGGACCCCTACCCACACACAGTGATTTACCCCCTGACACCCACATCGAGTGATTCACCCCCACCCCGGCCGCAGGAACAGACGGCTTGGGGCAACGGCAGCCATACCAAATTGCTTTTAAAACATGAGGAGACACACAAATTCCCTGTCGGGCCAATGACAAGTGTATATGTGTATATGACAACAAACAATTTTATCTACACCCACTGCTCTCCCCTCCCCCCCCCCCCCCCCCCCCGACAACAAGAAGTATGTTTTATTTATTACCATCTGGTTGCCTGCGTAATGCACACAATACGCTCCCACGCACAAAACACCAGACAATCTGTCAACTATTTTAACCAAAGATGGACACAAAAAGCTGGAGTAACGCACCGGAACAGGCAGCAACTCTGGAGAGAAGGAATTGGTGACGTTTCGGGTCGAGACCAATCTTCAAACCTGAAGACTGAGTCCAAAGGGTCTCGCCCCGAAACACCACCCATTCCTTCTCTCCAGAGATGGGGCCTGTCCCACTGAGTCACTCCAGCATTTTGTGTCTATCTTTGGTGTGACAGTTGTGTTATTTCATCTGCTTCATGTATTGCGCATATGGAAGAGACGCTTTACATGTCGCTTGCATCTATTCATCCAAGTGTGCTCTTAATGAAATCTCACATCTTTGTGAGGGAGGATGGAATGGAAGTAACCACTGGCTGAAGCAAAGGCATAGTTAGGCCAGGGAAATAATCCCACCACTTAATTAACCAGGTTCCCGAATGTAAGAACTATTTAAACATGTAACGTTTTTGTTTTTAAATCAAAGTAACTTTTTTTTTGATTTTTAATGTTGAGTTAAAACCCCGTTCTGTGGGAAGGGCTTGCGGCAGCTGGTGTCATAGTGCCTTCATTGTTAGTAGGTGCTGTTCTTTCACATGGACCGCTTACAACTTGGTGCTCGGGTTCAGAGTGCGCAGTCACCTATGGCTTGTGTGGGAAAATGACCCCCATCCTCCCGTCTCCATCGGCCAGTGATGTGATGGGCGCGGGATCTGGACCAATCGCTGACGAATCCCCCCCCCCGCCTTGCTATTTGACTTTTCGGCTTGTAGGCGACACAGCTTTTCGGTTAGTTGGCTTTTAGGCATCCCGCCCTTTCGGTTAGTTTGCATTTAGGTGTCCCACCCTTTCAGTTAGTTGGCATTTCGGCTTAGCTCGCTTTCGGTTATTTAGCGTTTTGGCTTAATTTCCGTTCGGTTATTTGGCTTCCACTTAGAAACATAGAAAATAGGTGCAGGAGGAGGCCATTTGGCCCTTCGAGCCAGCACCGCCATTCATTGTGATCATGGCTGATCGTCCCCTATCAATAACCCGTGCCTGCCTTCTCCCCATATCCCTTGATTCCACTAGCTCTGAGAGCTCTATCTAACTCTCTCTTAAATCCATCCAGTGATTTGGCCTCCACTGCCCTCTGTGGCAGGGAATTCCATAACTTCACAACTCTCTGGGTGAAAACGTTTTTTCTCACCTCAGTCTTAAATGACCTCCCCTTTATTCTAAGACTGTGGCCCCTGGTTCTGGACTCGCCCAACATTGGGAACATTTTTCCTGCATCTAGCTTGTCCAGTCCTTTTATAATGTTATATGTTTCTATATGTTTCTATAAGATCCCCCCCTCACCAGTGAATACAAGCCTAGTCTTTTCAATCTTTCCTCATATGAACCTACGATCAATCTCATGAACCTACGCTGCACTGCCTCAATCACAAGGATATTCTTCCTCAAATTGGACCAAAACGGTACACAGTACTCCAGATTTGGTCTCACCAGAGCCCTATGAAAATGCAGAAGAACCTCTTTACTCCTATACTGAAATCCTTTTGTTATGAAGGCCAACATTCCATTAGCTTTCTTCACTGCCTCAAAAGTCAAGTCAAACAAAGTTTATTGTCATTTAGAAATACATTGATATATGCAGTTCCAAACGAAATTACGTTGCATTTGGCTCCCTGTGCAACACAATAAATTAAACCGAAGGATAGGCATGGATGAAAAGGGTAAATAGACAATGGTGGCAGCCCATTACATGGCATTCAGGAGTCTGATGGCTCGTGGGAAGAAGCTGTTGCGGAACCTTGATGTTCTGCTCCTTATGCTGCGGTATCTTTTTCCCGAGGGCAGCAGAGTGAACAGTCCGTGATGGAGATGTGTGGGGTCCTTTATAATACTGCTGGCCTTAGACACGCAGCGTTTGGTCGCAATATCCCCGATTGAGGGGAGAGAGGTCCCGATGATTTTTTCCGCTGTCCTCACCACTCTCTGCACAGACTTCCAGTCGGAGGCTCTACAGTCCCCAAACCAGACAGAGATACAGCTGGTCAGAATACTCTCTATGGTGTAGGAAGTAGTGAGGATGGGATGGGGGAGATGAGCTCTTCTCATCCGGCGCAGAAAGTGCAACCGCTGCTGCGCTCTCTTAACCTGCTGTACCTGTCAGCCAACTTTCAGTGACCGGTGTATAAGGACACCCAGGTCTCGCTGTACCTCCCCCTTACCTAACCTAACCCCATTGAGATAATAATCTGCCCCCTTGTTTTTGCCGCCAAAGTGGACAACCCCACATTTATCTATATTATACTGCATCTGCCACACATCTGCCCACTCACTCAACCTGTCCAGGTCACCCTGCAACCTCCTAACATCCTCTTCACAGTTCACACTGCCACCCAGCTTTGTGTCATGTGCAAATTTGCTAGTGTTGCTCCTAATTCCCTCTTCCAAATCATTAATATATATGGTAACCAGTTGTGGCCCCAACACCAAGCCTTGCAGCACTCCACTCACTACTGCCTGCCATTCTGAAAAGGACCTGTTCACTCCTACTCTTTGCTTCCAGTCTACCAACCATGTCAACACCCTACCCCCAATACCATGTGCTTTAATTTTAGTCACCAGTCTCCCGTGCGGGACCTTATCAAAGGCTTTCTGAAAGTCTAGATACACTATATCCACTGGCACCCCTTCAACCATTTTACTTGTCACATCCTCAAAAAATTCCAGAAAATTAGTCATGCATGATTTCCCTTTCATAAATCCATGTTGACGTGGATTAATCCTTTTACTGCTATCCAAATGCCCCATTATTACCTCATTAATAATTGACTCCAGCATCTTTCCCACCACCGAAGTCAGGCTAACTGGTCTGTAATTCCCCATTTTCTCTCTCGCTCCTTTCTTGAAAAGTGGGATAACATTAGCTATCCTCCAATCCACAGGAACTGATCCTGAATCCATTGAACATTGGAAAATAATCACCAATGCGTCCACTATTTCTGGAACCACCTCCCTGAGGACCCTGGGATGCAGACCATCAGGCCCAGGGGATTTATCATCCTTCAGTCCCATTAGCCTACCCAATACTATTTCTCGCCTAATGAAAATTTCTTTCAGTTCCTCTACCCCCTTAGATCCTCTGTCCTCCAGTACATCTGGGAGATTGTTTGTGTCTTCATTAGTGAAGACAGATCCGAAGTACCTATTCAACTATTCTGCCATTTCCTTGTTGCCCATAATAATTTCACCCGTGTCTGCCTTCAAGGGACCCACATTTGACTTTGCTACTCTTTTTCCCTTAACATATCTAAAGCAACTGTTACTGTCCTTCTTTATATTCCTGGCCAGCTTCCCTTCATACTTCATTTTTTCAGCCCGTATTGTCCGTTTCCTTCTGTTGCCCTATGAAAGTTTTCCAATCCTCTGGCTTCCAGCTACTCTTTGTTGTGTTGTTTGTTTCCTCAGGACTTCCATATGAGGAAAGACTGGATAGACTTGGCTTGTACTCGCTAGAATTTAGAAGAGTGAGGGGGGATCTTATAGAAAATTACAAAATTCTTAAGGGGTTGGACAGGCTAGATGCAGGAAGATTGTTCCCGATGTTGGGGAGGTCCAAAACAAGGGGTCACAGTCTAAGGATAAGGAGGAATTCCTTTAGGACTGAGATGAGGAAAACATTTTTCACACAGGGAGTGGTGAGTCTCTGGCCCTTGTGGCTAAAGGGATCGGGGGTATGGAGAGAAGGCAGGTACAGGATTCTGAGTTTGGATGATCAGCCATGATCATATTGAATGGCGGTGCCATACCTGTCTTCTCTCCATACCCCTTGATCCCCTTAGCCACAAGGGCCACATCTAACTCCCTCCTAAATATAGGCAATGAACTGGCCTCAACTACCTTCTGTGGCAGAGAATTCCAGAGACTCACCACTCTCTGTGTGAAAAATGTTTTTCTTATCTCGGTCCTAAAAGACTTCCCCCTTATCCTTAAACTGTGACCCCTTGTTCAGGACTTCCCCAACATCGGGAACAATCTTCCTGCATTCCTCCTGTCCAACCCCTTAAGAATTTTGTAAGTTTCTATAAGATCCCCCCTCAATCTTCTAAATTCAAGCGAGTACATGCCAAGTCTATCCAATCTTTCTTCAAATGAAAGACCTGACATTCCAGGAATCAGTCTGGTAAACCTTCTCTGTACTCCCTCTATGGCAAGAATGTCTTTCCTCAGATTAAGAGACCAAGACTGTATGCAATACTCCAGGTGTGGTCTCACCAAGACCCTGTGCAACTGCAATAGAACATCCCTGCTCCTATACTCAAATCCTTTTGCTATGAATGCTAACATACCATTCGCTTTCTTCGCTGCCTGCTGCACCTGCAAGCCTACTTTCAATGACTGGTGTACTATGACACCTAGGTCTCGGTGCATCTCCCCTTATCCTAATCGGCCACCAAGAAAACCAATTAATCTACGAACCTGTAGGTCTCTGGAGTGTTGGAAGAAACCGGAGATTTCGGAGAATACCCACGCAGGTCGCGTGGAGAACTTACAAACTCCGTACAGACAAGCACCCATAGTTAGGATTGAACCCGGGTCTCTGACTCTGTAAGGCAGTAGATCTACTGCTCCGCTGCCCATGGTTAAGGTTTAATATTATGGAACTGCATTGAAATTATAATTGCACATCTGGCTTATATTTGACCTTATCATTAAACGTGTGGTAGCTATACTGTGTGCAATATGTGCAGAAATACTTTTTCCTGAGGATTGGCATTGGTTATAATGTTAACATTTGAAAAACTGTATGTTGTACAGGGCAGATTCTTGGTGAATTTTCTCACAAGATTTTTTGCAAGTAACTACAAGGTCACAGGTTAATGAAAAATGCATAAAATGTCAAACATATTCCAATTTATCCTCATCCAAAAACCAGGATGCAAAAATAATCAGCATTTTTCTCATTAAAATGTAACTATGTTCTCAACCAAATATTCTGATTTAAGTCCAATGACCTTCCCAGTTACACTATCTGCTACTGCGCTGATTAAAAAAAAAGGATTTATTCTAACTTTCTTGCAGCCAAGAAGCCAAATAGTCCAGTCTAAAGAAGGGTCTCGACCCGAAAAGTTGCCCATTCCTTCTCTCCAGGGGTGCTGCCTGTCCCACTGAGTTACTCCAGCTTTTTGTGTCTATCTTCTTTCTTTAAGCCAAATACAATATAGCCCTCCAGGACATTTTGTGTTGCTGTCAAAAGCTACTTGTTGCACATGGCCTAAGAGCTTTCACGAAGGGCTAAATTGTGCCAAAAAATTAACAGGGATTACCAGCACCTCATTAATTTGAAATCACATTAGAATTTTTTTTATATTGGAAGTGAGCACAGAATCTACTATCTATGCCGTCCAGACTTGTGGAAAACAGGCCTACCATGTGCATTATGAAATGTATTTTCTTTATAATTGCAAACATTCAGTTTTCCTGTGACTAAATTGAAATTTTAAAGGATTAAAAGTCAAAGCTATTGGGGTGAAATTGTACTGTGCTTTAAATGAGAAGTTGACATGGTTGTTAAAATAACAGAAAAAAAGAAATTTCACTCATATATTCAGTCTATTTATATGGTAATATCACAGTGGGGGTAATTTAAACAATATTCCATCGCCTATTCCCTTGTAGAACTTAACTGATTTTTATCCTGTTGAAAGCTGTCATTGGCCATTGCTGAAAGGTGTCTGCATTCTGGCTGTTTTCTCTTTCTTAGGTCAGGTACTCAACTTAAAATATTAAATATTCTGTCTGAGGCTTCCACAGTATGTATGTGGTTTTCTGCATTTTATCACACTGATGGTCGCCACGGCAGCACATTTGATAGAAAAATGTTTGTGGTGCAAAAAGATCATTTTGAACATTATTTATTTAAACTAAATAGTAGGGGGGGTGGATTGACAAATTGGGAGTATAAAGATTAAGTTGAAGGGGAAGAGAGTACAGGAAAAGTTACAAAAGACTCAAATTAATGGGAAGGAAAGTTCGAGAAGAGATAAGATAGTAAGGTCAGGGCCAATTGCGACGGTGCGAGAGGGGAGGTGAATACCAACGTCAAAGTGTTGTATATGAATGCACGAAGTATAAGAAATAAAGTGGATGAGCTTGAGGCTCAGTTAGAAATGGCAAGTATGATGTTGTGGGAATTACAGAGCCATGGCTGCAAGAGGGCCAGGGCTGGGAACTGAATATTTAAGGGTATACCTCCTGTTGAAAAGACAGACAGGTGGGCAGAGGGGGTGGGGTAGCTATGTTGATGAGGAATTAAATTCAGTCCCTTGCAAGGGGTGACATTGAAACAGGAGATGTGGAGTCAGTATGGAAAGAACTAAGGAATTGTAAGGGTAAAAAGACCCTAATGGGACTTATCTACAGACCCCCAGACAGTAGTCTGGATATAGGGTGCAAGTTGAATCAGATTTTAAAATTGGCATGTCGTAAAGGTAATGCTACGGTTGTTATGGGAGATTTCAACATGCAGCTAGACTGGGAAAATCAGGTTGGTACTGGACCCCAAGAAAGGGAGTTTGTGGAGTGCCTCCGTGATGGATTCTTAGAGCAGCTTGTATTGGAGCCTACCAGGGAGAAGGCAATTCTGGATTTGGTGTTATGTAATGAACCGGATTTGATAAAAATAACTTGAGGTTAAGGAGCCATTAGGAGGTAGTGACCATAATATGGTCAAGTTTAATCTACAATTGGAGAGGGAGAAGGGTAAATCGGAGGTGTCAATGTTACAATTGAATAAAGGGGACTATAGAGCCATGAAGGAGGAACTGGCCAAAGTTGACTGGAAAGATACCCTAGCAGGGATGACAGCGGAACAACAATGGCAGATATTTGTGGGTATAACACAGAAGGTGCAGGTTCAGTTCATTCCAAAGAGGAAGAAAGATTCCAAGGGGAGTAAGAGGCAACCATGTCTGACAAGGGACGTCAGCGACAATATAAAAATAAAAGAGAAGAAGTACAATGTAGCAAAGATGAGCGGGAAGCAAGAGGATTGGGTAATGTTTAAAGAGCATCAGAAGATAACTAAAAAGGCAATACGGGGCGAAAAGATGAAGTACGAAGGTAAGCTAGCCAAGAATATAAAGGAAGTTAGTAAAAACTTCTTTAGGTATGTGAAGAGGAAAAAATAGTTAAGACCAAAGTTGGACCTTTGAAGACTGAAAAAGGTGAATTTATTATGGGGAACAAGGAAGTGGCAGATGAGGTGAACAGGTACTTTGGATCCATCTTCACTAAGGAGGACACAAACAATCTTCCTGATATACTAGTGACAGAGGATCAGCAAAATCAAAGGAGGAACAGAAGGAAATCCACATTAGGCAGCAAATGGTGTTGGGTAGACTGATGGGACTGAAGGTGGTTAAATCCCCAGGGCCTGATGGTCTGCATCCCAGGGTACTTAAGGAGGTGGCTCTAGAAATCGTGGATGCATTGGTGATAATTTTACAATGTTCTATAAATTCAGGATCATTTCCTGTGGATGTTAATGTTATCCCACTTTATAAGAAAGGCGGGAGAGAGAAAACAGGGAATTATAGAGCAGTTAACCTGACATCGGTGGTGGGGAAGATGCTGGAGCCAATTATAAAAGATGAAATAGTGGCACATTTGGATAGCCGTAACAGGATCGGTCTGAGTCAGCATGTATTTATGAAGGGGAAATCATGCTTGACTAATCTTCTGGAATTTTTTGAGGTAACAAGGAAAATGGACAAGGAAGAGCCAGTGGATGTAGTGCACCTGGACATTCAGAAAGCATTTGATAAGGTCCCACATAGGAGATTAGTGAGCAAAATTAGGGCACATTGTATTGGGGGTAGTGTGCTGACGGATAGAAAATTGGTTGGCAGACAGGAAACAAAGAGTAGCGATTAATGGGTTCCTTTCAGAATGGAAGGCAGTGATTAGTGGGATACCGCAAGGCTCGGTATAGGGGCCGCAGCTATTTACAATATACATCATTATTTAGATGAAGGGATTCAAAGTAACATTAGCAAATTTGCAGATGATACAAACCTGTGAACTGTGAGGAGGATGCTATGAGAATGCAGGTTGGGTGAGTGGGCAGATGCATTACAGATGCAGTTTAATGTAGATAAATGTGAGGTTATCCACTTTGGTAGCAAAAACAGGAAGGCAGATTATTATATAAATGGTGTCAAGTTGGGAAAAGGGGAAGTACAACGGGATCTGGGGATCCTTGTTAATCAGTCAAGAATGAAAGTAAGCATGCAGGTACAGCAGGCAGTGAAGACAGCGAATGGCATGTTGGCTTTCAGTATGAGAGGAGTTGAGTATAGGAGCAAGGAGGTCCTTCTTCAGTTGTATAGGGCCCTAGTGAGACCACACATGGAGTATTGTGTGCAGTTTTGCTCCCCTAATTTGAGGAAGGACATTCTTGCCATTGAAGGAATGCAGCGTAGGTTTACAAGGTTAATTCCCAGGATGGCGGGACTGTCATATGCTGAGAGAATGGATGGGCTGGGCTTGTATACTCTGGAGTTTAGAAGGATGAGAAGGGATCTTATTCAAACATATAAGATTATTAAGGGTTTGGACACGCTAGAGGCAGGAAACATGTTCCCAATGTTGGGGCAGTCCAGAACCAGGGGCTACAGTTTAAGAATAAGGGGTAAGCCATTTAGAATGGAGACAAGGGAACTCTTTTTCTCACAGAGAGTTGTGAGTCTGTGGAATGCTCTGCTTCAGAAGGCGGTGGAGGCCGGTTCTCTGGATACTTTCAAGAGGGAGCTAGATAGGGTTCTTAAAGATAGCGGAGTCGGGGGATATGGGGAGAAGGCAGGAACGGGGTACTGGTTGGGGATGATCAGCCATGATCGCATTGAATCACACCCCCCCCCCGCCAATTCATGGGTTGCATTGGGAGACCAGGCCTCCCATGTGACTGGGACCCAATGGATCCCACTTAGTCTAGTCTTAACTAAAGATTTACTCAGTAGTGCACTGAATTGTCAGTCTCAGTTCCGACGTCCATTTTATTTTATATCAAAACCAAAGTGGCTCCACAAATTCAGTATTAGTGTTTCAGCTAATACTGAAAAATTGCTTTATTGTGGGGAAAATTGGTAAGTTAAATCAACATTGCAAATTGAATGTGTGTGGTTTATTCCAAAGGCCCTCTACACATTGCCATTGTGGAACTTGCAAGAAAGCAATTTGGCCTTGAAGGGATAACAGCGTTCAAAATTGTCAATTATCAATATTACATATATTTGGTAAATGGATAGTCCAAAGTCAGCAATAAATTCAAACAACTAATTATTACCATGCCAAGTAGCAGTAAATGTTCACATTTATTTTTGTTAAATAAGGTTATAGATTAAATTATTTTAAACTTAGTACTCTTTACAGAATAACGATGGCTCAGGATCAAGCTTAGTTCGGTGTGATAGAATTACATTTTCCTTTACTTTTCCATATTCAAGAAACATGTATTAATAGTATCAGAAAAATTGAAAATATTGAAATAAATTACAAGGAAATGGTTCCGAACCAATGGCGCAGCATTAAAGTGTGGTTGACAACCATGTATTTATTGCATACCCCAACAAAAAGCTGAATACCTTTTATTATATCAAAATCTTTTTGTTTTTTATTTTTATTTTTACTTTTTTGGTTGCACACTGTTTGGAAAAATCCAATATTATCATCTTTGGAGACAAATCTCCCTCAGACTAGAAAATAGAGCAAAAACAGATTACCTATAACATCACCAATACAAAGATTTATTAGTATAAAACCTTCAGCTGAATGCTGTCATATATATTTATATGCATTTTCAGAATACCATAAGCCAATAGACACACAGTAGATAACATACTTGATTGACTGCATCTTGATAGAGTTCTCTCCCTGGACTTTTGCAAAGAGCGTTATCTCGTATTTATAATTTTAACTATTTATTTTCCGGAGCCGAGGGTGAGAGACAGAGTTGAATAGTGCGCATTTGCAGTATTTTAGCAAGTTGTGATTGATAAGCAAATTCGGAGGTACATTTCAATCAGTTTGAGCTTATTAAACTGTCCCTGTCTGCTTCAGTCTCCACTATTGTCCCTGTACACAAAAAGGCAAGGATTACTGGTCTTAATCACTACAGGCCCAGTCGAACTGACTTCTGTAGTCATGAAGACCCGTGAAAGGCTTGTGCTGGCGAAGCTGAAAAATATCACAAACCCCCTGCAGGACCCTCTGCAGTTTGCATATCGGTCAATAGATCTGTGGATGACGCACTGGGCCTGCACTTCATCCTCCAGCACCTAGACCACCAGGGGACCTATACGAGGGTTTTGTTTGTTTATTTTAGCTCTGCATTCAACACCATTGTGCCAGTGCTACTGCACTGCAAACCTTCCGAGGTGACTGTGCCTGAACCCCTCTGTTGGTGGATCACCAGCTTCCTGACAGACAGGAAGCAACATGTGACGCTGGGAATGCACATCTGTGACCTGCAAACCCGCAGCATAGGAGCACCACAAGGCTGCGTACTCTCCCCTCTCCTCTACTCTCTCTACACCAATGACTGCACCTCCATTGACTCCTCTGTCAAGCTTCTCAAGTTTGCGGATGACACAACCCTGATTGGACTGATCCAGGATAGGGAGGAATCTGCCTACAGACAGGAAATGTCACATCTGGAGTCCTGGTGCTATCGCAACAACCTGGAGCTCAATGCTCTTAAGACAGTGGAATTGATAGTAGACTTAAGGAGAGCTCCCCTCCCCTCACCCCACTCACCATCAACAACACCACAGTCACATCTGTGGAGTATTTTAAGTTCTTGGGAACCATCATCTTGAAGGACCTTAAATGGGGGGCTACCATCGACTCCACAGTCAAAATGACACAACAGAGGATGTACTTCCTGCGGCAGCTGAAGAAGCAAAATCTGCCACAGGCAATGATGGTCCAATTCTATACGACCATCGTAGTGTCTGTGCTCACCTTCTCCATCATGGTCTGATTTTGGCTCAGCCACCAAGCACGACATCCGGAGGCTGCAGCGAATTGTCTGATCAGCTGAGAAGGTTATTGGTTGTAACCTTCCCTCCATTGATGAATTGATGCAAGGGCCAGGAAGCGAGTGGGTAAGATCATCTCTGACCCCTCTCACCCTGGCCGCAAACTCTTTGAATCACTTCTCTCTGGAAGGCGACTTCGGACTGTCAAACTGCCACAGCCAGACATAAAAACAACTTTTTTCCACGAGTAGTAGCTCTACTCAATAACTGGAAATCTGTAGCCTCCTTTTGCTCTGGTGTTTTATTTAATTCACATGTTTAATCAATAATGTTTTATTATTAATGTTTAATTGTCATTAATGTGTAATTCCTAATTGTCACTGTATGTCGTTGTCACTTGCGGGCGGAGCACCAAGGAAAATTCCTTGTATGTGAATACTTGGCCAATAAATGTATTCATTTATTCATTCATTCAATCATTTGCTGACTGATTCATTAATTGTTAATTTCAACATCTAATGTCCCTAAAAAAAGTTGTTTTTTTTCACTTTGCTACCCCTGTAACTTCAACAAAAGAAGAGCATATTAAGTGATGCATTACAGCTTTTACGGCAAGAATAGGAAAGGTTTAGGGGGATATGGGTGAAATGCAGGCAAATGGGACAAGCTTAGATAGGGTATCTTGGTTGGTATGAACAAGTTGGACTGAAGAACCTGTTTCCATCCTCTATGACCCAATTACTATTTTTCATTAAAAATTGTAGTTAAGTACATAATGCAGAAAATGCAACAATACCAACCAAATCTCTGGGTTAAAATGAAAAAAACCTTTGGATATTGTTTTCAATTGGTTTTGAGGCTTAGAGACCTCACGCTGCCTCGGCAAGGCCTCCAGCATAATCAAGGGCGAGTCACACCCTGTGCACTTCCTCCTCCCCTCTCCCATCAGGCAAAAGATATAGAAGTATAAAAATTTAGTGTAATTTTAAAAATTGTGCTTGCACAAATATAGTAAAAATTAACAATGGTATTTTTTTCAAGATTAAGTAACAGTTAATAACACAGATGGTACCATAAAGGTTAGGAGATAATTCTGACAGAAACGAATTAGATGATTAAAGTGCTTTTCGGAAATACACGTACTGATTTCTAGCATACAAAGATCTTTCAGATACTGAAATATCAAGTAGCATTGCGCAATGAAATTGTTTTTCATTGACAGACCTCAGTGATTTCTGGTGCATGTAATATTATTTTACAATATTTAAATATATGAGCCGAAAGGATCACTGTGGCTTATTTAGGCGCAATATGGCAAGGATCGTTTCCACATTGCTGAATGCTGGTGTGGTCTAAAACTGTTCCTGAAACCTGGATTGTGTGGGAACTATCTTCAAAATGAAGCTCTACTCAGGCTGTTTAACTTTCACTGTGAAGCAAATGATTCTCCTTTAAAAGATTCAAAGGAGACAAGAAATGTTAAGACTCGTATAACTTCTTCCCAATGGCAGGAGTGAAATGAGAGCGTGGCCAGGGTGGTGTGGGTCCTTGATGATGCTGGCTGCCTCTTTGAGACGGCACCTCTTATAGATCCCTTCGATTACTGGGAAGTCAGTACCCGTGATGGACCGGGCTATGTTCCTCACCTTTGGTAATCTTCTTTGTTCCTGAAGTACATTGATTGTACTGTAAATCATTACCTGGATATCAACATTGTAAAAAGTATTGAACTCCAAGACATTTTAGCACGTTAAAAATGACTGGCCTGTAAACAACATCTGTACAATAAACAAGAGATAGTTTATCCCCCTAAACAAGAGAATGATACAGCATTCATGAATATTTATCCCACAGATTTTGTTTCCCTTATCCTCCTCTCAATGTTGTCTAGTTGTTAGGTGAACTGAATTTGGATAGAAACATATCTCACTAAAAGATAATTCAAATATTAATATTTTATATGATTAAATATTAGATAATAAGTTTTTACTTAGTCGTATACACATATTCATCATTCTCTTTTGGGTAATTCATTTTGACTTGGAGTTCATTGAGCAGATTAAGAAACACCTCCTTTACTATATGAACTACCTTTTCAGTTGTCAATTTAGTTCCCATAAAGAATGAAATGAAAGGTGAAACAGTACTGTCACTAACCATGAATCTTAAACAATCTTCTACAGTAACACAAAGTTATTACCCAAATAACTAAATGTATTTGATTAAGTTATAGCTTAGAAAATAGATCTCCTGAAATTTCATCATTTCAGTACCTGTTAATTTGAAGGACTATAAGCACTCAACAATCTGATTATTGATTTTATTTTTCAAACTCAATAACAGCAGCTTTTTCATGTTGACATAAATGTAACTCAATCGTTCGCTGTTGGTGAAGCCACTGACTTGATTGTCAATCACTTCATGCCAAAATTATGTTTCCCCACATTTCAAAATATTTACTTCTTAATATCATTCTTAAGGCATTGTCACACAGGAACTTTTCAGGTAATTCCAGAATTACAAATCCTGGATTGACCTGTAAACATTTAGAAACATAGAAACATAGAAACATAGAAAAATAGGTGCAGGAATAGGCCATTCGGCCCTTCGAGCCTGCACCGCCATTCAATATGATGATGGCTGATCATCCAACTCAGTATCCCGTACCTGCCTTCTCTCCATACCCCCTGATCCCTTTAGCCATAAGTGCCACATCTAACGCCCTCTTAAATATAGCCAATGAACTGGCCTCAACTACCTTCTGTGGCAAAGAATTTCCGTGTAACAATGCCTTAAGTGTAATATTGTGCTGGTTTATTTGACAGGGACATTTTCACATCAGTTTTATGCTGAACCATTGCTGTACGTAAATGTTCACAGTCATATTTTGCCATTTCTAAGATACAAACTTCCAGACCCTACTGCCTTAGCACTTACTGTGGAAAAGGCCACATCATTCAGGGATAAAGTCCCCACACAGGTGGTGTGCCAGTAATGCTTAATGGCAAAATAAACCTGATGTTGTTAGTGCTGTGGTTTCTTGAAATGTTAAAGCATGATGCAATTTATATGTAAAGATTTGGACTATACTTAATTAAAATGTCATCAGTTGGATTTTCCCTTGCTGCATTAAATGGTTGTTATGTTTGCACTTTGCTGATTTAGGTCACCTGTAAAGAAATTTTGAAATAGACTAAAAAATAGGGTTAAAATAGTCTTAGGTTGGGTTACACCCAGCAACATATATTAAAAACAGAATCTGCTTGTCTTTTATGTCAAAACAAAGAATTGCAGATGTGGAGGAAGGAACTGCAGATGCTGGTTTAAATTGAAGATAGGCACAAAATGCTGAAGTAACTCAGCAGGACAGGCAGCAGCTCTGGAGAGAAGGAATGGGTGGCGTGTCGGGTCGAGACCCTTCATCAGACTAACTGCTGATGCTGGTTTACACAAGAGGATACAAAGTGCTGGAAATCAGGCAGCATCTCTGGGGAATTTGAATGTGACATTTTTGGTCAGGACCCTTCTTTGGACCTGGCCCGAAACATCACCAATCCATGTTCTCCAGAGATCCTGCCTGATCCATTGAGTTACTCCAGCACTTTGTGTGCTACTCAGTTTCTATTAACATTTAGTTCAATATGAACAATAGTTTCTCCTGCTACTTGTTGCCATAGTGAAACCATGCAGATTAACTTTAGTGGATGTTGCAGGATAGCGACTGTCATTTCAGTTACACCAAGAGTTAATGGTTTTGTCCATTCTGTTTCAGTATGCATTGCGATACAATGCCAGAAATCTCATCGATGAATTTTAAGTTCAAAGCTCCTCTTGCCTGAGACACATAGTGACTTTGATAATGTATAATTTGGCAGCTCTTGCCAGGAGCCGACCTGATGCAACACGTCACCAAATGCTTCATTCACATAAATGTCCACATTTTACCAAAAAATCACACAATAGGAGAACAGACTCATGCAAAACTAATATTATTGTTATCTAACATTCTGAAGTGCTTAACAAGTGCTTAATATCAATATTGATAACGCAACTGTGGAATGATTGTTGATACAAAGTGCCGGAATACCTAAGTAAGTCAGGCAGCTTCTCAGGAGAAAATGGAAAGGTGATGTTTCTTGTCGGGACCCTTCTTGAGTCTAAAAAAAGGTCCCGACCTGAAACATCACCTTTTCATGTCAATACTGCCTGACCCTACCTGAGTTACTCCAGCACTTTGTGTCTTTTTTTTATAAACCGGCATGTGCAGTTCCTTGCATTTCAATGTTGCTTGTGTGCATGCACTGGGGTTGCTACTTTGCAGTAGAGGCAAACAAGTTCCAGAAAAAATGTCACTGTAGCACTCCTTGAACAGAAAATGGCCAAAACGTGTGCAAGTTGTTCAGAAAATTTAGGGCATTGTTATTTGCATCCCATAAACTGCCAAGAGTTGTAGGAAATGTTGCTTTTGCAATTGCAGTCATGCTTTTAACATTTTCAATTTAAATGTTTGGATGTTTGAAATATCCTCTGCTGGTTTTACCTTCCCATTCATTATCCTCTCTTCAGCCCCAATCTCTTGTTTGTTTTCATGTTTTATATTTGCCATTAAGTCTATTTGTCTAATCAGTCCAATTGCATCTATTCTATTACATTTCCCCACCCCCCAAGGAAAACTGCTAACCACTTTTCAGGATTCTGGCCTGTGAGGAAATACTCACAGGAACTAAACATTATCAGTCCAAGAAAAAAAGAGATTGTGTGGGAACTATCTTCAAAATGAAGCTCTACTCAGGCTGTTTAACTTTCACTGTGAAGCATGCGATTCTCCTTGAAAAGATTCAAAGGAGACAAGAAATTGTAATAATTGCTTTCCTGCACAAAATGGTACATTTACGGATCTGCCTGGTCAGGGATTGGGGCTGTGTTGTTGCATTTCAGTTATGGTATTTCATAATTTATACTTCAGTAACAGATTGAGCACCATGACAGCCAACTGCAGTAAAGGCATCCAAAGACAGACATGACCTTTTGTTATTTGCCCCTCTGGATGAAATTAAAGATTGTTTTGGAACTCTCCTGTAAATTCAGCCCTCCTTTATACAAGCACTTGGGCCAGTACCTCCCTTCTGCAGCCTTACGATAAAACTAATGTGGGGATATTATATCCCACTTGAGTCTGAGCAAAGATCCTCTAAAAGGACAAACAACACACCACGTCTGATAGTTAACTATTCTCTAAATTAAACCATGACTCTATTTGCTCGAGAGTTACAATTGCTTATGATGCTTATAAACCGATGTGCGAGATTGATCTGGGTGACCCCTCTAGCCAAGAAGTCCCTCTGAAACCTTCTCTTAATTAGCTTTAGTCTTACTGATGCCACGTTATAGTTTATCTCCTCCATTTTATCTAATCTTGTTCCAAAGTACCGGCACCAAGCAGAGTTGCAGTAATCTATTAAATATGCTGGTAAGGGGCTCAACCTATGGAGGACACTCAGGTGTACATCATCTGCCGTCAACTGCAGCTAATTTTAGGCTCTTAATTCTACCTAAAATAATATATTACCAGTGCTATTTTTGACTGCATCATTCAATGCTAGTGAATCTTGTTGAAACTCACCTCCAAAGGCTGCGATAGACTTTGACAGTTCTGAATCTTCAAACTTCTGAAAAAGCTTCACAGATTACTTTCCCAATTGTCTATCGTTTTCTTTTCCATTACCCTTTCCGTTGATTTAATCACAGACTTCAATTTCTGCAGCTGCTCCTTGTACTTAGTCCTGTGTAGTTGAGAATTCGATGCCTTTACTTTGTAGAAGTAATGTGGGACTGTAATATAGAGGCAATAAAAGATATTTGACTCAAAGAAGGGGAGGATTAGGAGCTTATTTTCCTGACTACAAGGTACTTAGAAAAGATAGGGAAGAAAATGTTGAGGAGATGGGATAGCAATAATACTCAAAGAAAATGTTATAGCTCTGGAGGTGGAGAGTTGATAGGTCCAAGACATATCAATTTGTTTAGATTTAAGAATCAGTTAATCAGCTGTGATATTAACTGTCTAGTTTGAAGGAAAAATAAAAGCAAAGATGGACAGATACCGAAATATAAAGGAATAATTGAATGGTGTGGACATAACTTAATATTTCTAATATAGATAGTATAAAAGGCAGGAAATGGGAAGGAATTTCCTAGTTCAGTATGAATGCAGAGGTTTTATCTGAAGGCTCCAGTTTCCTCCCACATCCACATTGGTAGGTTAATTGATCCTGTAAATTTCTCCTACATGAGTGGTAAAATCTTTGATAAGATTTTGATAAAAATTGATATGGATTTGGAGAGAATCAAAAATGGAATTAATAAAGGTTTTATGTGTAAATAGGTAGTTGATGGTCAATATGGTCTTTGTGGACCAGAGAGCCTGGTTCCTTGTTGTATCCTTCATTGGTCCAAAAGAGGGGTAGGACCAAAAATTGTTATTTTTATGCTAGCAGGGAGCATGACCTTGCATCTGATATTGCCATAGAAGGGAATGTTGCCAGAGGAAGATGTAACAGCAATATTAAATCTAATCAAAATAGTTTTAAAAGAAGGTACTGACGAAATTGACCCTTTAATAAGACTCAAGGACTCTTTATGATTAACTATCAAGTTGGCTATATTCAAAGCTGAGAAGACACCTGCTCTCAGTATTGATGCTAATGCACACCACAGATGTCCTGTAGATGGTGCCGCATTGAATCAATTGTCACTCATAATGAATGACATAAGACTGGGGATAAGGAGGAATCTCTATAGTCAGAGGGTGGTGAAACAGTGGAATTCATTGCCACAGTTGGCTGTGGAAACCAAGACATTGGGTATTTTTAAAGCGGGAATTGATAAGCTCTTGATTAGGTAAGAGATCAAAGGTTGCGAGCAGAAGACCGGATAATCGGGTTGAGAGGGAAAAATAGTCCAGCTATGATCGAATGGCAGGGTAAATTCAATGAGCTGAATGGCCTAATGCTGCTCCTATGTCTTTTGCAGGCATATTGCTTTGCAGCTGACTGAACGTCCTTTACTGTTTTGTATTTTCCATCTTTCATTGACGACAGTGCATAATGAGAATTGTCGGTTCCTTTCAAAGCCATGTCCTTGTGAACAACACAAAGCTATGAACTGCTAAAACAGTCTGCCTGCTGACCGACATTTTGTTTTTCTCCAAACAATGTTTTGATTTAATTTTCATTCTTGTTATCAAATTCCTCTGTCTCCTTTCCAATTTCTAACATCTGAGATATTGGGACTTATTTAAATATTGACAATTTCTCATCTAGTTTCATGGTACTGTCATTGGTGGAAGTCTGACATTCACTCCAAAACCTCTGTGCATTCTCTTTGTAAGATATTTCTTGAGATAGTAGCAGGTCTTTCGAGCTACTGATCAACTTCCTTAAATTTTCTTATTTGTTTAATATCAATTGGGGTGGCACAGTGGTGCAGCATTCGCGCTGCTGCCTTACAGCACCAGAGACTTGGGTTTGATTCTGACAATAGGGTCATCTGTAGGAGTTTGTACTTTCTCCCTATGACTTTGCTCCAGAAGCTTCCCGCATTCCAAATATGTGTAGGTTAGTAGGTTAATTGGCTTCTGTAAATTCTCCCTAATATGTAGGATTGAACTAGTGTAAGGGTGATCATGGTCAGCGCTGACTCGGTGGCCAAATTGCTTGTTTCCACGCTGTATCTCTAAACTAAGCTAATCAATTGTTCTTTGATAATAGTTTCTGTGAAAATGCTTTGGACGTTTTGCTGCATTGAAGGTGCTGTGCAATTGAAGTTGATTTTGTTGAGATCAGCTAAGATAGAACATAGTATCGACTAACCCTGGAACCTTCCTGTCCTGGGTGACTAATGGATAAACATAGACGACCATTGTGTGGGTGGGATAGCCTCCTGTTCATTTCTGCCTGTGGATGTGTTTCTCTGATTGATCAACCTAAGCTACTTAAGAATTAGGCTGACTGTAAGAGTATTTGAAAGAGAAAATCCACAGGGAATTAAGAGCAAAACAACATTGTTCCTTTTGGCTCCACTGAACTTGAAGATCAATATGATTCTACACATAGAGTTTCACTTATTATACTTTCCATTCTTGAAATAGTATTTTAGTCTGTGTCATTCCTGGCAAAGATTGCAATGGAATGATATATGGACAGAGATCTAATGTTTCCCCGGCAGGTGATAAGACCCATGGTAGTGTTGGGACCATGGCCAATGATACTGGGAGGCAGACATGGGGCGGCAAGTCTGGTACAATAAAATGCCGTCTATTAATCTTCAACGTGCCATCTCAAAAAATTATTCATTGTGACGTTCTAACTGCTGCACTGGAATTTCCAAACATTGGTTCCTGCCTATGGATAAAAATTAGGAAAGGCGTTGGTTCTCATAGCGAGCGAGGAAATGGGGCGGGTATTACCACAGATGAGTAAAGGTACTTGCTTGGTCTCCTTATGCATTTTGCAGTGGAGCTCAGGCACATCTCCCTGAATCATTGGCTGTGCACCCCTCATGCCCATCAATGGTGTGGATGTACCCAGAGAGAGGAACTCGCAGTCCCAACGTTTTCTCAGTGTTGGCAAGATATATATCAATGGAACAGGATTTCCAGCCTTGGAATGAAGAATCAAAGTCTCCAATTCAACCCTCAAGGCATTGAGAGTTGAGAAAACAAGGCATGGCTGGTTGTAAAAGCAGTGAGATAGAATTTAACTGCTTAAAATCTGTCTGACATTCGGTGACATTTTAAAAATACATTACACCTTCCTCCTTATATTGCCTCAGCCGAATATTGGAGGGAATGATCTGAAAAAAGTTAAGTAAAAGTGACCCAGAAGTCAAAATAAAAGTATGAGTATTGTCCCCGGAATCTGCCCCAACTCTCAATATGATCATGATTGATCTTTTAGCTCAGAGCCTCTTTCCTGCAGTAACCTCATATTGCTTTATCCTCTTTTTATCTGAAGACGTGCAATGGGCCTTTATTGTTACATTTACCTAGGTATAGTGATTTTCCTTATTTGAAAACAGTTCAGTAAAAGTGTTACCATAAATAGACAAAAATCATACTCAAATATAAGCCCTTAGATAATTTGTCGCAGGCTGATTTAAGTTCTTTTTGCCTTGTACAGTTACTAGTGCCCCTTGAATTAGAATTCATTTCCTTAACAATTTTTGTTTGAGGTTTGCATTCATCTGTCTGACTTCATTGATTCAATGCTAATTTGCCCATGTCTCCACTAGTAATTGGATGATTATCACTTGTACAGTTTGGCTTCTTACATTGGTCTCTAACAATTCATATACCTTCAGTGGTACCTCCTCCTTCATCTATCTTATAACCTATGTTATATGTTCCTGCATGGGGAATGATAATTGAATTTTTCCCTTCTCACTTCATGTTCCTCTGCAGTCCTGAGAAGATGTCTTCAACTATTGTAGGAGTAGGCAACATATCCTTTGGGTCTATTACTAGTGGCTGGTCAGAAAAATATCTAACCACATAATTATACATTTTACATTTCAGCAACAATCCTTTGCACTTCTCCTTTGCCCTCTATGATGTGTTGCCCAACCTTTCCTGTGGTCTCAGTTTTCATCTACACAGAATGCAAGATTTATACAGCTGCATTACAAATGCAATGGTAGAGGAATTTCCAGTGTTACATTCTCTCTTGTGTATGGAAGTCACAGTTCCACTCCTTATGTTTTATTTCTTATCGTACTATCTAACATGCTCATTATCATTATTGGAGTGCCATAATGAATTGAGAGAGATAGCATAGTACAGGTACATGGTTATAAAGGTAGTTTACTTGACCTCTTGCTGCAGGGCCAGTATCATGGAATGAACCTTTGGAAAAAGGGAATAGTATACAGTATACAATGAGTGCCAACCCAGTAGCACACCAGGTTTCCCTGCTTACTTGCACATGTGATATCTTGAAAAATGCTACAAAGTAGCAGAGCTTGACAGGCTGTCGAGAGTAGGCAATATAAGGAACTGTAGACAAGAGAATCTTCAGTAAAACACAAAGTACTGGAGGAACTCAGTGGGTTAGGCAGCATCTGTGGAGGGATCTCCTTCAAATTTGAGACTCAAGAAAGATCCCAACCCAAAACATTGTATAACCCGCTGAGTTCCTGCAGTACTTTGCGTTCTGAAGTAGGCAGGATTCTTCTTGTACTTTACCTTCTGCCTTGCCTTTACAAACTGGGCAATGATCTCCCAAAGTTGTATCTGCATCTAATTAAAGGCCTGGTCCTAAATTGTGATGACGTAAGAAAATTGAAGTGAGTCAGCACATTAAAGGCAGAAAAATGGGAGAAACAATCAGGAAGTCAGCTTCAGTAGGGAAAAGAAAATGCTGATGTTTCAAATCTGGAGAACCTTGATCAGAACTGTAGGCTTTACTGAACCATGACCACACATCTTGCCTCACTTCCTCCAAAACAGATGCCAAATAATGCCAGAGCAAACGTTACATTAAATTTGAAGTTTGTAGATTTTTTATCAATCCAAAGTTTATGGTGAAAAGGTAGGTATGGCATAGAAATGGCAAATGAAATTCCTTGTATGTTGCAAAACATACTTAGCTAATAAAATATGATTAAGATTATATTGAGTTAGTCCATAGATTAGCCATGATTGTTTTGAATGGCTGGGTTTGAGGGGCTAATTGGACCGCCTCTATTGCCATGTTTCCACTGACTGACATTTATTGAATGAGATACGTGTCCTTCAGCCTTAAAATTAACATTATAGATATCATACTCCAGAATCCAATGCCTCGTTCGCATGCTTTCTGCAAAGGTAAATCTTATAATAATTAAATGGTTTAAAAGAGAAGTTCCTTGTGTAGTTTCTTCATTTTTTTTAAAGATAAATCTCCTACATTAATGGGTTCCAATATATCACCAAGTGTAAAGGCCTTCCAATTTTGGTTTAAGGAAAACTACTGCGTGCAGTTGGTACAGTTATTGCACTTTAGCTCGCATTCCCTGGTGGACACTTAGTAACTCTTCAGAAATATATCCAAATCCGTTATTGTTTGGACAAAATTATACAGAAAACAAAATTAGTCAAAATTCATAATTGTGTGTATATACAGTATACACACACACTCTTTCATTTCACTACATCTCTTTCTGGATTAGTGTCCTTAAGGTTTTCAGCCTACACAAAACGTGTTCTATCTGATGAACTTGCTATTTTTCACACATATGACATAGAAAAGTACAGCACAAGTTTGAGTCCTTCAGCCTGCAATGCCTGTTCTGAACATGATGCCAAGATAAATTAATCTCAATTCATAGTTCATTCCCTGCATTTCAATGTGCCTATTTAAAAGCTTTTTTAAAAGCAGCTATCATATCTGTCTCCATCACCAACACCCCCAGCAGCTTGTTCCCGGTATCCTCTCCACCCACTCAGTATAAAAAGAAAGCTTGGCTCGTAAAATTCCATTAAATGTTGCCCCTCTTACCTAAAGCTAGGCCCTTGATTCTTTGACAATTACACCCTAGGAAAAAAGTTCTGACAGTCTACTCAATCTATTCCTATCATAATGTTATATACTTCTATCACATCTCCCCTCAACCTCCAGTGTTTCAGAGAAAACAATCCAAGTTTGTCAAACCTCTCCTTGTAGCTAATTCCCCCCAAATGCAAGCAACATTTTGGTAAACATCTTCTGCACCCTCCCCATGCCATCCACATTCTTCCTGTAATGGGGCCACCAGAACTGCATGTAATACACCAAATGCAGACAAACTAAAGTAATATAGAGATTTTCACAAGATATGGGCGAGATCGTCATTTATTGCCCATCAACCTCTTGCCTTTTGTCTTATGATGATCAAACATCTTTGGGGAATTAAGACATGAGTCACACACTGCACAATTAGCTGTGTTGACGCACTGTTGTTGCAACAAGTTGTGTTAAATCTGGTCTGTGATGACATTAAGACATTGATATTGGGGGTATTGACTGTTTAATTGCCATGTGCACCAGACCTGCAGCAATACCAGCACATAAAACGCAACAACACAACAAATACATTTACAACGAATTATAAGTTATATTAGGTAAACCAGCCCATAATAGTTCAAGCCAAAGTACATTGAATGTCAATAGATGGTAGTTAGATAATCTTGTATGAAATTGTGAAATTATCAATACTATATATATTTTTTCTCATGTTCCTCAATGATCACTGTATTGTTAGAAGATATCATGCTTTATGCTATGATTATAGTTTGGGGGTTATAGCATCATGGTATATGTGGTTGTATGATGGTTTAATTAATCTATTAAAATTATTTATATTGTATCTGCTGGATTCCATATTTATATCAGGATTTAGAGAATGTTAATCATGATTATATATAGTTGCATAGATCCTTTTGTAGTTAACTCATATAAACAACATACCTGTGCAATATAAAAAGTGACTACTTCTGTGTATATACATGAAAGCTAAGAATAATTATTTTATTGCTTGGTATTCATCTCACATTAAAGAAAATGAACTATACTGAAAATATGCTTTGATCCAGAGCCTCAACCCAATGGCTAGCTTATTTTAAAATAACGTTTCTAAAACAAATGTTAAGCAATGTTATATCAAGTAAAGTACTGCTGAACTAAATTTAGAGAAGAATTCTGAAACCCATGTGTTAACACATGCTCAAATAACCAAATGTTCTAATCTCTGCATCATTAAATTCACTTCTGAATTTAAAGTATCTCTTTGACCTCTCTCAAAAGTAGTAACTAAAATACTTCAAAGCATTCCAAATGAATTGATAAAATTAGATGCCTTTCAGATATATAGCTGAAATGCTCACTTGAAACCGTGTATTACACGGAAGACTTAAATTTGATCTTCATTTACATTTGTCTGACCAGTGCTTCTGTGAATCGTCTTGGCAAAGTTAATGACGTTCTTTTAGACCTCAGATTTGAATTATAAATGGTTGCTCACTTAATTCTATTGCTTTGACAACTGGAAACAGTGCTGGACCAGGGAACGCAATAAATGGGTTTCATAGGGTGATTTGTGTGACATTCTGAAAAATGATCTTCAGTAGTGACCTGATTTAATGGAAATCAAACAGCGTTGCCATACCAAACACACTATATCGAAGTTGGAGTGGATGGTCTTTTCACTGTCGTATTATGCAGAGTGGTGACCGGAATGTAGTGGAGCCTAATAGAACTCCAATTCAATCATTTCTCATTTTTGTGTTCGCAGGTCTTGCAATAGCCAGTGCACTTATAGATATTTCACAACAAAAGCCAAGTGAGTGCAAAGAGAAGACTTCTGCAGTTAGGAACAGAAAGCAGCTCCCTCCAACACATCAAGGAACTTGTGTATAAAAACATTAAAAACTGCACTTGTTTATTCTTTCAACCGTTTTCCTTTTTGATATGGCTTTGATTTAAAGCCACCCAACAGCCTCAGTTTTTCAAGAGGCGACAAGATAAGAATATTATTAGAAAATGTGCCCTGTCATCTTCATATGAAGTCAGTGATGGGTCCTGTACCGGTGGATAGAGGTCACACTTGTCTTCCACACTGTCGGTTTGATTTATTGCATTTTCACACCATTAACCATGTTTGTAAATATGATTACGGAAATAAAATTAGATATGTTAAATGACCACAGATGTTATTTTCATTTTAGCCACATGCTGATGGCAATTGATTGTGGTTTGAATAACTATCAATATTTAAGGATGTTAAAGTATTAATGCAAATGTGTTAACAGAAGAATGAATGTTTTTGAAATATGCAGTAGTGCATCTTCGGTAAATGTGAAGGGGGAGGAAAGAAAGGCATAAATATTGATGCATTTGTTACTGTCCCTGAAGTTTCCAATTATTTTCATTCTGAAGAGGTCATGGAATAATTCTGTAGTGTGCAGTTTGATTCATGGTTACTTGCATGTTACAGTGGTGCTGAATCAATAATTAAAAATCCATTGTATGTTAATCATATGAACAAAATATACATCTGTTGCGATTTATGATATTCCTGGATTCTGCGTTTACATTCTTAGGGAATGCATTAATGTATTTTACTGCTCTCTCGTCATTTTGAATCAGGAGAGCATTTGTAAAAAATATATATTATTTATTGCAATCATCTAAGGGAAAACTGTACATAACTACATTTTCTTCACAGTTCCATTGCACATTTCCTTTTTGGTGGTAAGTTGACCAACAACTGTCTTTTACCGAAGAAAACAAAATGCATCTAAGCTTGGGGAGCAGATTGTGTAGTCACTTTCAGTATTCATCATGTAACTAACTTTGATAAGCATTGATTGGCATGATAGCAAAGAAATGAACGACGCAGGGTAGAAGAAGCAAGTGAATCAGTGGTCTGTTTTTCAGTTCCTATGTGGTTTAGATAAATGATTTTATTACATTACAGTTTCACTAGGCAATAAATTCTACAGAATTGTTGTATTTTCTTTCCGATAGGAAATAATTCTTTTTTCATGCATAAAAATGCAATATGTCCACAACTGGAACAATCCATTCTACAAAATATCTGTTCTGATTTTCATATTGCAGGTAAATTTAGAAGAATTATAGAAGTCAATGATCTTGTACTACCCACGCTACATCGATAGAAAAGATTCTTTTCATGTAACATTTGTGTTGAATTGCACTGACCTATGGGAATTTAGTTGTAACCTGCAATGGAATCACTTTTAAGTCATGGTATATTAAGGACAGATGAAAGCTCCACTCTTTTCAGGTGTCCTAGGAGTTCTGTGATTTTGTTTTTTTTAACTGATTTATGTCTTGCCACCTAATTCATTAATTTGTAAATTTGCCGCATCTGTAAATACACATCTGACAGCATCAGTCAGGTGATCGCACAAAGAAGTATTTTACACTGAAATGTTTAGATTTATATCATTAAGGAACAGCTCACATATGTTCTGGACCTATGTAAAACAATTTTGAAGCTTCAACATAATAAAAAAAATCTCAAATAATTTTTTTTCAACTTTCTTTCCTGTATCATGAAGAATTTCTTTACCTTGTGATGGTACATGGGTTTTTTCAGATTTTTTTTTCAATTGTCTTGGCCCCGGGGATGTTAAAAGAAATAAAGCTGAATGTGTCCATGAAATGACAAAATAGAAATTGTTGGAGAATGGGGATCAATGTTTTACACTTTGAGGTTTGATTTAATATTGTACCTTGAACAATGTTACCAAACTCATCTCACACACAGCAATTGCACATTGCAAAGAAAATGGATTCTGACCAATATACAGCAACTTGCTTGTTTTCAGGGTAACCCTAGTCGAGGAACAATTCGACAGAAATAGTGTAATTATAACCATAACACAAATCTGTTCCACAGATTGAATCTCTTCACGTGGTTTGCAGAGAGGTGGGTGGGTGGTAGGAAGTGGGGGTAAACTCCTCTCAGAAGCTAACATTGAAGGTTTTGTTCAAAGGTGAGGCCAGGTTCACTGCGGAGAAACTTCAACAAGTGAAGATTATCTAAAATCTACGCTCCACAAGGAAAAGATATAATGCTAAAGTATGAATCATTTAAGATTTCTTGTTCACGTTTGCGCCAGACAGGAATATCTGCTGATCAAATACACAAGGATCCACAAAACAAGGAAACATCTTGATTGTACACAATTCCTGTCACAATTTTTGTTAACAGTTTTCATGTTGACATGTAGAGGGCATGTTTAAAGTGAGAGGAAAAAATTTAATAAGAACCCGAGGGGGAACTTTTTCCCTACATAAGGTTGTAGGTATATGGAATATGCTGCCAGCGGAGGTGGTTGAGGCAGGTACAACAACATTTAAAAGACATCTGGACAGGTAAGAAAGGGTTTAGAGGGAAATGGGTCAAATAATGGCAAATGGGACTAACCTAGATGGGTATTTTGGTTGACATCGACAAATTGGGTCTAATTGTGTACTGTATGACTCTATAATTCTACTTGCAAGTGTATGTGCCTTGTGGCATATGGTAATCCCCAGTGTTAAAACATTAGTAATGCTGTTGTTTCAGACTTCCATCTTTGGCGGTGGGTTGGTAATCTCACATTCCCGTCCCAGTTTCTTTGTTCTTACACTTTCCAAGTATATATTTCTGATATCCCTTTATCTTCCCGCTCTCTCTTTCTATATTCTATAATGATGCTCTAATTTCACCTGGTTCTCGGTGTATTGTTTTACATGTGAAAATTCCTCTAGCTGCCCCTATAATCTGGATGCTCTCATTATCCTCTTTTCTCCTAGGCACACTTCTCTACATTTCCCGTGCATTCTCCATTTAATCATCTAAATTTGATGACTTTTTCCCTTTTCATCCTCTTTTATAAACTTCAATCTTTATGATATAAGCTATTTTGTGCAGTGAAGAACCAGTTTTCTTTTTTTTTTTTAAACACTTTGCTTTAAAATATCACATCTCTGATTCATCATTAGATGAACAACAGGAGATCCAGCAGTTTTAAAGTAAATGGTATAATTTGGCACTATTCCATGAATTATTTTGTGCATGCACTCACTGGAACTCAGAAGGATCACTGGGCAGATTTGGATGAGTACAAAAGGAAAACTGATTTCCACTAGTGATGCAATGTATTAACCTTCCTTCATTTCTGCACATTTGGTTAAACTAAAACATTTTGTAGGGAAGGGGGTGGATATAACGAGTGAATAGAATAAACAATAGAAAATACAAAAGTACAAATTTAGTTAATGCTTCACTACTATCACCAGCCAAATTTAATGCTGTGCTAAAATCTTTCTCAGACTAAGAGCTCGATTATGGGTCCAACTGGGACTTAAAAGACATCATGCCAGCTATTGCTTACTTGCTGGTGCTTGCCAAGGGATTTCCAAATGTTATTCCTAATGCCTCACTTACTTGAAGCCATTGCTAATTCCACATTGAATTCAAACTGAACTGTGATGGAATCCTGCTGAGTTGCAAAAGCTACAATATCTATCCACGATGTGTCTTGAACTAAAGAGGTAATGGGATTTAAATGATTTTTGTTCTGGAAAGAAAGTTCAGCCACATATAATCTCCATCAATTAAATATGATATCTTTAAGATGCAACAATATTTTATTTGACAAACATTATTTGGGGGGATCTGTGAAGATATTGAATTAGTGTCTTATTACAACACTTATTTGCAGAGATGCTGATAATTTTAACATGAAATAATCTTAAATGTAATGTTAATCATATTTAACTTGGAATGCAATGTGCTCCAGGTACATCATTTTGCAACCGGTTAATGTCTATGGATTACTAAGCTTAATTTGGTCCATTATTGGTATGGCATTAACCAAATTATGATATCTTAGGAAATCAACTTTAGATTTATATTTGATCAGTGGGGGGAAATGGTGTAATTCATAGTTTATTTATTTCCTTCTTGGCAGATTAGAAAACTCAAGAAGTGATTTTGTGAAAATGTACTGTAATGTACTCTATGAGCTTCAGAGAAGAGTGACCAAATTTATGTTTCAACTGTGTGCAAATGTCAATAACGTTTCCAAAGTGAAATAGCTATCATGCATTATACATTAAAGATCATGCCTCACTGTCATTTTCATCTGGTGGAGAGAAAAGTATACTAACTAGAATGAAGTAAGTGTGGTTAAGAATCTATCAGATCATTTGGACAGAATTGATATTCATTTATGCAGTCTAAACAAAGAATGGAGAATATTCTCCATGCATTATCTAAACCTAAACCTGTTCCATATTTTGTATAATTTAGCAAATTGCATTTCCTTTTTGTTCACTGGTTATGTTTACTTCACAGAGGATCACAGTAAAGATTATATGAAATCGTTGCTAATGTACAACACTTTCAATGCATCTGGGAAAATAATTCTTCTCTCCATCTACAAACTTTATTTCACTCTCCTAATATTATGGAGTTCACCCGATGTGCATTCAAAAGAGGTGGAATTCCGTCTTGGGTCGCACGTATTGTAAACTACTGAAACTGGAAGATCTAAGAGTCAAATCTTCTCTTGTTCTCAAGTTATCTAATTGCATTTAATGAGACATTCCAGCTGTGCAAGTTCATACATACCTGCCTTTCATAATCTACAAAATTGACCGAGTGGAAGGAGTCTGTGTTACTGGAGGGTTGTTGTACAGATTACAGGTGTGGACAGTAGTTTGTTGCAGGTTTCAGTGCTGGGACCACAGTTGTTTATTATTTATATGAATGATTCGGATGACTATGTTTAGTAAGTTTATGGATGCACCAAAATTGATGGTACAATGAACAGTAACGAATATTATAACAGGATTTATATGAAGTGCACAAGATGCACAAGATATGAAGTGCAAATTATATTTAACTCTGACTAGAGCAAGGTATGGCAGTTTGGAAAGTTAAACCAGGTCAGGACTTGCACTCTAAATGGTAGGGTCCTGGTGTGTTGTACAGCAAGAGAGACATAGTGAAGCAAGTACATACTGTAGTTCCCTGAAGGTGGTGACACAGGTGGACAAGGTGAAGAAGGTGTTCGGAATACTTGCCTTCATCAGTCAAGGCATTGTGTACAGGAGTTGCGATATCATGTAACAACCGTTCAAGTCGACGGTGAGATCATATTTAGTGGACTGAACGCTGTCCTGGTCGCCCAGCTATCGGAAGGATGTTGGGGGGGGGGGGGGGGGTGGCTGGGCTGTTTTCATTGGAGGTTAAGGGATGAATATATAGAGGTATATAATAATGAGGGGTGAAGATAAGGTAGATGGTCACAGTCTTCCCAGGGTAAAGGAGCTTGGTGCAGTATAACTCCGTGACTCTGGCTGATATATACCCCAATAGTAACTGCAGCCAATCAGAATGTCAGGGGTACTGGTAATGTATAACTGCTATCAAATTTACATAAGTCATCACAAAATTAATAAAGGTTGTCCAATCCTTATTCTTTTGAATCCTTGGGCCAGATGTTAATCTCCATCAATGCCATGATTTGACTTTCTTACACAAATATGAAAACTCGTATTTTGTGCCATCACTCAATAGAAGTATGAAGATATGTTGTGGCAAGACCAGAGGAGCATTTGGGGAACCTTGATGCATGGTGAGGCTGGCTATTCTCTCAACCGATAATATGAGGAAAAGAAAGACTGAATTCAGAGTTGAGAGGAACAAAGAGACATAAAATAAAATATTTAAAAATGTCACCAATGATAAAATGCATCCAGAAATGAGATAAAAGAATCAGTTTAGTTTATTGTCACGTGTAACCGAGGTACAGTGAAAAGCTTTCGTTGCGTGCTAACCAGTCAGCAGGAAGACAAAACATGATTACAATCGAGCCATTTACAATGTAAATGCGTAAGGGAATAACGTTTAGTGCAAGGTAAAGCCAGCAAAGTCCGATCAAAGATAGCCTGGGGGGTCTATTGAATTTATGTGCCAAAGAAGTTGATTAGCACTACAATCAATTGCCACTTTATTAAACCTTACAGTAATCCAAAATAAATCTTGATTTTTAAATATAATGTCAGTCTCCACGTATCCATTCATGACAGCAGCTCTACCTCAACATCAATATCTCAATAAATTCTACTGTCCAGCCACAGACTTCTCATCTGCAATTTTTCACAGCCAAACCAGATTGTTTATTATCTCGATGCCAACCATTAATCATGAGATGAGGTGTGGACTACTTTCCGACCCCATCACTTATTTCCACCTCTTCAATATCACTTGACTCCACCCCATCCTTTTCTCATCTGCTGAAACTTTCATCCATATTTTGCTTCCAGACTTTATTTCTTTATTCTAATGCATTACTGGCCACCATCGCACAGACTGTAAAATACATCAATTGCTTTCCTCGTTTGTTTGTTCTATTCACTCATCGTACATGGGTAAATTGGCTTCCAGTTAAGCAGCACCTTGGGTTTAAAAATGTTCATCCCTGCTTTTGATTCACTCTTTGGCCTCCCAACCAGCCTAATGTCTCTACAAATAAGTCTAGACTTTCAATTGGCGATCCTTCAATATTGTTTTCCCATGCTTCCCAAATTTATTTCATTTGTTATGGTGGTTATAACTTCAGCTGTCAATGCCTACAGTATAGAATTGCTTCCTTCTCAACTTCTCAATATCTCTACATCTCTTTTCTCAAAGATCTTCTGTAAAGCCTTCCACTTTAATCAATCCGTCCTAATAAAGCCTATGTGTCATGTCAAATTTTGTTTGATTATGTTCTTGTAAAGTACTTTGAAACATTTTATTACATTAAAGCATACTAATGCTTTAAAGTACAAATAGCCAATTAATGGACAAATTCAACAACTACAGGGTAGCTCAGAGCAATATTGCACTTGTACAAAATGAGCAATGGTGTGGCCTAAAATCAACCAGCAAGTTCTGAAGCTCAGCAACTCACAGAGCTTCTCTTTATGAATTTGCTGTCCAATTTGTGCATTGATATTAGATTATATCATTAACATGTAATTACATTTTTCCAGCAATCTTATTATTCATTTTCAGATCTGTCCAGAATTTTGCTTATGAACCAAATACCTCCAAAGTCTGCTATAATTATTGTTTCAGAATGTGTACATTTTGTTAAAAGAATGATCTGCTGGATGAAATGCAAATCCGCAATCTGGAAAATTAACCTGCAGCCCCTTTTATGAAAATGCATTCAAATAAGTTGCAGGTTGCATGATAGTGTGCAAGTTGATCTATATGTCACTGCGAAATCACTCTCATTGTGGTAGAGGTTCTTCTGGTGACTCTCTCTGAAGAAATGCACAGAAATAGTATCCCTTAAGATTTTACTAAAGATATGCATTGACGTAATTCATTCTCAAATTGAAAAACAAATGGAAGAAAACTTGAATTCCCTCACAACTACATCATCAGGGAAAATAGGGTTCTGTGCACTTTGAAATCAACAGTCAAACAATATTCCATTTTCTAAATCAATTATTGTGGTTTTCCCTTGGACACAAAGTATAACAGATGTGAATGCATTGATATGAGGGTGATTCAAAATTAGCTGTCATAAGACCTTTCCATGGAAGCAATCTGGCAATGTGTGAACCTCTCAAAATATACTGCGACAGCTATGGAATAATCTTTTGTGTCAGGCTTGATTTAATGATACTCTTTTCACCTTTGAATATTCTCTCCTGAGACTTGAGCTCTTTAATCTAGGGTAGCTCTCAGTACAGTACTGAAATCCTCCTACATTGCCGATGGTGCTGTACTGTAGAAGAGACTTTAAAGTCTGAGAACATAAGAGTTGAGAGCAGCACTAGGCCACATGGCCCCTCAAGCCTGTTCCATCATTCAATAAGATCACAGCAGATCTGCTTTAGCTTTTGGCTCTACTTTCCTGCCTGTTCACATAACTCTTGATTTCCCCATGGACCAGAAATCTGTCTTGGCATAAATATTTTCAATAGAGGAGCTCTAATGATTCACAATGCTCTGACAAAATAAATTCCTCCTCATTTTTGTCTCCATTTACTCTGAAAGGACACTAGTACATGTAGCAGTAGAATTCTGTGTTGAGTGAGATTTTGGGCATAGAAAAGACTCCATAGCATTATGTAAAAACAGTATGAGAATATCCCAGTTTCCTGGCTAGCATTTAAATAGTTATCTGTGTAATTGTCAAGGTCAGATCGGGGGTGGAGTTCCCCCCGCTACGGGTACCATGTAATCCCATGCTACCTGCTCCATGGTCGGATAGTCGGCGACTAAACCGTCTCCCACACCTGGTTTGCCAGGTGAGGAGGGGGCTGTGGACCCCCAGCAGGACCAAAAACAAGACCTGGCAAACGGCGGATGAGCTCCTAGTGAGCCAACGACCATCCACACTTCAGTAGAAGTTGCGATCACTGTCGTACATGGCATTGTAAGGCACCATGCCCGTTGATGTTTTCAATGATGATGATGATGTGTAGTTGTTCATTGTGGGACTGTGCAGATATTTCCTGCTGTGTTTGCTTCTATAAAACATTGACTACTTCAAGAGTACTGTGAAAGACTTTGTGATGTCTACAATTATGAAAGACACTATGCGATGTAAACAATAAGGAACCGCCGATGCTGGAATCATGCGTAAAACACAAAGTGCTTCAGTAACTCACAGGGTCAGGCAACATCTCTGGACAACTATCCACGTGCTTCAAAGATGCTGCTTGTCACTTTGTAGTATAAACTCTTAAATGTAAAGTTTATAGAGATTCCATCTAATTCACTTTCGGACCCTCATCTTTTAACAAAATGATGAAATGACAGGACAATCAGTTCTTTGGATGTTGGGGAAAGTTGACCTGTGTATGTTTTGGAGTAACTAAATGTGCAAGTACCAAGTTGGACATGAAGTATGTGAAGTTGATAAATCCTTCATATTCACCCAGGCAGGTGGGAATGACTAATCACCTAGTGTACTAAAACATGAGCTCAGGTACTTCATCCAAAAGTATCATTCATAGTCTTAAAATATGTTGAAATGGTTAACACCAGAGTGGGATTCATGTTTAGTGACAGGATTTGTTTATGATCTGAAATTGGGACATCAATATTCACAGGGTTTAAAAGTTATTTTGATTCTCTTTGGGATTTGCAGTTACTCTTTACCAAGTAGAAAAAAACAGGTGCAAGTTAATCACCTGCAAATGCTATAAATACCCCGTTTTCAAGAATAAAAGCAGAGGGAATAAAACCAGCATGACATTTACATAATACAATAGTAACCGAAATTTCCAACCCAACAAGTCCCTTTCGTTATTCAGAGTGGCTGTGTAAAGTTTTATTCAATGACTTATTTACAGTGCAGTAAAAGGCTTTACTGGCAATGTCATAACCCTGGCTCATAAAACAATTTCTACCGCTAAAGCATTATATGGCACCCAGAAGCAAGTATGGTAATAAGGGACAACAAAGAAATGAACCAGCAAAAAACTCACCCAACACAAAATTCTGCTGTTACTTGCAAATTCTTTCAGAACCTGGCAATCTTTTTACATGGAAACAATTATTCCAATTGTTACTTCCCCTGGGCTGTGAAATATTCAATGCAGCACTATTAATAATCACAGACTGTGGCTCTGCTTTTCTAAGTTGAGGTGCTACAGTTTTGCACAGGAGAAACATGCCGCTGTAAAAGACAAATTATAGCTATACGCCTCTTTAATGACTTTGATTGATTTACTACGTTATAGTGCTTGGGGAAGATGGAATTTAATCATTATCATTATGGCTTAAATACCTGGCTCATAACTTTACCTGATATTTGCTGTAAATTCACACCATGGTAAGAATTAAAAAATATATTGTGAATCATAAGTGGCAGGTTATATCAGAGAGCTCTGATATTTCTTACAACATGGAACGGTACAGCACAGGATTGGGCCCTTCGGGCCACAATGATTGAGCCGAACATGATGGCAAGTTAAACCGATCTCATCTACCTGTACATGATCCATATCCCTCTATTCCTTGCACTTCCAAGTGCCTATTGAAAAGCCTCTGAAATGCCACTACCATATCTGCCTCAACAAGTACTCCTGGCAATGTGCTCCAGACGCCCACTAATCTCTGTAAGAAACTTGTGCCATACATCTCCATTAAACTTTCCCTCTCTCACCTTCATTTCATGATTCTGAGATTTAAAAATAGAAGCTTGTTCTTTGGGTGGATAAAATGACTAACGGATAGATAATTGCATAAACTTTATGCCAGGTGTGATTTTTTAATGTATTGTCTTCTTGAGATACTCCCCATTTCAGGTAGCTACTCAGAAATCTACCAAAAAAAGAGAAAGGAACGACTTATCTTGGATGACAACACAAACTGGTACCCCCCCCCCCCCCCCCCCCCCGGGAAGTCGAATACACATATCCAGCTGAGAGCTGAGTTTAAGTTCTGATGCGAGTCTAATAATTAACTAACTTCAGGTTAAAAAGGAGAGTGGAAATTGGCCCTATAGGATAGCTGCTTTTGCTGCCTGGATTAACCTTTGCTGGCAAAGATGAGAAAGGGAAACCTATCTCAAGATGAGAAAGGGAAAGATAATAGGAGACCCCTTCCACCCCTGCAACGGACTGTTCCAGCTCTTACGGTCAGGCAAACGCCTCCGTTGCCGTGCTGTGAGAACGGAGAGGATGAGAAGGAGTTTCTTCCCAGAGGCCATTCGGACTGTAAACTCCTATCTCACCAGGGACTAACTCTACTAACTTACTGTACCACAATACCGCCCACAATATTTAATATGAAAAAGAACATGTGATTCTGTTTGTATTTTGTTGGTTGTTTGTTTGTTTGTTTGTTTTTTGCACAAAGTCCGCAGGCACTGCCACTTTTCATTTCACTGCACATCCCGTATGTATATGTGACGAATAAACTTGGCTTGACTTGACTATCACTTGTCCATTCTACTGTTCTGCTAGTGCCAGCGAATCTGTTGTATCAACAGAGCGAGCAGCTACTTCGCATGTGTCTGAATACTGGTTCTCTCTCGCATTATTTAAATTACTGTGAGGCACTCAATCCTGGCAAGGTAATAGCCCTGCAAATTTGGCCACCTGAAAAACAAAAAGATTTTATTTGTGTTCTGCAAAGAACAGACAGATATGATAAATGGCCCTTTATTTTTATCTCCTCCTCTGCTGTAATGCACCCATGTGAAATGACTTTCAAGCAATAGTTTTCCTATTCCTTCCAGGCGTTAAAGGTTTTGACCATGCATTTTATTCTCTAACACTAGTGTGTGCCTCTATGTGGGAGCATTAATCGCCCTGCAATTAAGCCATGTCTTCACAGCAATACAGCACAGA
Source organism: Raja brachyura (assembly GCA_963514005.1). The sequence continues at coordinate 30,059,531 of OY740795.1, read as the reverse complement.
AACAGGCCGTGAGGAAAAAGCCCCTTTGGGTTCAGCAAAGAAGCAATTGTTGAAACTGATAGACTTTACTTTAGACTTTTGACTTTAGAGATACAGAATGAGCAAACAGGCCCTTCAGCCCACCAAGTCCACTGACAATATCCTACACCCTAGGGACAATTTATAATTTTACCAAAGAGAATTAACCTACAAACCTGTACATCCGTATAGTCAGCACCCATAGTCTGATGATGAAGCTTTCTCTGCAAAATCTCTGACTTCAGTAAGCGAACAAGCAAGGCAATGCCATGATGCTCTCCCAGGCCAACATTCCTTGTTTTGAAGTCTGAGGCATCAATGTGTGGCACTTCTTAGCATCCCCCCCTCAAAGGGCTGCAGTCACATCAGTCCGATCCAAAACAGCTCTTGCGGTTACCCATTCCCCAGAGCCGCCTTCTCAAGAGCCTTCTTCTCAAGTATTATCACTCACAGGGTGGTGGATGCAAGGAATGAGCTGCCTGCGGAGGTAGTTGTGGCAGATACTATAACAGCACTTGGACAGGTACATGATAGGGAGTCTGAAGAAGGTTCCCGACCTGATCCATGTTCTCCAGGGATGGTGCCAAGTTATTCCAGTACTTTGTGTCTTTTTTTTAAGGTTCAGAGCGATATGGACCAAACACCAGCAAATGGACTAGCTTAGATAGGGTATCATGGATGGCACGGACAAGTTGGGTCAAAGGGCCTGTTTTCAATGCTTGTATTGCTTCAAATCCATGCATGTTCTCATTTTATCTTGTCTGACGTTTCTGCCATGCCAGTCGTAATTCAATAGCTGGCACTCCTGCCTGACTCAGATAAGTCCCACTCCTTGAGCAAGGCTGATATCTTGGAGTCGAATTATGAGACTGTTGCACCTCTGCAGTTGATGCTTTTGCTTGAGACCTTAAACTGGAAACATTTCTGATCTCTTGTTTGGATGGAAAATGTCATGTGGCATTACTCTAATGAAGAGGAGTTATTCTTGATAGCTTGGCCAGTAGTTGCTGTCAACTTAAAGGTATGATCAGATAATTATCACACATCTGCTCGGGAGAGGGAGCACAGGAGGATGAGGGTTGATCTTATAGAAGTGTACAGAATCATGAGTGGAATTGATCGGCTAAATGCACAGTCTCTTGCCCAGGGTAAGGGAATTGAGAACCATAGGGCATGGGTTTAAGTTGAGGGGGTAAAGATTTAATAGGGACCTGAGGGATACCTTTTTCACACAAAGGGTGATGGGTGTATGGAACGAGCTGCCAGGGGCGGCAGATGAGGCAGGAACTATTGCAACGTTCAAGAACCATTTAGGCAAGTACATGGATAGGGAGATATGGGCCAAATGCAGTCTGATGGGACTAATGTGCATGGGACATGTTAGTCGGTGTGGGCAAGTTGGGCTAAATGTTCTGTTTTCATACTGTCACAGTAACATACTATTCACTGGTTGTCCATTTTCTTGACAGTACAGTAGTGTACAGATCTGGATGCAAAGTTTTGAATGTTTAGAATTGGATGAGGAAGTATCTACATTAAATCTAAATTTTCCTTTTTTTTCTCCAGTGTTGTTTCCAGGTTATAGTGTGTTGCATTTATCCTTTGGCTTTATGTGAAATGTGCATTATAATTGTATGTTAAGGCCAAGGAAGCCACGGTGAGGTTGTGTGCAGAAACTCGGCTGCCAGGAATTTCTCATGGCATTTGTTGATGCGATGATACTAATTAAAGTAAGAACCAAATTCAACTGCAACTTGTAGATTGCCGGGAGAACAGCTTTGAGATGAAAAATATATCAGAAGCTGTTACTGATACTCAGATGATTTGTGTATGGTGGATTTTCACAAATATCTCACCTCCTTCACAAAATTCTGTGCACTTGACAGCTAAGTGGTCACGTATATTAATCTCACGCTTACAAATAATCAAATTAGTCATATTTTGCACATATTTTGCACTCTGATGCACTCCCCTTCCCTCTCCCACTAACCTAATGTGCTGAAGAAACCACTGAATTATGCATGGATTTATCTCACTATTCTGTCCAACTGAGACCCCTCAAGGAGAATTCATATTTCAGCTTATTGAACAAGTTTTCTATCACAGTATAGGCCAAGTTCAGAAGCTAAGAGGTTTCAAATGTAATTCACCAGTGTGTGAGGCTGCATGTATTGTCCAGAGAGTGCCTCAACAGACAGACTGTCTGATTGCTCTAAATTAATCTTAAAGAGGATCCTTTGAGTCAACAAGCAAAGACTGAGGGTATAATTTTGCTTTTGCAATTTAATGGGGAAAATGTTTTGTACGAAGCACTCTGCAGAGTATCTTTTCCCATCTTATAAATTAACAAGAGATAAGGAAGCATTGTAATTGATCACAAAAGTTTATGGATAAGGGAGGCCAGGCCATTCCAGGAAATTATATTTTCACCACACAAAAAAACATGATATTTGCATCTTATCTGCTTCCTTTATTTAAAACCAGGCGACCATTGACATCATTTTAATAAGGAATATAAACAAAATTGAAGCTGCCATGAATCTAATATAATCAAATATGGTGTGAATACTCAGCAGGTCCTATAATAAAAGCTTTGTATATGTTGTAGTTTTGGAAGCTACTAGAGGTGTCTCCAGGCTGCTGATATTAGGGCATCAGAGTAAGGAGCTTCAAGAACCTTGCAGATGCTGGGATATTGAGCAAAAAACTAAGTGCTAAAAATAAACAAAATACAAAGTAATAAACTAAACAAAACTACTGGAGGAACTCAGTATCAGTGGGTCAAGCGGCGTCTGTGGAGACAGAGGTAACCTGAAACATTGTCTGTTCATTCCCTCTACAGATGTTGCCTGGCACCCCTGACTTGCTCCAGCAGATTGCTCCAGGAACTTTACTGGGATCATTACATATGTGCTATCTGGGTTGCAGGGAGCAATTGCAAGGTTTGTTTTTAAGGGTGATTCTTTAAATATCAGCTATGGTTCAATCAGTAATGCTCTTGTTCCCACATCAGAAGGTTGTGGGTTCAAACCCTATCTGACAGAAGCAAACACACAATTCTAGTCTGATATTCCACCATAGAGCGCTGGTTACCTCTCACATCACACTATCACAACATTTATGCAACATTTAGACAGCTACATGGAAAGGAAAGGTTTAGAGGGGTATGGGCCAAACACAGGCAAGTGGGACTAGTGTAGATGGGGCATGTTGGTCGGCGAGGGCAAATTGGGCCAAAAGGCGTTGGCCCACAACATATGATGCTATAACTCCATGACATCCCAAAAACATGTAGGTTTGTCGGTTAATTGACTTCAGCGATTCATCTGAGATCAGGGTCGTACCTGGGTCTCTGGTGCTCTACCAGTTGTGCCTCTCTGCCACCTGTAATATGGTGATGCTAGTTTGTTTTTGAGGAATCCAGGTCATGGGTTGAAGATTGAGAGAAAGGTGAGCAGGAGAAGACAAAGTCCTCCCGGAGCTGTTGAATATTCTTCTGGAGATGTGGTTCTAATTGTTGAGATCACATTGCCAATCTTGCCCTCCTGCAAACGAGGAGTTAAAAAAAAAAGGAATCAGAATTTCAGTCAGAGTATCTTCAGATAGTAAAGTGGCACAGCAAGTATACAGCTTAACTGGCAGGCAGTCATTGAAATGGCCAATAGCCTCTCAAAAATCAATAGGTCTTAGTGTCAGCATTACCAATGGGATTTTTTTCCTAAAAGCTCTCAGATAATCCTACAAACAGCTATCTGGAAGGGATTGAACATGTATTGAGAATATCATAATTGCCTTCTTTCCAGATACTTAGAGCAGACAGTGTGAGGGGGGGGAGAGCGGACAGTGTGGGGGGGGGGGGGGGGGGTGAAGGGAGGGGGGAGGCGAAGAGGGATATTTTATGTTGATTTATTGAGATTCTTCCGACCAGGGATTAGGAGCATTCCTTCAGGTCAGGGCAGGTTGGAGGATATAGTTTCCCTTTGGGCGATGGCTCAGGACAAGTGTAGAGTATTTCTTCAATTTTGAACTGAGGATGAATCAGCTTCTACAGAGGTTTCTTGAGTTCTGTGGAAGCAATTAAAGACAACCAAATCTAATGCCTGGATCCTGCGGTGTCACCCTGTGCAGCTGTGATGTTACTTCTACAAAAGTATAGTTCTAAGCTGAACCGTGGAGCGGAGATTTTAAAAGATAATTTGAAAGGTAATGTCTGCAAAATGCAGACAAGCGGTCACCGAAAGAGAATGATTTACTTGACAGAGACGCTGGTAAACTAGTCCCCTTTCACTGGAGTCATTTCCTTTTCTTTCAGCTTTGCCATAAATTAGATTTAAAGTTTAGAGTTTAGAGATACAACATGGAAACTGGCCCTTCAACCCACGGGGTCCACACCAACCATCGATCACCTGTAAACTAGTTCCATGTCCCACACACTAGGGGCAATTTACAAAAGCCAAATAACTTACAAACCTGTACATCCTTGGAATTTGGGAGGAAACCATAGAAGCCTGAGAAAACCCAAACAGTCACAGGGAGAAGGTACAAACTCCACACGTACAAGACCCGAGGTCAGGATGGAACCTGGGTCCCAAACGCTGAGAGGCAGCTGCTGTACTGCTGGGCCACTGTGCTACCCTTCCAGATGACGTCCTTAATGATGCCTTTAAGTTGCAGCTCCAATTTCTGAACCTGTGCATACTTTGGTATTCGATATCTCTGCACTAGAAAACGTAGATGGAAATGTAGCAAACAGGCACACAAAGCAAAAACTGAATAAATGGGAAGGGCATGTTGAAAGAGTTGTATGTTAAGCCAGAGTAAATGGAGCTGCGTGGTATGGAAATGTATGATGTGCGGAGGAATTATCATGGGTGTAGACCCACCCAAAGCCCTGAAAATATCATACAAAAAGCTGGATGGTCGCAAATCTAGAAAGGATTCTGCCCAATTTTCGCCCACTCTTTGATCCTTTGAAGTGTGGTCATTGGAAAGTTGAAACCAAATCCCCTCAAGCTGCTGGGAAACAATGATAAACCTCTGTCAGTGGGAGAATAGAATATGGAGACACATTTTGCTGGGTCATACTGCCATAGATACATAGACACATAGACACAAAGACAATAGATACATAGATACATAGAAACATAGATACATAGACACATAGGTACATAGATACATTGACAATAGATACATAGATACATAGACACATAGTTGCATAGATACATAGATAGATACATAGACGCATGGACATATAGACACATAGATACATAGACAATACGTGCAGGAGTAGGCCATTCGGCCCTTCAAGCCAGCACCGACATTCAATGTGATCATGGCTGATCATGCACAATCAGTACCCTGTTCCTGCCTTCTCCCCATATCCCTTGAAGCCGTTAGCCCTAAGAGCTCTATCTAACTCTCTTTTGAATGCATCCAGTGAATCGACCTCCACTGCCTTCTGAGGCAGAGAAGTCCACAAATTCACAACTGTCTGGGTGAAAAGGTTTTTCTTCATCTCAGTTCTAAATGGCCTACCCCTAATTCTAAAACTGTGGCCCCTGGTTCTGGACTCCCCAACATTGGGAAATTGTTTCCTGCATCTAGCATGTCCAATCCCTTAATAATGTTATATGTTTCTATACTGCCAGTGACATCTCGCGTGCCAAGCCTTCAACGATGGGAGTTACCTTAAACAGAATATAGCTTTCTCAGAGTGACGTGCTTCTGTCAAGTGTACAGAAATGTCTGTAAAACCCTCGATGATGTCAATATTTTTCAAGTCAATTCCATGGTCTTTTTCTTCAAAGATTTGTTAAAATTTTAATTCTCACAAATCTAGAAGGAATGGATAAATATATCCATAAAATTATAGAAATTTAAAAAAAAAGACAGCAGAATCTATCATATCTCTGCTGGCTATAAAATACCTCTCCAGTCTTATCCCAACATTTGTTGTGAAACCTTGTAGATTACGACACATCAAGTGTGTAGGATGGAATTGCAAATGCCGGTTTAAATCGAAGATAGACACAAAATGCTGGAGTAACTCAGTGGGAAAGGCAACATCTCTGGAGAGAAGGAATGAGTGATGTTTTGGGTCAAGATTCTACTTCCGACTGATCAGTTTGAAGAGGGGTCTCAACCCGAACCGTCAGCCATTCCTTCTCTCCAGAGATGCTGCCTGTTCCGCTGAGTTTCTCCAGCATTTTATGACACACCAAGTATTCATCCAAGCCTGTACCACCGTTTCAGGTAGTTGGTTTGAGACATCCACCATCTTTTGGGTTAAACAAATGTCTCAACTTCCCTCTGTTCCTTCCAATCTCTCCCTTAAATCTCCATTCCCTATTTACTGACTCCTCTCCTCAAGAAAATTAACCAAAGACACTTTATCCACAGAGTTGAAGACAGGAGATGGGTGAACTGTGACTACTGCGATAGGTGGAAGCAATAGTACCAAGACTGAAGTACATATTTTTCTAACTTTAGTTCATGAAATCATTATGCTTTGAAAATGGTGACCCACGCATATAAAATATTTATTTTCACATAGGTGAAGTTACTCATTTGTAATAAAATCAGGGGATGCTGGAAATATTCAGCTGGTCGGGCAGGATTTGTGAAGTGAGATTATCATTTTGGGTCGATTAATTTCCAACAGATTTGATGAGAAAGTGGAGAGGGCAGTTGGGGTGGTGGGATATGCAAGGGTAGCCAGCATTCTATGGGGTCTGACAACATGGCAGTGAAAGTAGCACCGTCCACTGTCATAGTTATTCATTGTGGAATCTTGCTGATGCACAATCGTAGTATGATCTATAATGATCTATAAAGCGGTGTCTTGTTTCCACTTTCCCGTTTAAACTTCAAGCTATGCCTTTAGTATTTGATTTTTCCATCTTGGGAAAAAGGTTCTGACTGTCTACCTCATCTATATCTCTTCTGTCAGGTCTCCCTGCAACCTCCAGCATTCCAGAGAAAAGAATCCAAGTCTGTCCAACCTCTCCTGGTAGCCAATACCCTTTAATCTAGGCAGCATTTTGGTAAACCCTCGAGGCACAGTTTCTAAAGCCTTCACATCCATCCGGTAATGGAGTGACCAGAGCTGCAGGCAATACTCCAAATGCAGCCTAGCCAAAGTCCTACAAAGCTGCATTTGTGTTTTAATTAAGATTCTAGTATCTGCAGTTTCTTGTGTCTCAACAAACACTAGACCTACAATGGTTAATTTTCACTGTCAGTTCAGTACAGGACTGAGGGCGTATTGTATGATCTTCCAGATGAGATGTTGAGTTGAAACTCCATGAAGATGGAAGAATTTTATGGCACTAATTGGGGATTTACTCAAATATTCTGAGCTAAAATCCAAAACTTAAAAGAACAAAAATAGCTCATCTGATTGTTGCTGTATGTGGGATTTTGCTCGACACACATTGGCCGCAATGTTTCCAGTACTATAAGGGCAAAATATTAAAAAAACATAATTGGATGTAAACTGCATGCTGTGGCGCATTCTTCTTTCTTTACTTGGTGTCCACATTTTGTAGATTATCTATCAATGGGAGTCATAGTGTCGCACAGCATGGAAACTGGCCCTTCGGCCCATCTTGCTCATGCCGACCAAGATACCGCAGCTACCAGGGCCGGCTTTAGATGAAAAGAGGCCCTAAGCTATTTCACTTGTGAGCCCCCACCTCCCAATCGCTCACCCCCACGACTAGAGGACCATGACTACCCGACAGTGACAGTGTGACACTTTTAGATCCTACTGTATGTTGTCATTAAACAGTTGGTTTTAAAATACATATTGGATTCACCGTAGAGCAGGCGATGCTTTACCTGGATCGCCGTTTGAAGCTCTGGAGTGTTGGGCCTGCTGCTTCAACATCATGGAGCTGTGGTTTGTGGAGCTCTTAGCCTCGGGCTGTGCTGATTTCAACATCGCGGAGTGCTGGGATCCCTTTGCCGAGCGCCACCAGCGTGAATCTCCGCCCAGCTCAGCCTGTGGACTTCAGGATCTGCAATCTCCGGTAGGAAGAGGCTGATTCGGAAGTCCAAGCCGCTGAGAATGTTCTCCCGTTCCGACGTCGGATGGTGACCTGAAATTTCATTGTACCAATTGGTGCATGTGACAATAAGTGTGTCTTGAATTGAATGTGGAATATTAAGAAATAAAGAAACTACAAATACACTAAGAGCAAAAATCTCGCCTTTCTTCATAGCAAATTCGTCCAGATGTTCACTAAGATCTGTTTGTCTAAGTTTGTCACTCTCAATGCACAGAATGCTCATTGCAGACAACCTCTCTTGAGACATTGTGGACCTTAATTCATTTTTAATTCATTTGTGTCTTGAAAAAGGCCCCTCTCCCGAGCAGTTGGTGACCATTAAGCTAAGAAACAGCCGCAAGATTGCTTCCACATTAGGTAAGGCCATCTGAATTGTTTCCTTGTATATTATTTGATAAAGGTCTGTATGAGACAGAGAGTGCTCTTCTGTTTGCCTATGGCTTTGTCTCACGTTCGAGTGAAAGTGCAAAAATTCATCAGTAAGTTTCAGGTCAGCATCTTCTGGGTATGCTTCCATCAACAGTGCAACACCTTGCTGAATTTCTTGCTTAGATGCGGTCAGATTAGCAAGAAAGGGAAACTATTGTGCAACTTCACTGTACACAGTACCTCTTCTTTTTAAATTGGTTTCAAGTACATCTCGTATAGGAATAAAGGATTTTATCCTAAACTTATCTCTTCAAGAGAGTTTATCTAAAGCATCAGGACCAGGTGCACCTCCATCATTTCCTTGTCATTTCCTTACTCTTTGTATCGCTGTGACAGTTCTGTAGTTAACATCTGGCAAGGTGGCCTTTGCTTGTTGCTCAAGCTCATCAAAATATTCTCTAATTTTGCTTACAAAATCCTGAAGTGAACTGTACAAACTTGCACAAGTACTCAATAACAGTTTGGATTTCTGAATAGCTTTGTTGACCTTGTGGAAATGACCTACTAGATGGGTCGAAAAATGCAGCATGAACACAAATTCCAGTTCTTTCATTTTCTGCAAAAGATTGTGAGCTTGAAGCCTGGTATCACCCTTCACATTAACATCAGAGTACAAATGACCGAGAGCATCAGTGATAGCGCTGTAACTTTCCTAAATAGCTTCAGTGGCTTTTGCATGTGCCTCCCACCCAGTGTCTGACAAATATTTAGGCACTTTTGACTGAGGTTGTAAAAATGATTTTAAAACTGCCAATCTCTTTGTAGAGGATGAAAAGAAGGTATAAATTTAATTGATAATTCCAAAACAGTTCACTGCATCAAGGCAACAATCAACAGCCGAACAGTCCACCAAATTTAATGAGTGGGCAGCGCATGGAATAAATCTTGCAAATTTGTTTTTTTTTAGGATTCTTTGCTGCATACCCTTGTACCTACCAGCCATGTTGGCAGCATTGTCATAAGACTGCCCTCGGAAGAAGAGCTCCAAATCGCGGTGGGCACGGAACTCATTGAGGTGGGGACGGAGGGGGACAAAGGTGCGGCCTCTGCTGTGGACAGGCCATTCGGTATCTGAGAGGGGGAGGTCAGGGGGATAGTGAACACACAGCAGGGATGGGGGTTGAGGCCAGAGGAAGGCAGGTGAGTGGACTGAGGCCGAGGCGATGTCTGGTGGGGGGCTGGTGGGCGGTCAGTGGGTAGGGGGGTATGAGGACTGTAGTGTGGGTGGGGAAGGACTGGGATCACATAGTTTGAGGTGAATGGGCAAGACCCAGTGGAACAGCCACTGAGGTTACCAGAGTTGGGGCCACTAACACTAGGACCCAGCGCAGTCAAGCTCAGCGGAATTGGAGTCTGCAGCGTGGAAACTTCAGGCCGGGTGCTGAGTCCAGGCTGCAGGTAAGGCGATGGCTGCGGGCTGCTGGAGGGCGGTGGAATGGCAAGGGTCAGTGGGAAAAGCGTGGGAGGTCCCAGTGGGCGGGAAACCAGCTCCATCAGAGACTGTGAGCAGGGTTAACTATAGAAAGGACCATTCCACCTATTGTCGCGGGTGGCTGCTCATTCGCACCCACCCTTTAACCCGCCCGGAGCCTTATCTCTTCTCCCCTGAAGCAGGCAGGTTGGGTACAGTCGGAGCTGGTTCTGACATTGTTAAACTTCCAGCGCATGCCGACTTGAACACTCCTGACTGTTGAAAGGATATGGCTCAGAAAATACGAATATATCAAAAGTTTTATAGGCCTTGCTGGAGTGGGCCGAGGCCCCCCCTAGATCTCGAGGCCCTAAGCTTAAGCTTGTCTAGCTTATACGTAAATCCGGCCCTGCCTGCTACACTAATTCCACCTGCCCGCGTTTGGCCCATATTATTCTAAACCCTTTCTATCCATGTATCTTTTAAATGTTGTTATAGTACTTACCTCAACTATCTCCTCGGGTAGCTCATTCCATATACCCACTATCCTCGGTGTGAAAACGTTGCACCTCTAATCTTTATCCATGTCTAATCTTTTCTCCATCTTGAACCTTTATCAGGGGTAACCAGATGATAACCAGGGGTAACTCATGCCCACCCCTTGCCTCCATTACATTCTGGAACTACATATAAGAAGGTTATTTTAATGAGTCATTGCCAGCTTTCTTCCTCACTTAAACACAACTGCACCAGGGACTAATATGAAAGGAGGCACTGTACTGTCAAAAAGTATCTGACAAACCTTTGTTGTGGTTATCCTTTGATATACTTTATATTAGAAGTAGCAAAATTCCATTTCTATTGCACTTTTCATGTCTTCAGGATATGCCACGGCATTTCATCACACAGCGAAATACTTTTGAAGTGCAGACACTGTTGTAATGGAAAGAAGTCTGGTCAGCAATTTATACATAATAGGGTCTCATAAACACCACGGAGATAAAAATGGCCAAATAATGTCTCTTGGGCAATGTTGGTTGAGTAATGAATGCTGACCAAGACCATATCCCCTGCTTGCTTTGGATTGTGAAAGAGGGATCATGAAGTCTGACTGTGAACACACATAGTCTTCAAGAATGTAGAAACAAAGAACTGCAGATGCAGGTCTATATCAAAGATAGACACATGGTGCTGGAGTAACTTGGCGGGTCAGGTTGCATCTCTGGAGAAAAAGAATGGGTGATGTTTCGGGTCTGAAGAAGAGTCCCGGCCTGAAACATCACCTGTCCTTTTCCTCCAGAGATGCTGCCTGACCCGCTGAGTTACTCCAGCACTCTGTGTCTATCTTTGATATAAACCTGCATCTGCAGTTCTTTGTTTCTACATTCTCAAAAACTCTGTGTGTTCATAACCTTCGATAACCTTGGTTAAACATGGTAACAATAGACTAATAGAAACCTACAGTACAGAAACACATCCTTGCAGTCCACTTCACCTATGCTCACGAGATGCCTTCACTAATCCCATTTTCCCACTTAGGTCCCATGCAGTAGAAGGCTATTACAAGCTTAACTGATAGTCCTCCCCTCAAGGATGTTTTGGGAACCATTATGCTGACTGCAGGTGAAGGTGCAGCCAAATAATCAAAAATATTGGGGAAACAATTAAAGTTAAGCAATTTTTTTAATTAAAGGACTGTAAAAAAAAGTTAGGCATCTAAACATTAGCAGATAATTAAAACCAATTGCATTTAAATCAACTCAGTTTAATTAAAAATAAGGCAAGTTGCCTCTGTCTATAATCTTTCTTTCGAATTGAAATAAATGGACCTGTGGGATTAACCTGTCTCCAGGACAATGAACAAAAATCTGGGAAATCTGCAAACGTTGCACTTCCCCCCTCCTACTGAAATTCATGATCAGCACACTGGTAATTATCCCACAGTAGTTCATCGGCCATCGGTCCTTTGTCCACTGTGCTTCTGCCCAGTTATGCAGGCAACATAGAGCTTTTGTGCGTAGAAGTGGTAGCTGTCAATCTAAAGATCTGAGCTGATGATTTTGTTTACAAACAGAAAGAAGTTTCACAGATGGTTCTTAAATCCTCCAACGATAAGGTCAGCATATTTATTTTTAGTCTTCCAAGCTGGTTAACTATTTTCTGGCATGCTTGCATAAATATTCAAATTGGCTGGCCTTTGATTGTTTATTTCCAAAATGTCAGTGCATAGAATCCCTTTTTTAGTTTAAAAAATAGCAAATTAGTGAGTGCTGTGATACAATAGTAGCAAAATGCCAATGTACATTTCCTGTAATAATATATTTTGGCGAGACAGGCAGGTTGAGTAAAAAAATTGTTATTTGGAAACAACAAACAAAAGATACTCCAAAGGTACCGCATGCTGGGTCAGCCAAATAGCTCTTGCTATGCGGGAAGAGCGCTGTCGATGGAGGAGAAAAGCCCGCGAAAACATACCCACGATCACGTGATGGCGCCAGCCAATAACGAGGGTTCCCATTTCCCCAAGCCACCCACTAGGTGCCGCTACAGGACCCCCCACCCCCCCCAGAACCCAAGGTAAGGAACCGAGCGGGAGGCCGATTGAGGCAACCGGACCGAGTAGAATCGAGCGGAACAGGTACAACCGGTGGTACAGGCGAAACTGGCGGAACAGAGCCAGCAATCGGCAAAGTCACAGGGAAAACAGGCTCAACAGGTGCAACCGGAATGGCCAGCGGACGACCTCTACGCCATGGTTGAGCCAACACCACCAGGCTTGAGGCGAGCCACTGAAACGATATCCCCGACCACCGACATCCAAGAGAAAAGTCGCGACGCCAGGGCACAACACCCGGAAAGGACCTTCATAAATCCGCTGCAGTGGAGTCCGGTGCGAGTCTCTGCGGAGAAACATAAATAAACAGTCCTTAAGCTCTGGCGGCAAATATACCGGAGCAACCCCATGCCGAGAGGTCGGGATGGGAGCCAGGACGCCCACTTTCTCCCGGAGATTCGCCAACAGAGACAAAGTGGGCTCCTGCAGCTCGGGGGCGAGCTCAGTGGATGACGTGTCCAAATCCGCCTTTGGGGCCGTGCGGATACCCAGCATCACCCAAGGCAACTGGTCGACCCAGTCCGGGCCCGTAATCCGCGCCTTCAGAGCCGACTTCAATTGTCGATGGAAGGGCTCCACCAACCCGTTGGCCGGAGGGTGATAGGCGGTGGTGTGATGCAGCTGCACCCCATACAGCTGTGCCAGAGCCGATCACAAAGCCAAAGTAAACTGTACCCCACGGTCAGTGGAGATGTCCGCAGGCACCCCAAAACGAGCAACCGAGTGGGCCGTGAGAGCCCGAGCACAAGACGCGGCGGAGGTGTCAGCGAGTGGAACTACCACTAGCCACCTCGTGAAGCGATCCACGATGGTAAGCAGGTGGGTGGCACCGCGAGACGTCAGCAGCGGACCTACCAAATCAACATGGATGTGCTGGAAACAGTAGGGGGGAACCACGAAATCCTGCAGCAGCGCACGCACATGCCGCTGGATTTTTGATGTCTGACAGGGAATACAGGCCCTGGCCCAGGCCGCAACCTGTTTACGGAGGCCCAGCCAGATAAACGTGTCCGCCACCAACGCAGAAGTCGCCTGGATGGATGGATGTGCCAGACCATGGACAGCGTCAAAAACACACCGCCACCAATCCACGGGGATGATAGGGCGTGGTCTCCCGGTGGACACGTCGCAGAGGACCGACACACCTGCCGGACTGAACGGGACATCAGCCAATGTTAACCCCGAGGCAGCCGTCTGGTAAGCGTCCATTTCGCCACCCTCATGTTGCGCGGTGGCCAGCCCCGGATAATCTTGGTAAAGGCGAACGTCAGGGGCTTGTGGTCCCGGCCCTCGAGGAAATAACAAAAATGGCGGACCAAATAAAGGGCCAGGATGTCCTGGTCGAAAGCGCTGTAGCTCCTCTCCGGTGGTCACAGGTGACAGCTGAAGAATGCAAGCGGCTGCCAGCGGCTGTCGATGATCTGCTCCAGAACCCTCCGACAGCCATATCCGAGGTGTCCACGGTGAGGGCGGTCGGGGCAGCAGCCCGCGGGTGGCCTTTGGCCAGCGTCTCCTTCGCACCGTCGAAAGCAGCCGCGGTCTCAGCGTCCCACACTAGATCACGTGGATTACCGGCCAGGCACTGAAACAAAGGCCACATGATCCGGGCCGCCGCCGGCACGAAGCGGTGGTAAATATTTACCATGCCGACGAAATCCTGCAGCCCCTTGATGGTGAGCAGCCGAGGAAACTGCCAAATGGCCTCCACCTTAGTGGGCAGAGGGGCAGCGCCCTGTGAGATGACGTGGTGCTCCAGGAAGGAAATCAAGTGAAAGCCAAACTGACATGTGGCGGGGTTGATCACCAGCCCGTGGTCCTGAAGCCACTGGAACAACACCCGTAGGTGCGCGCAGTGTTTCTGGTGGGAGCGGCTGCCGAGCAGAATGTCATCCAAGTACACAAAGACGAACTCCAACCCCCGACCCACCATATCCATTAACTGCTGGAAAGCCTGCGCTGCGTTCTTTAAACCAAAGGCACCCACAGCCATTCAAAGAGGATGAATGGGGTGGTGATGGTGGTCTTGGGCACATCATCAGGGTGGACGGGAATCTGGTGGTAGCCGTGCACCAGGTCCACCTTAGAAAAAGAGGTAGCATCATCCAGGCGGGCTGTAAAGTCCTGAATGTGCGGGATAGGGTAGCGATCCACGGTCATGACAGCGTTCAGGCGTCGGTGATCCCTACGCAGTCTCCACCGCCCGGATGATTTGGTGGACCATGTGTAACGGGGATGCCCACGGGCTGTCGGAGCGCCCCACAATCCCCATCGGCTCCATCTGGCGGAACTCCTTCTTCGTGATCCGCAGCTAGTTGGGCGGGAGCCTCCGCGCCCCAGCATGCAGTGGGGGACTGGCAGTAAGGATGTGATGGACCACCCTGTGCTTAAGAGCAGCTGCGTGAAAACGGGAGGAAGGCAGAAGCACCGGGAATTTGTCAAGTATGGAGGCATATGGCCCGCCCCCATCCGTCACAGATCCTAGGTGCCGGCCGGAAGGGACCGCGGGCCGCAGGACGCAGGCCGAGGGGACTCCGGAGGCACATCCACCATTAAGGAGAAGGCCCGCAGGAAATCGGCGCCCAGCAACATCTGCAAAATGTCCGCTATAGCGATAGTGAAAGCCCCCAAGTAAGGATGGGAGCCGAGGGCGAGGGAAAGGGTCTGAGTACTGTAAGTGTGGATGGGTCTGCCATTGACGGCGCTCAGGGCGGGGCCAAGCTTACCGTCACAGGTATCGAGTCCAGACGGTGGGAGGATGCAAGGCCCCGGAGTCAATCAGGAAGCGTAGCACGGAATGGCGATCGCAAACATAGTTTGCGATGGTTCTGTCCGAACGTGATAGCCTCTACTGCCGATCGGCTGAGGCATTTTCCGGAATCGAGCAGGGGGCGTGGCATCAGTGGGCCTCTGCACCCCAGCATTGGTGATATTAGCACCACTGGTGCTTACAGCTGTCTCCAGTGGGTGGCTGTGGTGCGGCGATGGCAGCGGAGGGCTGGACATCCCTGAAAGGCTCGTAGTGCGCGGTAGCGGACACCCGGCTGATGGATCCACCATCCTGCTGCTTGGCGAGCCACAACTCGTCAGCCCGTTCAGCTAGCTGCAGGGTGTTGACAAAATCCGATCCAGCGAGGAGCAGGCAGATGTCATCAGGCGTCTGCTCAAGGTAAGCCTGTTCAAACAGCAGGCAGGGCTGATGGCCATCCATCAGTGTGAGCATCTGACTCATCAGTGCAGATGGCTTGCGATCGTTGAGACTGTCCATATGCAGAAGGCGGGCAGCGCGGTCGCGGCGACTAAGCCTGAATGTGTGGAGTAGCAGTGCCTTGAAGCCCTCGTATTTGCCGATCGCGGGTGGATTCTGCAGGTACGGCAACAATCGGGTGGCAGTCTCCTGATTGAGCACCTCAACCACGTAAAAGTAGCAGGTGACGTCTCCGACGATGTTGTGGAGCTCAAATTGGACCTCAATGTGGGTGAACCCCACTTGAGGCAGTACCGCCCAGAAACGGGCAGTTTCAGGGGCACCGCATTTTGCTGGGCGGGCTGGGCGTCGAGGTTTTCGGTGGCGTTCATAGCCGGGATCCGAAATCACGATCAGACCGATGGGGTCACCACTTTGGCGAGACAGGCAGGTTGAGTAAAACAAATTTTTATTTGGAAACAACAAACAAAAGGGAGTGCTCGAAAACCGTGTGCTGGGTCAGCCAAATATATAATAGCTCCTGCTACTCAGGACGAGCGCTGTCGACTCAGGAGAAAAGCCCTCGAAAACACACCTGCGATCACGTGATGGCGCCAACCAATTACGAGGGTTCGCATTTCCCCAAGCCACCACTAGGTGCCGCTACAATATATTGCACTATGTTTATTTTCTCTCTTTCACTACCTGTTGTACTCATGTATTGCTTGGACAGTATTAAAACCGATGTTTTTCATTGTATCTCAGTATACATGACAATAATAAACCAATACCAAGTCTGAAGAAGGGTCCTGACCCAAAACATCATCTATTCATGCAAAATTCAAATCCAATATAATCTTGATTGGTATAGAGTGTGATTGGTTGTGAATTTGAGCAATGGTTTAAAATAATGCACTTTGAAAACTCACCTGAGTGCGGCAGCTCAGTCTGACCCAGGAATGTTTAATAATGGGAACTGAGGAAGTGGGTTGAACATGCTGAAGACAGCTGGTGAGTTTAGGGTCAAACCCACCCCCTGCTGCAATTATTCTCTACCCCAGCCTCCAGATAGTGAGTTGGGGTTGGGCAGCATTACTGCCGAAGACGTACCCTGAGAACACAACACACTGACTGGAGACAAAGCTAGAGGGAAGGGGGAGTGGGTAGTAGGATAAAGCATATGACTAGAGCCAGGATTTTGCCATAAATGCCTTTTCATGCCTTTTCATGCCTTTTTTGATAATTTCACCAGGATAATGCCTTTTTCATGATCGAGTGCCTTTTTTGGCGTTTTGCTAAAATGTTGTGCTATTTTCTCTAGTTGCACTGTGATTACAATGACGTTTTCTATGTTAACACGTTAATATTAATGTTATTATTAACGTGTTAACATAGTATAACTTACAAGAAAGATTCCACCACTTGGGCGAAACCGGGGGCGCCACTGTCCGTTATTCATTTGTTCATGCTGCTGCCCGCTGGATCAGTCTTCCCCAAGATCTATTTAAGAAAGAACTGCAGATGCTGGAAAAATCGAAGGTCGACGTAAAATGCTGGAGAAACTCAGCGGGTGAGGCATCATCGATGGAGAGAAGGAATAGGCGACGTTTTGGGTTGAGACACTTCTTCAGACTGATGTGGAGGGGGGCGGGAAAAAGAAAGGAAGAGGTGGAGACAGTGGGACTAGAAGGAGAGCTGGGAAGGGGAGGGGGAGGAGGAAGAAGACAAGGGCGATCTAAAATTAAAGAAGTCAATAAAATTAAAGAAATCAATTAACTCCTTCAACCAACAGTTGAGGATTTCTGAGGTTAAAACATACGCTTAACACTTAGTAGATAAAAATGATAGTTATATCCAGAAATACTGAGTAAATGGACATATATACTGTAAATGGGTACTATACATCTGATTTTGAAACCGGTCCCGTTTCAGTTTTGTTATGATTAATCGAGGGAGCGGAGCTATTTGTTTGTTTTATATCGACAACGGAAGTCAATAAAATGCTTTTTCCCACCTACAGGTGGGTCACTTGTTACAGTGCTGACAAGCTCGGACACTGTATTTTCACTTGTATTCGTTTTTTTTAATCATTTTCACATTTAGTCACATATGTGTTTTTTTTTATTCAAGGACTATCGCAAAGGGAATCTACTAACTGAATTTTGTAGGGTAAATGATCCCGCTATATCTAAAGACCTGAGGTACGAATGCACTGCAAGACACACAGGTATTAAATCTATTCAAAATGCAAGACGATAACCAAAATAAACTGGGAGGAATCTCATTTTGTAGTTGTAATGTTAAGGGTGTTAACAAATGCATTAAAAGGGGTAAGATTCTAGCTCAGCTGAAAGCATACAACACAGATATTGCTTTCTTACAAGAGACCCATCTTAAACTTCAAGACCAAGCTAGATTGAGGGCGAACTGGATAGGACAAACTTTTCACTCGTCATACACGTCGAAATCTAGAGGAACATCTATTATTATTCGCAAAGGCATTCCATTTAAACCCAAAACTACCTTAACAGATAAGGACGGAAGATATTTGATAGTTACCGGGGAGATCCAAGCTACCCCAATTACCCTGGTAAACATATATGCGCTCAACTTTGACAACCTGCACTTTTTCAATAAAATCTTGAATATAATTGCAGAATATAACTACCAAAATGTCATAATCGGCGGAGACTTTAACTGTGTTTTAGACACTTACTTAGATAAATCCAATCAAAAACAGAGAGGTATTACGAAATCCAAAACTAGCGAACTTCTAAACACATATATAAAAAACACAAACATAACAGATGTCTGGAGGATTGCAAAATCAACCGGCAGGGATCACTCGTTCTATTCAATGGTACACAAGACATATTCGCGAATAGATTATTTCCTGGTGGATACAAAACTAATACCCCACACTTCTAAACCAAAATACCACGTAAATATGATCTCAGATCTCTCCCCAATAATTTTTTTTCTAAAAATGGAAGGAATGACTAATAAAACAAACTGTTTTGGAAGTACAATCCTCAAATTTTAAAAGACCCGCAAGGGAGTATATATTTAAAAGAGAAAATGGACCTTTTTCTCGAAATAAATGACATGACAGACATATCACCTACACTATTATGGGAATCTTTTAAAGCATTTATTCGAGGCGTGATAATTTCATACCAAGCTTTTCAAAATAAGAAAAATAAGAACGAACAAAGACAGTTAGAAGAACAAATTAGACAACTGGACATAGGAAACGCTAAATACCCCACTATGGATAAACATAATAGAATAATATACTGAAATTCAAATTAAATAAAGTATTATCAGAGAAAGTCATAAGATTATTACAAATTACAAGACAGAAACACTTTGAATTTGGGGATAAGCCACACAACTTCTGGCACATCAGTTAAAAAAAACAAGAAAAGGATCACACAATTTTAAAGATTACATCAGACAAAGGGGAAATATTGACCTTGCCGAGTGATATTAATAAAAGATTTGCACAATTTTACGAGAATCTGTATACATCTAAAACGATAGTGGACACCAACAAAGTTGCAGAGTTCTTGGATAATTGTAACCTTCCTAAATTAGAGTTGCAGGAACAAGAGGAATTGGGAGCACAAATCTCAAATAAGGAAATAGAAGAAACAATAATCTCATTAAAAAATGGAAAAACACCAGGTCCCGATGGATTTAATAATGAATTCTATAAAAGTTTTTATGACATATTTACTCCTCGCCTACAGAAAATGTATACTTATGCCTTCAAAGAACAAATACTACCTGAAACACTTGCAGAATCCACGATCACACTAATACTTAGGAAAGATAAAGATGTGGAAGAACCTGGATCATACAGAGCTATTGTGTTGTTAAACACAGATCAAAAAATATTAGCGAAAATACTAGCTAGAAGACTAGACAATCATTTAATAATTTGAGACGTCTGCTCAATATAAGGCTTTCACACCAAACAGAAGATCAAAAACTATCAGTCATATCGTTGGAAGCAGAGAAAGCATTCGATCAGGTCGAATGGGAATATATGGTCAGGGTATTGCAAGAATTTCAACTGGGAGAGAATTTTATTGTGTGGATTAAATTACTATATAATAAGCCAATGGGTAGAATATTAACTAACAATAATTTATCTACGAAATTTCAATTGTCAAGGGGTAATAGACAAGGATTTTCATTATCACCGTTGTTATTTGCTCTCATAATTGAACCCCTAGCAGAAATAATTAGAACTCATCCGAATATCCATGGATATAAAACAAAATATTCCAACAATAAAATATCATTATACGCTGACAATGTACTATTGTACATCACAAAACCTCATATTACTATACCAAATATTTAAAAATTAATAGAGAACTTTGGATCATTCTCAGGATATAGAATAAATTGGAATAAAAGTGAAATCATGTCAATAAAACCGAAAGACTCTACGCATCTTTTACAGTTTCCTTTCAAAATAGCTACGGAAAAATGTAAATACTTGGGCATCGAAATTACTAGAAGATATCAAGATATGTTTGAAGAAAATTATAACCCTCTACTTAAGAAACTATATAACTTGATTACATTTTGGAAAACGCTTCTGATGTCCTTTATAGGCTGAATAAATGCCATAAAAATGATTTTTCTACCACAAATTTTATACCTGTTCCAATCTATTCCAATATACTTACCCAAAAAGCTCAGATATCACAAATTTTATTTGGGATTATAAATCCCACAGAATACAAAGGGCTCATCTGAATAAACCCAAAGTAGTAGGGGGATTAGCACTCCCCAACTTTATGTATTACTACTAGTCTGTAAATATCAGAAACATGATCCAATTGCTGGATAACTCTCCCCAGCAACCGGATTGGACGATTATGGAGAAAGAGGATTGCTCTCCTTATAATATTGGAGCAATCCTTCTCTCTCTAACATCGACGAATAATACAAATTACAACAATAATCCAATTATATACAGTACAATTAGAATTTGGAAACAAATAAAACACAATTTAAAATTAAGAAATTTATCTCTCTTATCTCCTATCAGTAAAAACCCCTCATTTAAACCTTCAACTATAGATAAAGCATTTATACAATGGGAAAGAGCTGGAATTAAAATCTTCGGAGATGCGTATGAATTGGGAAAACTATTATCATTTAAACAAATACAACTAAAATACAATTTGGGAAACAATCAGTATTTTAAATATTTCCAAATCTGCGATTATCTGAAAAAATACGCACAAGACTATCGCCATATTCATCCAGACTTACTGGAAGAAGTAATGAATACAAAGGCAGAATCAGCAAACCTAATATCATATATATATAATATTATTCTAAATGCAGAAATACCAACAACAGAAGGTATCAGGAGAGACTGGGGAAAATAATTAAGTATAAACATTCCCAAAGAAAGGTGGGAAGAATATTTATTAAATGTGCATCAATGTGCATGTACATTTAATACAATTAATGTAAGACGCACCTTAATACAATTTAAAATCTTACACAGATTATACTATTCAAAAACTAAAATAAGTAAACTTTTTCCCAACGTCTCACCTATATGTGATAAATGTCAATGTCAAGAAGCTAATATAGCGCACTCATTTGTCTTTTGTACAAAAACTCAAACATTTTGGACTGAAATTTTTGAAACTTTCACAAAAAATATTAAAAATAAAACTGACTCCAAAAGCTGACTGGATTATCTTCGGGATATCGGAAGATAGCCCTGAATTAAATGTGTTTCAAAAGACTCTATTTGAATATGGCTTAATAACTGGAAAAAAGCTAATTCTGGTAAAATTCTCCTATACCAACAGTTAATATGTGGATTTCACTACACTACACAATCACTACACTTGGAAGATAAGAGCAGGAAAATCAGACTGTTTCTATACGACGTGGTCTGCATTTATAAATCTACTACAAGGATAAGGTGCAAGAATACCTCAAAAAAGTACCGGTGTCAGGTCTTGGTAAAGAGAGAAGAAAAACTGTTGAGTTGGTAGATTCCTTTTGCAAGATGTTCATAATAAAGTAACTGGCTTTTCTTCTTCCTTTCTCTTTCTTTCCCTTTTTCTTTTTTTTTCCTCTCCAGGGTCTATCTCTTAATCTCTCCGGTCTCTAACTCTTCAAGGGTTTCCTTTCCCTCTGTCACGCTTTTGCACTTTCACATCTCTTTTTCACTCTTCTACTTTCTTTGCTGTTTTTTCTCTCTCTTTTCACTCTTTTTTAAAGCCTCAAAAAAATTAAGGGGTACAATGACTGTAATACAATATAAGGGATGTACACTGATGTAACTTACGGTACCTCTAATAAATAAAGATATATTTTTTAAAAATAAAAATTAAAGAAGTCAATGTTGATACCGCTGGGGTGTAGACTACCCAAGCGAAATACCCAGCTTGTCTCATCACTACATTTACTGCTGGCTCAAGATATGAGATTTCGAGTGATCTGTGCAAGGCATTCATTGATGCTGGAATTCCACTTGATATTGTGGGTAAATTGATTGTAATCTCAGCTCTCCTTTTCCATTCACCCCCAGTAACCTCATCTTCTGAGAATTAAAAGTTAATATTTATGTCTCCCTTACCAGAAGACCTCAATGGATTATTAAGGTTGCCATGAGCAGTTAGAATAATAAAAATTAACAAAAAATATATAATTAAACGCACATCAAAAACAAGGGAATTAAAAGAATCAAATACTCATTTTATAATTCTCTGATTAATTTCCAGTCAAAAGAGAGGAGTCCAGTGAAGGAGTGGGCTGGCAGCTGTTAATCAACATGCCCCTGAATGTCAACAGGCACCATTAGTTTGGGACGAACTTTATCAACACATGACTGTGCATCATGTGTTGATAATGTTCCTCCCAAACTAATGACATCAGAAGCCAAAGTATTGTGTATAATATTAATGAACTTGTTCATTTTTTCTTGTTGTTTTGTATCAAAGTTTCTTCAATAACCCTTTGAACTGGCAAGTGCCCAGATATGATTGAATGCTTATCCAAATGGAAGGATTTTTTGCTAAGTGCTATTGTGTTTTGCAGTAATTGGTTGTGCTGTTAACCATTAGAAAAAATGCTACTGATTTATGATTTTCAGTTATTGGAAACCTTAAAACGGGGATAAATTGGGTATCTCCTGAAAGCAGCAATGGGGATTGAGGTTCATCGTAATTCTTGCCGCCAATAAATACCTTTTGTCGTCTCGATGTTCAGTTGCATTTTTATTCAATAGGCAAGCATTCACCAAATATGAGTGAATTCAATTCATATTATGATTAATTATCAAGCTTTACTCCTTCCTTTTGTTCTACTTTTTAGGAATCTTTCAGCTTGAGACAAAGTTTGTACAATAGATCTTTTTTTGAGCCATCTTCTGATGGTGAATTGCCTGCACTTTTCCCATTGTTATCATGAACCACATACTGTACGAATTAGGAGCTTGAGTAGACTGTTTGTCCCCTGAAGCCAGATTCACCATTCAATGATATCCTAGCTGATCTTCTTCCTCAAATTCAAATTTCCTTTCCAATCCTTTATCCCTTGATTCTTTTAATGTCCAGAGATCTACTAGCCTTGGGTTTGAACACAGTGATTGCCAAAGCAATCAGTGTCCTCTGTAGTAAAGAATTTTGAAGATTCATTAAAGTCTAAATTAAGAAAATTCTAACTTCACTTTTAAATGGCTTACCAACGACTTTGATTCTGTGAGTTCTAATTCTAGGCTCTTTCAGCAGCGAAACATCCTCTTGGCCACCACCCTGTCAAGTCTACATTTCAATGAGACCACCTTTGACTTTTACAAATTCTACATAATGGAGCCCTGGTTGATTCAATCTCTTCCCATCTGACAGACCTAACATTGCCTGGAATCAGTCTGGTGAATCTTTGCTGCAATGCCTCAAAAGAAAGTATACCCTTTTTATATAAGGAGACCAAATTGTACACAGTGCTCCTGGTCTGGTTTTACAAGTCCCTGTACAATTATTCTAATCAGATTAACAGAAATCTTATTCACATTTGGGGAGGCATTTTAATAGTAACACTCCCATATTATATAATCCTTTTACACAAGACTGACGATATCAAAGAAATGTGAAGCTAAAATCTGATAGCCAATTGTCCAAGAGTTTGCCTTTCTTCACCACAATGCCATATGTAGAGATGTTGTTGCATCAATTCAATCATTGATTAAAAGAAAGAAAATTCTTGCATTGCCATGCCAAAGTGTTGAATGCTTCATGTGGTGAATTTTTTTGCAATGTATTGATTTTATAGGCTGAAGAGTAATAAAGGTCATCGGGTGCAAGTCCATATAAAGGTTTTCTATTCATCCTTCTGGATGTGTGGCTGCATCAAAGTGATATGTTTCTCCTCATCCCACTCCTGAATATTAAGATGATATTTCCATACTTTGATATCAATAAAAGTTAGGATCTATTTGCCTAGCACTGACACTCATGCCTTTCAAGCAAAAGGTTATGGGTTCAATTCCTTCTCATTGGATATCAGTGCAAATTTTACACTGATGATCCTGAGCAGTATGAAGGGAGTGTTTCACTGTCAGAATCATAGAGCTAACAAGTATGTAGTTAACAGCTGAGGAAACAAACCCTTCAGCTCAATGTATCCATGCTGATCAAGTTGTCATTCTGGCATTGTTCCATCTGCTTGCATTTGGTCCACATCCCTCCAAACCCTTTTCATCCATATATCTGACAAAATGTATTTTTAAAGTCATAATTGCATCCACATCTCGGGTTTCCTCTGGCATATCATTTGAGATACAGACCACCCTCTGAGTGAAAATGTTACCTTTGAGGTCCCTCTTAAATCTTTCCCCTCTCAGCCAACGACTATGCCCTCCAGTTTTACAATCCTCTATTCTGGGAAAAAGACTCTGGGCAATTACTTTTCTATGGCCCTCATAATTCTGTATACTTCAATGAGGTCACTTCTCAGCCTCCTACGCTTCTTAGCCTGCACATTAATCTAAGATCTGTATGCCCATTCAGTTGATTGTAACAACATTCCATGGTGCTATTTGGTAAAGAGCAGAGGAGTTGTCTTGGCTTGCACCACATAAGACATAATTTATCTCCTTGACCTTTGTGGAAGCTTGCCATCTTAAAACTGGTTGAGGCATTCCCTCTCCATTACAACAAATTGCACTGTAAAAATTAAATAAGTGGATGATGATATATCTAGAGTGTCATGAGGTGCTATAAAATGGATTTTTTTTTTCTTCTGAAATATGTTGACCTCCCAGACTGCATAGGAAATATATCTCTGAACGATGTTCTACTTCTCTTTCAGAGTATTGGTGCACAGCACAGAGCCTAATAGCTCCGTTTTGGGGAAAATATCTCTATCCAGCCCAAGGCCAGACATTTATTATTATGTAGAAAATGTGGTAATATATTTGTTTTGTTTAAGTGAGCACTGCAATACATTGTCGTTTGTCTAGAAAGTATTTAGACTTTGTGTTTTAGTATTTTTATGTAAAATATTTGAAACAATTTCAGGACAATATTTATCATACATCATTACATATTTTTCAGTTACACAAATATTATTGAATGTATAATTGCATGGGCAACTTCATAAATCTGATGCAATTACAATACTTTGAAGATTCTTTCTGCTTTCATAACTGGTCGAGGATAGCCAGGTATTTTAAATTTACTTTACAATTCATGCCTTGATTGCAGATCAAATTAGATGGTAATAATTTATTAGAAATTTGTTTTTAGTGTTTGCATATTAGTGGAGGCACTGTGCAAAACTTGATTTACATGTATTCCATCTCGTTTCCTGAAGTCATGAACCAGCTCCTTCATCTTGCTGACAATGAGAGAGGTTATTGTCTTGACATTACGTTACTAGGGGATGAGGTTGTGTATACACCCCAGTCAGCATCAATGGTGCCGGTGGAGATAGTGGAGAGCATAAATATCAATTTGAAGTGACAGCCAAAAGAAACTCACCAATGCTTCTATTTCCTCAGAAGACTAATGAAGTTCGACATCTCTCCAATGAATCTTACCAGCTACAGATGTTCCATAGAAGGCATCCTATGGAGATGCATCACAGCTTGATTTGGCAACAATTCTGCTCAAGACGGTAAGAAATTTCAGAAAGCTGTGGATGCAGCCCTTGTCATCATAAAAACAGTCCTGCCAGTCCTGCCTCCTCCGCCCCTCTCCCCCCACCCCTGCCCCCCCCCCCCCCCTACCATTCATGCTGCCTCAGGAAAGTGGCCAACATAATCAAGGGCCGTTTATGCACTGGTCATTCCCTCATCCCCATTTCGTCAGACGGAAAATACAGAAGCCAAAATGTACCACCAGACTCAGGAACAGCTTCTTCACCGCTGTCGTCGCACTACTGGTGCATTCCCGACTCCCAATCTGCCTCACTGCCACGGGTTTTTTTTATTAGCACTTTCTCTGTGGTGCAACACCACATTTGCACTCTGGATGGTCGTAACTTGCTGGAACTAGCAACAAAGCTGGTCTTATTAAGCCTAATTGTTTTTTCAGCTATGTGACTAAGTCCAATAACATCCTGCAAGACTGCAGCTTCAGTCTTCAACAGAGATCATTCCAGGCAATAAGTGGCGTGAGAGGGCAGCAATCCTGCTCTTAACAAACAAAGCAAACTTGTTAACAACCAGAAACATGTAATGGCAATTATGAAATCCCGCTACAACTAAATTGGTAATTACAGGCATAATTAGTTGCTAATTAGTGAAAAGGATGCAGTGAGTTACATCGTGTGATCAGCTGCTCATTTGCCTCCGTACAGGGTCTGACTCTGTACTTAGCTGAGAATTATGATTTATTGCAAATAAATCATAAATTTATTGAAGACTTTACAAAATGAATTTGCAACAATTATTTTTTATATATGTGATATTTAAAAAAATGATTTTGAAAGCAATGTTAGAGACATTAAGCATACATTGGTAAAATTCAAATATTATAAAATAATTTACATGGCAGTATATTGGCATTGTTCCTCTCTAAAAATGCATTGTTATTAATAGTCCAAGTTGACAGTTTTTACTGTAAATACTTTAAAGTGACCCCCAAACCTGTGGTGTTTCATGTTCGCTGCCTGGGGCTACAAATATTTCACAATCTTACATATCGGAGGAGAAGTTAAAGTTAGGACAGTTGATGTCCTGCGGCATTGTTCAATACCAAAGCAAAAATTATAGGGAAGATTTTTCTGTCCTTGAACCTGGAGCTATTGGCTTCACCTTGTCATCCTACTAGTTTCACTGTAGTCCTGCTTAGTTTTAAAGTTCAAATCCCCTTATATAATATTTTCCACAGCCAGTAATGGACCACTTTTCCTTGATCATCGGTGCTGGCTTTGATTTATTCTTCTCATACCTTTCATACATTTGTTCTTTGTACCTTTTCATACCACTAGTTTCCCTCTCTCCTGACTCTCAGTCAAGTGATGACGCCATAGGGTGTGGCAGCCTCGCCTGCAGCTGTTCGTTTTTCACCCCTTTTTTTAATTTTTAGTGTGTTAAAAGTTTTGTTCTGGAGGCCTTTTAGTCTTTTTATGTGGGGGGGTGGGTGGGGGGGAGAGGGGGAAACCGTTTTTCCAGTCCTTACTCTGAGCCGCATCTTCGCCCCATCCTCACGGCCTATCACCTGGATTGGCGCGGTCATTCCTGCCGGAGACCGCCCAGAGCTTCGAGCTGCAGCTTCAGCAGCAGTGCAGCACTGAGGTACCATTGTGGAGTGGGGTGATGCCTTACCCGGGTCGCCATGTGGAGATCCGGAGTGCTGTCCAATATTTTCATACTAAATATCTGACTAAAAACTTCCACAGTACATAGTTTTTAAGTCAGATATTTAGTATGAATATATTGATCATGGATAGACAATTACACAAAATATGGATAATTTAGATGTTCTTATGGCATGATTGTGCAAAAATAATGATTTTAATTATCTTGAGAGTGGATGTTTGTGGCATTTGAACACATGTCTGTGTAAAACGGCCCTTGCCTGTTGCAGTGTTATAAACCAACAGAATAAAATTTATGGGAATTAAACATTCAATTCCTTCAATTTGGCATAGAAATTCATGACAAAATGAGATTTAAAAATCATGTTTTATTGTGAATTCTTGTGTGAATGGGATCAGTTTGTTATTTGGATACTTTGGCTATTTAAACATTAATGTTTAGCCTTTTCATAAGAATGGGATAGATGTTTAGATCTAGTAATTAAATTAGATTAATGTGTTGTGTTGGTTTGATAACACTGATGAGTATGATATTTTGTTGGGTATTTACTATTTGTTTTAACGTTTAACTTGTGTTAGGCATTTTGTTGAACAGAATAATTTCTACTATATTTTTCTAAAAGTGCAAATAAAAACTTTTTTCTTCTTAATGCTGTTCAGTGGTTTATTTCTTTACATTCTTTAGATGCCCCCGAAGAAGAAATGCAAAATTGTCAATCCAAATGCCCAGCCTGGCATAGCTAGAGCTCACCTTGAAGTGAATTTCTCTGTCATGCCTGAGTCTAAGAGGGATCTTAAAAATGGACATTTGTACTTGTATAGCTCCTTTGGAAAAAATTGATCTGAATGGGAAAGTAGTGGGCAGAAAGGCATGCCATGCGTGGTTTGAAGAGCAAAAACTTGTAGTTTACAATGCTAAAATTGAAAAGTTGAGGGAAAACAAGGCGTACAGAGTTGCTTATTGGTTGCAGTGTGAGGATTATGATGATGCTGCTGATTATGATATGCCAATGTACCAGCTAGCAGTCTTCTCTGTTGAAGACTTGGTCTTTTGCTTGAAATTGTAATTTATTTACCTGTCTGTTACGGACTTACAGCATATAATACAATAATATTAAAGTTCTGATCTTGAAAATATCGCATTTTTGAATTTTCAAGGCAGTCTTGGTGTTTATTACTATTTCCGTCACAACGGTTAATTTTGCAATTAGCTACTTAATTAGGTAATTAACTAATTATATACTTTAATTTCAGGTCATCCAAGTAAGATGTATCATATTTGTTTCAGAATGCTTCAATCTATAATAACTAAACATTTCATTCAGTTCCCTTAATTTTTAAGAAAGTTATGGGCTTTTATGTCAATTGACTGTCCTCGATCACAGCTTTTGTGTTGTTAAACGAAAAGCAATTAGGGAACAAGATGCTAATTTTGGAGTATGAAAATGACGATAACTTTTGTAATACTGAAGATATGAAGGTGAATTCGGTATCAAATTAAGTTCTATTTATGCTTTATCTGATGGGATAAATTATAGGCTTGATTTTTAACCTCAAAATTTTGTAACATCCCTACAATGTGAGCCACAACATGTGTGAACCGGTGAAGAAGGGTTCATTGGTGCAGACCAACGGCATTGGCGCCTAGTTTTAAAGTGAAATGATACGAAGTGCTGGAGTATCTTAGCAAACTGAATCAGACTAAAGAAGAATCCCAAGGTCAACTATCCATGTTCATCAGTGATGCTGCCTGACCCGCTGTTGTTCCAGCACTTTCTCTTTTGTTTATTAACCATCAGCTGCAGTTCTTTGTTTCAAGGAAATACAATAATAATACTTTTCTCGTTATAACAAACAATCGGCAATCATTGACATTATAATGATGGCTTACTGTACTTCTCTAGTTCTGTATTTCAAATATATATTTTGATATGTTGTCAGGTTTGTCTCTGAGTATTATCAATTATATTTATTTGAAATTTTGCCAGTGGTTTCCCTCGTTTCTTTGCTGAATTATTTTGCATTTCTCTCATTACCTGATTCAATTCACATTTGTTTACTTATTGAACTCTGTATGCATCTTCTGCCTCAGTTGTGCAATGAATCCAACATATACTGAAGCTGAAGTTCAGGACCTCCACAAAGTAAACTGGGGAATTCTGTACCGTCGCCGAATGAGTAAAAATAATGTGATTGAGGTTACACTTAGCCTTGATTTAGCAATGGATTGTAACCTGGCTCTCATTCTGAAACTCACTATTGATTTTTATTTAAGATCATAGCATGGCAAATATAATGAACTTTATATAACAATGTATAGCTTACTCCTTTTGCCATTTATATATCCAACTAAACGGAATTTATAGCGCTATTTCCATCGTAAAACAATAATGTGTTTACTGTACATTGTAAATTATGTAATTAAAAAGGCATCGTGCAATGTGGAACACGCAGCAGTGTTGTGTCTATCACTGGCAAAGGAGCAAAGGAGACCAAGGCATGATCTTGTGGCATATAAAATTATGAGATGCCTTGGCCAAGTAAATAAGAAGGATCGCTTTCTGGTTAGAAGGAAGGCTTTGACCAGCGGAGATCGATTTCAAGTAACAGTTAGAAAGATTCGAGGGTGTGTTGAGGAGGTTTCCTTTATAGAAACATAGAAACATAGAAAATAGGTGCAGGAGGAGGCCATTTGGCCCTTCGAGCAAGCACTGCCATTCATTGTGATCATGGCTGATCGTCTGCTATCAATAACCCGTGCCTGCCTTCTCCCATATCCCTTGACTCCACTAGCCCCTAGAGCTCTATCCAACTCTATCCCAGGCAATGGTGCTTTCCCCCTGACAGGGTGGTTGTGGCAGAATATTTGAAGATGCATGAGTTACAAGCTGACTAAAGGTGGTAAGTGGCATTAGGCTGGAGAGCTCTTTTGTGGCCAGCACTCACAAATGGTTGAGTGCCCAATTTCCACATCCCAGCCTTTATGCTTATTTATTCCTTCAAGCCTCCCTTTGTACGGGGAGTGTGAGGTCAATGTGTTCATGCACCAATTTGGTCCTGCACTGTACTGCCCACTTAATCATTATCATCTCTCTGACATCTGCAACTCAAATAGGTGAACTCAACACTTCAGCCTCTCCAGCCCTTGCCAAAGATTCACCATCCTTTGGGTATAGAAATATCTCCTCATTTTAATCCTCTTTTCCTGAGACTGTAATGCGTGATGTTAGATTCTATAGCCAGGGGGAACATTTTCCTTGCATCCATTCTGTGGGGCTCTGTTAGGAATTTGCACATTTCCTCCTCTTATTTTTCTGAACTCCAGGGAATACTGGCATAGACCACTTAAACCCTCCTCAAACCGTACTCCAATCTAATACATCTGTGTTGCACTTTCTCTGACAAGTATATCCCTCATAGGAAAGCGATCAAAACTGCACACAGTACTCCACGTGCGGTCTCTAAATACAATATATACAATTGCAATAGGACTTCATTTTTTTATTTACATTTCCTCATAATAGAGGCTGAAATATCACCCCCACCCCCCAACCTTTCACTTGTTGCTCAAGGCAACATAGTTCCCTTTGAACATTGACTACTTCCCTTGCCATTTAACAAGTACCCAGTCATTCTGTTTTATGCATCAAAGTAAATACCTTCACATCTTTCCTCATTCTAGTCCATCTACCATCTATCGGCCCAGTCACACAGCTTGTCCGTATCTCATTGAGCAATAGAGAAACACAGCTTGCAAACAGGCCATTTGGCCCACCACATCCATGCTGACCAGTGGGCACTAATTCCATCTCACAGCACTTGACCCAAACTATTCAAGCGCTCATCTTGAGCATCTTCAACATTGTTAGTAACTCACTTCAATCACTCTCTCAGGCAATGTAATCCTGTACTCTCCATTCTCTGGGTGAAGAAGATCCCTGCATCCTCTTTATATTCTTCTCCATACCTTCCATCCTGCCTAGTTTACTGCCATCAGCCAATTTCGATATTTGGTTCCTCTATGATATGGATAGTGAATACTGGGGCCAAAACATTCGTCAAAGCCTGACAACCTGAGAAGCTTTGGTTTATCAGATTGTGGAAGAAAATTTGAATGACCCACAAATGTCGAGTGGAGCAGCTGGTAGAACTGCTACCTCACATGCCGGGAGACGCGGGTTTGATCCAGACCTCAGGTGCTGATAGTGTTCTCCCTGTGACTAGACTAGTTTCCTCCAGGTACTGCAGTTATCTCCCACATCCTAAAGATGTGGAACAAAAAGGACTGTGAAAAAAAGTGGGAAGAGGGAAGTAGCAAGAAGATGATTAAATGGCAAAAAAGAGCAAAAAAGCATGGTTCTAGAACGCACGGCCAATCTGTAGCTGAATCTGAAATCACCAAAGAAAAATATTATGGATGCTGTAAATCTGAAAAGAAAAAAGGAAAAAATAGATGTGAGTTTCCGGGACTGTTTTTGGAGAAGAGAGGGCTGAAGGGAGATTTGAGAGATGTATATAAAAGAATGAGGCATTTGGAGGTTGGGCATAATGGGGTGTTCCCTTTAGTGGAGAGGTTGAGGACAGAAGGTTATAAATATAAAATTAAGTAATTAAAACAAATCTTCACTGTGCAGTATTTGATTAGAATCTGAATGCATTGCCCGCAAGGTGAGAGATGTAGGTTCCATTATGTCTTTCAGGAGGGAAATGGACCAATATATGGTGAGGAAAAATTTGTGAAGGGCCAAAAATATTGAGAGAGTCATTTCAGATGCAATGGGCTGATTGATTTTCCTTTGTGTTGGAACACATTCTGTGATTCCATGAATGGTGGAACTGGTGATTATCTGAAATTATTGTTAAAGTCCAGAAGTCTGTAACATGTACAATTTGAGGGTGAACCATTCATTCTGCAAAGAATCTGAACTTCTGGTAACTTTTCATTCTCCACTTCCACCCACTCCTACTCTACCCTTCACCTCCTATATTGCTCCATCAAAATCAAACGTGAGCTTTTGTCAGAAACATCTGGTAGGATGGCAGTGTCAGTTTCACTCTTGCTTCCCTGCCTTGCAAAAGGTAAGAACACAAATTTTAAAAAGTGGATGTAATTTCTGTAGATTAAAATCACATGGGTCAATGCATTGGCCAGTTTCTGCTGCATGTGCCGTTGATGTCCTTGAAATCATATTTTAATAAAAAATGTCAAAAGGATTTGACATGTTTCAAATTTTCCCTATATGTCTGCCACAAACATATATCTGATCTCTCCAATAAAATGGACTGAATTATTCGATTTACAGCATCCATTTATCTATATATAGGTGTATATAGATTTATCTGTAAAGTAATGTTAAGATTCTGTGCGATCTTTTTCCCTTTGTAATGGAATATGCTCAGTTGAGTTTATAATAGGAAGTCTCTTTGATTAAATTCATTACTATTTATTCATGTACTATAAAGTTTTATTTTGTTAGTTGCACTTCCCAAAGGTAATGGGTTGGGGTGACTCAGTGATCAATTAATTTCTCATGAGATATTAATTTGGATAATACCATATGCTGATCTTCACATCCCAGAACTGCTAGATATCTAATTTCTGATCTTAGTTCAACCAAATGTAGTGGGGCAGTAATGAACACGGATGGATGCTTAAAACACATCTGTGCCACCACAACATACTTTCAGAGCGATAGGATGATAGAATGGCCAAAATAGTCTGAATGGCCTATCACTATAGTCTGTTCTGCAAACCTTTTGTAAGAAGATTGATTCAAACTTTCTGATTCCAAATGTTTTGAGGCTACAAGGCATGACTTAGGCATACTATGACAAAAATAAATGGTGTTTCTGGTTTTAATAAAGCTCACTAAACAACATCGCTGTAAAGGAGAAACAGTAGAAGCTACTTCAGGAAACTATTGGTTCCAGTACAGTGAGAATGAATAGCCAAAGGTTGAGTGAATTATACTGAATCCTGTTCATAGCATTCCTAGGCTTTCAACGTGCCACTCCCAATCAATGGCTTATGTTTGAATGTAGAGCACCTATAAGTTATGGACTGGTAATTAATTATAAAGTGGACATACTTTTTAATTGCAGAGTGCAATGGAAACATGCCTATGATCTCAGCTGCTGCTTACAGCTATATTTGTTGGATATATTTTCCATCATTGGAGTCTTTAATAAATGGAATTTCCAATAAAGTAAATTAATCAAAAATTCTTGTGGAACATTGAGAATAGTATGGATCAAAGGTGGCCACAATTGGAGGTTTCAAATTGTCATGCTCAAAAATGTGAAAACTGCTCCAATCTGTCCAATCTCCAGGGGGCACCGTCCAGTTGGTATGGCTGCCCAGCCTGCAGCTGTCTGTTTTTTAACTTCTTTTATTTTTAGTGCGTTTTAGTGTTTGTTTTTGGAGCCATAGCCTTTCTTATGTGGGGGGTGGGGGGGGGGGGGGGGGGAAGGGGGAAACTACTTTTCCTGGTCCCTACCTGGTCGGAGAGGCAGCTTTTCTCCGGGCTGCACCGTCGACCCGTCCTCGCGGCCTACCAGCGGGCCTGGAGCGGCGTTTCCTGAGGGGGCCACCCAGAACCTCGGCTTCGGCAGCGGCTCGGCGCTGGAACACCATCGGGGAGCGGAGCGGGCGATACCTTGCCTGGGTCACCGCGCTGGAGCTGCAGAATGCTGAGACCGCAGGTGAACATCGCGGAGCTGCGGGACTGTGGGGCGGCCAGCTGCGGGCGGCAGTGCTGAACTTTTACATCGGGAGCCTGGGATCTCTCGGCGAGATCGTCAGTTGTGGAGCTCCATCCAGCGCGGCCTCGTCAGCTTCGGAAGCCAAGGACTCCGGTAGGGAAGCGGCCGTTCCAGGTGTCCCAAGCCGCTGTGAGGACTCTCCCGACGCCGGAACACCAACACCTAGCGAGAAGGCCTAAAACATCGGGCCGCCGTAGCGCCGACTGCGGAGGCCTCAATAGGCCTGACTGGGTGGACTTGGGGATGGGACTGGACTTTGTGCCTTCCCCCACAGTGGGAACAATTGTGGGGGGATGTTTTTATGTTCATTGTTAATTCTTTAGTGTTGTGTCTTATCTTTATTTGTGTGCTGCATGGCAAGTCAAATTTCACTACACCAATTGGTGTATGTGACAATAAATGTCCTTTGTCCTTTGTCCTTTGTCCTTTGTATTTCATGAGGGGGATGAGATGGTGGAGGATTTGGCCCTCATAGGCCAGCATTTGTTTTCTAAGGGATGGAGAATTCTGTTGGAACTGGTTCTTAATGAGATCACAAACTAAATTAATGAATGGCATTTTGGTCTCATTTTATGAGGTACACATGAACCGAATAATGAATAAACCTAAACCTAAAAATAAACTCTACGGAAATAGTGAAAACACTCATCCCTATTGGGATACCAATACTCATCCAGTCAGCCAGCAACTCCAGAAAGAGAAACAGAGTTTGTGTTTTTAAGTAACCAACATGCTACCTAACCTGCTAAGTGCATCCAGCATTTTTTTAAATTAAATTGCTGATTTCAATCACCTGTTGTTTTATTAAAAATGTAATCCAAAAAATTAACTAAATCTCTCCTCATGCTACAATTTACTATCCTGGAACCAATCCATACTGTAATGTTGCAAATATGTTCTTTTTTTATACAAGGAGATCAACACTGTACCAAGTTATCCAGGTGGTCAACAATCTAGTCAGACACATTGGAGTTGGAACGAATGATAGGTAATCTTCCTGAAACATATTGTCACGGGGATTGACTGGAAAAAGTTGAATATTGTCATAGAAATTTGTAGTAGAAAGTAGAAACCTGGCAGAATCTAAAATTAGGGGACAACGTTTCAGAACAACGAGTTAGAAGGAAATAATGAGAATGTTTTTTTGCCTGAGGATAATGAATCTTTCAAATTCTTTATTCTAGAAAGCTGCAGATGCAGAGTCATTGAATACATCCCAGGCTGAGATAAATGTTTTGGCAATGGAGGAGTCAAGGTCACTAAGAAATGGGTAGAATAGACAATCTCTTAACAACCTCTTATCTGTTACAGCAATAATAATTCATAGGGATCCTGGTATAAATCCTCACCAGTTCTTTTCATGTACAGTATGATGTTTGCTTCTTTCTCTCCAACACCAATGGGTGCTAACTCGACACTTTGCCTGCTAGGATTATTGACCTATTCAATATTTGCCGCAGGCTTTACAGTAAAGGCTGAAAGAGAGTGGGAAAGTGGGGGCAGGATGCAGAATGTCAAGTTACACTCTGCCTTTTGAGGAGCAATCATTTCAAATGCAGGGCTGGAACAGACTAACATTAGCACAGGATTTAATGACATTTCCCTTTCCTTTAGCCTCAACCCTGTTTGATTTGTGAGATCATAGACACCAAAGAACTGTAAATCTCTGCCAGCATTTGTGAATCCTGCTTCTTACAGGTTTGTCAAGGGAAGCGGAGACAGGCGCCAGTAGCCGGGAACAATTATAAACTCGGAGCACATCTGTGTCATTCAAACTCACCTTGATAGTCAGCAATGCTAATCCACTGAGAGTCCGATTGAAAGTGTGATGAGATGAAGACCTCAGGTGGATGTGACACAGGGGGGAGCAGGAATAATGTGGCACTTCATAATTGATCATCTCTGTTCAAACAAAGGTGATTCATGAGAATTGATCTTTGGCCTCATTAGTTTACCACATAACAGCTGGGCAAAACATACTGTAACCCGTGTATATGCAACTATAACTCTGAATTTACCCTGAGGACCGAGGAAGCCCGAGGATGTATGCAATGAAACCTCTATGGCATTGGGTCTATGCCAACATGTGTGATGAGTCTGTGTACACAGCAATATAATTAATGCCACATTCTTTACTATCTTCAGTCTTATGCCGATCTACGCATGCAGCAATGACTCTAATTCCATGTTGTGTTCCCAGTAATGGATCTGAGGTCAATCTATACACATAGTAACAACTTTACTGCTGTCTATGTACATACTGTAACTGTAGTTTGATGCCACTCTGTATATGAAGCAGGAGATACATCACTGGTCTCTGTACCAAACAAGGGCTCTAGTGCCAATGTATGCATGGAGCCATGATTTTAATGCAATCTATATCTGCAGAATGACTGACTCCAGGCTATGCACTCATGGTTGGCTCTACTACTATT
Source organism: Raja brachyura (assembly GCA_963514005.1). The sequence continues at coordinate 30,022,798 of OY740795.1, read as the reverse complement.
CTATTTATATAATAATGACTCGAATTAGAATTAGAATTAGAATTAGAATGCTTTATTGTCATTGCATGTGTCACATACAACGAGATTACTGTGTCTCTCCATTTAAAAAAACTTCATACATTCACATACTCATACTTTTTTACACTCCCTCCCTCCCCAAACCCACCCACAGATTCACATTTACATAAATTAACACTGTCTCTCCCCCCCCCCCCCCCCCTTCCCCATAACCCGCTCCCGAGACAGAGTTCAGTTCCAAGATTGCTGATGGGTAAAAGCTGTTCTTGAGTCTGGCAGTGCGTGGCTTTAATATGTGGCAATATATATGTCATGCCAGTCTATTTGCCCAACAACGATTCTAATGTCAATTGATATATCCAACAATCTATCTATTTCCTGTCTATGCAATCAGCCATAGTTCAAATCCACTACATTTCATAATTGCTGCCTTTCAAACCTGACAGTCGTAGTGTGATAAAATGTAGAAACAGGCCCTTTCGTCCAACATGTCCAAAAGCCATTATTGACCATGTTATCATTTGCCCTTCTTAGTTGACCAGAATATATGCCCAAACAGGATCTGACAACAGTGTCAGGTAGAGTAGGTTGGGAGCTATTCCTTGGAGCGCAGGAGGATGAGGGGTGATCTTATAGAGGAGTCTCTATAAGACACCGGCCAACATGTCCCAGCTACACTAGTACCTAGTCCCACCTGCCTGCACTTGGTCCAATAAATACATACATATAGCCCTCACTCAGAGGATGTCAAGAAAGGCTTGAGAGTAAAGATGAGTTTTATGTCTCGACTTAAAGGAGTCAATGGAGGGGGCAGTTCTGATGGGAAGAGGGATGCTGTTCCACAGTCTAGGAGCTGCAACCGCAAAGGCGCGGTCACCCCTGAGCTTATGCCTAGACCGCGGGATGTTCAGTAACCCCCAAGTTGGCTGATCTGAGGGACCTGGAGGTGGTTTGGTGGCTAAATAGACTTTTGATGTAGGTGGGGGCAAGTCCATTAAGGGCTTTGTAGATATAAAGGAGGATCTTGAAATTTATTCGGAACCGCACAGGGAGCCAGTGGAGAGAGACCAGGATCGGGGTGATGTGGTCCCTTTTTTCGGGTGCCTGTCAGGAGTCTCGCTGCGACGTTTTGGACCAGTTGCCGGCGAGACAGGGAAGATTGGCTGATGCCAGTGTAGAGGGAGTTGCAGTAATCTAGGCGGGAGGAGATAAATGTGTGGATGATCTTTTCGAGGTCATCAAACTGGAGGAATTGTTTTATTTTAGCTGTCGTCCGAAGCTCGCCCCTCATCCTCATAAGATCACCCCTCATCCTGCTGCACTCCAAAGAATAGAGACCCAGGCTACTCAACCTGAAAGTGTTGTCAGATCCTCCTTGGGCATATCTTCTGGACAACTGAGGAGAGAAAATGATAACAATGTCAATAATGGCTTTTGTTATGATCCGGGATAAGCGATAAATGCCAATAGCTGCAGTTTTTGACTGAGATAGTGATAATGCCTAAATAACTTCAAGGCAATGGCATCCACATAACCCTTATCCCAACTCCATCCTTTCCAAATGATGCCTTTGCGTATCAATTGCTGCAAACGCCAGCTTTGCCCTTGGTAATGAAATGTGTGCCAGAAGGTCTGTTTCTGATGGAATGTTGATCAGGTTGATCAAAAACGCTACACATCTTTAGATAACGCTGAAGGTGAGTACCATCTTGCTTCAATATTACCTTAAAAATGAACTCAGCACTGAACTAAGTGTCAGACTGGATTTCAGGACCATGCTTTAGCTCTCTCTCATCTACTTCATCGGAGACCTTTGAACTTTCTTAATCTGACTTTATTGGACTTCAATGTTATATCTTTGCATTAAATGTCGTGCCCTTTATCCTTTATTTTTGCACTGTGGATCCTTAATTGTATAGTCTTTCTTTTGACCGGATAGCACACAAACAAAAGCTTTTCATTGTATCTTGGTGCACATGATAATAATAAACCAAACTAAAACGGAATCATACAACCCAGGAAGGTAGCACGGTTGGTATCCATGCATCCTGATCAGTTTAGTCAATGTATAGTGAAATACACCCCACTGCCTCCGTTAAAGAGAGGACGATTGAACAGTTGCCTGCTTAAGATTCAATCAAGGCTGCAAACAATTTCTGATCTGGGAAGGGCACAAGAGAGCAAGTTACAGCTTTCGTTGGGTGACAGAAATAGATCAATGTTTTTAAAAAAGAGGTAAAATTGAAAGAAGGCAAGAAGGAGAAAATACAACTGTTTAAATTGAGGATCTTGTGAAACCATTTTCTTGGGAGTCACAACTGATCTCTTCCTTTGGCACCTTCTTACAGTTTAACTTTCCATAATTTGGCTCTATCAAAGGATAGTGTTTTGCTGCCAAATCTGTTGGCAGTTTTGCTAATTCATATCACTCAACTAAAGTAAAATATGTGGCTCTCTCAGAAGCCTTTGCTGATTAAAGGAAGAGTGTTTGGATCCCGTCCAAAATCCCCATAACAAACTAATCTGCAATCGTTGAAAGGTCAAGAATCCTGTGTCAGATTCTGAGATTAGTTTCCATTGAAATGCAAGACCTAATTGAAGAGTGAAGTGATTGTTGACCCAAGAGATCACAAGGAGCTTTTGGCAAAAGCCATGAGATAGCAATGGGCTTAAGCATTTGCTTTATTTGTCAATAAATTCATTTAAGCACAGGATGGAAAAGAAGAATTTCAGAAGCTTCTAATGAGGACTCAGCCAGTTGCAAGAACTGTAGGTTCTTTTCCCATGTAATCTTTATAGGTTCCCATCCAATAATTTTGAAAGCATCTTCCTTTGTAGGCAGTAACTTCAGGAGGATGAACATTTAACTCCTGATTGACCAATAAACACAAAAACTATCCAGCATGAAATGAGAGCAACAATGAAAACAAAAAAAAACACGTTGTGCGTTGAAGAAACTACAAGTCGTAGTGCTTTCCTTTCACAAGCAAAATTAATCCAAGAACACGTCAAGTCAAGTCAAATCAAGAGAGTTTATTGTCATGTGTCCCAGATAGGACAATTAAATTCTTGCTTGCTGCAGAACAACAGAGTATTAATACATAAATACATAACAGTTCAGTGTGTCTATATAGCATAGACCATATATATACACATAAATAAACAGATAAAGTGCAATAGGCTGTTATAGTTCAGAGTTTGTTTGATGGCGAGTTTAATAGTCTGATGGCTGTGGGGAAGCAGCTGTTCCTGAACCTGGTTGTTACAGTCTTCAGGTTCCTGTACCTTCTACCTGAAGGTAGTGGGGAGATGAGTGTATGGCCCGGATGGTGTGGGTCCTTGATGATGTTGGCAGCCTTTTTAAGGCAGCGACTGCGATATATCCCCTCGATGGACGGGAGCCGATGATGGACTGGGCAGTGTTTATCACTTTTTGTAGTCTTTTCCGCTCCAGGGCGCTCAAGTTTCCGAACCAAGCCACAATGCAACCAGTCAGTGTGCTCTCTACTGTGCACCTGTAGAAGTTAGAGAGAGTCCTCCTTGACAGACCAACTCTCCGTAATCTTCTCAGGAAGTAGAGGCGGTGATGTGCTTTCTTTATGATTGCATCAGTGTTCTCGGACCAGGAAAGATCTTCAAAGATATGTACGCCCGGGAATTTGAAGCTCTTGACCCTTTCTACCATCGACCCGTTGATATAAACGGGACTATGGGTCCCCATCCTACTCCTTCCAAAGTCCACAATCAGTTCCTTGGTTTTGCTGGTGTTGAGAGCCAGGTTGTTGTGCCAGGTTAGTCAATCAGTCAATCTCACTTCTATACTCTGACTCGTCACCATCAGTGATTTGTCCCACAACAGTGATGTCATCAGCGAACTTGATGATGGAGTTTCCTTCTCAAGAATGTTGAAAATCTGGCTGTTCAGGTAATGTCCATAGGCAGGAATAACATATCCAATAAGCTCTGATCTCTTCTGCATTAAACCATCAAATGTTCAGTGAGAGTTAATCCCACAGGACTCTTCAGATTAGGGTTTAGGGCTTTATTGTGAATTAACTGGCAATGGAAGCGATCACATGGGATGGGGAAGGGATTTGTGTCAATCAATTGTTATAGATATGGTTCTTTTGTTTTATAAAACGTGGGAATAGTGGCATGCCTGGGATGTTAGTGAAGGAACTGCGGTCTGGTCTGCTCAACCTGTACAAAAGAGGACCAGCATCAGAGTAAGTTGCATCCTGTGTTGGAGTGACAGCTGATTATATGGGAGCTGATGAAACAGTTTGTAAGGAATTTGAGCACAAAAGCTTTATCTGTTCACAGTACCATATTGTGGTTTGTACTATTATCACGTCATCCTATGTAAGATATGTCTTTGTTGTTTCTTGTAACATCTTATGTTATATTTTTTGTAATATTTTACATTAATTGCAATTAGGTTCAATAAACGTTGAAAATAAATTTTGTAGGCATTTATTAGAGGAACTATAATTTCATATCAAGCTTTCCAAAATAAAAAGAATAACACTGAACAATTGCAGTTAGAACAAGAAATTAGACAATTAGATTTAGAAAATGCCAAAGAACCAACTATAGATAAACATAATAAGATAACAATACTAAAACATAAATTAAATAAAATTTTATCGGACAGAATAATAAGATTATTTCAAATTACAAAACAAGAAAAGTTCGAATTTGGTGATAAACTGCATAAACTCTTAGCACGCCAACTGAGAAAGCGGGAAACAGAAAATACAATTGCTAAAATTAAATCAGACAAAGGAGAATTACTAACACTACCTAATGATATTAATAAAAGATTTGCTCAATTTTATCAACATTTATATACATCGAAAACCTCTGCAAATAATACTCAATTTACAAATTTCTCAGACAATTGTAATCTTCCAAAATTAAATATGGTGGAACAAGAGGGATTAGGAGCTCACTTCAGGAAATAGAAGAAACAATAAATTTGTTGAAGAATGGCAAAACGCCAGGACCAGATGGCTTTAGTAATGAATTCTATAAAAGATTCTACGAGATAATTTCTCCACGCCTGCAAGATTTATATATACCCGCTTTTAAAGAAAATAAACTACCAGAAACACTAACTGAGTCAACTATTACACCTATACCAAAAAAGGATAAAGATCTAGAAGACCCAGGCTCATATAGAGCCATAGCACTCCTAAATACACATCACGAAATATTAGCAAAGACCCTAGCGAGAAGATTGAGTAAATATGTTAGCAAACTAATAAACCCGGACCAAACAGGGTTTATACCAAAGAGATACTCATTTAACAATTTGAGACGGCTGTTTAATATAATGTACTCACGTAATACTGAAGAAGACCTAGCAATTATTTCATTGGATGCAGGAAAAGCCTTTGATCAAGTAGAATGGCAATATTTATTCAAAGTATTGCAAAAATTTAACATGGGAGATAACTTGTGGGTATCATGGGAAAAAATATTATACGATAAGCCGACGGCTAGAATACTGACTAATAATATATTATCCCCGAAATTTGAATTAGCAAGGGGCAATAGGCAGGGGTGCGCACTATCACCCCTGCTATTTGCACTACTGATAGAGCCTTTAGCGGAAAGTATAAGAAGTCATCCGAATATTCATTGATATAATAGCAAACACTCAAATAATAAAATCTCATTATATGCAGACGACATATTATTATATATTACAAATTCGCAAATTAGCATACCAAATATACTAAATTTAATAGAGGAATTTGGTTATTTTTCAAGATATAGAATAAACTGGAACAAAAACGAAATTAGGACGATAAAACCTCAGAAGCCGACACATCTGTTGAAATTCCCTTTTAGAATTGCAACAGAAAAAATTAAGTATTTGGGCATCCAAATCACTAGGAAATATAAATCATTACTCAACGCAAACTATATGCCTTTATTAAATAAATTAAATGGGTTGATTAAATTTTGGAAAACACTGCCGATGTCCTTAATAGGCAGAATAAATGTGATATAAATGATCATCTTACCATAAATACTGTACCTATTTCAATCAATACCAATATACTTACCAAAAAAGTTATTTAAAGAACTAGATTCTGATATTATAAACTTCGTATGGGATTATAAATCACACAGAATTCAAAGAAAACACTTTAAATCTAAAGAATCTGGGGGACTGACACTCCCTAACTTATTGTATTACTATTGGGCAGTGAATATTAAAAATATAATCTATTGGTTGGACAGTTCTGCCCAACAGGTAGATTGGATAAGAATGGAGAAAGAGGATTGTTCCCCTTATAATATAGGAGCGATCCTTCTTTCCCTGAATGAAACTGAACAATATAATATATAAGAAGAATCCAATTATTCACAGGATAATACGAATTTGGAAACAAATAAAATTAACTTTAGTGTTAAGAAAATTATCACTTCTTTCTCCAATAACCATATAACCATATAACCATATAACAATTACAGCACGGAAGCAGGCCATCTCGGCCCTTCAAGTCCGTGCCGAACAACTTTTTTCTCTTAGTCCCACCTGCCTGCACTCATACCATAACCCTCCATACCCTTCTCATCCATATGCCTATCCAATTTATTTTTAAATGATACCAACGAACCTGCCGCCACCACTTCCACTGGAAGCTCATTCCACACCGCTACCACTCTCTGAGTAAAGAAGTTCCCCCTCATGTTACCCCTAAACCTCTGTCCCTTAATTCTAAAGTCATGTCCTCGTGTTTGAATCATCCCTATTCTCAAAGGGAAAAGCTTGTCCACATTAACTCTGTCTATCCCTCTCATCATTTTAAAGACCTCTATCAAGTCCCCCCTTAACCTTCTGCGCTCCAGAGAATAAAGACCTAACTTATTTAACCTATCTCTGTAACTTAGCTGTTGAAACCCAGGCAACATTCTAGTAAATCTCCTCTGTACCCTCTCTATTTTGTTGACATCCTTCCTATAATTGGGTGACCAAAACTGCACACCATACTCCAGATTTGGTCTCACCAACGCCTTGTACAATTTTAACATTACATCCCAGCATCCCAGCAATAGCTAATAATCCCTCTTTCAAACCATCTATTATTGATAAAACGTTTACATTTGGGAAAGAATAGGAATTAAAATGATGGGAGATATGTATGAAATGGGAAAACTTTTATCATTCCAACAATTACAACTAAAATATAATTTGAAAAGTAATCAATATTTCAAATATCTTCAAATTCAAGATTATTTGAAAAAATATATACAAGGATATCAAACCCCAGATTTATTAGAGGAAGGAATGAATAGAAAGGCAGAATCAAGCAATTTAGTATCAAACTTATATAATATAATTCTAAATATAGAAACACCAACGACAGAGGCAATTAGAAGGGACTGGGAACAAGAGTTATTGATAAATATTCCGAACGATAGATGGGAAAAAAATCTATTATATGTAAATAAATGTTCAATTAATGTAAGAAATAACCTAATTCAATTAAAAATTTTATATAGATTATATTATTCGAAAACTAGACTGAATAAAATATTTTCAAACGTTTCCCCCATCTGTGACAAATGTGTAACTCAAAATGCCACTATAGCACATTCCTTTGTTTCTTGTACAAAACTACATAAATTTTGGAAATAAATGTTTGGAATTTTTACAAAACTATTTAACACAAAATTGAACCCCAATACAGAACTGATTATCTTTGGATCAATGGAAGAGGGAAGTAAACTAACTATATTCCAAGAAGCTTTTCTTAATTACGGTTTAATAACAGCAAAAAAACATATACTCAAATTTTGGAAAAACGCAACCACGCCAACATTCAAAATGTGGATTTCAAATATGTCAGAAATGCTACATCTTGAAGAAATGAGATTCCTCCTACTAGGCAAAGTAGACCAATTCTTAAAGACTTGGTCTCCTTTTATCAACTTTTTACAAGCATATGGTGCAACATAACATAACTTTAGAAATTAAATGGTTTAGAACCGGGTGATGGATGGGCAAAAATACGAAATAGGTAGATCTCTCCTAATCTCTCGTTTCTCTACTTTCTCCTTTTCTTTCAATCTTTTTAGCTTCTCATCTCTGTCCTTTATTTCTTTTGCTATCTGTTTCTACTCGCTTGTCTATCTATTCCGACTTTATTTATTTTTTCTCTCACTGTTCTATTATTATTAAATTAAAAATACGAAGTTGTACAAGAATGGAAATATGTATGTGTGTATGTATTAGGTACTCAAGTACCACACTATTGTACTTACTTCTAACAAAAATAAACAAAAACAAAAAATAAATAAATAAAAATAAGTTTTGTGTTGTGTTGCTCTGAGTTTTGCATAACTTCATGATATCGATTTATATTCAGGGTTGAATGGAGGGCGGAGGGCACTTTACCCCATTGCTTTGGAGGGCAATCTACACCATTCTTACTGTAGGTGTTTGCGTTATGATCCAATGTCTGCATGAACAATAAACCAAGGGAGAGGTTTTGCTAATGGAGTTGGTATGCAGTAAAACTCAGTGATCAGCATTCAGCTGTCACTGGCTCACAGCACTGATTCAGGGTAAATGTACAGAAGGATTGAAACAAAGGAAACCAAGCCATCTATAGGACCATGGTGATGGCTACATGAAGCGAAAATACTCTACGATACTGTGAGGACACAGTATTTATGAGTACCAAAGGTTTAGTATAAATTGATGTAATTAAAACAAAATTATAATGAACTTGACACATGGATATCCTGGTAATGGTGGTATAGGGATCATGGGGAGGCAGCTTAGATGAGGTCACCTTGGCATTATGTTCCGTTGTCTGAATGGTCTGTGCCAGCGTTGTACTTTTTTATGGGTACACAAAAGGCTGTAGAAATTCAGCGGGTGCTGCAGCATCTAAGGAGCGAAGGAGATAGGCAACGTTTCAGGCCGAAATCTTTCTTCAGACTACTTTTTTATGTTCCATGTTCTATGTATCTTGTCCGGTCTCATGTTTTGAACTCTTACCATCACTCATTTAGATGCATCCCACTTTCTGGATGTCCCTTTGCTCGTAAACATCCCACTACAATCAACTTTAGCAGGTTACTGTCTAAGACCATCAAAGTTGGCCTTGCCCCAATTTCAATACATAGCCTCACTGGATGAACCATCAGTAATGTCAACTCGGACTACTGTCGTGGCATTCTCCTTAATCAATAAAGCAACTACCCCTCCTCTTTTACCCCCACTGCCAACTCTCCTGTAGCACCTGTACCTTGGAATATTGAGCTGTCAGTCCTGTCCCTCCCTTAGCCAGGTTTCTGTAATATCCTCCCAGTAGTATGTACCTATCCTTGCCTAAGTTCATCCGCCTTACCTGTCAGGCATATCACATTGAAATAAATGCAACTTAAACCAACAATTCAGACTCTCACTCTGCTGTGATCCTGCCTATCCAGTCTACTGAACTTGTTTTCATCACTTTCCGTACTGACTTCCAGTCTCTTTTCTGTTGCACTCCTGTATTGGATCCCGTCCCCCTGCCAATCTAGTTTAAACCCACCTGAATAGTACTCACAAAAAAAACCTACCTGCCAGGATATTGGTTCCCCCCAGTTCAGGTGCAACCTGTCACTCTTGTACAGGTTGCTTCTTGCCCTGAAGAGATCCCAATCATGGTCCAAAAATCTGAATCCCTTCCTCTCTGCACCAAATCAATAGCCAATAATAGTACTGTCCTATTTTCCTGTTCTCATCCTGACTATCACGTGGCACCAGGAGCAATACAGCGATGAGTAACCTTGAGGTCCTGCTTTTTAACCTTGTGCCTAGCTCCTTGTATTCTGTCTGCAAAGCCTCATGACTTTTCCTATCAATGTTATTTGTGCCATGATAGACGATGACTTTCAGCTTCTCGCCCTGCACCTTTAGAGTGTTATGCAGCTACCCCAAGATACCCTGAACCCTGGCTCCGGGTAGGCAACACACATCAGTTGTCAAAAAGATTCCAACTCTATATTATTCACTGGGGAAATACATAAAATTCTCAATACGCTGCAAAGCGAAGTAAAATACTCGTTGCAGCATGTAGCCACATGAGTGGCAATGGTGTTTTGTTTAAAGATACGTGCAAACAGTACTGGCCATGACACTATTGAATGTACAGGCACTGAGAATGTATGAAGAGGTTTTGCACAGTTTTTTTTTATATATATGTATATATTCTGAATAAAGATAATTTTTGAAAAAAAATATGTGCCACATGTAATGGAAAAGTGAAAAGCAGCAAATGCTACAAATCTGAAATTAAAATAGAAACTGCTGGAGATACTCAGCAGGTCAGGCAGTATCTGTGAAGAGAGAAACAGAATAGTAAGATTAAACGAGAACTTACCTGTTCGAAGTTTGATCTTTATTTTTTGAGGAGTTACGATGAGGGATTACGTGAAGAAGCCCCGCCTGGCACTTGATCGGCATACTTTAAAGCAGCGGCATGAAAAACACAGAACCAATAGCCGGAGTAAGATAGTAAGGCCCAACATAGACTAGAACTACCAGATGATCATTTATATTATGAGGGTTGGGAGCGGAGGGCACGTAATCCCTCATCGTAACTCCTCATAAAATAAAGATCAAACTTCGAACAGGTAAGTTCTCGTTTAATCTTACTAATTTACTTCGGAGTCACGTGAGTGACTACGTGAAGATTTGAAAGCTCTGTGTTTTTTATGTCGTAGATTCATTCCATACGACACTCTGTTTAGTCAAAACAGTGGTGAGTAAATAGTATTTTAAAACATTGCTACAATTTATGTAATAAGTCTTTTAATCATAAAAAGAACAATAACCCCTCTATCGTAGGGGAAAATTTTACAAAAGAAAAATGTTAATGATATCAAAGATAACATAAATCGATAATATAAATCGATAATATAAAACAAAGCAAGCATTTAAAGAGAACCCAGTACTGCGTGTCCCAATCCTGGCACCGTGACAACAGGTTTATCGTAGAACTTTGAAAAAGTTTCTTCTCTACACCACCCTGCGGCCTCTAAAAATTTGATCGAGTGGTACGTCCTGTACCTTCGCCGCAGACGTAGCTGCCGCCCTAGTGGAGTTAGATTTAAACACATCAGTGTCTATTCCTGCTAGATCCAAAACCTGTTTTAACCATCTAGAAATGGTTTGAACTGAAACTTTTGTATGTGGTTGTTTGTGCGTTATAAATAATGCTGTCTCAGAACCTCTGAGATTTTTGGTCACTTCAATGTATTGAGTTAAATGCTTAACTACACACAATGTTTCATCGATAGGATATTCTTTAAACATTACCTTAGCTCCAGTTCTCCCCGATCTGCTTTGTTTGATCAGATCATAAACATAAAACACAATGTTATCTGCAGCCACATGCATGCAATCTAACCGTAACAATTGCAAAGTTTGTACTCTTTTAGCTGATACTAATGCCATTAACATTACTACCTTGAATGTTAACTTCTGCAAAGACATTGAAGTAATTGGAGTCCATTGCTTAAGCAAAGTGAGAACAATGCTAACATCCCAAATTTCTGTATATCTGGGCTTGGGAGGATTTTTATTAAAAATTCCTTTCATGAATTGGGATACTAACGGGTGAGACCCAACTGAATCTTGATCAGAAATTTGTCCTAAGTAGGACGAAAAAGCACTACGAGCACAATTAATGGCACTATAACTCAAATGCTCATTAAAATGTAACCCAGCAAGGAACTCCAATACATTTGAAATGTTTGCAGTATGATAAGATATCTTTGACTGTCTACAAAAGGCTTCCCATTTCCTTATATGCGACATATATTGTTTTTTAGTGCTATTCCTCCAAGCTGCACCTATAACATCCATGGTCCTGTTCGACAGTTCAAACTTGCAATGGTCTGGTCAGAACCTGCAGATTGAAAAATTCATATGATCATGCAATGGATGAACTTCTTTTGTTACTGGATGTGTCAACAAATTGTCGCAACTAGGAATCGTCATACATGGTTCAATCATCATTTTTAGCATCAATGGGAACCATGACTGCGTAGGCCAATTTGGCACCACCAAAATGCCTTTGTCAGCGTCTTGCGCTATTTTCTTGAGACATTGCCCAATCAGACAGAATGGGGGAAAAGCATAAAAGAACGTATTCCCCAAGTGTATCGAGAAAGCATCCACCGCTACTGCCCCTGGATCGTGTTCCCAAGACACGTATTTGGGCATTGGTGATTCAATCAAGATGCAAACAGATCAATGTCCGGCACTCCATACCGACTGACTATATTTTTGAAAATTTGTGGGTTTAACATCCATTCTGTATTGTCTTTAAATATTCGTGATCTTTTGTCTGCCACAACATTGTCTCTCCCTGGGAGATAAATAGCTGAAAGCCAAATATTTTTACCAATACACCAATGCCACATCTAGTTTACCAGATGATCACATGATATTGATCTTACTCCACCCATGTGATATATGCCACAGCTGTGGTATTGTCTATTTGTATTTGGACATGCAAATCCTTCATAGTAGAACAATAAGCTTTTAATCCATAATATGCTCCCAGTAACTCCAAATAATTTATACCATATGTTTGGAGCAATAAATCCTCTTGGACAGTCCATCTGCCCCCACAGCTGGTCTCATTATCCGTAGCCCCCCATCCGAGAGAATTTGCATCAGTTTGCAAAAACACTACTGGCTGCTGAACTAAAATGTTCTTAACAGCTTGTGGAATATTCTCAATCCACCAATGCAATTCTGATAAGGCACAGGCCTATCAAACTGGCCTGCTTACTGTATAAGCGCTTGAGTTTTTGCCCTTTGAAGATTTTGGTAATGCAGTGGACCAAATTCTACTGCTGGGAATGCTGCTACTAACTTCCCAATAACCTTAGCAACTTCTCGGATGGAGGGATAAGGTTTGTTAATCAGACTCTGACACAGATTTGTCAAATCAATAACTTTATCTATTGGTAAAGTTACTAACATGGTAACTGAATGAATCACAAACCCCAGATATTCAATGGTTTGGGATGGCTGTAACTTAGATTTTGTTGGATGAATCAGGAACCCCAGCCTTTCAAACAGACTTGTAGTTGCTGAGACTGATTTTTCAGCTGACTCCTGATTAGCATTGCCAATTAAAATGTCATCTAGATAAGCCATAACAATGTGTTTTTGTGCCCTTAGCAATGCAAGTGCTGGCTTCAACAATTTAGTGAACAGTCTAGGTGCTGAGCTTAATCCATTAAGTAATGCTTTGTATTGCCACAGCTGTCCCATCCACTTAAACTTTAAATACCTGCGAAAGTGATGATGAATTGGAACTGAATAATATGCATCCTTCAAATCTATTGTAGCCATATAACAACCTGTTGATACCAGCTGCATTGCAGTGTTGAAGGTGTCCATTTTAAAATATTTATACTGGACAAATGTATTCAATTGTGTGAGATCTAAAATGATTCTACAACCCCCATCTTTCTTTGGTCTGGGGAAAATATTTGACACAAATTGTTGTGGATCCTCTCCTGTTTTCTCGATAACTCCTTTCCTACACAAATTCTTAACCTCTTTATCAATTTGAATTTTTTCAAGAACAGAAAACATCAAAGTATGATTAGGCTTATTCTGTCCCAGTGGATCCATACCTTCTACAAAATCAATGGTAGATCCTAAAACAGTTTCTAATATAACACGATCAGATGTTATACTGTCCTATTCATTATAAAACATTCGGAGTCTACCACCAATCTGAGGTTCATCCAAAAATTCTTCTTTAATAGGATAACGTTTTTGTACCTCTCCAACCGGACGTAGTGATCTCCTTCTCCCAACAAATGGGTGCACATTCGGCTGTGCTGGTTGGTAATTCTTCCTTACCATACTCCTGCCTCGGCTTGTTCCAGCTCCAAAATCAAATCCCCTTCCCATTTGACCGGCTCTTCTCTGGCCAAAATTTAAGGGTTTCATAAGGCCAATAGTTTTTGCCTCTTCATCAATTTCTTTAATTTGTTTAGACAGATTTTCTCCGAACAAATAACCAGGAGCTTAAACATTGCTTGATCTGCACAACCCTGCAAATCTTGGATGTAAAATAGGCCGAATAGCAATCTTCCTCATACAATTTATCTCAAAAAATGAGTTGCAGAATAATGCCAACATATGCTTCTGAACTTTGGTCATTCCACAACCTTCCACTTGTCTTCCAAAGGCAGTGATGCAAGCCAAAATTAGTTTGAGGATTCTTTGAAATCGTATTCCCTGCGCCCGCATCATTGATGACATTGGCGCCCAAATAGCCGGATTCACCGTGAGGAACAATTAATAGGTGTTTTATACAAATCTGCTGTCTCAACCATAACAGCTTCTTGAAGCGGGTGAGAGACAATATAATTAATATTGACCGTCAGGTTTTCTTCCATGGCCTCACCGCCTCCTCCAGGTATAGCAAACTTTGTGCCACATCAGGCACACCTGGATCAACATATTTGTATTGTGGTGGGTACTCCTGACCGCAATCACCATTTTCAGGGTCTGTCTCATACAGCCCTGGTACTCCTGAAACTTGTTCAAAGGAGACTTCCTCCAGCCCAATCCCGGGCACTGGATTTTCAAATTCCCAATTCAAACTGGCACCATATTCATGATATGGAACCCCCTCAGGGGCTGCCTGGGAATATTCTGGGTTCTTAGACCCTTGGTTGATTATAGTTTGGAGCATTTTCTCCATTTGATCCATTCTGAGCCATAAGGCTTTCCTTTCTGGAGGATCTTCCAAATCGGATTCATCAGAAACCTCAGGCCTTTCAGCTTTTCTTTTACTTTTTTTTTTCTTCTTTTTTTTTAGGCACTGGGTTTTCCTCCAAAGTTTCTGTTTGTGGAGCAACCAAAGGCTCACTAACAGGTGTTTCAACGGCCACCGGTATCGGAAACGGCTCCGCAATAATTTGTTGTCCTGACTCTTCTCCACCCCGGGACGCACGTTTTACCCACGATTTTTTAACTTTCTCCATTTTAGTTTTACTCCTCCTGGTTTACCCACCAGCCTACGGAATTTTGAAAACGCCCTGGAAGTAAAATAATTTCACTAACCTGCGGGCCATTTCCTTACCGCTGTGTTGGAGCTGAGCACTCACGTGACTCTGAAGTAAAATTATAGTTTGAGTATAATGACCACTAATCGGAACAGAAATTTGGAACTGATGAAAGATTATTGACCTGAAACATAATTCTATTTCTCACTCGATAGATGCTGCCTTAACCTGCTGAGTATTCTATTTTTATTTAATAATTGTATTATGCAACCAATTGCTCCTCATCTGTGTTGTTCAGCATGGAATTTCCCAGAAATTCCAACAAGAGGGAAGAATAATAAAGTGCCTTGTTGTTTGCTGGAGTTAATAACTAATTCCCAAAATGTTACAGAGAGAAATATCAATACAATCTTTAGACTTGTATCCTTGTGTCAAACACAACGACTTTATTGAAGTTCCACCACAACAATTTGTGTCAAGAAAATCTACACAGATCTCAGCAATTGAAATCATGAATCACCTCTTTTCCAGTCAGTGGTTTTCAAAGCATTCTCAATTGACATTTTATTACATGTATTCAAGAATTCAAGTCCAATGCTAGATTACTGCTGCTTCAACAGGTATATTAAATGTGTGCTGCCGTTGGCATCACAATAAATATTCTCCTGGCTATGATAAAACCTATGAGACATGATTTGCTGTAGTTGTTTCCAGTTATTGTGCTGCAGGTGTAATCTTTAGTTACATCCTATCAACACGTTTGGCCAAATAAACAGGAATGGGCCACTCAACCTATCCAGCCTACTCCACCAGTGGAATTCCACAGCAACATTAATTGTTGGAAAGTTATTGGAATAATTGCCTGAAAATAATGGAATACGAATCATAGAAACATAGAAAAATAGGTGCAGGAGTAGGCCATTCAGCCCTTCGAGCCTGCACCGTCATTTAATATGATCATGGCTGATCATCCAACTCAGTATCCCGTACCTGCCTTCTCTCCATACCCCCTGATCACTTTAGCCACAAGAGCCACATCCAACTCCCTCTTGAATATAGCCAATGAACTGGCCTCAATGACCTTCTGTGGCAGAGAATTCCAGAGACTCACCACTCTCTGTGTAAAGAATGTTTTCCTCATCCCAGTCCTAAAGGAATTCCCCCTTATCCTTAGACTGTGACCCCTTGTTCTGGACTCCCCCAACATCGGGAACAATCTACCTGCATCTAGCTTGTCCAACCCCTTAAGAATTTTGTAAGTTTCTATAAGATCCCCCCTCAATCTTCTAAATTCCAGTGAGTACAAGCCAAGTCTATCCAGTCTTTCTTGTGTAATATTTTTTTATTTGAGGTAAACCGTTTACAATGTAAAACTTACTTTATAAACAAACACCTTAATTCAATATTACTACAAATAACATATCAATACTTAATATCTTCTATTTTTTGGAAATAAAGAAAAAGATATATAAAAGAGAAAAGAAAAAAGAGTAAATAAAAAAAAATAAATAAAAAAAAATAAATAAAAATTATTCTTCCCACATACTTCAATCGTAAATAAAAAGAAAATAAAAAGGGAAAATTTGAAAAACAAAAATATTACATATATATAAACAAAAACTAAAGTCATTATACGAAATACTATTTCATTCAGAAATATCTCTAATAAATGCACAATAATATCAATTATAAGTAAGTTATTCGCATCGGATCCATAGGGTGTCCGTCGAGCCGTGATCCCAAGAATAGCTACTTTTCTAAATACTGTATATATGGAGACCATATCGATTCAAAAGAATTATACCTGTCCAAAAGGACAAATCTAATTCTTTCCAAATTCAACGTCTCCAACATCTCTGCTTTCCACATTTTAATTGTTGGAGATAATGTTCCCTTCCAAAATTTAAGTATCATTTTTTTCCCTATTATTAAACAGTAATCAAAAAAATTTCTTTGATTAACCGTGAGTACCAAATTTGGCTCCGGGATTCCGAATATTATTAATTTTGGGTCTGGGTCGAGTTCAACCTTAAGAACTTCCGAAATAACTTTAAAAATTTCAATCCAATAATAATTCAACCGTGGACACGTTACCAAACTATGCATTAAATTTGCTTCAAGATTCTTACATTTATCACAAATAGAGGAGAGATTAGGAAAAATACTTTTTAATTTGGTTTTCGAGTAGTGTAATCTATATATAACTTTAAATTGTATCAGTGTATGTCTGGCATTCAAAGAACACCAATGTATTCTTTGTAAGCATTCTTCCCAAGTTTCTTTTGGTATAGGTAATCCGATTTCATTTTCCCATGCTTGACGATATGTTTCAGTTGTTGGGTTCTCTTTATCTAAAATAGTATTGTATATATAAGCTATAAGCTTATCCGTATTTGGATGTAAATTAAACAGCTCATCTAATAAGCCTGGTTCTTTTTTTTTATAGTCTTGTGTGTTACATTTAATAAAATCTCTAATTTGTAAATACCTAAAATGATGTTGTGAAGGTAATCCAAAAATATCTTGTAACTCTTCAAATAATAAAAAATTTCCATTTCTATAAAGGTGTCCTATCCTTTTAATTCCTAAATCCTCCCACAGTCTAAACCCCGCATCTAAGATTGAGGGTTTAAACAGTGGGTTATTCCTAATTGGTAACCTAAAAGAAAGATTATCCAGATATAGGGTCTTAACTATCTGTTTCCAAATACGCCTATTATTATGAATTATAGGGTTGTCCCTATAAGTCTTTTTTTGTACTTCCTTAGGTGCGAAAATAATCGACTCTATATTGAAAGGTGAACAGTCTTCCTTTTCCATTTTTAACCACATTGGTTCAACATCTATATTTACCCACCAAAAATTCATATTCTTAATCTGGACTGCCCAAAAGTAATATAGAAAATTTGGAAGTGCCAGCCCTCCATTTATCTTAGACTTACATAAGTGTTTTTTACTTATTCTATGACTTTTGTAATCCCAGACAAAATTATTAACTATAGTATCAATTTTTTTTAAAAAAACTTTTTGGGAGAAAAAAAGGAATTGCTTGAAATAAATATAACAATTGTGGTAAAAAAATCATCTTTATAGCATTAATCCTACCGATCATAGATATAGGGAGTGTTTTCCAATATAAAATGTTTTTTTTAAGTTTCTCTAATAATTGATAATAATTAGCTTTAATTAATAATTTATAGGATTTAGACACATTGACTCCTAAATATTTAAATTTATCTGTAACTATTTTTAATGGGTATTTTTGTAATATATTTACCGAGTCTATCCAGTCTTTCTTCATATGAAAGTCGCAACATCCCAGGAATCAGTCTGGTGAACCTTCTCTGAACCCCCTCTATGGCAAGAATGGCTTTCCTCAGATTTGGAGACCAAAACTGTACACAATACTCCAGGTGTAGTCTCACCAAAACCCTGTACAACTGCTGTAGAACCTCCCTGCTCCTATACTCAAATCCTTTCGCTATGAATGCTAACATACCATTTGCTTTCTTCACTGCCTGCTGCACCTACATGCCTACTTTCAATGACTGGTGTACCATGACACCCAGGTCTCGTTGCATCTCCCCTTTTTCCTAATCTGCCACCATTCAGCTAAGTCTATCCTCATGTTTTTGCCACCAAAGTGGATAACCTCACATTTATCCACATTATACTGCATCTGCCATGCATCTGCCCATTCACTCAGTCTGTCCAAATCACCCTGCAGCCTCCTAGCATCCTCCTCACAGCTAACACTGCCCCGCAGCTTCGTGTCATCCACAAACTTGGAGATGTTGCATTCAATTCCCTCGTCCAAATCATTAATGTATATTGCAAATAGCTGGGGACCCAGCACTGAGCCTTGCGGTACCCCACTACTCACTGCCTGCCATTCTGAAAAGGACCCATTTACTCCTACCCTTTGCTTCCTGTCTGCCAGCCAGTTCTCTATCCACATCAATATTGAACCACCAATACCGTGTGCTTTACGTTTATATACTAATCTCTTATGTGGGACCTTGTCAAAAGCCTTCTGAAAGTCCAGATATAACACATCCACTGGTTCTCCCTTACCCACTCTACTAGTTACATCCTCGAAAAATTCTATAAGATTCGTCAGACATGACTTACCTTTTGTAAATCCATGCTGACTTTGTCCAATGATTTCACCACTTTCCAAATGCGCTGCTATCCCATGTTTAATAACTGACTCTAGCAGTTTCCCCATTACCGATGTTAGACTAACTGGTCTGTAATTCTTCGCTTTCTCTCTCCCTCCTTTTTTAAAAAGTGGCGTTACATTAACTATCCTCCAATCCTCAGGAACTACTCCAGAATCTAAGGAGTTTTGAAAAATTCTCACTAATGCATCCACTATTTCCGTGGCTACCTCCTTAAGCACTTTGGGATGCAGACCATCTGGCCCTGGGGATTTATCGGCCTTTAATCCGTTCCATTTACCCAACACCACTTCCCGGCTAACCTGGATTTCACTCAGTTCCTCCATCTTATTTGACCTCCGATCCACTGCTATTTCCGGCAGATTATTTATGTCTTCCTTAGTGAAGACAGAACCAAAGTAGTTATTCAATTGGTCTGCCATGTCCTTGTTCCCCATGATCAATTCATCTGCATCTGACTGCAAGGGACCAATATTTGTTCTAACTAGTCTCTTTCTCTTCACATATCTATAAAGACTTTTGCAGTCAGTTTTTAAGTTCCCTGCCAGTTTCCTTTCATAATCTATTTTCTCTTTCCTAATTAAGCCCTTTGTCCTCCTCTGCTGGATTCTGAATTTCTCCCAGTCCTCTGGTAGGCTGCTTTTTTTGGGCAATTTGTATGCCTCATCTTTAGTTTTTATACTATCCCTGATTTCCCTTGTTATCCACGGATGCACCACCTTCCCTGATTTATTCTTTTTGCCAAACTGGTATGAACAATTTTTGTACTTCATCCATGCAGTCTTTAAATACGTTCCATTGCAACTCCACTGTCAACCTTTTAAGACTCACCTGCCAGTCTATCTTGGCCAATTCACGGCTCATACCTTCAAAGTTACCTTTGTTTAAGTTCAGAACCATTGTTTCTGACTTAATTATGATTTAATCAAAAATTAAATTGATCGAGAGAAGATTTAAGTACTTTTCTTGAATTGTAGCAAACTAAAAATTTAACCAGCTGACCTTGTGCAGAACCTGCCTCATTCTTGCGTTTTTGCAATAATTCAGGAAGTGTGCATCTTGCAGTATAAATGTTGCAACCTTCTGCTTTGGTTTAATATTTAGTAGATGCGTTTCAAGTATTTACAATTGAGTACTTGTGTGTTAATTGCCATTTTGGCTTTTGCCCAAAATAGCTTGTGTGTGCTCATTTGCTTAAACTATATGGTTCAAAATATTTGTTCAATGAGTTACATAAAGGGTCTGTCCCACTGACGCGACTTTTCAACGACTGTCTTTGACCTTCAAGCTCGTAGGCACTCGCCTGAAAAACCTCGAGCTGGATCGACCATCAGCGATGAAACCGTGAGCCGGATCGACTGTCTGCAGACACACACACACACACACACAGAGCAAAGGTGGGGCCAGGGAAAGTGGGGGAGCGCTGTCTGAAATTCACACCCACGATGAACAGGAAAGTAAAAGACGACTGGCACAGTTCAGTAAGTCCTTTAGAGAGCGCAGAGAGGAAGGGGTGGGGGGTTTAGGGAAGTGGAGAGAGGGGGAGAGAAGGGGGGAGAGAAGGGGAATATAGGGGGGAGAAGGGAGGGAGAAGGAGTGGAGACACTTTTAAGAAGCCAGATAATGTTTAATAAAGTTTAGCGGGCATTTAACATTACCGGTCGGGTTTACTGACCTTTTTTTTCTCAACGAGCTTTACCTTCGACTACCTTCAATTAACTTTGATTGGCCGACTACCTACAAATAGCAATATGACCTACTATGCCCTACTTCGACTAAACCCACGAGTAAAAAAATATCGATTTTTTCCATGGCGACCTTTTTTTACTCGCGGGCATTTTTCAGCATGTTGAAAAATATGCCGCGACCTAGCTGAGGCCTCAAGTACGCGGGGATTACTCTCGAGCATGAAGGAGAGTTACAAAGACCTCCTAGGACCTCGTGTCGACCCTGCTGCGAGTATGAGTTAAGGGCAAACTCGTCTGAACTCGCAAATTAACGTTTCGCCGTAGCTTAGACGTCTAAAAAAAAGGATAGGTTTAGAGTATGGGGTGATTGGTTTAGAGGAGTTCTGAGGAAGATTTTTTCACCTATGGGGTGATTGGAATCTGGAACACACTACCTGAGACATAGATACTCTCACAAGATTTAAGAAGTATCAAGATGAACACTTAAATGTCAAGGCATAGAAGGCTACAAATCAAGTGCTAGTACCATAGATGGGATTAGTGCAGATGATAGTTTGATGGGCAGCATGGAAATCATGGGCCAAATGGCCTGTTTCAGCAATGTATGTCTCTATAATTATCACTATAATGGAACAAAAGTATTAAGCAATGTACAAATGCACTTCAAAACCATGTGTACAATGTCAATTGTGATGCTTGATTTATTTGTTTTTCATACGGGGTACTGATTGAGGATGATCAGCCATGATGACAGTGAATGGTGGTGCTGGCTCGAAGGGCTGAATGGCCTACTACACCTATTGTCTATTGTCCATTGTCTATAATTCCTGTAATTGCAGAATGATATAAAATCACTTGCATCTGGTGCAGAGGGTTCAAAGGGAATTGGTGGACCTTTTTAAAGCTATGAAGTCTTCAACTTCAAGTTGTATGCATTTTAGGCAATAATGAATTACATGTATGTGCATTACATTTGCTTGCAACTGTAGCTGTTCATTCAGCTAGCTTGTAGACAAAAGAGGTGATATTTTAACCAGAGAAGGCAAATATCACTGCAAGTAGTTGCATAACAGGCAATATTTTGCATGCAGTTAAAACATTCACTGCTCTCAGCAAAGCCTTAGTGAACAGAGATTACCTGTTTGAGTTTAGTGATTAGATCCCATATAGCAAGCAAATCCATGTCCAATTTTAAGAATTAAAATTGTAGGTTGTTTAATTCCAATGTGCACCCAATAAAAAACAGGCCCAGGACAAATGTAAAGATGAAATTCTATGCTGAAAACCAAAACAAAAATGGAAACACTGGAAACCTGAAACAGGAACAAATATTGCTGTATTTATTCAGCATAATATGGTAAATTCTAACCTCTTTTGCAAACAACGTCTGCTTTCTCTGCTTCTATATCTGCATTGCCATTGTGGGAGATGTGTTAATCTCTTAGAAACTTAATTCTTTCAGACTGGAGCCCAATTATCTTTGTTATCTGTGCTGTCTAAATTTCAATAACCATTGACCAAAGTGGAAGTGGTTGGAAAGAGTGTTGGCATGTTGGCCTTCATAACAAGAGGGGTCAAGCCATTGAAGGAGTGCAGCGTAGGTTCACAAGGTTAATTCCCGGGATGGCGGGATTGTCATATGTTGATAGAATGGAGCGACTGGACTTGTACGCACTGGAATTTAGAAGGATGAGAGGGATCTTATTGAAACATATAAGATTATTAAGGGATTGGACATGCTAGAGGCAGGAAACATGTTCCAAATGTTGGGTGAGTCCAGAACGAGGGGCCACAGTTTAGGAATAAGGGGTAGGCCATTTAGAGTGGAGATGAGGAAAAACTTTCTCACCCAGAGAGTTGTGAATCTGTGGAATTCTCTGCCTCAGAAGGCAGTAGCAGATAGATTTATGAGGTTGTCTAATATAGATTTGTCAACTAATCCATAGCTTCCTGGATTTGGAACATAGCTTCCTGGAATTGGGGCATGGTTTCTATTCTTGAAGATAAATAAAAGGGTTTTGCTCTCCAATTCAAAAATGTTAGAAATCTGAAATAAAAGTAGAAAATGCTGGAAATATTAAACACTTCAAGCAACATCTGTAGGAAAATAGAATAAACAATCCAGATCAAAGAGATCATTCTGAAGAAAGATCTCGACCCAAAACGTCACCCATTCATTCTCTCCAGAGATGCTACCTGTCCTGCTGAGTTACTCCAGCATTTTGTGTCTATAAAAGAGATCAAAGATCCTTTGTCAGAAGACATTTTTGTTCTGCAGCGCTCATACCGAGCTCCAGTACTTTCCTGCTGACTGGTTAGCACACAACAAACGCTTTTCACTGTAACTCGGTACATGTGGGAGTAAACTAAACTAAACTAATGTATAACATCGTGAGAGGGATAGATCTGGTAGATGCACAGAGTCTCTTGTCCAGAGTAGGTGAATCGAGGATCTGAGGACATAAGTGAAGGAGAAAAGATTTAATACAAATCTGAGTGGTACATTTTTCACACAAAGAGTGGTGATTTTAATGGAACAAGCTGCCAGAGGAGGTAGTTGAGGCAGGGACTCTCACGGCATTTAAGAAACAGGCACATGGATAGGACAGGTTTGGAGGGATAGGGACCAAATGTGACAGGTGGGACTAGTGTAACTGGGACATGTTGGGGGTGTGGGCAATTTAGGCTGAAGGCCTGTTTCCACACT
Source organism: Raja brachyura (assembly GCA_963514005.1). The sequence goes on along the minus strand of OY740795.1, from coordinate 29,999,150 downwards.
GTATCACTCTATGACTCTATGTCTCTAACTAAATAAATTAAACTGAATAATCTTTTTTTTAAAATCAAGATACAAGAAACTGCAGATTATGGAATTTTGAGCGAAAAAAAATAAATGGTGGAGGACCTCAGCAGGTCAGGCAGCATCATTGGAGAGAATGGACAGACAATGTTTCAGGTCAGGTTCCAGAAAGACAACATCAGTATTAAAACTATTTGGAGCACATGGGAGGTTTCTAGTGATCCATATTCTGGTGAACACGCTCTGGAAAAATGCACCCTGCTTGCTCAAGTTGTGGAGGTGGTGGAAGCAAGAGGTAGAAATCCCCACATTTGTACAAAGCAATGTTAAGAGATCTATTCAAGTCATCCCGTCATCTGGAGCATAACTCAGCTGAGAGATTCAACTGCTTCACAAAAACCAGAGCATGATCTGAGATTGAACCTTGGACTTCGACTATTGGAAGCCATCTTATGTTGTACAATTGGTAGAACCTCCTGTGAGCAGATGACTTTATGTTACACTGACTGGTGACCATTTTGTGTGCTTTAATCTGTCAAACATCTGCTGGAATTAAAGATAAATGTGTGAATTTGCACTTTTGTATCTTCAAAATTACATAATCGTGATCATATTTCTTGTTCACTAATTCAGCCTGTTCTGGGCTTTGGTAGTCACAGCACCACAGAGCAAGAATGGTTTCAGATTCAGCAAATGCATCAGACGGTTCTCCGCCCCTCATAGGCAATTAGAATCGTTTTTACTTCAAATAAAAAGTCTCTTGGAAAGAAATCAAAGTCCTTAAAACCTGTGCTGCAAACATCAACAATTTAGCTTTCTGGTGTTCCTTGGCAGTAAGATATTGGCTTGAGCAACATCTTTAAAGTAGGGAGTTTCTTGTAAAATAAATAAAGCAAATGGTCTTGTATTTTACAAAACTGGATGCTCTTCAGAAACTGACAGGAATTGAAGAATCTGTAGGTAGGCTATTTTAATTCCTTTGAAAACAGAACGCAGTGCATTTTATAAGATTGCGAAACAGAAATGAAATTCAGGAATAAGAAATAATAAGGAAGCTAGGGGTTACATCATGGCCACTTCATATCATATCTAGATAAGAGTGAGATGCATTACACTAGCAAAATCTCGGAAACAATTTTGAGGTTCGATTTGAAAGATTGGGATAAATTTATATTTAACCTGTTCAGTAAAGAAGAAAACTATTTTAAATGCACAGTACTAAACTATTGATGAGGAAAGTTGTTAAACAATTATACACTTTATAAGTGGTGATAAGAATAAATGACCTCATGTAGATTTTCACCTTAAACAATTTGACATATTCTTAAATAAAGGAATGTAAATTATGTGAAGAAGTTTTATGATGTTAAAGTCATTTAATATATTAACGTTACAGCAGTCAAACTCCCCAAATTCTTCTCGTGAGCTGATGGCTTAATGGGTCACACTGACTGGGGCAAATTTTGTTTTATTTAATTTGTTAAGATCTGTTCAAACCAAAGACAAACGTGTGAATTTACATCAGTGTATTTTCAACCAACATCATCTTGGTAATGGGGACACAAGAAACTGCAGAAAAAAGGTGGTGGAGGAACTCAGCAGGTCAGGTGGCATCTGTGGAATTTATAATGGGAAACAAGGAAATGGCAGACCAGTTAAATGAGTTATTTGGTTCTGTCTTCCCTAAGGAAGACACAAACGATCCCCCAGCAATACAAGGGGACCAAGGATCTAGTGGGAGGGAGGAACTGAAGGAAATCCACATTAGTCAGGAAATTGTATTAGGTAAGCTGTTGGGACTGAAGGCTGATAAACCCCCAGGACCTAATGGTCTGCATCCCAGAGTACTCAAGGAGGTGGCCCTAGAAATCGTGGATGTATTGGTGATCATTTTCCAATGTAGGGCAGCAACGAAGGTCTTCCAGTCAATAGTGTTGATTCCTGCAGTTGCTGTTTCTGTAACATATTTGTTTTAGGAGACAGGGTTGTTAGCCCTGCGCTCAACCTCCAACCAGGAGGACCAGTGAATCGCTCTTTGTCTCGCCTCTACCCTTTGACCTGTCCAGCATGGGAGAACCTAACAGGAGACAAATCTCCCGCTGGCATAGTTCTAGGGGTCACTGAGACACACAAGCTCCCTGAACATGACAAGGTTGTAATCCAACGGGGAGTTATAATATGTAGTAACTATTTTAATGAGGGAAATAAATGTGACATCTCTAAGTTTGCGGATGACACTAAGCTGGGTGGCAGTGTGAGCTGCGATGAGGATGCTATGAGGCTGTAGGGTGACATGGATAGGTTGGGTGAGTGGGCAAATGCAGTATAATGTGGATAAATGTGAGGTTATCCACTCTGCTGGCAAGAACAGGAACACAGATTATTATCTGAATGGTGTCAGATTCAGAAAAGGGGAGGTGCATCAGTCACTGAAAGTAAGCATGCAGGTAAAACAGGTAGTGAAGAAAGCTAATGGCATGCCCTGATGAGACCGCACCTGGAACAGTGTGTGCAATTTTGGTCTCCTAATTTGAGGAAGGACGTTATTGCTGTTGAGCGAGTGCAGTATAGGTTCATCAGGTTAGTTGATGAAAGAACCGGTTGACTGGGTTTGTATTCACTGGAATTTAGGATGAGAGGAAATCTTATTGAAACATATAACATTCTTAAAGGATTGGACAGACTAGATGCAGGAACAATGTTTCCGATGTTGGGGGAGTCCAGAACCAGGGGTCACAGTTTAAGAATAAGTGGTAGGCCATTTAGGACTGAGATGAGGAAAAGCTTCTTCACCCAGAGAGTTGTGAATCTGTGGAATTCTCTGCCACAGAAGGCAGTGGGTTAATTGGTTCTGTAAATTTCCCCCAGTGTGTAGGTGAATGGTAGAATTTGGGGGCATGTGGGGGCATTAGAGAATGTGGGGAGAATACAAAATGGGCTGAATGTATGTGTAAATGGGTGGATGAAGGATTGCATGGACTTGACAGGCTGAAGGGCCTGATGCCCTGCTGTGTCTCTCTATGAATTTACAGATGTGACTGCATTATCTACTTATTTCGTAATTGTAATCGTAACCGTAATCGTGATCGTAATTGTAAACATAATTTTATTAACCAAGTATGTTTTGCAACATATAAAGAATTTGATTTGTCATACAGTCATACCACGAATAGCAACAAGACACACAACTACATAAAATTTAACATAAACATCCACCAATAAGGCTCACCACATCCCTCACTGTGATGGAAGGTAATAAAGTTGGGGGCGATTGAAGCTCCGCCGGTTGGAGCTCCTGAAGTCGGTCCCCAACAAGGGACTGCAAGCTCCACGATGTTGTCCGCAGGCTCCTGAGGTTGGAACTCCCAAGGTCAATCCCTGGCAAAGGGACCGCCAGCTCTGCAATGTTAGGCCGCAGCGCGGTCGGAGATACGATATGGAAAAAGTTGCATCTCCGTAGGCGAAAGAGATAAAAAAGTTTCCCCCACTCCCCACATAATACAAAACTAAATGTTCACTAAAACATACATTTAACAACAGACTAAAAACAACAAAGAAGGAAAAAGATGAGACAGACCATTGGCGTGGCAGCCATTGTTCGACGCTACCCGTTTATAAGAATTTTATAAATTCAGAACCATTGGTTCTGAATTTATAAAATAGTGAATCAAATTGGCAGGGGTGCTGAGGAAGAGGATTTCCTGGAATGTATGCGGGATAGTTTTCTCAACCAACATGTGGAGGAACCAACGAGAGAGCAGGCTATTCTAGACTGGGTATTGAGTAATGAGGAAGGGTCATTAGTTAGCAGTCTTGTTGTGCGTGGCCCCTTGGGCAAGAGTGACCATAATATGGTTGAGTTCTTCATTAGGATGGAGAGTGACAAAATTAAGTCAGAAACAAGGGTTCTGAACTTGAACAAAGGTAACTTTGAAAGTATGAGATGTGAATTGGCCAAGATAGACTGGCAGGTGATTCTTAAAGGGTTGACAGTGGATGTGCAATGGAAGGTATTTAAAGACTGCATGGATGAAGTACAAAAGTTGTTCATACCAGTTTGGCAAAAGAATAAATCGGGGAAGGTGGTGCATCCATGGATAACAAGAGAAATCAGGGATAGTATAAAAACAAAAGATGAGGCATACAAATTTGCCAGAAAAAGCAGCCTACCGGAGGACTGGGAGAAATTCAGAATCCAGCAGAGGAGGACAAAGGGCTTAATTAGGAAAGGGAAAATAGATTATGAAAGGAAACTGGCAGGGAACATAAAAACTGACTGCAAATTTTTTTATAGATATGTGAAGAGAAAGAGACTAGTTAAAACAAATGTTGGTCCCTTGCAGTCAGAAACAGGTGAATTGATCATGGGGAACAAGGACATGGCAGACCAATTGAATAACTACTTTGGTTCTGTCTTCACTAAGGAAGACATAAATAATCTGCCGGAAATAGCAGTGGAACGGGGGTCAAATAAGATGGAGGAACTGAGTGAAATCCAGGTTAGCCGGGAGGTGGTGTTGGGTAAATTGAACGGATTGAAGGACGATAAATCCCCAGGGCCAGATAGTCTGCATCCCAGAGTACTCAAGGAGGTAGCCACAGATGCATTAGTGATAATTTTTCAAAATTCCTTAGATTCTGGAGTAGTTCCTGAGGATTGGAGGGTAGCTCATGTAACCCCACTTTTTAAAAAAGAGAGAAAGCGGGGAATTACAGACCAGTTAGTCTAACATCGGTAGTGGGGAAACTGCTAGAGTCAGTTATTAAAGATGGGATAGCAGCGCATTTGGAAAGTGGTGAAATCATTGGACAAAGTCAGCATGGATTTACGAAAGGTAAATCATGTCTGACAAATCTGATAGAATTTTTCGAGGATGTAACTAGTAGAGTGGACAAGGGAGAACCAGTGGATGTGTTATATCTAGACTTTCAGAAGGCTTTCGACAAGGTCCCGCATAAGAGATTAGCATACAAACTTAAAGCACACGGTATTGGGGGTTCAGTATTGATGTGGATAGAGAACTGGCTAGCAGACAGGAGGCAAAGGGTAGGAGTAAATGGGTCCTTTTCAGAATGGCAGGCAGTGACTAGTGGGGTGCCGCAAGGCTCAGTGCTGGGACCCCAGCTATTTACAATATATATTAATGATTTGGACGAGGGAATTCAATGCAACATCTCCAAATTTGCAGATGATACCAAGTTGGGGGGTATAGTTAGGTGTGAGGAGGATGCTTGGAGGCTGCAGGGTGATTTGGATAGGCTGAGTGAATGGGCAGATGCATGGCAGATGCAGTATAATGTGGATAAATGTGAGGTTATCCACTTTGGTGGCAAAAACATGAGGGTAGACTATTATCTGAATGGTGGCAGATTAGGAAAGGGGGAGATGCAACGAGACTTGGGTGTCATGGTACACCAGTCATTGAAAGTAGGCATGCAGGTGCAGCAGGCAGTGAAGAAAGCAAATGGTATGTTAGCATTCACAGCGAAAGGATTTGAGTATAGGAGCAGGGAGGTTCTACTGCAGTTGTACTGGTTTTTGGTGAGGCCACACCTGGAGTATTGCGTACAGTTTTGGTCTCCAAATCTGAGGAAAGACATCCTTGCCATAGAGGGGGTACAGAGAAGATTCACCAGACTGATTCCTGGGATGTCAGGACTTTCATATGAGGAAAGATTGGATAGACTCGGCTTGTACTCGCTGGAATTTAGAAGATTGAGGGGGGATCTTATAGAAACTTACAAAATTCTTAAGGGGTTGGACAAGCTAGATGCTGGAAGATTGTTCCCGATGTTGGGGGAGTCCAGAACAAGGGGTCACAGTCTAAGGATAAGAGGGAATTCCTTTAGGACCGAAATGAGGAAAACATTCTTTACACAGAGAGTGGTGAGTCTCTGGAATTCTCTGCCACAGAAGGTAGTTGAGGCCAGTTCATTGGCTATATTTAAGAGGGCGTTAGATGTGGCACTTGTGGCTAAAGGGATCAGGGGGTATGGAGAGAAGGCAGGTACGGGATACTGAGTTGGATGATCAGCCATGATCACATTAAATGGCGGTGCAGGCTCGAAGGGCCGAATGGCCTACTCCTGCACCTATTTTCTATGTTTCTATGTAACCACTGGGGCATGGTTGCCTTGGTATTGGTTTATTTTTGTTATTGTTGGTTTATATTTAGTCAAAAAGAAAAAGGAAGTACATGCAAAGTTGAGAGGATGAAAATAGACAGGGCCTTTGAGGAATATAAAGAAAGAAGGGAAGAACTCAAGCAGGCCAAACAAAGTCACAAAATATCTTTGGTCAGACAGATTAAAGAAAATCCCAAAGTTTTTTATACCTATAAAAACCAAAGGATAACCAGGTATAAGGTAAGATCACTCAAGGATAAAGGAGGGTAATTGTGCTTCGAGTCTGGGGATGTAGGCGAGATACTACATGAATACCTTGCATTGGTTTTCACCATGGAAAAGGACATGGAGGACAGTGAGATCAGCGTGGGGAATACCAATATGGAAGGGCTCTTTGAGATTAAGAAGGAAGAGGTTTGGGGGGGTTTTGAAGATCATTAAGATAAATAACTGGCACGCTCTGTCCCAGGTGATCTGGAAACGCAAGAATGGAGAATGTAGGAGTGGTGATGAAGATCCTTGTGTCTTCCCCGGCCACAGGTTCCTAAGGACTGGAGAGTAGCTAATGTTCCTTTATTTGAGAAGGATAGTATAGAAAAACAGGGATCAGAAGCTAGTGAGCCTCACATCACTGGTAGAGAAACTATTGAAGAGGATTCTTCGGGATAGGGTTTACTTAAATTTTGAAGAGGATGCATGAATTAGGGACAGTCAGTCTGGCTTTATATATGGAAGGTCATGTCTTACCAGCTTCATTGAGTTTTTTGACAAAGTGATGAAGGTGATAGATAAGGATTGGGTGGTGGATGTTGCCTACAAGAAATTTAGTAAGACATTTCATTAAAATCCCTCATGGAAAGCTGATCCATAAATTAACGTGCAAGGATTAGAAGACAGAGGATTGTGGTGGGAGGATAATGTTCAGACTGGAGGTCCGTACGAATTATACAGGGATCTGTGCTGGGACCACTGCTGTTTGTGATATAAATAAATTATTTGGACATAAACATAGACAAGTTGGTTAGTAAGTTTGCAGATGACACCAAGATTTCTGGCGTTGTGGATTGTGAGGAAGGCTGTTAACGTATACAGTGGGATACAGATCAGCTGCAGATATGGGCAGAGAAGTGGCATATTTCATAATTCATACTTCCATTTCTTACATGCTTACGTGTTGAGTGTTTCTGTACTACCAGTTCCTCTCAAGAAAAGAGAGAGAGCTTATTAGCCTCTCTCCTTGCCCATGGTGAAAGGAAAAACAATTAGCTTGTTTATTGTTAGATGTCAACTGCAGCCAGTCGAGCAAAAATAGTTTTGGACCACAGTGACCCTTTATAGACTCAACAGCCAAATGATCATCTTGGTTTGTTCAAGAGAGAAGCTGAGCAAGCAAACTGTTTTAAAGAGAAGAAACTATTAGCAAGAATGTACGAATGAACCTACCCATATCAGCAGCAAATTATATTGTAGCGTATGGTAATGTTTGATGCATGGGAAAATATAATTGGAATTTGATGTTATAGATTCAGCTTGTCAGATCATAAATTCAAAGTAGCTGAGCTTTCACAGATTGTTTTTGAAATGCACAGTGGGTGGGAGAAACAGCATTAGGTGGCATGCACAGAGAAAATTACTTTACATTCCATAATAAACTGATATGTGGTACCTCCATCTCCACTGAATTCAAAGGAATTATTTAAAAATTTGCCTTTTTCTGCTGCATGTGACAGTCAATTTCAGTGTACATGTTGCGAGGAAATTGTTGTCGAAAAAGTGCGAAAGGAAGGGTATTTGTTTGGTTGGGTTTTCTTACTAAGGAACCATAGTGAATATATTAAAACAATATAGCAAGGGCTCCAACCATTTTGCCATCCAAGACAAGACTTTACATTAGACTTTTGAAAACCAGCCCTTTGGCCCACCATACAGTAGCACTATTCTACACACAAGGGACAATTTATAATTTTACCGGAGCCATTTAACTTCCAAACCTATACGTCTTTGGAGTGTGGGAAAAAAACAAAGCAACTGGAGAAAACCCATGCGGTCACAGGGAGAATGTACAAACTCCCTACAGACAAGGCCCATAGTCAGGATCGAACCCGGGTCTCTAACTCTGTAATGAAGCAACCTACTGTGCCATGGCACTGTCCCACCCCAAGCATGATGGTTGTTTGGAAGAAGCTATTCTTGAACGTGATGTCACGGTTTTCAGACTCCTGCAACTTCTTCCCAATGGTAGGAGTGAATATTTGAGTTGAAAAAATAGCAAATGATTACTCACTCAATTGAATTTAACAGTTGTTTAGTATGTGAAATAATTTGGCTTTGTATAAATATATATCATTTTATTTGGATTCACTGGATGTCATAAAGTGATACAGCGTGGAAACAGGCTCTTCGGCTGTATTTAAAGCAATGTAGCATTGCTTTAAATATGTAGTATTGTATTTAAAGCAATGTAGCATCCAACTTGCCCAAACCGGCCAACATGCCCCAGCTACACTAGTCCCACCTGCCTGCATTTGATCCATATTTCTCCAAAGCTGTCCTATACATGTACCTGTCTAACTGTTTCTTAAACATTGGGATAGTCCCAGCCTCAATTATCTCCTCTGGCAGCTTGTTCCATACATCCACCACCCTTTGTGTGCAAAAACTACCTCTCAGATTCCTATTAAATCTTTTCTCGTTCACCATAAACCTATGTCCTCTGGTACTCAATTCACCTACTCTGGGCAAGAGACTCTGTGCACCTACCCAATCTACTCCTCTCATGATTTTATACACCTCTATAAGATCACCCCTCATCCTCCTGTGCTCCAGGGAATAGATCCCTAGCCTACTCAACCTCTCCCTATAACTCAGACCATCTAGTCCTGGCAACATCCTCAGAAGCATTCCTACTTCTGATTCAAAGTGCATTGTCTTAGCTTCTCCCCAACACAAGGATAGGTCCAAGCTGAAACTTCAGTATAATAATGAGGGGGTGCTACATTGCTTTAAATACCATACTAAATGGAACATAGAACAGTACAACACAGGAACAGGCCCTTCAGCCCACAATGTCCATGTCGAACATGATGCCAAGTTAAACTAATCTCCTCTGCTGCACATTATCCATATCCCTCCATTCCCTGCATGCCCAACTAAAAGACTATACACCTACCTAAAAGTAGCTACCTATTAAGAATAGCTTTGATTCTATCTGCTGAGATTAATGGTGATAAAGTAAATTTCATGGTCACTTTAGAAGTATTTCAGGAAAGATGTTCTTGCCAATTTTTATCTTATACTACCAGTATCATTCAACACGCATTGAATGGTCATTTATCCTCTTGCTGTTCTGAGATCTTGTGTTCTAATTAGTTCCTCTGTTTGTCTGAATGGCAACTGTGAGTACACTTCAGAAGTAATTAATTGGCCAGGAAGTCAGTGAGACATCCTGAGGACATGAAATATAAATGCAAGCTCATTCATTTTTTCTTTCTAAGTGTGACCTGCATCGTTTAATTGAAGTCTTGACCCATACACATGCTGTGCTGAGGGAAGCTTGCATGCAGCTGGATGTGCCGCCACAATGATTTCAAACCTGGGTTTCAGGACCAGCATGGATAAGCAATATGCCCACAGATCCAGAAATACACCTCAGGCTTCATTTAAATTTGTCTCAGCCAAGTTGTCAGCAAAATGCACTGGGAACTCATGCTTGCCAGTGGCCACCTATGAAAGCAGGTAGGATTGACTGCTGGGACTGTTGTGCAGAATTGTTAAAATTACAACTTTATGGAAGGAAAAGGAGCGTGGGAAAGGGGCCATTTAATAATTTGTTTGGTTTAGGTTTAGGCTTATTATTGCCACGTGTACCGAGCTACTGTGAGGTGCCGCGTGGCGGAGGCCTTCCCGAGGTACCGCACAGTGCAGGCCTTCCTAAGGTGCCTGCCCGAAGGCTCGTAGGTCGGCGGTGCCAACCTGGAATGCTTGCCAGTCGGCAGGACTTTGCCCAAAGGCTTGTCGGTCTGAGTGACCGGACACCCGCCTGAAGACTTGTCGGGGCCAGCCTGAAGTGTCATTGGTCGGTGGGACCAGAAGGGAGCTGGTGACATTGGGTGCTAGGAGCAAGGGCTGAACCGGGGTATTACCTCCAGCACCTTCTAGGTCGGCTGCAGGAGGCGACCCCGGGACACTAAAGTGGCCAAGCGAGGAGAGGAGAGGGACATTGTTTTGCAGGAACATCTCCAGTTCATCGAGCGCACGGGTTGACCAGACTTTGAATAATAGCGTCAAAAATGACGGCGCCAGCATGTGTAATATATGCAAAAAGAATTTCACTGTGCAGTTGCATATGTGACAAATAAAGCATGATTGAAAAGGTTTGTTTTGCATGCTATCCAATCAGATTAGATAACACAATATTAAATACAATCAAGTCAAACTCAAGTAGATCAAAGGGAAAGATCCAGTGGGCAGAATGTAGTTCTCAGCAATGTAGTGCACCAGTCCATGGACAAAGTCCAATGTAGAGATGAATGTGACACCACCCTAGCTTATGGTAGGACCACTCAGAAGCCTGATAACAGATGAAAGGAAGGTGTTCCTGCGCCAGGCGGTCCCCGCTGACAAGCTTCCGTAGCTAGTGTCTGACAGGAGCAGGGAGAAGAAGGAATTACCAGGGTGGAGCAAGTCTTCCTCTTGTTATCTGTTTCTTTTTTGTTGTATTACCCCCTTAGTGTTTTTCTATAAACTTTCGATTTTAGTTCCTTGCTTTTAACTCCATTATTGCCATTCTAATACTCAAGGCTTTCGTCTTTGAAATACTATTTGTGCTGCATGAAACAGATTATCTTTGTGCACTTCCAGTTATTTTTCTTAAAATCTCAATTCCAATTTTCAAAAACACTTTTACAGACTATTAAACCCATTACATACTTCCTTGTGACAGTGCTTAATGTAATTGGATTTTATCAGTTGTCTATCTCCACCCTTCAATTTTTCTCGCTCGTATAAGAAGTTACTTATCTAATTTTGACAAGGTATTTAAACTGTGGTATTTCTCTGCTTTTGCTGAAATGCCAATGTCTTTAGTGCTATCTACTTTTTCAAATATGTAACATTTAATTTCTATCTTTGATTTTTTTTTAAAAATCCGGATTCCAGACTAAACACCATCCTGAATGGTAGCATAAGATAACAGTGCCGCCGAAAAATACTTATTTAGCCAAGTTAGTTTGTCAAATATAACATTTATTGAGAATAACTGATGTGATGAAAGGGGCAAGAATGGGAAGATGAGATGCAAACAAGGAGCCACTTAACAACCCGAACATGAAGAAAACACGGACGGCTCATCTACAAAGGTACAAGAGGGTGAAGCTAGCAACAACTCGCACCAGAAAGACGTAGAGCTAATTTTAGGCACTGGTTTGGAGGAGATACGGGATTTTCGCAGACACAAAAGAACAGCTAATTGATATCAAGGGCGAACTCACCAATGTTAATCAAAAAATAGTGGTGGCGGAGACATGGCTCGAAAGGGTGGAAGACCGTGTGCTAAGTTGTGTTGGCTCACTGAAGTAAAAGTCCTCCTACAACCTCCTACGACTATGTCTACGACCTCCTACGACTATGTCTAAGGTCTCCTACGACTATGTCTACGTCCTCCTACGACCCCCCTCAACCTCAGTCTTCCACACCTAAGAGCAACTATGACTAGCTACAAGTGGAAAATGATCACATGATAAAATTATGCCATGTTTGCATTTTTTTTCTCGGGACTACCTACGACGATCTACGACTACCTATGACTACCATCACAATCTACTTCGACCTACATACGACCTACCAATACGATACGATAATCCAACTCAGTACGGGATACTGAGTTGGATGATCAGCCATGATCACATTGAATGGCGGTGCAGGCTCGAAGGGCCGAATGGCCTACTCCTGCACCTATTTTCTATGTTTCTATGTTACCTATGAGTAAAAAGTGTCAATTGTTTCTATGCCGGTCTTTTTTTTACTCGTGGACATCTTCTATTAGGCTGGAAAATACGCCACAACCTACTTGAGGCGACGAGTACGCGGAGACCGTTCACATGCATGAGGAAGAGTTATGAAGACCTCCTACGACCTCGTGGTGACCATGCTGCGAGTATGAGTCAAGGACAAATTCGGCAGAGGTCGCCAATTAGTTTGTGAAAGTGGGACAGTGGCTTTAGGTTCCTATTAAATCTTTCCCCTTCACCTTCAACTGTCTTATGAAGAAAGACTGGATAGACTTGGTTTATACTCTCTAGAATTTAGGAGATTGAGAGGGGATCTTATAGAAACGTACAAAATTCTTAAGGGGTTGGACAGGCTAGATGCAGGAAGATTGTTCCCGAAGTTGGGGAGGTCCCGGACAAGGGGTCACAGCTTGAGGATAAGGGGGAAATCCTTTAGGACCGAGATGAGAAGGACTTTTTTCACACAGAGAGTGGTGGGTCTCTGGAACTCTCTGCCACAGAGGGTAGTTGGGGCCAGTTCATTGGCTATATTTAAGAGGGAGTTAGATGTGGCCCTTGTGGCTAAGGGGATCAGAGGGTATGGAGAGAAGGCAGGTACGGGATACTGAGTTGGATGATCAGCCATGATCATATTGAATGGCGGTGCAGGCTCGAAGGGCCGAATGGCCTACTCCAGCACCTAATTTCTATGTTTCTATCTAAACGTGGAGCCGGTGCTAGCATAGATGATAAAAGTGATAAACCAGCAGGAAAACAAGCTACATGACCTAGAAGGGCGATCCAGACCAGAGAATATACGGATATATAATGTTCCCGAAGGAGCTGAGGGGTCGTCTATGGTGGACTTTGTGGATAAGCTATTGCGGGACACACTTGAAGTTCCACCCACCATGGACTTCTACATCGAGAGAGTGCACCGCTCGCTCGCCCCAAAACCCCCTGGAGACCCAAGAGATATACCACGATCCATAATAATCAGATTTCTCTGCTACAAAACGAAAGAGGAGGTTTTGCGCAAGGCCTGGGGTAAGAAACAAGTGTTTTTGAATGGGAGACTAATATACTTCAAATAAGACTACACCCCAGCAGTGGTACAGAAGCGAAAAGAATATTCTGAGGCGAAACGGGTGTTAAAGCAGAACAAGATCCGCTTCCAAACTCCATTCACCGTCAAGTTACGATTGTTTTACGATGACGAGACACGGCTGTACCAGACGGTGGATGAGGCGACCAATGACATGAGGAACAGAGGACTGCCCGTCAGAGTGACCACACCGAAAGAGAGCCTGGCTGAGCAACTGTCCCGCACTGCGTGGGAGATGGTGGAAGATCAAGACCGCAGGGGATGGCCGAGGAGCGGGAGAAGGACATCGTGGAGAGACTACGGGTCTTTAGAAGACAGCCCTCGTCTTCAGAAGAACTTTAAGTTATGGATAACTTTTAAAATGTAGGTGAGCTGAATAGAACTTAAAAGTCGACGGTGCTTTATTTCATTTGTTACGTTCAACTGTTTTCCCCTATTTAAATGAAGATAAATACAGGGGAGGAATGCACAGGGAAGTGTGTTCTGTATTATGAACAGAGTTTTTTTGCTTTTTGGATGCTGCAGTGGGGGCCCTCGCTCACAGATGAGTGAGGCTCTCCCCCACAACTAGACTTTTCCTCTAGCCTAGCCCAGGGTCATTCATAGGAGACCCCTACCTTGGAATCACGCCTTTGTTTTTTCATATGTTCTTTTGTTTTTGTCTGTTCAGGGAGTAGATTTGTTATGCCTAATTTCACCATGTCACTGATACATAGAACGTTAAATACAAATGGCTAATGGCAAGGTTAAAATTCATTAATTTTAATGTGACTGTGCTGTTAAACCCAATTAAATGCAGCAAAATTCTAACTAAAGAGAGGAAAGAACAAGCCCATATAGTATACTTACAGGAAACCCATCTAAATGACAAAGAGCACAAAAAACTTAAAAGAATGGGTTTCACTAACCTCTTTTTCTCCTCGTATATACAGGGACGTAGGAGAGGAGTTGCTACTCCATCTCAAGCAAGTTAAATTTTGAGAAAGTATTTGAAATGAGTGATAAGGAGGGTAGATTTATTTTAGTAAGGGGGAATATAGATGTTAATAAAGTTACGTTGCTGAATGTATACGCACCTCCTGGAAGTGATTTTATTTTCTTCCAGATAATTATTAATATCATGATAATGGAAATGGAAGGCCTTCTTATTTGTGGGGGAGACCTAAATATACATTTACAACCAGAGCTAAACTCGTCCAGTAGAAAAACTCATGATACAAAGTCTTCGCATACGAAAGTCAAAATTATTTTTAGAGTTTGGGTTAATTGATATATGGCGGGACCTTTTCCCTAATAAAAGGGATTACACACATTACTCGGCCCCACACTCTCTATACACAAGAATAGACTATTTTACTTTGGAGTCACGTGAGTGACCTCTTGATGACCCCGCCAGCACGCATGCGCAACATATCATCGCTCGCATTTGCAGTCGACAGCTGTGGGGGGGGGGGGGGGGGGGGGGAGTGCGTCCCTCTACCGGCAGCTTCAAAAAGGCCCTCAGGTTAGTTTCTGTATTTGCAAATTTCTTACAGAAATGATGGAAAAGAGCAGTAATACAAAGGCTGCATCGAAGCATGCCTCCAAGGACCTGCGGGACTTTGGATGGAAGTCAGCGGCCAATATCCCCGGAGCTGTCCGCTACAACGGCAGCACCCGTACCAAAAGAGCACGGAAGTCGGGGAGCCCCGCTCAGTCAGCAGGACCCGACTCTCCACCACAGCAGGCCAGGGAGCTGCACACTGGCAGGAGGACCGCGCGGGAGCAGGGTAGGCAAGACCCTGACGCCCTACCGCTTCAACCCAAACAGCACCGGGTCAACGGTAAAAAGGTGCGTAAGTCAGTGCCTCTTTCAACGGCACGTTCCACTTCCCCACTATTACAGGACTAGTGGGAAAACCGCACCGAAGTCGAGTAGCCCCGCTGCAGCGGCCGCCACCGACTCACCACCGCGTCAGTCTGCCACAACGCGGACCGGTGGAAAATCAACACGAAAGTCAGGTAGCCCCGCAGGAGCGGTTGGCACCGACTCACCATCGATTCAGTCCGCCAGATCGCGGACCGGTTGAAAAACACACAAGTCAGGTAGTCCCGCAGGAGCGGTTGGCACCGACTTTACGTCGCATCAGTCCCGTACTTCCGGGACTGACGGCAAGCCCGCGCGGCTGTCGTGTAGCCCCACTGGAGCGGCTGGCAGCAACTCATCACTGCTGCAGTCTGGAAGACTGCGGACTAGCGGCAAATCCGTGTGGGAGTCGTGTAGCCCCGTAGGAGCGGCAGGCACCAACTACCTACCTAGGTCCCTTAGACATCGCCTCAACGAGGTGCGGACTGATGGTAGAAGCCCCAATCATTCATCAGAACTTGGGGAAGTCGACTTGCCGTCCGCAAAAGGCGGCGACAGTCGCATAGCTCGAATGGAGCGAATGGTGGAGCAGCTGCTCGAAAGGGACCTTCTCCATCAAGAGCGTGGGTCTTTGGGATCAACCAGACACACAGCAGAACTACTGAACATCTCTCCCTCTTCAATAGGGAGTGCCAGAAGTCAGCCATTAACTGACTTTGAAGAGGGGTTGGTGCAAGAACCTGTGTTGCCAGAGATGCCTGAAGAGAAACCTCTCGAAGTAGTATCGAAGTTCGCCCAACTAGCAATGTCTCCACCGTCAACACACCCATCTGGGGTTACATCAGTCCTGGGATCAGGGCCCAGGAATTAAAATTACAAAAAATCCTGAAATTATTGACCACAGGCATTACTGCCTTTGCCAGGTCCATAGACGGGACGGACATGACAGAGTAGCAGCAGGATGCACTAGCGTTGCTATGCAATACTCAGCTTGAGATTAACTGCTTTCGCAAGAGCTCCATCCGTCCAACACTAAACCCAAAATTTGCGGGTTTGTGTAAAGCCAATGTAACGCCGCCACCGAGACAGTTGCTCGGTGAAAACTTGCCTAAACAGGTAAAAGGTCTGGATGAGAAAGCAAAAGTGGTCGGGTTGATGAAACCACCATCCTCGAGCAGACCAGCGGCGTATCATAGACAGCATCCTTATGCAACATCGAACAGGCCTCGGGTTCAAACCGACAGGGCAACTAGAACCAACCCTCCGGTCGCGCCCTACCAACAAAAGGCTTTTTTAGGACAGGGCCCACAGCGACCAGCCTGGTAGATGCGCCAACCCCACATCCCAGTAACACAAAGACCCAAGAAAGGCCAGTACAACAAGCCCCGCCTGTAACCATGGAGGTAAGGGGTTCTGGTTGTCTTGGGAGTGCTGCATGTATAACCTCACAAGTAGGAGGGAGGTTGCGTACATTCTGGGATGCATGGGGTTCTATAATTTCTGACACTTTTATATTACAAAGTATTCAGGGTTATGAAATTGAATTCATAAATGGCCATCTTCCCCCAGCTCAGCATGTACCTAACAGGAAATTTGCACTTTCTCACAAAGGAAAAGTGGAAGGACATGCGGAGCTATTAAGGTTATACACCAAGGGGGTTATAGAAAAAACGCCACATGAACCTCTTGAGTTCGTATCTAACATCTTTATCAAAACCAAAAAAGATGGTGGATGTTGTATCAAAATTGTTTTAACCCACTTGAATACCTTTGTTCAATATACCCATTTCAAGATGGAAACATTTGAAACGGCTAAGCAACTGATTTCCAGAGGGTGCTTCATGGCCTGCATCGATCTAAAAGATGCATACTATTCAGTACCTATACGGGAACATCACCATAAATACTTAAAATTTGTTTTGATGGGGAAACTATGGCAATACAAAGCCCTACCTAATGGGCTTACCACAGCCCCTAGGTTATTTACCAAAATACTAAAACCAGTATTGGCGTCTCTAAGAAGACAAAACCACATAGTCATGGCATATCTACTTGATATTTTAATTGTGGGAAGAACTTTGGAATTAGCTAAATTAGCAGTAACAGCTACCAAATCATTATTCAAGAAACTAGGGTTTGTCATCCATCCAGACAAATCTAAGTTCAACCCCTCTGGGATTATGGACTATCTGGGGTTCACAATTAACACCTGTCATATGATTGTCACTGTCCCAGAGAACAAAGCAACAGACATAATAGAGGCATGTAACAGCCTTGCTTGCACCAGGAAACCGATCATTAGACATGCTGCTAAGGTGATTGGGATACTTGTAGCTACATTTCCAGCTGCACAATTTGGCCGTTACACTATCAAAACTTGCAAAGGGATAAAATCTCAGCCTTAAAAGCAAATGCTGGACATTTTGACAGACCTATGCAGCTGCCAAACAAGGCAAAAATTGAGGTACTATGGTGGATTAGCAACGATCATGATTGTTTTAATCCCATCATTATATCAAACCCATCAGTTGTGTTACAAATGGACGCAAGTGCCCAGGGCTGGGGAGCTACCGACACCACTTCTAGTTGTGGCGGCAGATGGGATTTGCATGAGTCTACTCTTCTTCAATCACAAGATATAAACTATTTGGAAATGCTGGGAGCATTTCACGGGCTGCGGGCTTACTGCACTAATCTGCATCATACGCATGTCCGTCTTCAAATAAATAATACCACACTGGTGGCATATTTAAACCATATGGGTGGTATCAAGTCAATATCTTGTGAGGAATTGGCTAATTTAATCTGGCTCTGGTGTATTGAAATAAATAATTGGATATCAGCTACATATCTTCCGGGTAAGCTCAATACAATGGCGGACACCAGATCATGAGTATTTAGTGGATGTTGAACCCCAAAATATTTGCTAAAATTATAGCCAAATATGGAACACCAGATATCAACCTCTTTGTGTCCAGGTTGAACCATCAGATACCAACATATGTCTCTTGGGAACCAGATCCTGGGGCAGCGGCGATGGACGCGTTCTCGCTACATTGGGGGAAATGGTTTTTCTATGCATTTCCCCCATTCTGCCTTATCAGTCGGGTATTGCAGAAAATGCAACTAGATTCTGCATCAGGTATACTGATAATACCCGACTGACCCACACAACCATGGTACCGGGTGGTCCTCAGCACGATGAAAGAACCATGGATTCAGGTTACCAAATGCCCGAATTTGGTGACCAATCCCAAAACAGGGGAATATCATCCATGCCATGGTCATCTGAACCTGTTCGCTTGCAGGTTCTGAAGAGGCCGTTGCTGGAATTCGGGCTGTCTACAAGAACCATGGACATCATCACAGCATTGTACAGAGAGTCGACAAGGAAGCAGTACCTAACCCACATATGGAAGTGGGAGGCCTTCTGTAGTCGGACCAAGACCACCTACAACTCTGCTATGATTACCAATGTGCTGGAATTTCTCGCGGGCCTTCATTTTGATGAGGCCCTCAGTTACATAGAAACATAGAAACATAGAAATTAGGTGCAGGAGTAGGCCATTTGGCCCTTCGAGCCTGCACCACCATTCAATATGATCATGGCTGATCATCCAACTCAGTATCCCGTACCTGCCTTCTCTCCATACCCTCTGATCCCCTTAGCCACAAGGGCCACATCTAACTCCCTCTTAAATATGGCCAATGAACTGGCCTCAACTACCCTCTGTGGCAGAGAGTTCCAGAGATCCACCACTCTCTGTGTGAAAAAAGCCCTTCTCATCTCGGTCCTAAAGGATTTCCCCCTTATCCTTAAGTTACAATGCCATAAACAGTGCCAGGAGTGCACTATCATCCTATCTCAACATTGGAGTGGGATCTCACCACCTGGTATCCAAACTCATGAGGGGTATATTCAATTTCAACCCTCCCCGACCATGATATAATATCACCTGGGATATTGGGGTTGTGTTGTCCCTACTCAGGAGTTGGTCGCCTATGATGGATTTACCACTGGACAAACGCACCTTCAAAGTGGTGATGTTAATGGCACTAACCACAGCACAACGGGTCCAGACACTACAGAAACTAAAACTGGACAGAATGGTCTCGACCCCCAATAAAGTGACTTTCTTTATAGATGAGTTACTTGAACAACACAGGCCTGGAACTACTGGCCTGAAATTGGAATTCATAGCATACCCCGTTGATGTTCGACTGTATAGCCACCTATGTCCGACATTATATTAATGTCACACACACCATCAGGAAAATGGAGACGGGACTGTTTATCAGCCATAAAAACCCACATCACATGATGGTGCAGACTATCTCCAGGTGGCTCAGAGTGGTATTGGGTGCAGCAGGTATAGACACTAACATGTTTATATCTCATTCTACCAGGGCTGCATCCACATCAGCGGCGAGGACCATGGAGGTACCCATGGATCATGTCCTCGCAACAGCGAGCTGGGCCAGTGAAACTACATTTCAGCGGTTTTATAACAAACCTGTGGCCGCTCCCGCAACGTTTGCGGAGCCTGTTTTAAGTGCTGTTCCCTAAATGTTTGTCCCCGAATTCAGGGGTTTTTGATTGTATTAATAAATACATTATATTTTTCAGCTTGTTCAAGTCTTAAATACGTTAACATACTCCTCCATCAGTATTACGGCTGTGTGTGAGCATGGATGTGGTCCAGGGCATGGAATCACAGAGCTTTGAAATCTTCACGAAGTCACTCACGTGAATCCGAAGTAAAATAGTAAGATTAAATGAGAACTTACCAGTTTGAAGTTTGATCCTTATTTTACGAGGAGTTACGATGAGGGATTTCATGCCCTCTGCTCCCAGCCCTCTATCATAAGGTCAACTGGTATATTAATCTTACTATCTTCAGTCATTGTTGTTATCTGTGATTCCACACCGCTGCTTTGAAGAATGTCACGCATGCGTGCTGGCGAGGTCGTCACGAAATCCCTCATCGTAACTCCTCATAAAATAAGGATCAAACTTCAAACTGGTAAGTTGTCATTTAATCTTACTATTTTATAACATTTGGAAAGGATAAAGATAAAATACACACCTGTGAAATTGGAACAATAAATTTAAGTAATCATGCACCAATTTACCTATCTGTGATTTAGACCTACGTCCAAAAAATGATACATGGAAACTGAACTCGAGCCTACTCAATGATCTTAATTTTAGGGAACAAATTAAAAATGAGATAAGTCTCTATTTAGAACCCAATGATAACGGAGAGGTCTCTCTCCCTATTTTGTGGGATGCTTTGAGGGCTGTTCTAAGGCCTACAAATTATAGCAATATCTTCACATTAGAAGAAAATCAGGAATAAAACATTTGAGGACTTACAAAATAAGCTGAAGGAACTAGACAGGAAACACAAATTGACGCTCGCACGGAATACATTGGAGGAAATTAGGAATACTAGGAATGAAATCAATAATCTGGATGCACAAGAAATCAAGAAAACGTTAATGTTCCTTAAACAGAGGCACTATGAAAGTGGTTCTAAATTTACGAGAGTATTGGCGTGGAGACTGAAAAAAAAGATGGCTGAAAATACAGTTCACAGAATCAGAGATCCAAGAACAATAGTATTGAAAAGTAAATTAAGCGAAATTCAGGAAGCCTTTGAAGTATTCTACAGAACTCTGTATTCTGAAATTCCAGGTAGCCAAACTCAAGCAGACACATTTTTGAATTCCTTAGATTTGCCTATCTGAAATGACGAACAAAACAGGATAATGACTGGAGACATAAGAGAGGATGAATTAAAAATTGCAATTAGTAGACTAAAGCTAAGCAAGTCACCAGGATCTGATGGTTATACGGCAGAATGGTACAAGGAATTTAAAGAGGAATTAACACCTATTATATTCCGTACATTAAACTGGGTTTTAAAAAAGGCACAAACTCTACCGAGCTGGAGGGAGGCAATTATCTCTGCTATACCAAAAGAAGGTAAAAATAAAACTGAGCATGGGTCATTTAGACCGATATCAGTTCTTAATGTAGATTATAAATTATTCACTTCTATCGTGGCCAAACGGTTAGAACAGTTCTTGCCTAAATTAATACACAATGACCAGACAGGGTTTATTCGGCATCGTCAAACACAGGACAATATACAATGAACAGTACATATTATGGACTACATTAAAAAAAAATTGAAGCAATAGTGATAAGTGTTGACGCTGAAAAGGCATTCGACTCTGTGAACTGGAATTTTCTCTATTGAGTTCTACATAGTTTTGGCCCACATGACACTATTATTAATATATAATAAGCCCACAGCTAGAATTAAAGTTAATGGATATTTATCAAAGAGTTTTTCTCTAGAAAGGAGTTCAAGACAGGGATGTGCGTGGTCACCATTAATTTTTGCATTATATTTGGAACCAATATATGAAAAAATGAAGAAATAAAAGGTATTACTATTCAAGGGACTGAACATAAATTGGCCTGTTATGCGGATGACATTTTGATTTATTTGGGGCAACCAACAATCTCTCTACCTAAATTGATGCAATCACTCGAACAATACGGTCAACTATCAGGTTACAAGATTAATATAGGTAAAACACAACCTTACATACAGCTACAGCCCATCAGCAGAAGTCAGAAGTAGGTACCCTCTGGCATGGCAAGCAGAACATCTCAAATATTTGGGCATCATTAAAACCAAGGGATCTTACAGAATTATCATAATGCAACTATTCACCTATACACCAACAAATTAAGGAGGATATAGCAAGATGGAACCTAATTCCTTTCTTAATTCTCAGCTCGAGAATTTAATCTATTAAAATGAACATATTGCCAAGTGTTATATTTATTTTAGACCCTACCAATAGAGATTAATCAAAAACAATTTAATGAATGGGACAAATTATTGTTAAGATATATATGGCAAGGTAAATGACCTAGGATCCGTCTCAAAACTTTACAGTAAACAAAAGAAAAGGGGGGATGGGGTCTACCCTCTCTCAAAGACTATTATCAGGCAGCACAGTTAAGATCTATGATGTGCTGGTGCAACCCATCATATGATGCCCAATGGAAAAATATTGAAGAGAGAACACTCGCCATTCCTGTACAAGTAATCATAGCTGACAGCAACCTACAAGACTATATAAATGCTATTGAAAATCCTTGGGTAAAATTGACTCTTAAAATATGGAGAACAGTTATAACAGAGTATAATTTAGAGGAAGACATTACAATTCTTAAATTGTGCGCATATGACACAGACTTTACTCCTAATAAATTAGTTAGTAGGTTTAAAGAGTGGACAGTTAAAGGCATAATTGCTCTTTGTAACATAATGAAAGAAGGAACACTGTTAAGTTTTAAAATGCTTAAAGAAAAATTCCTGTTAGAAAAACAAGACTTCTATTGATACTTACAGATGTGGAACTATGTTAATAAAAATGTTAAAAATAAAACGGACGCAAGTATAGGTTTGATGGGATTATTTAGGAAAGCGTATAACTCAAATACTGGTAGTAAAATTATTTCATGCATGTATAAAGGTACAGGAGCATTCAACCTTATATGTTAAAATGAAATGGGAGAAGGAACGAGAGATAATCATATCCGAGGAAGAATGGACAGCAATATGGAGGTATCACAAAGAAATGGTTATCACAGGAGAGTCCAACTCTGAATGCATGGATGGACATCACAATGGACATTTATAAAATGGAGAAAATAACAGCATATGTTAAGTTTAAATTTGATTTATTTGTTGCACGCTGGGAAAATTGGGTTAACTATGTAATGCCTCATAGGCCAGATATTAATTTTACGAATTTTTGATTAGATGGTAAAGAAAGGAACACTCCGTAAGTGTTTGTATTTTACTACGTTCTTGTTTCTATACTTGTTTTGTACAAATCTCAAAAAGAGACAATTCATGACAAACATAAGTGGATGATGTATACATATAGTATTATACCTGAAACCCGTTTTATGGAAATGTGTTTGTTGTGGAATGTCAATAAAAGAGTAAATTTAAAAAAAATCCAAAATAAACTGCTTTATAATTTATCATTCATGGAGCTATAGTATGTGGAGAGTTGGAAAATAAAATCAGGGATCAAGTTGTACAAAGTTGCAAATCAGATGGCTTGAGACACAAGTTGTTCGAGAAAGGTGACTAACATTAGCAGAAGCACTGACTATTACGGCTTCATTTGAAGCCAGGGGAACCCAGTTTCAGACCATGAGATTGGATGGAGGATGCCATGCTAACAGTATGACATCTACTGGCATTGGCAAGGGACATGAAGTAAAGTAAAAAGTAAAGTATCCTTTATTGTCATTCAGACCTTTCGGTCTGAACGAAATTTTGTTACCTTGCAGTCATAACATATAATAAAAAACAAAACCCACAATAAACACATATTTAACATCCACCACAGTGAGTTTACCAGGCACCTCCTCACTGTGGTGGAAGGTAAAAGTCTTAAAGTCTTTGTCTTCTTCCCTCCTTGTTCTCCCTCTGCGCTGAGGCGATCCAGGCGTCCGATGTTATCGTCCACTAGGCCCGCGGCCGAGCCTCCGAAGCTGGGCTGCCGCCACCGCCGTCGCTGGAATGCTGGAACACTGCCACAGCTCTGAAGCAGGGTCGCTGCTGGAACACTGGAGCACCGCAGCTCTGAAGCCGGGTCGCCGCAGGAACCCTGGAGCACCGCAGCTCTGAAGCCGGGTCGCCGCTGGAACGCCGCTGGAGCACCGCAGCTCTGAAGCCGGGTCGCCGCTGCCGCTGGAACACCGCCACAGCTCCGAGGCCGCCAGCTCCATGATTAGGCCTCAGCACAGACAGAGACGGTGACGGGGGACACGACAAGAAAAGTCGTATCCCCCGAAGGGAGAGACTAAAACCCTGTTTCTCCCCCCCTCCCCCCCCCCCCCCCCCCCACCCCCACCCCCACACACACATACACAGCCTAATAAACCTAATGGAAACGGTAAGGGTCATTCTAAAGCTGAAGATAACTGTGAGTGTTTTAGATGTAGTATTTTTGGATATTTTGGCAAGTATTCATGCTGCTCTGCCAGGGGTCAAATGTTCAAGAGTTCAAGTTCAAGAGAGTTTATTGTCATGTGTCCCTGATAGGACAATGAAATTCTTGCTTTGCTTTAGCACATCAGAACATAGTAGGCACGAATACAGAACAGATCAGTGTGTCCGTATACCATTGTATAAATATATACACACATGAATAAATAAACTGATAAAGTGCAAATAAACAGATTATGGGCTATTAATGTTTAGAGTTTTGTCTGAGCTGAGTATAACAGCCTGATGGTTGTGGGGAAGTAGCTATTCCTGAACCTGGTCATTGCAGTCGTCAGGCTCCTGTGCCTTCTACCTGAAGGTAGCAGGGAGATGAGTGTATGGCCCTTGATGATGCTGCAAGCCTTTTTGAGGCAGCGACTGTGATAGATCCCCTCGATGGACGGGAGGTCAGAGCCGATGATGGACTGGGCAGTGTTTACTACTTTCTGTAGTCTTTCCCACTCCAGGGCGCTCAAGTTTCCTAACCAAGCCATGATGCAACCAGTCAGCATGCTCTCTACTGTGCACCTGTAGAAGTTAGAGAGAGTCCTCTTTGACAAACCGACTCTCCGTAATCTTCTCAGGAAGTAGAGGCGCTGATGTGCTTTCTTTATAATTGCATCAGTGTTCTCGGACCAGGAAAGATCTTCAGAGATATGCACGCCCAGGAATGTGCAGAAAATGTGGGGGGGAAAGACCATTTTGCAAAGAAGTGTTGAACCCCATGCAAACCAAAGAGAGACGATGGAAAGACAAAATGATTTGGAGGAAGAAAGGGGCAGAGAGCATCAAGTCCAAATTTACGCCATGTTCATGTGAATGTAAACATGACGAGTGGATGCAGGATATGCTTTTGCGAAAACAATAAGCACGCAAAGGTGTTGGTGACTATCGGAGAGATGGTGGTAGACATTATAGTAGACTTTGGAAGTGATAGCAATGTTATTGATAGAGCACTGTGGGAAGAGTTGAACATGGAAAGAGATAAATGCATTTCAAGGAAATGTGATAAGAAATTGCATCCGTAAAACTACTCCAAACTGTTGGATGGTTCAAGGCAGAGGACCAAGCAGGTGATAAGTATACTATGGTTGAATCTGTGTCATTGAGGTGAAAGGAGAGCCATTTGTGAGCCGAGAGACTGCCTAGGCAGTAGGAGTGCTACACATTGGGTGGGATGTGAGCTCACTGAAGTCATATACAGACTTAAATGGGGAGTTTGCCAGTGTTTGAAGGCAAGTAAAACTCAAGATAGACCCAGATGTTAAGCATGTACGACAACCAATGAGGCAAACTCCATTTGGATTAAGGGCGAATGAGCCACATAGAAGGATGGAGTGAAACATCCAAAAGGACCAAGAAGCTGAGGGAGAGAAATACATGGACAAAGATGCATTTGTCAATTCTGTTTCTAAAAAGTACATGGAAAATGATGAATTTGTCACCTGCTTATAAAAAGAAGCTCCAGGAACATTAAACAGAATTTTTCCAAAAATCTCTCCTATGTGTGACAAATGTCAATGCTTAGAAGCTAATTTAACTCATATTTTTGTAAACTGCATAAAAATTAAAACTTATTTCTGAAGTTGTTAATATTCAATTGGATCCTGACCCAAAACTAATAATATTAGGAATATCAGAACAAGGCATAACACTTACAATAAATCAAAGATATTTCCTTGATTATAGTATAATAATTGGGACAAAATTTATATTAAAATTTTGTAAAAAACCAACAACCCCCACAATTAAAATGTGGATTATAGAAATGCCTGAGACATTACACTTGGAAAAAATTAGACTTGTCTTAATTGACAAATCAGAACTATTTGCTAGAATATGGTCTCCATTTATTGATTTTCTAAAGGGGTAAATTGGTTCAACACGGAAGCTAGACTGAAACTTGAATCCAGGACTGGATGAATAATTACACTCTATAATGTACGGACCTATCTCCAAAATTGTGTTATTGGTAATCTTCTTTGGGTTTTTTCTCCCTCCCTTCTTTATTAGCTTATAGTTTCCTTTTTCTCATCCGTTATTTCCTTTCTCTCTATAGCTCTATCTTTCAAAAAAAATTATAAAAAATAGAAGCTGTGTTTATATGTAGCTGGTAAACAAATCGTGTTTTGGTTATGATATGTACATGCTTCTAATAAAATTTTTTTTTTAAAAAGAAAGAAAAGGGACCGAGACAGATATTGGGGCAACAAAAGAGAGAAAACTTAAGGAGGTGAAATTGAAAGACTACATCAGTGGAAGGGATATGATTACAGAGAAAGGCATAAGGATAGAGATGACCAAGAAGTGAGAGATCATGAAACAGAAAAGGGGTATCAAAGCTCTAAGCAGACAGGAGACGAGGTGCCAGACCATCAGATGTCATGCCAGGAGATGAGATGCCGGTGAGGGGAGAAAGTCCAATCAAAATGGACACACTCTTCCTTTCCACAACCATACACTGATTTCCAGACAAGGAAATAAGGTGACACTCCAGTCGGCAGAAGGAGTCACATATGACAGAAACGCAGCATATATAAAAAAGAGTTGTGATAGTCCAGCGATGCTGCAGACTGACGTTGAGACAATGAGGGATCAGACCTGAGACTACCAACTTGATGAGCCAGGAATGCACCGGCTTGAGGTGGAGACTATACAAAATCGGAATTGAGATGATGAACTGGTGGAGCAGCACGTGCCAGATCTGAATCCAGTATCAGAGCAGACAGCAGCAGAGGCCAGACCGAAGCGTCAGAGAGGACCACCCAAGTGATACAAGGATTGTGAGATGCATTCACATGTGGAGGTGATGCATTATCAATGGAATGAACACCATATCCAGAATGGTGTTGGAATGTTCATTTCACAATGTGATGATGAAATCTTTTTTTGTTTGATAAGGGAGGGACGTCATGATAACTGATGTTGTATTGAAATGTATCACATGTTACACTGAGTCTGAAAGATCACAAAAGCAACAATAAAAGTCAGATGGCCCATGTTGGAGAGGTAACAAAAAATGCAGAATAAAAGAACATGCTTGGTCTTGAATGTGCATTTATTTATTATAATCGGATCGGGGCAAAGATCTGACAGGCACAAATTGCAAAACCCGTATTACGTATAATAAAAGGAAATAAAAATAGAAGTGGGCAGTGCCCGGTGGTCGAGTAAATGCAACAAAATTGAATATATACATTTCCTCTGGCCCTGCAGTGGTTTAGATTTTGTGAGAAATAATAGTCTGAAATAAACGAAATCCTGCAAGGTCATGGAAAAGACATTTGCACTGAAGTATTTTCTGTGGAAAATGGTGTAGTTACATGAAAACATCCATCTTTCGTTATCATGTTTTCGTTTTAGATGCTGACAAATCAGTGGGGCAGTTTCAACATTTCATAGACTTTCTTATGTTTCTGTTTTTCAATTCTTTCTTTTAAAAAACACCATTCCTCACTTCCTGAGACTGATACCAGTATGGAGAAAGGGGATTAATGTACAGACCAAAACCAGCATGATTCATTATACTATATCTTTAGAATAATACACTCAAAGATTACTGGAAGGAACAGCTGAGAAAGTATTTAATGCAGAGTTAACCTTTATGAATGACTTGAGGTCTCCGCTATAATAAAAAATATGAAAAATCAAAGGTTCAGGCTAAGCATTTGTAGTATGACATTATCAAGTTATTTCTAGGCTTAATGAGACCAAATGAGGTGGAATTATTTTTCAAAAGCTGCACAGCATTGGAATTAACTGCTTGGTATGTGTGACCTGATTCAAAGCTCACAAAACTAGTTTGAGTTTCCATTAGTATCTGTGAATTTTTGGATCATAATCTGTATGCATCCAAAATGCACGTAATGTATGTAACTATTCCTCAGGAACAAATAATGATTATACACGAGGATTACATATGCATTCATGTGTTACTTCTGCAAATGAGCAAATGATCCATGCTTACCTAACTCCTGTTAAAAGGCTTCTGAGCTTCAGGGGAAAGAAATCACAAAACCTGGATACTGCTCAAAGCTCTACATTCAAGGCTGAGCTACCCTGATTTTTTCACCCGAGGCTGCTTCAGAACTTAAGTAGGAGCAGCAGTAACCACCCCTTGAGTCTGCTCTGATGTACAATATTGCCCTCAATTCCATTTCCTTGTTTGATTCTTACCACCCTTATTAAAAAAAAACCCGACATCAGCAATGAATATACTTAATAGTTCAGCATGGACTACTCTCTGGAGTAATAACAAATCCAAAGATTCACAATCCTTGGATGAAAGTGATTCCTTCTTATCTGAACCAACCCATTCATCTTGCCCCCTTCCCTAATCTAGAATCTCCCATTAGAACTTAGAGCATAGAACAGTACAGCACCGAAACTGGCCCTTCAGCCCACAATGTCTGTGCCGAACATGATACCACAGTAAACTCATCTCCTATGGTTACAGGTGACCCATATCCCTCCATTCCTTGTACCTATCTAAAAACCACTTAAACATTACTGTAGTAACTGCCTCCACCACCACCCCTGGCAACGAGTTCCAGACACTTAAGGCTCTCCATGTAAAAAATGCTTGCCCTGCAGACCTCTTTTTGCCCCTCTCATCTTAAAGCTATGCCTTCTACCTTTGACAATTACACCCTCAACCTCCGTCACTCAGAAAAAAACAATTCAAATTTGTTCAACGTCTCCTTATAGCTAATACCCATTTAATCCAGCCAGCATTCTGGTAAACCCCTTCTGTACCCTAGAAGGAAACATAGTCAAAAAAAATATACTGTCAAATCCACCCAGAATCTTTACTGTTTCATTAAGATTGCTCCTCATTCTTCTTAACTCCAAAACATAAATGCTGCCCACTCTTTCCTCAAAGGCTAACCTACTCATCTCAAGCACAATTCTGGTCAAAATTCAAAGCATTGTTTCCAGTCATTTACATTCTTTCTTAAAAAAGGAATTCAACACTCGAGGCAATAGTCCAGGTGTGGTCTTGCCACAGACCAGTACAATTGCTAGGTGAATTTGTTATGGGGAAGAATGAAATGGCAGATTAGGTGAACAGGTACTTTGGATCCGTCTTCACTGGGGAGGACACAAACAATCTTCCTGATGTATTAGTGGCCAGAGGATCTGGGGTGACGGAGGAACTGAAGGAAATCCACATTAGGCAGGAAATGGTGTTGGGTAGACTGATGGGACTGAAGGCTGTTAAATCCCCAGGGCCTGATGGTCTGCATCCCAGGATACTTAGGGAAATGGCTCTAGAAATCGTGGATGCATTGGTGATAATTTTACAATGTTCTATAGATTCAGGATCAGATCCTGTGGATTGGAGGGTAGCGAATGTAATCCCACTTTTTAAGAAAGGCGGGAGAGAGAAAACAGGGAATTAAAGACCAGTTAGCCTGATATCGGTGGTGGGGAAGATGCTGGAGTCAATTATAAATGATGAAATAGCGGCACATTTGGATGGTTTTAACAGGATCGGTCCGAGTCAGCATGGATTTACGAAGGGGAAATCATGTTTGACTAATCTTCTGGAATTTTTTGAGGTAACTAGGAAAATGGACAAGGGGAAGCCAGTGGATGTAGTGTACCTGGACTTTCAGAAAGCATTTGATAAGGTCCCACATAGGAGATTAGTGGGCAAAATTGGGGAACATGGTATTGGGGGTAGAGTGCTGACATGGATAGAAAATTGGTTGGCAGACAGGAAACAAAGAGTAGGAATTGACGTGTCCCTTTCCGAATGGCAGGCAGTGACTAGTGGGGTACTGCAAGGCTCGGTGCTGGGACTGCAGCCATTTACAATATCTATCAATGATTTAGATGAAGGGATTCAAAGTAACATTAGCAAATTTGCAGATGATACAAAGCTGGGTGGCAGTGTGAACCATGAGGAGGATGCCATGAGAATGCAGGGTAACTTGGACAGGTTGAGTGAGTGGATAGATGCATGGCAGATGCAGTTTAAGTGGATACATTTGAGATTATCCACTTTGGTAGTAAAAACAGGAAGGCAGATTACTATCTGAATGGTGTCAAGTTAGGAAACGGGAAAGTACAACGGGATCTGGGGTCCTTGTTCATCAGTCAATCAAAGTAAGCATGCAGGTTCAGCAGGCAGTGAAAAAAGCGAATGGCATGTTGGCCTTCATAACAAGAGGAGTTGAGTATAGGAGCAAAGAGGTCATTCTGTAGTGTTTAGGGCCCTAGTGAGACCACACCTGGAGTATTGTGTGCAGTTTTGGTCCCCTAATTTGAGGAAGGATATTCTTGCTATTGAGGGAGTGCAGCGTAGGTTTACATGGGTTCATTCCCGGGATGGCGGGACTGTTATATGCTGAAAGAATGGAACGGCTGGGCTTGTATACTCTGGAGTTTAGAAGAATGAGAGGGAATCTTATTGAAACATATAAGATTATTAAGGGTTTTTACACGATAGAGGCAAGACACATGTTCCCAATGTTGGGGGAGTCCGGAATCAGGGGCCACAGTTTAAGAAAAAGGGGTAAGCTATTCAGAACGGAGACGAGGAAACACTTTTTCTCACAGAGATTTGTGAGTGTGGAATTCTCTGCCTTAGGGGGTGGTGGAGGCCGCTTCTCTGGATACTTTCCAGAGAGAGCTAGATAGGGATCTTCAAGATAGTGGTGTCAGGGGATATAGGGAGAAGGCAGGAACGGGGTACTGATTGGGGCTGATCAGCCATGATCATATTGAATGGCGGTGCTGGCTCGAAGGGCCAAATGGCCTACTCCTGCACCTATTGTCTATTGTTTTGTATCTTGTGCTGCACCTCCCTTGCACTAAAGATCAACTTTTCATTTGCTTCCTTATTTACCCAGCTGTATCTGTATATTGGACTTTTATGTTCCAGATCTCTCTGGATAACAACATTTTATTCAACAAACAAAATTTCTAGAATATTGTCCATTTCTACTCTTTCTATAAGTGGACAACTTCACTTTGCCTGATATTGTACTCCATTTCCCATTTTTTTACTAGTTCACTGAACCAGTCTATATCCCTTTGCAGAGCCTTTGTGGCCTCTTGTATTTGGATCATCATAATATTCCAGAGACTTTTTACCCCTTTTGCAAGATGTGGCTTTACTGACCACATTGCTATTTATTGGCCATTCCTCATTGCCTCTGCTTCTTAAAGATAGCGGAGTCAGGGGAGAAGGCAGGAACGGGGTACTGATATGGGATGATCAGCCATAATCACATTAAATCTTGGTTCGAAGGGCTGAATGGCCTACTCCTGCACCTTTGGCTATTGTCTATTGTAGTGAGGATGAAGTTAGGATTCAAGTATACTTATGAGTCTGAGCGAAAGAAAGGCAAGAGCAGCTGAGATCTTTCCCCAGCATAACATTAGTGAATCCAATGGGATTTTACCACTATATAATCTTTTGATTATTACCATGAATAAGGCTAACTTTTATATATCGCTGATTTATTTAATTACCAGAATTTAAATATCCCAGATATGAGACTAGAAGTCAAACTCGTCTCTCTGGATCAATGATCCAGAACTCTTGATGTTAGTTCAGTAAAGGGGCTGTCCCACTTCTCCTACTGTCCAGAAGAGGGTCTTCCACCTTCAAGCTCGAGGGCACTTGCCTGGAAAGCCTCGAGCTGGATCGACTGTCCGCGTTGAAACTGCGAGCTGGATCGATTGACTGTCTTGAAAATTCCAATGAACCAATCAAAATGCCCAGTCAGCGAGGGAGATTGCCTATGGCTGCCCTCGACTGCCTGTAAGTAAATAGCGACCCACTCCACTGCACCACGAGTTGAAAAGACCCATGCCGACCAAAGTTTACCCGCGGAAAATTTTTCAACAAGCTAAAAAAATTTCCGTGACCTAGCTGAGGCCACGAGTATTCGGGAACTTCCCTCGAGCATGAAGGAGATTTCCAGCGACCTAATTGGACCTCCTAGGATCACGTGTTGACCATGCTGCGAGTTTGAAGGTCGAAGCCACTTTTCTAAACTCGCAGATTAGGTCCCCCAAGTGGGACAGCCCCTTAACTTAACCACTACAGTACTGACATTACATTCAGTCCCTTCACATAAATAATCTATGTAGATTGTAAATAGCTCACTGTACTACTCAGCACCGGAAGATGAAATATATTGTTAATTACAGTTTGCAAATTTCAATGTGACTCCTTAAATGTTTTTGATTTTTTAGCACATCTTCTATCTATGCAGATGCATTATCTTCAACCACATGCTTTGCAGTAAACAATTTTATGTGGCACCTTATCAAATGCTTCTTCCATATCCAAATGCCTCATGCACTTAGTTCCAATTATCCATCTTAGTAGCAACATGTTCAATGAACTGTAATAAATACAGAGCAACAATTTGTTAGGGAAACTCAGCAGGTTGAACAGCATCTATGGAGGGAAATGGTAGTTGACATGTCTGGTTGTGACCCTTCATCTGGACTTAAAGAGTACAGGGGAGAAGGGCAGTATAAATAGGTGAGAGGAATGGCAGGGGCAAGAGCTGGCGAGCAATAGATGGATCTGGGTGAGGAGGGATTTGATAGGCAGACAACAATAAGGTGATGGGGGAAGGACAGAGATATGGGCAGAGGCTGATAGTTGGAGGCAATAAAATGAATGAATGAATAAGTTTATTGGCCAAGTATGTTCACATACAAGGATTTTGCCTTGGTGCTCCGCTCACAAGTGACAACATGACATACAGTGACAATTAAGAATGACACATAAAACATTAATAATAAAACATTATCAATTAAACATGTGAATTGTTGTGAAATTAAACATGTGAAATGTAAACAGGCTGAAGATGATGGAATCTGATAGGTAAGGATGGTGAAGCACGGACTATTAGCCCTACCTATCATCTCCCAGGCTCATTGTTATTTCCACCCTTCCCTTCTCCACGTGATTCCATCTGACAATCAACCCCTTCTCACCTGGATCCACTTATTGCTTCTAAGTCTTGCCTCATTCTTACCCCCTCACCTCTCTATACCGATTATCTCCCCTCTGCTCTTTCAGCGCAGGTGAAGGGTCCTGATCCAAAATGCCAACATTACTCTCCATAGATGCTGACCCAATCGTTTGAGTTCCACAAGTAGATTGTCCATTGCTCTGGAATTCAGCATTTCATGTCTCTTGTAAATACACACAGCATCTGCTTCATGACACATTGACTCAAATCCTGGTGTGCTTTATTAAGAGCTGTGATATCACTTCCTAAAAGTAGATTCCTGCAGCCACTAACTTATTGGGTTCGGGCTAACTGACCTGTACTTGCCTAATTCTATTGTTCCTTTGTCGAAAACTGGCGTTACGTTTTCTATTTTGAAACTACAGGAACCTTGGATGGTGTGGAGTTAGTAGATAGAATAGCATGATGCCATGTTGTATGACTCTATCATTCCATAATAGTCAATTTTGGATGGTGGCAATTAATGGATCTGCCCTCAGATCCAGACAATCAAGACCAGATAATTGTCAATCCTAGGTCCTGTTAATTTAATTAATTTTAATCTCCAGTGATATGAACAGTTTAAAGTCCCTCTTTCTTTTGCTCCTTGATTAGCTACTGCTCATGGTTTGGTTTTAGGCTTGGAGATTTGGGTACTGGTCACTGTGGCAAAGAAATATATCTGCAAATCCTTTCCCCCTGATTGCAGCCACGATGATTTCTCAGTCAATGGAAATCCGTCTATGGATTTCTGGTTGTGTATCTTGCTCCCACCCTTATGACCTGTGGACTAACTCTTTGATGTTTGGGTCATGATGGGAGCCCTTTCTCTGGCCATAATCTACAATAAGAAACCCTGTCCACAAGTTAATCCTCAGACAGGATTCCCAGATCCAGGCCCTAACTGGCACCCTCCTGGGAACCGTGTCCTCTCAGCATCACTATCTCAGGCCGAGATCCTCCAATTATAAGATCATAAAACAGAGGAGCAAACTTAGGACATTCAGCCCATCAAGTCTGCTCAACCATTTAATCGTGACTGATCTATTTTCCCCTTTCTACCCCATTCTCCTGCCTTCTCACTGTAACCTTTCACACCATTACTAATCAAGAAACTATTATTATCTACTTTAAAAATATAATATCTATCGGTGTGTGAAATATAAATCAATATGTTTTCAAGGTATTGCACCTCATTTGCTTTTTTTATCAGCAGAGAGAGAAACAGACATGAACTTGATTTTTGTAAATGGATAGTAAATAAAAAAATGTTTTGACAGCTAAAATAGAAAACACAATTAAATCACAAAACTAAAACACATCTACTTAAAATAAAAATAGGCAAATAGAGCAAATTGGGACTATTTCCAAAAATAACTACAATTCTGGGAATGATTCTGTTTAATAGTAAACACACCGTTTTCCACAATATTTAACCCTGGTATGCCAGTTTAAAAGCACTCGGTTCCATTATAAGTTGGATAGTTTATCGTCAGTTGTTGACTGAACATCTGTGAAAATCTTTGCAATAATGCAACAGTTCAGGATTGGAATATCTGGCATTTTCAGGCTCTGATAAATATATCTGCTGTCATTCAGTCTCAAAGCCGGAAATCATAACAGAAGGTCTTTGGTGAGAATCTGAAGAACTTTCAAAGGCATGGATAAAATAATAGAAAATACAAGCTTGGAATCATTGTTGCTGATATTACCAGCTGTACACCCCGAAACTCATTCCCTATAAGAGTGGAACAGAACCAATCAGTTCTTTCAACAAGGAAACAGATAAGTGCCTGAGAGAATAACATGAAGGGCTATGGGGGGGAAAGCAGGGAAATAGGATTCATTTCTTGACCACGAGCTGGCATAGACTTGATTAACTAAATGTCACCATCCTGTGCATAAGCATTCTATGCTTCCATGAAATGCATTATGTATTCTGATCTTTCTCAATATGCCATATTAAACTTGTTTTATTTGAAATGTGTTAACATCTCGTTAACAAAAGAATGTCATGGGAGTGTGCTAACTGTGTGCTTTCCGGGCAATATCGATCCATACGAGAACGCTGGGCAGTTAAAATTAGTGAGAGACTCAGAACTGAAATTTCTGCTTTAAAATTAATGAGAGGTACCCAAGTCCTTTCCTATGAATGTTACAAACATTATTGGCAATAATAACGTGTTACTCTTGTGGCATCTGCAATGGGAATGGCATAAAAGTTGGAATTAGATTGAAGAAATTGTCATCAAAAGTTAATTATAAAAAAGTTTCATATATAAACCGTTAGATAGGGAGAAGTGGAAAATCATTGTCCCTTGTTTTTACCTTTTAAACCTACCTTGTAAGATTATCACAATACTCTCACCAAAGAGCAATTAATTCAATCTGAAGTAATTACTAAAGGATTTACAGATGGTTAAGTACAAGCAAATAATTTGCATACATTTTTGAAAGACAGAATCTATTTTTCTTGCAGGTCAGTTGAAGCATTTTACATGGTTATCAGGCTAAATTGAATTTTGACTAAGCAATCGGAAAAAAAAAATTCAAATTAATTCAAATAGAGTAGGTATGGTTTCCACTCACTTCTGGGTTCTCAACGTACGAGTGTAAAGGCACTGGGGAAGCACCCAATCTTACAACAAAATGAGCGAATGTAAGACTAAATTAGCTGGTTGCTAGAAAGGAGGAATATAGGGACAATGGGAATATAGGCACATGAGATTAAGATGATGGATGACCTATGTAAAGTATAACAACAATATGGACTGTATGGACTGAGCAGGCTTGTATTTATTGCCTCAAAAATAAATCCATTCTTGCTTTCCTGTCGCATGATCTGACAGCAATAAAGCTATCCTTAAACTCCCTGTATATTCTCAGGATTCCCAATCACAATGATGTCCACATTTGGTGCTGATCTTCCACTGTTGCCAAGGGTGGTACAGTGGTGTAGCTGGTAGAGCTGCTGCCCCATAGGGCCAGAGACCCAGGTTCGACCTGAACTTTGGTACTGTCTGTGAAGAGTTTGCACATTCTACCTGTGACCACGTGGGTTTCCTTCGAGTGCTCCAGTTTCCTCGCACATGCCAAAGACATGTGGGTTTGTAGGTTAATTGGCTTCTGTAAAATCCCCCCCTAGTGTGTGGAGGATGGATGCAAAAGTGGGTCTAACATAGAACTAGAACTAGGTGAAGGGGTGATTAATGGCTGGTATCGACTCGGTGGGCGAAGGGCCTGTTTCCATGCTGTATCATTCAATTCAATTCAATAAGCATGCAGGTACAGTAGGCAGTGAAGAAAGTAAATGGCATGTTGGCAGTCATAACAAGAGGAGTTGAGTAAAGGAGCATAGAGGTCCTCTGCAGTTGTACAGGGCCCTAATGATCTGGAGTATTGTGTGCAATTTTGGGCCACAAATTTGAGGAAGGACATTCTTGCTATTGAGGGAGTGCAGCAAAGGTTCAGAAGGGTAATTCCTGGGATGGAGGGACTGCCATATACTGAGAGAATGGAGCGACTGGGCTAGTATATTCTGGAATTGGGAAGGATGAGAGGCTATCTTATTGAAACATATACGATTATTAAGGGTTTGGACATGCTAGAGGCAGGAAACATGTTCCCGATGCTGGGGGAGTCCAGAACCAGGGGCCACAGTTTAAGAATAAGGGGCATGTCATTTAGAACGGAGATGAGGAAACACTTTTTGTGAGTCTGTGGAATTCTCTGCCTCAGAGGGCGGTGGAGGCCAGTTCTCTGGATGCTTTCAAGAGAGCTTGATAGGGCTCCTAAAAATAACGGAGTCAGGGGATATGGGGAGAGGGCAGGAACGGGGTACTGATTGTGGATGATCAGCCATGATCACATTGAATGGCGTGCTGGCTTGAGGGGCCAAATGGCCTACTCCTGCACCCCCATTGTCTATTGTCTATTCAAATTATAAGGCAACTCTCCCTCCATGGCAGAGTGTGGCACATGTAGTTGACTAAATGTGCAGTATGGCTTTATAAATGGCCTCATAATTCACCAGCAATGTTTCCAGGGACAGCGAATGTTTGTGAATGATTTTGGTCATTTTGAGTCACTTAACACTTGTTACCCATTATATTTGGTTATTTCACACTTAACACAATGAAGCACATGCACAGAATAAAGCAAATTAAAAAGAGTAAAAATTATTGGCTTATATTTCTTCTCAGTGTTAATTTCTCCTGATCATTTGAATGTAGACAATTAACCTCAGAGAGGCAGTCAGAAGGTCAGGAATGTGCTACTGTTGACTTGGACTCCTGCAGGAATCTCCGCACTATTATTAATTGGAATTTTTCACCATGCGTAATGCACTTTTTATGAAACGCATCCCTACTCCCATGGAAGCTAACTAGATATCTTATATTATTAATTATAAAACTTGGTTATAAATATATATTTCGGACATTTTTTCAATGTTTGAATGCTAATGCTCTAAGACAAATTGAACCAACTTCCCTTTTCCATTAGAGAAATAAGTTTAATGTTGAATAATCTTAAACTTAAAGAAACATCATAAGGACATTATTTAAGTACGGATCCAGTGTTCTCTAGAACTTGCTATGTGTGGTTGACTGGTTAATCGGCTCAGTTCTGTGTTGAGATGTTCATGTCAAAATATTTCATGGATTCTAGCAGGTGTTGAATAAAAGTCAGTATTATCACCACCTGTGTTTTCAAACTGTTCCTAGTTTATGAGCCTTTCCTTCGTCAATTTTCATGTAAAATAACATAATTGTTGCACGTTTTGTTTTCTCTGCTTCACAAACTCACTTTATGGAAATATATATTAGGAAACCTTTTTAAAAGAATTGCAGATGAAGCCAATCTAAGAAGAAGGACAATGATCATTATAAAGGATAAGGGCAAAGATCATAGAGCAGAACAAGATACACCAGTCGGCGAAAGAGCCGTAGTACCTCATGGGTAATTTTTCGTGCCATCTTGATGAGCTCACAATTACCGTCATGGCGTTCACATCTACAGCTCACGGACTGAATGATATAGACGTCCTGATTGAAAATCATACCCTTCCGATCAATTATTTTTGCATAAGCCTTTCTAGAGAACATGCTACTTTTTGCTTCGCCCATTTTCAAAATATAGAATTTTGAATTTGGCGTTTGATTGGTACGAGGAGACTACAAAGTTCATAATATCTATTTTTTACACACTGTAATTTTCTACATTTCTACTTTTGGGTATGTATGTGGAATTATGGCTCATGGAATTTTCTCCCACACTACTAGTTATATCAGTAACAACATATTTAAATATGTGAAATTTTCAATCTTTCCCAACCCCTTAAAAATGTCTGAAGAAGGGACCCGACCCTAAATGTTGCTTAGCCACTCCCTCCATTGATAGACATAGAGTGCTGGAGTAACTCAGCAGGTCAGGCAGCATCTCTGGAGAGAAGGAATAGGTGACGTTTTGGGTCGAGACCCTTCTTCGGACCCTCCATAAATCCAGCCTGACCTGCTGAGTTCTCCAGCACTTTATGCTTTGCTCTTAAAATAAATTTGTGGTCCGCTGAAGAAACAACATGATAGACCCTAGGGGGAGGGGGAAGGGGAGGGGAAGGGGGCGAGGGAGAGGGAGAGGGAGAAAGAACGAGATATAGAGAGATTCCAGCCTCTTAACCCCAAGCACCGTGGTAGATCAACGCTTACAAAAATAATCATCCAGATCTTGAAATTTAAAATACTAATAGATTTAATCTGCTATAATTTTTAGAGATACAGTATAACTTTTTATATTCTTACACTTTTTAAGCAGCAAGATCTTAAGTCAATTTCACTGGGTTATTACTTTTCCATTGGCGAGTGGTATGTTAATGAAACAGGAAGTCTGGTTGAGCATTCCAAGATGGCGGCCGTTAAGGTCCGTTACGTACTACACCTCAGTGCATTGGATTACGCAGGAGTGGAGTATCTTGCTCCAAGATCTTTGGATAAGGGTATTCATATATGACCAAATATTAATGCCTGAAGAAGGGTCTCGACCCGAAACATTGCCTATTCCTTCGCTCCATAGATGTTGCCTCACCCGCTGAGTTCCTCCAGCATTTTTGTCTATCTGGAATATTAATGTTTCTGTTTTCTAGTATCAAGATAAGAGCTGACCATTCTAGCCTATTTAAGAGTTTTCTCTGTTGCTGATTATGACCCTCAAGTGAACAAGTGCATTGGGTAGAATGGTGATTCAGAGATGATTTTATTTTTCTGATCATGCAAATGAGTTAAAGTAAAAACTGGAAGGAATAACACTGCAAGTGATATTTGAACCCAGATTCCCCATTAGTCTTAAAGTAGAAACCTTTTTGCCTCCATGCTCACTTGTAAAAACTGCCATCATAAGAAAGATGTTAAGGTTTCTTTAATGCTGCTAGGTTTTAAGCCAGTTTATGTGAAATATAAACTCAATCCCTATTCATCCTGCAAGTAGATCGATAATAGTCTTAGCCGGCTGAAGAAGGGTTCAGAATAGTGGATGTGTAGAGCCAGAAGGCAATCTTTGTCCAGTAGCCCTTAGGCTACAGTGAATAAATCATCGGCTGTTACATCCATAGATCAGGGACTATGCAGACCCTGAGATATGTTCTTTAGGAAGTCTGAGCACAGAGGGAGGAATTGCATAAATGCATTGTCGATCAAGCATTTGTTAGTTCCTGTTTTCATACATAATCATCACCACAGGGTGCTTACAGAGAAGAAAAGACATATTGCCATCCTTCTGTGCGCAACCACACGTCTTCCTTAAAAGAATGGTGCCTTGTCTCGCAGTGGAAATGGATCACCCATTTTCCTTGCGTTGTTTTAAATCCGAAGGAAACAAATTACATTAAGGGGCTGTCCCACTTGGGCAACCTAATCCGCAAGTTAAGAAGAGTGCCTTCGACCTTCAAGCTCGAGGGCACTCGCCTGGAAAGCCTCGAGCTGGATTGACCGTCCGCGTTGAAACTGCGAGCTGGATTGACCGCACACACATAAACACATCGCAAAGGTGGGGGGCAGGGAAAGCGGGGGAGCGCTGTCTGCGCAATGAAGAGGAAGGTAAATGGCTGCCACAGTGTACGGCAAGTCCTTTAGAGAGCATGGGGGGGAGAGAGATGGGGGGGGGAAGAGAGAGATGGGGGGGGGGGAGAGAGAGGGAGAGAGGGGAGGGGGGGGGGGGGAGAGAGGGGGGGGAGAGAGGGGGGGGAGAGAGGGGGGGGAGAGAGGGGGGGGAGAGAGGGGGGGGAGAGAGGGGGGGGAGAGAGGGGGGGGAGAGAGGGGGGGGAGAGAGGGGGGGGAGAGAGGGGGGGGAGAGAGGGGGGGGAGAGAGGGGGGGGAGAGAGGGGGGGGAGAGAGGGGGGGGAGAGAGGGGGGGAGAGAGGGGGGGAGAGAGGGGGGGAGAGAGGGGGGGGGAGAGGGGGGGGGAGAGGGGGGGGAGAGGGGGGGGGAGAGAGGGGGGGGGGAGAGGGGGGGGGGAGAGGGGGGGGGGGAGAGGGGGGGAGAGGGGGGGAGAGGGGGGGAGAGGGGGGGGGAGAGAGGGGGGGGAGAGAGGGGGGGGAGAGAGGGGGGGGAGAGAGGGGGGGGGAGAGAGGGGGGGGATGGGGGAGAGAGGGGGGGGAGAGGGGGGATGGGGGAGAGGGGGGGGATGGGGGAGAGGGGGGGGGAGAGGGGGGGAGGGGGGGGGAGGGGGGGGAGAGGGGGGGGAGAGGGGGGGGGAGAGAGAGGGGGAGAGAGAGGGGGAGAGGGGGGGGAGAGGGGGGGGGAGAGAGGGGGGGGGGAGAGGAGGGGGCGGGCTAAGAGAAGGGGGGGGAGACTTTTAAGAAGTATAATAAAGTTTATCAGGCATTTTACCTACCAGTCGTTTTTTCTTGGTCCTGAAAACTCCAATGAGCCAATCAAAATGCCCCATCAGCGAAGGAGCTTGCCTAAGCCTGCCCTTGACTGCCTGTAAGTAAATAGCGACCGCACTCTACTGCACTACGACTTAAAAAGACCCATGCCGACCAACATTTACTCGCAGAAAATTTTACAACATGCTGAAAATTTTTCCGTGATCTAGCTGAGGCCACGATTATTCAGGAACTTCCCTCGAGCATGACGGAGAGTTCCAGTGACCTCATAGGACCTCCAAGGCCACATGTCAATCATGCTGTGAGTTTGCAGGTCGAAGACACTCTTCTAAACTCGCAGATTAGGTCGCCCAAGTGGGACAGCAGCTGTGTGCTTTACCGCAATTACCAAGACTTTGACAATGTTGTAAATCCAACAAGGAATAAAGTAATTCATTTTATCCTCTCTCACTGTTTCTACAAATACTGGTGTTCCTGATCAGTTTGTAGACCATTTAGAAATTACTGGTGAATTTCTAAATGACACCAAAGATAACTCATGATTAGAGTGCTTAAGTAGAGATGAACTAAAGTCAAAGCAGAGGAAATTATTTAACATCAATTAGATGTTAATTGGTCCAGAAAGCTTTATCTCCAATTATAAATTCTACACTTAGTTGGAATCAAGTGACAATTCTCTAAACTGACAGTAGTTGGGGCAGGTTTAATTTAACTGTTATGTGGCAAAGTTGATGATAATAATTACATCTGAATGGAGAGCAGGGTGGCTGGATTCAGTAGCTTACCTTACTGGAACGTTACACCTTTACTGCAGGCAAAACATTTTCAAACATGTGTGCATACAATAGTTACCCCATGCTTTTTGCTAGGCTCTGTGTGATGTTGCTTTGGATTGTTTTTTATCACAATTCCAACAGGTCATCCCTTTTTAACAGTTAAGGGCCTATCCCACTGTATGAGGTAATTGAAGAGCTCTCCCGCGTTTTAAATAAAATCAAACTCGTGGTAAGCACGTAGAATGTACGTAGCGGGTACATCGGAGCTCGGGACGTCTCTTAGCGGCTTGTAACGCTAACGGCAGGAACTCGGGAAATGTGGTAAGCTCGTGAAGACTCATGAAGATTTTTCAATTGAAAAATGTCCATGAGAGCCCCGAGTCCCTACGAGCGGCTATTACCGTAATTCTCCAAATTCAAATCAGGGGAAACTCGGGTGAACTCTTGAATTATTTCGTATAGTAGGACAGGCCCTTAACTGGGGAAAGACAGGAGTTGGTATCTACAGAAGAGTGTTTGTGGAAGAAGCAAATGGGAGTTGACCCTCCACCTCTTTGTGTAGGAAATTTCTGCCTTTCTAGGTCAGGCTTTGCAGAGAAGCAGAATGATGAATGAAATCCGAGAGGGATTTGTAGATGCACTGTTCAGTTAGAGCTTATCGTTGCAGTCCGTAAATGGCAAATGTTCATGTGTTTTTGGATGGCATTGATTAAGGAGAGCATTTATGTAAAAGTCAGGCAAATGTAAGAAGCTGTGTGGGAAGGAACTGCGGATGCTGGTTTACACCAAAGATAGACACAACATGCTGAGTAACTCAGCAGGACAGGCAGCATCTCTGGATAGAAGGAATGGGTGACGTTTCGGGCTAAGATCCTTCTTCAGAATGTAAGAATCTCCTGGATTGCAGTTGCTTCTCTTACTGCGGTTAGTTAAATAATAAATGCATCCCAATTGAATCCTTTACTTCTTCTGAATTTTACTCGACCGGCTCCACTACAACAGTTTTCCTATGATCAATGGTGTTTCTGCTGAGATATTGATAGGTACCAATTAACATCACATGAACATGTAGGCAAAAGATTATTTTCATGGCTAACACTGGAATTGATTATACTCTGACAAAAGAGGATTGATAATATTTCATATAAAATGTTCAGATGCTTTGAAATCTATTGGAACACAATTAATATTCTTTCAGCATTCAGTTGTGAACCTTGGGACCAATAAATATTTGCAGAAGGTGGTTTTGGATGATGCGGCAGATTTGTCCATCTGGTCTTAACTGACAACATTACAATATTTGGTGATGTTTATCTCAATTCCATCACCAAAAGAAGCTTTGCAAAAGTTAACAGAAACAAATAATGAATCCCATGGTCTAAAACCACTGCTCTATAGCATTGAACATTTTTTTTTGGCATGTCTGCAACATGGGTAGAAATATAATAATTTTCAGTGGAAAGTGGGCATGGTACAACTTGAGTTTGCACAATATTTTACACTCGTTTTTAAATATTGTGATTGATGTAGGCTTCATCTCAAAACAGGTCACACCCCCAGATTGATTGGAAAGATTGATTGAAAGATACCGCTACAGAATAAGACATGGAAACAGTATATTTCGCCCACCAAATCCATGCTGACCACCAATCACCTGTTCATACTAGTGCAATGTTAACTCACTTTCTCATCCCCTCCCAAAATAGGAATGACAATTATCTGAGGCCTATTATCCTACTAACTTAAAATTTAATTACCTTACTCCTTGTTAGATTGACAGTGGTGTTTAATTCCTGGAATGTGGGAAGAAACCAGAGGTCTGGGTGCAAACTCAGGATTGAACCGGGATGTTTGGCGCTGTGAGGCAGAGTTCCACCAGCTGTGCCACTGGGATCACCACTGGGAAATCACCTGAATTGCCCTTATTTGCATGCCTTTAATATTGCTTCAAATATTAAGTTGATCTTTTGGGGCTAAAACACAGAATGAATTTTGAAAGGTTTTGAATGACTTTTTAAAAAAAAGTAATTAGTTTTGGCTCTAGTTTCTCGATCTACCAGGCACGTACTGTAGTTGACTTGGCTTGGCTGGTGATATACAGGGCCTTCCCCGTCAGGTCCTTTATGCACAGAAAGATTATCAACGCCTTTACATTCACTCCATCAGCACCACACTGCCTCGGCAAGGCCGCCAGCATAATTAAGATCTGGTCTCCCCAGTCACTTCCTCTTCTCCCGTCTTCATCAGGCAAGTAGTACAGATGTTTGAAAACACACACCTTCAGATTCAAGAACACTTTCTTCCCAGCTATTATCAGGCAACTAAACGGTCCTCTCATCAGATCATTGGAGACCATTAAACCACAGTAATGTCGAACTATCAAACTTCAATGTTACATCTGCACTGAATGTTGTACCTTTTATCCTTTATCTGTGCACTGTGGATGGCTTGATTGTATCAAAAGCTTTTTACTGGACCTCGGTACCTCAGAATTACTCAAGCATATCTTCAACCTGA
This sequence comes from Raja brachyura, assembly GCA_963514005.1. The sequence goes on along the minus strand of OY740795.1, from coordinate 29,954,817 downwards.
GCCTGAGCCTGAGCCTGGAGAGGGTTCCTGTGATGTGGAAGACATCCTGCCTGGTTACTGTACCAAAGAGGACGCGCCCCAGCTCCACCAATGACTACAGACCAGTGTCGCTGACTTCACACATCATGAAGTCCCTGAAGAGGCTGGTGCTCAATCACCTGCAACTCCTGGTTAAACCCTACCTGGACTCCCTGCAGTTCGCTTACCAATCAAAGCTGGGGGTTGAGGACGCCATCATTCACCTGCTCCGTCGTTCCTATGCTCACCTGGATAAGCCGGGAAGCATTGTGAGAGTCATGTTTATCGACTTCTCCAGTGCTTTTAACACCATCCGGCCTGCACTGCTTGGGAGCAAACTGACAAAGATGCGATTGGATGCTCCATTAGTGTCCTGGATCACCAACTACCTGACTGGACGACGACAATATATCAGGCTACAGAATTGCGTTTCGGACATGCAGTGAGCAACACAGGGGCCCCACAGGTGATGGTCCTCTCTCACTTCCTGTTCATCATCTACACCTCGGACTTCAGATATAACTCGGTCTCCTGCCACCTGCAGACATTTTCAGATGACTCTGCAATTGTGGGCTGCCTCAGTGAGGGGAGGCAAGCTGAACACAGAAGTATAGTCAACAACTTTGTTGAGTGGTGTGGGCTAAATCACCTGCAGCTCACAACCGACAAGACTAAGGAGTTAATGGTGGACTTTAGGAGGAGAGGAATGCCCCTGTCTCCATCAATGATGTGGATGTGCAGTTTGCCAGGAAGTACCAATACCTTGGAGTATACCTGAACAGTAAACTGGACTGGTCCAGGAACACTGAGGCCCTGTACAAGAAGGAACAGAGCTGGCTGTACTTTTTGAGAAGGCTCCGCTCCTTCAACATCTGCAGTAAGGTGCTGCAGATGTTCTACCAATCAGTGGTAGCCAGTGCTATCTTCTTCGCTGCCATGTGCTGGGGCAGCAGGGCAAAGGCCGCAGATGCCAATAGAATTAACAAACTCATTAGGAAGGCTGGCTCCGTCTCGGGGACAGAGTTGGATTCATGGGGGCTGGTATTGGATAGGGGGATGCTCCTCAAACTGTAGAGTATCCAGGACAACACAGCTCACCCCCTTCATGACACACTGGTCAACCTGAGGAGTACCTTCAGCAACAGACTAGTTCCACCAAGATGCAGGACAGAACGCCACAGGAGACCCTGTGGCTATCAAACTGTACAACTCCTCCCCCTTCTGTCATGGTGTCAACTGAGATTGAGACTGACTCCCCGCACACCCCCCCCCCCCACCCATCCCATCCCCAATCTTGGCACATCCCCAAAGCTTTCCACTCGTCACTTTTATTTCATGTTTCATGTATTGTGCGTTTTTGAGTTTTTATAGTTGTTGGCAGATTAATTTCCTTCCTGGGATAAATAAAGTTATATTGTACCATATCGTATAGTAATAAGATGAACCTGTGATACCTGTGAGGTGTCTGTAGCGGGGATAAAAACAGTCATCCGTCTCTTAGAGGGTGTGATTGCACAGAAGATCTGGAAAGGGATGCAGTGGTGTTTGTCAAGATTCATCATGAATACTTATGGAACATCAGGCTTCATACTGGGTCACACTCTGGGACAAATATTGTCTACTTTGGGAATTCAGTCAACTGTTCAGCCCAAAAAGTGTTGGTTATTCATTGCTAAGAGATATGGTTCCAAGGCTTTATGGCGAGGGACTCGTGGATGCTTGACATAGCTGACGCAGAAGCTATTCTGCAAGGGCTGCAAGGAACTCCTGCTGTTACATACTGAGGGACTGCGAGATCAGTATAAAGGTATCTCAGCCTTTGGGCACCGAGACAATTAAAATAAATTATTAAAGTTGATGAAATGGGGAAAAAAACATGTTTTAACATATAAAGGGTTGTAAAGAAAAAGTCCAAGTTGTAAAAGTAATCCCAGTAGATTTTTTTGCTCCAAATTTCTAGTTTATGCAACAGTTTTGTTCATTTTAGTATATTATTGCCATGTGTGACGAGGTACAATGAAAGGTTTTTGTTTGTGTGCTACCCAGGCAAAGAAAAGACTATACATGAATACTATCAAGCCATCCACTGTATACAGATTGATGCTGAATTGCAAAAAAAATTTTTTTTTTTAATCTAATGATTGATTTATATCTAAAAATCAATGGATTTACACTTTTCTGAGCAATTTCTGTTTTTATTAGATTGAAAAATCATGGACTGAGCCATCAACACCATGTATCCTCCACATCTGTGTGATGTAAAACTGATCCATGGTCCCCTGGTAGAGCAGCACACATCACACTAGCTGCTCAGTTGTCTACTGATAATACATGTCTCTTACCAACTCTCTTTAATGTCTTACACAAGGTAATCCTCAGTAATGAGAATGTATTATATATCAAAATTGAACGCAGTCTGAAGCCTCTCATTTTAGAGCACGGAAAGTTATGGAGAATTTTAAGAAATACATTCAAACTATGTTCAGTTTGAATAAACAAGGTGAAATTGTTTCCACTCTAATGGGTCAGTAACTGGAAAACACTCGTTAATTCTTACCCCAATGCAATATTTAATGACACCATGAATGAGTTTATAAGGCACATATCTGAATACAAGGAAACCTGAATTAGTAAACCTCTGACCCCAAGAGCAAAGTATTAACACTCCAAGTATTAAAGATTGAGGAATCTAAGTGATATTTTGACATCGTAGGTGGAAAGTACCATGGGGAAGGGGTGGTTTGGGTGGGAAGGGAGTTACAGAGGGAACGATCTCTGAGAAAAGCAAAAAAGAGGCGGAGATGGGAAGATGTGGCCAGTAGTGTGATCCCGTTGGAGGTGGGGAAAATGTCGGAGGCTTATATGTTGTACGTGACATTGTAATACAAACCTACTGACTCCCATAGCTATGTTGACTACACTTCGTCACACCCTGCTTCCAGCAAAGACTCTATCCACTACTCCCAATTCCTCCGTCTACGCCATAGCTGCGCCCAGGATGAGGTGTTCCATACGGGCATCGGAGATTAATGATTTGGATGAGGGAATTGAATGCAACATCTCCAAGTTTGCAGATGACACAAAGCTGGGGGGCAGTGTGGGCTGTGAGGAGGATGCTAGAAGGCTGCAAGGTGACTTGGATAGGTTGGGTGAGTGGGCAAATGCATGGCAGATGCAGTATAATGTGGATAAATGTGAGGTTATCCACTTTGGTGGCAAAAACAGGAAAGTAGACTATTATTTGAATGGTGGCCGATTAGGAAAAGGGGAGATGCAACGAGACCTGGGTGTCATGGTACACCACTCATTGAAAGTAGGCATGCAGGTGCAGCAGGCAGTGAAGAAAGCGAATTGTATGTTAGCATTCATAGCAAAAGGATTTGTATAGGAGCAGGGAGGTTCTACTGCAGTTGTACAGGTAGTTGGTGAGACCACACCTGGAGTATTGCGTACAGTTTTGGTCTCCTAATCTGAGGAAAGACATTCTTGCCATTGAGGGAGTACAGAGAAGGTTCACCAGACTGATTCCTGGGATGTCAGGACTTTCATATGAAGAAAGACTGGATAGACTCGGCATGTACTCGCTAGAATTTAGAAGATTGAGGGGGGATTTATAGAAACCTACAAAATTCTTAACGGGTTGGACAGGCTAGATGCAGGTAGATTGTTCCCGATGTTGGGGAAGTCCAGAACAAGGGGTCACCGTTTAAGGATAAGGGGGAAGTCTTTTAGGACCGAGATGAGAAAAACATTTTTCACACAGAGAGTGGTGAATCTCTGGAATTCTCTGCCACAGAAGGTAGTTGAGGCCAGTTCATTGGCTATATTTAAGAGGGAGTTAGATGTGGCCCTTGTGGCTAAGGGGATCATAGGGTATGGAGAGAAGGCAGGTACGGGGTACTGAGTTGGATGTTCAGCCATGATCATATTGAATGGCGGTGCAGGCTCGAAGGGCCGAATGGCCTACTCCTGCACCTATTTTCTATGTTTCTATGTCCTCATCCTTTAGGGAACGGGGGTTCCTCTCTTCCATTATAGATGAGGCTCTCACTAGGGTCTCCTCTATATCCTGCAGCTCCACTCTTACTCCCCCTCCCCCTATTCATAACAAGGACAGAGTACCCCTTGTCCTCACCTTCCACCCCATCAGCCATCGCGTACAACATATAATCCTCCAACATTTTCGCCACCTCCAACTTGGCATTGTCTTTCCCGAACGCAATTTGAATAATTGAAAGGCTAGCTAATTTTGCAAATGGTATGTAGAAGTTAAAGTGAGAAATCATGAGGCATTGGACCATTAAATGGTTCTAGCTTGGACATTATTGCTATGGAGACATAATGCAAGTTAGAGACTTCGTAATCAGCAACTTAGCTACAGGTGAAGAATATCCTGGTGCATCAAAGTGACTGGAAAGAGTTGCAAAGTGCTGAATTATCAGCAGTATGTAATGAAAACTCAATTCAAAACAGAATAAATGGCCTTTTTAACCCACAGAGGATCAAATCATGCCAAACAATTGCAATGTTTAGTTAGATATGAGTGGCCCTCAGTTACAAGAGTATATTGATCTGGGGATAGAGCTATACAGACAAGTCGATGAATGGCTACTTTGAATACCATTCAAGAAAAACCATTCGGATGCATTGGATAACCTGGGCATGTGCTTCCATGTGTGTTACTTCACCAACAGTAGGAATCTCCAATGAATAGATAGTGGCACTAATTGCCACTCTGTGGGTGAAAGAGTTCCATAATTGGATCTAGAAATCGTGGATGCAGTGGTGATCATTTTCCAATGTTCTATAGATTCAGGATCAGTTCCTGTGGATTGGAGGGGTAGCTAATGTTATCCCGCTTTTTAAGAAAGGTGGGAGAGCGAAAACAGGGAATTATAGTCCAGTTAGCCTGATATCGGTGGTGGGGAAGAGTCAATTATAAAAGATGCAATAGCGGCACATTTGGATAACAGGATCGGCCCGAGTCAGCATGGATTTACGGAGGGGAAATCATGCATGACTAATCTTCTGGAATTTTTTTCAGGATGTAACTAGGAAAATGGTTAAGGGAAAGCCAGTGGATGTAGTGTACCTGGACTTTCAGAAAGCATTTGATAAGGTCCCATGTAGGAGATTAGTGGGCAAGATTATGCAACATGGTATTGGGGGTAGAGTGCTGACATGGATAGAAAATTGATTGGCAGACAGGAAACAAAGAGTAGGAATTAACGGGTCCTGTTAATGGCAAGCAGTGACTAGTGGGGTACAGCAAGGTTCGGTGCTGCGATGGCAGCTATTTACAATATACATCAATTATTTAGATGAAGAGGTTCATAGTAACATTAGCAAATTTGCAGATGACACAAAGCTGGGTGGAAGTGTGAACTGTGAGGCGGATGCTATGAGAATACAGGATGACTTGGACAGGTTGGGTGAGTGGGCAGATGCATGGCAGATGCAGTTTAACTTGGATAAATACGGGGTTATCCACTTTAATAGCAAAAACAGGAAGGCAGTTTATTATCTAAATGGTGTCAAATTGGGAAAAGGGGAAGTACAATGGGATCTGGGGACCTTGGTCATCAGTCAATGAAAATAAGCATGCATGTACAGCAGGCAGTGAAGAAAGCGAATGGCATGTTGGCCTTCATAACAAGAGGAGTTAAGTACAGGAGCAAAGAGGTCCTTCTGCAGTTGTACAGAGTCCTAGTGAGACCACACCTGAAGTATTATGTGCAGTTTTGGACCCTAATTTTAGGAAGGACATTCTTGCTATTGAAGGAGTGCAGCGTAGGTTTACAAGGTTAATTCCCGGGATGGCGGGACTGTCATATGCTGAGAGAATGGAGTGGCTGGGCTTGTATACTCTGGAATTTAGAAGGATGGGAGGGGATCTTATTGAAACATATAAGAATATAAAGGGTTTGTAAACATGTTCCCGATGAAAACTAAAGGCAGGAAAAATGTTCCCGATGTTGGGGGAGTCCAGAACTAGGGGCCACAGTTTAAGAATAAAGGGTAAGCCATTTAGAACGGTGATGAGGAAACACTTTTTCACAGAGAGAGTTGTGTGTCTGTGGAACTCTCTGACTCAGAAGACGGTGGAGGCCGATTATCTGGATACTTTCAAGAGAGAGCTAGATAGGGCTCTTAAAGATAGTGGAGTCAGGGGATATGGGGAGAAGGCAGGAACAGGGTACTGATTGGGGATGATCAATTGTGATCACATTGAATTGAGTTGCTGGCTCAAAAGGCCGAATGGCCTACCCCTGCACCTATTGTCTATAATGCACTGCCGCCTTATTCCAGATAGCACATGAGATTCCTGGTAGGTTAACTGGCCAAGAAACTGTACCAGCACCCTGTTTCTGTTGCTTTATCGTTGCCAATATTTGCACAAGGTTGTCACAATGCTTCATCTTAAATCCCATCTTCAATATACAACTCCTTCAAAAGAGAGCAGTGAAATGATGCATTTGATGAATGTTTAGATTTACAACAATGGATATCAAAAAACAATTTAAAATATTATATGTGCTTTATAATAAGGCAATGTAAAATCTTCATAAATTAGAGTGTCATCTTATTTGTTTTGTTTTTCATGAATGGTGACTAAATATAGCGTGCAAATCAACAGTCCCCTAATGAACAAACAAAATTTGAATCACTTTCTTAAGACAATCTACAGTGTGAAATGTACATATGATTTAAACAGACAAGAAGTAATTGATGAGTAAACATGTTTTAATGCTCCATTGTAAAATGTGACATATATTTTCCATTATTTTCGGTGTTGCTGTTACAGCTCAATGTCTCTTTCTTCTGTTCTCCCACTTATCTATCAAATTCAGATATGTGAATTATAACCATTTCCAGCTGAAATTGTGATTGTTTAACCACTGCCATCCAAAAGGTTGCTGGTCATTGTCCGGATTGCTGCAGAACACTAGTAACACAGTGAACTCCTTATTACATTGCTGGATGCTTGATCTGTGATAATGTTGTTCACTAAGTGCTTACAGTTATTGACATAAGTTCAAAGGAATACAAACTTCCATTTATTAAGGCTAGCTTTAAAATAAATCAATAATTTTGTAAATATCACTGTCTAAAGAATTTTAAGCACTTCACAGATTTGAGTTTGCGGTATATAGTAAAACCCAATTTTTACAAAGGTTTGTGACATGGGTAATATGAATTTTTTTTCAGCTGTGACTGCAGACAATTTACATAAACATTACAAGAAATTTGGACATATCATTAAGATTTAAATATCTGATGCAATCCAACTAATAATTGAAGATGAAAAAATACAGTAAATCTTCCTATACTTCGGGTGAAAACGCTTGTGGAGTGAAACCCGGTATCAAAGGAAATTACATGGTGCTTCTGCTGTGATAACCAAACTTGTCAGATTCAATTAAGCAGTTGGATGGACAATGCATGCAGGATTCAACATAAGCTGCTTCCAAGCTTAAGGCTGGGTCAAAAATAAGTGCAGCCATAATTAAATCCTGGCCCATCATACCCAGAAGAATTTTGTTTGGAATGTAGGATTGCACAAAGTAGCCCATAATTCACAAGAAGCGAGCTTTCTCCCTCCCCCAACTAGTTACAATGAATCTGCTTCAGCAGGATGCCTTCACATTATCTCTAGCCTTTTCATAAAATTAAATGAACAGGAAATATACTTTGTACAGGTCTTTAAAGGAAACTACAAAGTTTCTGTTGGTTGGAAGGAAAGAAAAGTTGAATGTGCAATAGCGATCACCCACAACGCTCTGCTGATGTGACCCTCGCGACTGAAAGCAGATGAAGTATCTTGAGATGTCTGTCCTTTGGATTGTATTGCAGAAATCTCCTTATCATTTGAAGAGCTTTGTGTCTGAAAATAATTAAAATTTCATCAGCAAATACAGTCACTGAACACATAAAGAGGGCTCCTTTTAAATCTGGAAGAAGTGCATTGGATCATGTGGATATAGTAAATATTGGAGTTCAAATTGTACATTGCAAAACAACATAGAGTTCTCCATCCACTGCATCTTGGTTAAAGGTCATTCACCAGTTAATTCTGCTCTTCCCTTCATGGATGTTGCCCAACCTGCTAAATTCCACAGCATTTTCTGTTCTTTTCAATGTATTTAATGTTACTTTATCTTGATGTGCCAACTGAGGAATTATTCTTCATATACCAAATTCTTAACATATCTATCCAGAATAGACCTCGTGGGCATATCTTGCATTCTTCTCCCCTTTTGAATATTAACTCTTTGCCACTTTTCTTTTCCTACATATTTGTAGCCACTCTGTCACTGTTCCGTAAAAGCCTTCAGGTTAAATTTTACTTATGCAAAACGTTTCACATAAAATACCTTTCAAAGCGCTTTAAAAATCAATTTTCATAATATCATAATATCAACATCAAATTTATCTTCCTTAAAGAAAAAAACGACGAATTTAGAAAATACAGTGAATATCCCTATATAAACTTGTATGTTGTAATGAGATCTCTACAACTACATCACCTCTGTGGAAGGGATTTTCGAGCCCAGGTTGGTATAATCACCCATCTCCATATATATTGCAACACTGTAAATTTGATGTAGCGGTCTTGCATGAAAAATAGTGACGAGGAACAACAGCAATATAATCTCAGGCTGTTTTGTGAGGGTTAATGTACACCTTATGAAAAATTATTCCAATTATTCCATGTTCAGGGTAGAACAGTAGTACAAACAATTGATGTTGCTGCCAGACTACTACACTGACCTGGGTTCAACCCCAATGTTGGGTGCTTTCCGTGTGGAGTAATAATGATCTGATTTCCTCCCACATCCTAAAAGATGTGCTGGTAATTAATTGACTCACATAAATTGCCCCCAGAGTAAGTGGGTGGCAGGAGAATCAACGGGAGCTAATAAATACACAGGAGAGAATAAGTTACAGGGAAATAATTGGGGGAATGAGATTGACTGAAAAGCTTTGAGAATTGGCACAGACTTATGGGCTGAATTACCGCACATCTATTATGTGGGGAAATGTGAACAATAATTCCCATTCACTTCAGAGAAATTGAGAGTTACATTGTTGAAGTTTATAGGCAATGCAGAAGCTTAACTAGTTATTCAACCTAACCAACCACAATAAAACTACAGGACATGAATATAACATTTGCAAACCTCAAATGAAATTAGGGATTAGAAGTCCAATTTTCCCACAGTGCATTTGGCTGCCAAAGATAATATTCCATCAATCTACTTAATCCAATATTGATTAACTGCTTTAATGAGCAACTGGAGCAATATCTTCATATGTAAAGAATTTAGTCTGTTAACAATACACTGAAGTATAGTTGATAAAATACTCTGCAGGGGCACAATGATTTGGCTCATTGTTCTGACAACAGGAAAACTCAAACTAACAAATATAATAATTATTGATATAATGAATATAGTATATCAGTGACTAAGTCTATTGATAAAATAATATCAATGTTCTTTAGTCATTGATATAATCATATAATATCAATGACCTTGGTCTATACTTAAGGATGAATGGATGAGAAGTTGGTATGTGATGAGAAGATGAGGAATGAGTGGGGTTGACATTATACATGAAATCAAGTTCAACATGCCTCCAATTCACTTCTGGTTCTAATGGCAGCTAGTTGGAAAGGAGCCAATCTACTGCTTCCTTCTTTAAATAATTAATTAACCTGCGTTTTTATTTGTATTTCACGCATAACACTGGCCAAGTTCGGTCCTCCGAGAAAAGCTGGCTTGAATAGTTTTGAGCTTTTCCACTTCTGCTTGCAATCTATGGAAAACATGAATATTGCATCAATGGCTGCTGATTATCAAATTAATCTTCCCCTTGGGGTTCCAGTCGCTGGCTCCCTGAAAGTGGCAGACAAGTAGATAGGTGGTAAAGAAGGCATATGGAATGGTTGCCTGCATTGGTTGGTGGATAAGTATTAGGAATTCATGTTCCTGCTTTATAAAGCTTGGGTTACGTCACTGTTCGAGTATTGCGTTCAATTCCTGTGGCCCTATTATAGGAAGGATGTGGAGGCTTTGGAAATAGTGCAGAAGAGGTTTACCAGAATGCTGGCTGGATTAGAGGGCATTAGCTACAAGTAGAGTTTGGACAAACTTGGATTGTTTTATATGAAGTGTTGGTGGTTGAGAGGAGACCTGATAGAAAGGTGGAAATGTCAAACACTAGCAGTCATAGTTATTATGTGAGAGGAGGAAAGTTTAAAGGAGTGTGGCAAGTTTTTTATACAGGGAATGTTAGGAGCCATGAATGTACTGCCAGGATAGCGATAGCAATGTTTAGGAAGTATATGGGCAGCCTCATGAACAGACAAGGAAATCAGGAATAAAGACCATGTGGAGTTTAAATTGGCATCATGGTCGACACAGACACTGTGGGATGAGGAACCTGCTCCTGGGCTGTACTGTTCTCTGTTCTGTTCCTGTGATCGAGCCTTCCACTCCATTCAACATCATGTCACCTACTTGCAAAATTTGCAACATTCAACATAGCTCTCATGATGTCCACAAATCCAGACCTGTTTTGTAACCTCCATAATTCCTCTCAATCCTGTTCTATATTTAGACCCATCTCCTGTGGAAACAAAGAACTGCAGGTGCTCTATTACAAAAAAGAACACCAAAAGAACACCATGTAACTCATGGAAATTGACCCAACCCAAAACACACCTATGATATGTTCTCCAGAGATGCTACCTGACCTACAGAGTTACTCCAGCACATTATGTCCCATAAAATCTCCTCTTCAATCCCGACTCAAAGTTCCTTGTTGACTGCATCCAAAGTCCTGGCAACTATATATTACTAATTATACAATCTGGCTGCCCAGGGCTGGGAAACAGAGTTTACAAATGTTAACTTCTGTATTGCCCGGCAATGAAGACGCACCTGCGTTGAAGACACACCCCCATTTTGAGTTGCTAAATTTTGTAAAAAGGCTGGCAGGACATAGAAAATCTCACGGTTAAAAAAATAAAAAATAAAAAATGAAAATAAAGAAAGAAACAATTCAATTTGCCCAAGGCTTCCAGATCTCTTCCATTCTGAATGACCGAATGGGTGGGGGGTAGAGGGTGACGGCAGGTAGTGGGAAAACGGGAGCACAATGGGACAAGTTGAAGTAGTTGTGATCTTATTGAATGACAATACTTGTTCAAGGGACCAATTAAGGTTACTCGCGCTGACACAGGAGTAAGCTCCACCGCCCGCTGTCCTGTTCTCCATCGCCCGCTCAGCCACTCCGCTCTATGATCTTTGTTCTTGAGCTGGCCACCTCACTCCGAGCCAGGTCAAAAATAAGGATAATGAGAATTTCAAAACTAATACCAACTGCTTTTGTGCGCATCTGTTGACAAGGCAGCAGCATTCTTATTCTCCCTGTTATTCTCACTTGACCGACAACCGCCACACACCTCCAAAGCATGTCCCCATGCAAATTTACATGGAAAGACATGGAACAGGCAGTGAATGCCATGCAGTGTCACCCAACGCAGGAAGTGAGGCCATGTCCTGCTCCCGGCGGCAGTCGGAATTTAAGGATTTGTGGGAAGCGGCAGACATGATTGAGGCCGGCGATCGGCAGGAGAGAGGTATTCAGACGGAAAGCACTGCCAAAGGTGAGCGGGGAACTGAGGCCAATTGTCCATGATGTCCGGATCCCAATGCTCAGCACTTCGTGTTTCGGAGTTGGCTAATGTTATTGATTTGTAATTAGCCTGATTTGTAATTAGTTGACGAAGCCTTAATTTATTCATTCGGAATATCCAGGCGGATGGGATAAATGTAATATTAAAATGACATGCAAGGTGTCAGGCTGTCAGTCATAATATACAGCGCCGATAACCCTTTATTTCCTTGCGAGGCCCAGGATAGCAGCAGTTCTTAGGTTGCCTGCTGCGGGACTGGCTGTAGCACCCAGGACACCTGCGAGCCCCGGGTCTAGCTGCATTTCTGCTGTCCAGTCCCGGTGGCCGCTCACAGCCACCTAAGCTACTGAGTGAGTTGCTGGCATGATCCCTGACCCCGTCCTTCTCAACGCTCCTGCCATCCCCACAACTTTACCCTTGGCAGCCCAGCCGTGCTGACCCGGGCCAGACTCCCCACACGCTGTGGAAGGAGCTCTTCCCCCCAGCAGAGCTGTCCTTTTACAGCCGCTGTACTGAGGGATCGCCAAGTCTATCTTTCTTGGCTTACAATCTAACCTTCTGCCTACAAGACGCAGGCACATTTTCGGGCCTTACTTTAGGGTAAACAATAGCGTCATCATTGCCGGGAAACACAGTAGATCCTGCAATGTCTCCAGTTAAGCCTATGCGGGATTTCCTGGTCAAGTTAAATAGCTCGATTTACAGGCTAATTTACTAAACATTGCAGTTATTGATTCAATGCAGAGGATGAGTTAAGGTGACATGAACCTTTACATCACATCCAATTCTTGAGGATCCAGTATAATTTGATAACCTCATGCTCATTAAGATAATAGATATTATAATTATTGGTCAGTGTGAATACTTCTATTTTATTTAAATTCAGGTCATGCTATCTTAAAATTGGAAAAATCATAACTTTGTTTCATACTGCCTGTTGAAAATACTTGTTAGCATAATCCATGCACAGCAGTGCATTTTGCAAGAATATAAATTATTCACTCAATGTTTAGGCACTATTATTATTTTAAAATAGTAAGTCCATTGTGACTTATTTGTTAAATGCTTACCTCTGTAATACAAAAGTCCTGGTTTACTGATACATTGGAGTGTATTCTTTGTGCCTGTGTGCAGAACATAGGTAAATATTAGCTTAATGCAGATATACAAACTAGAACAATTGCTGAAATACAAGGGAAAGTATAACGCTTTGAAAGCCTATGTGAGGATAGTTGTGAGGAGTTGGATCATGAATGACCTCTGAATTCCACTCAAATCTGAAGAGGTAGAATAGCCCAAAACTTTTCAAAACATAAATGGGGAGCTCAAGGTCAAAGTATTGGCAGAGCAAAAGTTTCAGGGAGGCTGATCATCCATGATTAAAAAATGACCATGCTAAGGAAAAGAGAAGCACTGACAGGCAAAAAGATTTAGGCTTGCAAATCCCAGGGCTTATGCCATAAGGCTGTAGTTATGCTCAATTAAATCTCTCAAGAAAGTCAAGGTTGGAAAATTTGGATTGTGTTGGCTGGAAAGTGGTGGAAATTGCATCAGCAGCTGTGCAAGTATGTGGAAAGAACCCAGAGAGTAATTAAGGTCAGAAAAAAGACATTACATTCACACCCAGAGGACTTCATGCAGTTAATAAGCTCTTGGTAGAGCGACAAATCTGGCCAGATATAAAAAGCAGAAGTAAGCTCGTTTTATTGAAAGTGGTGCCTTGACTATCGTAGGCACCGTTGCGGGAAAAGGTGAAGCTTTGTCAGGAACAACAGCTCCATCAATACTGCGCCAGTCTTCCTTTCTATTGGCTTTGTGGAACACTAATTAGTATTGATCTGTTATCATTCATTTACATTCATTAAGATGAGGGGAGAAAGATTTAATAAGGGGCAATTTTACACAAAGTGTGGCAGGTATATGCTGCTGCTGGAGGAAGTGACACATTAAACAACATTTAAGAAAAGATTTAAGGAACATTTACACAGGTGCATGGATGGGATTGATTTAGAGGGATCTGGTCCAAACACAGTCATTTGGGTCTAGTGTAGGCTGGGCATATTGGTTGACGTGGGCAAGTTGGGCCGAAGGACCTGTTTCAATGCTGTATGACTCTATGACAGACAGGTTACCCCAGCATTCAGAACAATACAGTAAAGAAATGGTAATGCTGGTTGGACAAATTTCTGAGATGGCTACCTATTGCTGCTTTTGCTTTATTCCTAACCAAATTTTCAGCAAAATATATCATGCATTTCTAAATGATAAATATTTAACCCAAAAAATTCAATTTTTAGTTAACTAATTATTTTCCATTTATTGGAGACACAAGCGACTGCAGACGCTGGTATCTTTAGCAAAAAGCAAACTGCTGGACTAACTCAGCAGATCAGGCAGCGCCTCTGAAGAACACAGATAGGCGACATTGCGGGTCAGGATCTACTTCACTCTGAAGAAGGGCCTTAAACTTCACCTATCTGTTTTCTCCAGAGATGCTGACACAATGCTGGGTTACTCTCGCTTAGTACTAAAGATACATTTATTAATACAACAAGGCATGTTACACTTTGTGGAAAAAATATCAGACAACATTTTTGAGTTGAAGTTAACTCAAGAGTTCAAGAGAGTTTATTGTCATGTGTCCCTGATAGGACAATGAAATTCTTGCTTTGCTTTAGCACACCAGAACATAGTAGGCACAAATACTGAACAGATCAGTGTGTCCATATACCATTGCATAAATATATACACACATGAATAATTAAACTGATAAAGTGCAAATAAACAGATTATTGGCTATCAATGTTTAGACTTTTGTCCGAACGGAGTTTAATAGCCTGATGGTTGTGGGGAAGTAGCTGTTCCTGAACCTGGTCGTTGCAGTCTTCAGGCTCCTGTACCTTCTACCTGAAGGTAGTGGGGAGACTAGTGTATGGCCCGGATGGTGTGGGTCCATGAAGAAGCTGCCAGCCTTTTTGAGGTAGCTACTGCGATAGATCCCCTCGATGGACGGGAGGTCAGAACCGATGATGGACTGGGCAGTGTTTACCACTTTTTGTAGTCTTTTCCGCTCCAGGGCGCTCAAGTTTCCTAACCAAGCCACAATGCAACCAGTCAACGTGTTCTCTACTGTGCACCTGTAGAAGTTAGAGAGAGTCCTCCTTGACATACCGACTCTCCGTAATCTTCTCAGGAAGTAAAGGCGCTGATGTGCTTTCTTTATGATTGCATCAGTGTTCTCGGACCAGGAAAGTTCTTCAAAGATATGCATGCCCGGCAATTTGAAGCTCTTGACCCTTTCCACCATAGACCCGTTGATATAAATGGGACTGTGGGTCCCCATCCTACCCCTTCCAAAGTCTACAATCAGTTCCTTGGTTTTGCTGGTGTTGAGGGCCAGGTTATTGTGCTGGCACCATTTGGTCAGTCGGTCGATCTCACTTCTGTAGTCTGACTCGTCCCCATCAGTGATATGTCCCACAGCAGTGGTGTCGTCAGCGAACTTGATGGAGTTTGCAACATGACCAGCTACGCACTCATGAGTATATAGTGAGTACAGCAGGGGGCTAAGCACACAGCCCTGAGGTGCTCCCGTGCTGATTGTAATTGAGGCTGACTCATTTCCACCAATATGAACTGACTGTGGTCTGTGAATGAAGAAGTCGAGGATCCAATTGCGGAGGGATGCGCAGAGACCCAGTTCTGCGAGTTTGGTAACCGGCTTGGAGGGGATGATTATATTAAATGCCGAGCTGTAATCAATGAATAACAGCCTGACATATGAGTTTTTGTTGTCCAAGTGGTCCAGAGCAGAGTGGAGGGCCAGTGAGATTGCGTCCACCGTTGATCTGTTGTGGCAATAAGCGAACTGCAGTGGGTCCAGGTTTTTGTCGAGGTAGGAGTTGATTTGCGTCTATGATCAACCTTTCAAAGCACTTCATCACCACAGACGTTAGTGCCACTTGTCGATAGTCATTGAAGCACGTCGCCTTGCTCTTCTTGGGCACCGGTATAATTGATGCCCTTTTAAAGCAGGTGGGAACCTCAGACCTCAGAAGTGGGAGGTTGAAAATGTCCGCAAAAATTCCAGCCAGTTGGTCCGCACAGGTTTTTAGAACACGACCTGGTATACCATCAGGTCCAGGCGCTTTTCGAGGGCTCACTAGTCCCTCTGAAGTATTTTCGGACGTCGGCCTCTGTGACTGTGACTGAAATACCATCACAGCGAATGGGGGCTCGAGAAGGCACATCAGTGTTCTCCCTATCAAAGCGTGCGTAAAACGCATTGAGCTCGTCAGGGAGTGATGTTTCGCCGACATTCGAGCTGCCTCCCGATCTTGCCTTGTAGGAGGTGATTGCATTCAAGGCCCGCCACAGCTGCCGAACATCTGTCTCATCCTCCAGCTTGGAGCAGAAGTCCCTTTTGGCCTTTTTGATGGCCTTACCAAGGTCGTATCTGGACTTCTTGTAGACCACTGTATCATCAGACATGAATGCCAGGTGTCTGGTCTTCATAAGAGTGCAGATCTCATAGTTCATCCAAGGCATCTGATTGGGAAACGCTTGGAAGGTATTTGTTGGGGTGCAGTCCTCCAAACATTTCTTTATGAAGTCTGTAACGACTGTGGCGTATTCATTCAGGTCCATTGCCGACTCTCTAAACATTTCCCAGTCTACAGACTCCAAACAGTCCTGTAGTTGTTCCTCTGCCCCCCCCCCCCCCCCGACCAGCTCTGTGCAGTCTTCACCTTGGGGGGTGCATTCTTTAATTGCTGCCTGTAGGCAGGGAGAAGCAGCAGCGCGGTATGATCAGATTTACCGAAGTGAGGGCGAGGGATAGAGCGATGGGCATCCTTGATTGTGGTGTAGCAGTGATCAAGGGTGTTTGGTCCTCTGGTGCAGCAGGAGACATGTTGGTGGAAGTTAGGGAGCGATTTCTTCAGGTTGGCTTTATTGAAGTCCCCAGCTATAGTGGTGAACGCCTCGGGGTAAGACATCTGGTGCTTGTTGACCATGGCGTGCAGCTCCTCCAGTGCCAGACGGACGTCTGCCTGGGGTGGGATGTAGGGGTGGGTGTGAATTCCCTTAGGAGGTAGAAGGGGTGGCACCATGAGATGTTTGAGGTGTGGAGAGCAGGAATTGGACAGGACTGCCACGTCGGAGCACCACGCAGAATTGACCATGAGGCAGACGCCCCCTCCTCTCCCTTTCCCAGATGCCTGCGTACGGTCTATACGGTGGATGGAGAACCCTTCAGGCTGGACTGCTGAGTCTGGGGAACTGGGGGTGAGCCATGTCTCTGTGAAACAGAACACAGAGCATTCCCTCAGCTCCCTGGGGAATTAGTCATATTCAGTTGCATTCTACTTCACCCAATACACTGTGGGAAGGCATTTGGTGACTTTCAGCTGTGCCAGCTGTCGGAATGTAAAAATCATTCAATGATAATACAAATCCTAGACTGGCAGAAATTCACGTGCATCTGTCATGTGGAACCAATTGTTCTTGCATTTGTAAAATCTGACTGGCAGTTCTTTCTGGGTTCACACAAATTCAACAGGCCATTGACTGCTGATGTTACCATTTCGATAATGTACCTGGATTTGCTATCACTATCCCTCCACTTTACGAGCATCTACCTTTCACTCAACTCAGTGGCCTTGGAGTAGGGTCAAGCCTGGGTGACTTTTTTTAAATTTATTTTTTTATTTTATTTTTGTTAGAAGTAAGTACAATAGTGTGGTACTTGAGTACCTAATACATACATACATATTTCCATTCTTGTACAACTTCGTACTTTTGATTTAATAATAAAAGAACAGTGAGAGAAAAAAGAAATAAAGAGTGTCGGAATAGATAGACAAGCGAGTAGAAACAGATAGCAAAAGAAATAAAGGAGAGAGATGAGAAGCTAAAAAGATTGAAAGAGAAGGAGAAAGTAAAGAAAAGAGAGATTAGGAGAGATCTACCTATTTTGTATTTTTGCCCATCTGTCACCCGGTTCTAAACCATTCAATTTCTAACGTTATGTTATGTTGCACCATATTCTTGTAAAAAGTTGATAAAAGGAGACCAAGTCTTTAAGAATTGGTCTACTTTGCCTAGTAGGATGAATCTCATTTCTTCAAGATGTAGCGTTTCTGACATATTTGAAATCAACATTTTGAATGTTGGCGTGGTTGCGTTTTTCCAAAATTTGAGGGGTTTGTTTGCTGTTATTAGACCGTAATTAAGAAAAGCTTCTTGGAATATAGTTAGTTTACCTCCCTCTTCCTTTGATCCAAAGATAATCAGTTCTGTATTGGGGTTCAATTTTGTGTTAAATAGTTTTGTAAAAATTCCAAAAATGTCATTCCAAAATGTATACAGTATGGTACAAGAGACAAAGGAATGTGCTATAGTGGCATTTTGAGTTACACATTTGTCACAGATGGGGGAAACATTTGAAAATATTTTATTCAGTCTAGTTTCGAATAATATAATCTATGTAAAATTTTTAATTGAATTAGGTTATGTCTTACATTAATTGAACATTAGTTTACATATAATAACATTTTTTCTCATCTATCGTTCGGACTTTTTATCAATAACTCTTGTTCCCAGTCCCTTCTAATTGCCTCTGTCGTTGGTGTTTCTATATTTAGAATTATATTATATAAGTAAGATATTAAATTGCTTGATTCTGCCTTTCTATTCATTCCTTCCTCCAATAAATCTGGGGTTAAAGTTTGATATCCTTGTATATATTTTTTCAAATAATCTTGAATTTGAAGATATTTGAAATATTGATTACTTTTCAAATTATATTTTAGTTGTAATTGTTGGAATGATTAAAGTTTTCCCATTTCATACATATCTCCCATTGTTTTAATTCCTATTCTTTCCCAATGGATAAACGTTTTATCAATAATGGATGGTTTGAATGAGGGATTATTAGCTATTTTAGAAAGAAGCGATAATTTTCTTAATTTTAAAGTTAATTTTTTTTGTTTCCAAATTCGTATTATACTGTGAGTAATTGGGTTCTTCTTATATATTATATTGTTCAGTTTCATCGGGGAATGAAGGATCGCTCCTATATTAAAAGGGGAACAATCCTCTTTCTCCATTCTTATCCAATCTACCTGTTGGGCAGAACTGTCCAACCAGTAGATTATATTTTTAATATTCACAGCCCAATACTAATACAATAAGTTAGGGAGTGTCAGTCCCCCTGATTCTTTAGATTTAGTGTTTTTTTAAAATTCTGTGTGATTTATAATCCCATATGAAGTTTATAATATCAGAATCTAGTTTTTAAAATGATTTTTTAGGTAAGTATATTGGTATTGATTGAAATAAGTACAGTATTTGTGTTAAGAAGATCATTTTTATCGTGTTTATTCTGCCTATTAAGGACATCGGCAGTGTTTTCCAAAATTTAATCAACCCATTTAATTTATTTAATTTAGTTAATAAAGGCATATAGTTTGCGTTGAGTAATGATTTATATTTCCTAGTAATTTGGATGCCCAAATACTTAAATTTTTCTGTTGCAATTCTAAAAGGGAATTTCAACAGATGTGTCGGCTCTTGAGATTTTATCGTCATAAGCCTGGGTGACTTAATGCAGAATAACTCACCTGGCCTTCAGTTCACCAGTTCCCCACAAACTTCAGTTCGATCACTTGATATTTAAGAGATGGCCAAGATATTTTATCTAAATTTATGTGTACTCATTCAACACTCAGTATATCAAATATATAAGTACACTTTAGCATTGACTCAGGGAGTTGTACATTGCAGTTAGAGGTTAACTGACCTATGATAGTTCTTTATAGGAACAACCTGGTTATGCCCACTCTCCCACCTTCCATTATCATGTTACAATTAAATGTCCCAGAATTTCTCAAAATCCCTTTTGATAGCTCCCACTGATGTTATTTTTATCGGTCTATCAGATAATGGATTCCAAATACTAACCACTTATCATGTCAAAAAGATTTTCCTTGAGTTGCCTTTGATAGTTTTGCCACTCCATTTAAATCTGTGCTCTCTAATCATTGACCATTCATCCATTGGAAATAAGTTTCTCTACCTTTCCACCTACAGTGAAAGGTGATTATCAAACCTACGTCTAGTCTTCAATACTCAAGGGAGAACAAACCCATCATTCTTCATGTAACTGTAGCCTCTCATCTTGGGAAGCAGTCTTATAAATTTCTTCTGAAGCTGTCACAGTAGGTTCAAATCCTTGGGAAACTGTGATGCATAGAAATGGACACAATACAACTTCTGAACATTTATGTAGCTTTATCGTAACTTTCTAGTTTCTATTGCTGTTCTCCATTAATTTGATTTGATCACCAACTTCTGCAACTTGTAACATTACTTGCACAGCCATATTCACTCATCACTACGGGCTCACTGACCAACCTTGGTTAACTTTTAAGTAATGCCTAAATTTTAAATATCTCATGTTTTTCCAACTTCTTCCATAACCATACCTCTCCCTCACCTCTCTGAAACTTCCACAAGCCCACAGAAAATCAATTATTTGCACCATCATTTTTCATTTCTGGCTTCTCCAGCATCCTTGGCTTAAATTATTCCACCTTTAGTTGTCCTGATACAGGAATGTCCTCCCAAAACATCCTTGCTACTTCTTTCTCCATTTTCTCTTGAAATACTCCTTTAAATCTAGTTTAATGTCCATTGTCAAATTTAGTTTAGTGATACAACATGGGATCAGGTTCTTTGGCCCATCAAGTCCATGCTGATCATCGATCACCCATTCACACAAGTTCTATGTTATCCCACTTTCCTAGCCAGTCCTTACACATTCAGGGGTGTAATTTACAGAGGCCAATTAACCTACAAACTTGCATGTCTTTGGGATGTGGGAGGAAACCAGAGCTCTTGGAAGGAAATAAAACACAGTCACAGGGAGAATGTGCAAACTCCATGCAGACAACACCCAAGGTCAGGATCCAACCAGGTTCTCTGGCATTGTGAGGCCGCTCTTCTACCAGCTGTGCCACTATGTGTGCTATTTTGCCTGATAACAATACGCCTAAGTATCTTTACATGTTAAAGGCTCTATATAAATGCAAATTTCTGTGGGAACTCAAGGCTTTTTGACTCAGACATGAGTACTGCTATTGAGCCAAGGCTGCCACCTTGAGATTAAGATCACAAGATGCACAACATTCATACACCAGTTTCCTGCTACCACTAACATGACTCCCTTTATCCCTCCACTCTTTAACCTGCCTGTTTCGTGCAAAGTGGGTGGGAATGATTCCACTGTGAATCTGTGCTGCCACAAATATCAGATTACATATGGTCTTAGTATTTGGATGGAGAGTGAGCCACAAGACGTTATGACAAAAAGTGCTGGACTGGTGTTGAAACAAGCTCTCCCTGTTTGGAGTGAACACACAGTTATTTTTAGTCATTGTTTTTGCTGCCTGTGCAGCAATGAATAAGGTGATTGTTGGTGTTCTGTCATAAAACTCAGCACCAATTTGCAATCCCTCGACGTTTGCAAACTGTTTTGTGTCAGCATGGAATAAATACAAATGGCAATAGGTCCTACAATTGCAAGCATACATGTTCCTTTGATAAGCTAATATTACACTGGCAACGGAGGGAGGCTGGAGGCAAGTTTCATTCATGTTCTCTTTCCTACTCCTTCACTCACTAATAATTGGGTATACAGTCACCTTCACACAGGGTGTGTTACCATCCCAGCACTGTGTGAAGGAAGTCTTGCAGGAAAACCTGGAACTTGTTCCTATTCAGTTGTTGCAGGTCTGTAAAATCAGATGGACAGCAGTGAACAAGCCAACAACTCACTCACTTAATTTCCCTAGAGTAACACAACCGGTTAGAAGGAAAACCACTCAGCATCCATGCCTTCTGTAAAGGGCACAGCTCCCCATCTCCCCATTTGAAAGATGGTGAAATGAGGCTGGGGGTGTTTCATGAGCTATTACCCAAACTGGTCTTTAAATATATCCTCTCAGGAGCAATAGCTCAGCATACCAGCTCACCAGACTGATTCCTGGGATGTCAGGACTTTCATATGAGGAAAGATTGGATAGACTCGGTTTGTACTCGATGGAATTTAGAAGATTGAGGGGGGATCTTATAGAAACCTACAAAATTCTTAAGGGGTTGGACAAGCTAGATGCTGGAAGATTGTTCCCGATGTTGGGGGAGTCCAGAACAAGGGGTCACAGTCTAAGGATAAGGGGGAATTCCTTTAGGACCGAAATGAGGAAAACATTCTTTACACAGAGAGTGGTGAGTCTCTGGAATTCTCTGCCACAGAAGGTAGTTGAGGCCAGTTCATTGGCTATATTTAAGAGGGCGTTAGATGTGGCACTTGTGGCTAAAGGGATCAGGGGGTATGGAGAGAAGGCAGGTACGGGATACTGAGTTGGATGATCAGCCATGATCACATTGAATGGCGGTGCAGGCTCGAAGGGCCGAATGGCCTACTCCTGCACCTATTTTTTTCTATACCTGGCAGCAGGTTATTGCTGGGCCCGTGTCGAGGGGCAGACCCTTTTCTCCCCTCCCTCTCCAACAGCTGCCATTTCTCAATGCAATATCTTGCATTGAATGTTTATCAATGCACAGTGGACGGCTTGTTGTATTTGCGTATAATCTTTTCTCTGACTGGATAGCATGCAATCATAAGTATTTCACTGTACCTCAGTAGACATGACAATAATAAACTAAATTAAACTAAATTTACAATCAGAAACTTAAAACCTGCTGGTCTTTCAACGCTTGCTCAGATTCCAATAAGCTTCACTGAGGAGACAAGAGTGGTGCTATTTATTCTTTGCAAAGCGCTCTCCAGAATTTAATTTACAGCCCGGTTCTTATTTTCCTCTGCTTCCTGTTTCTATCTGTTCTTCCCTTCAAAGCTGCTATCCCCTCCTTTTCATCTACTTGGTGACCAAGTATCCAATGCTTTGACAAAATTGTTGCCTGGTCATAGTCATAGAGCCATACAACACAGAAACAGGCCTTTCAGCACAACTTGCCCACACCAACCAAGATGCCCCATCTACACTAGTTCCACCTGGCCACATTGGGCCTGTATCTCTCTAAACATATCCTATCCATGTACCTGTCCAAATGTCTTCTAAATGTACTTGGCATATAGTACTTGCCTTAATTACCTCCTCTGACAGCTTATTCCATATACCCACCACACTCTTTGTGAAATAGTTGCCCCTCGGATTCCTCATAATTTATTCCCCACTCATCCTAAACCTATGATCTCTGGTTCTTGATTCCCCTACTCTGGGTAAAAGACTCAGGGTGCATTCTCCCTGCCTGTTCCCCTCATGATCGTATACACCCCTATAAGATCACCCCTCAGCTTCCTGCACAATAAAATCTTAGCCTGTCCATCCTCTCACTATAACTAAGGACCTCAAGTCCTGATAACATCCTCATAAATCCTCTCTGACCTCTTTCCAGCATAGCAACACCCTTCCTGTAGCAGGTTGCCAAAACTGAACACAATACTCCAAATGCGGTCAACGACAACTTGTACAACTGTAACATAACTTCTCAACATCTATATTCAGTACCCTGATTGATGAACCCCAATGTATCGAAAACCTTGACCACCCAATCTACCTACAACGCCACTTTCAAGGAACTATATACCTGCACAATGCTATATCCCTGTGCTATAAAACAATTCCCAGGGTCCTGCCATTCACTGTGAAGGGCTTGCCCAGGTTTGATTTGAGGATAAATTTGAGGTTATCCACTTTGGTGGCAAGAACGGGAAGCAGATTATTATCTGAATTATGTCAGGTTAGGAAAAGGGGAACTACAATGAGACCTGGGTGTCCTTGTACATCAGTCACTGAAAGTAAACATGCAGGTACAGCATGCAGTGAAGAAAGCTAATGTCATGTAGGCCTTCATAACAAGAGGAGTTGAGTATAGGAGCAAAGAGTTCCTTCTGCAGTTGTACAGGGCTCTCGTGAGACTATGCCTGGAATATTGTGTGCAGTTTTGGTCTCCTAATTTGAGGAAGGACATTGTTGCTATGGAGGAAACGCAGCGTAGGTTCACGAGGTTAATTTGTATGATGAAAGAATGGAGCGACAGGGCTTATATTCATTTGAATTTAGAAAGATGAGAGGGGATCTTATAGAAACATATAAAATTATTAAGGGATTGGACACACTAGATGCATGATACATGTTCCCTTGTTGGGGGAGTCCAGAACCAGGGGCCACAGTTTAGAATAAGGGGTATAGAACTGAGATGAGGGAAAAAAAATTTAAACAGAGAGTTGTGAATTTGTATAATTCTCTCCCACAGAAAGCAATGGAGGCCAATTCATTGGATGCATTCAAAAGAGAGTTGGATAGAGCTCTTAGGGCTAGCGGAATCAAGGGGTATGGGGTATGGGGAGAAGGCAGGAACAGGGTACTGATTGTGAATAATCAGTCATGATCACGTTGAATGGCGGTGCTGGCTCGAAGGGCCAAATGGCCGACTCCTGCACCTATTGTCTATGTATCTATGTATGACTTCCCAAGATGCACCACCTCATACTTATCTGTATTAAACTCCATTTACCATTCCTCAGTCCACACCCAACTGATCAAAATCCTGCTGCAATTTCTGATAACCATCTTCCCTATCACCCACTTTAGTTTCATCTGCAAAGTTACTAATCATGCCTTCTACATTTTAATCCAAATTGTTGATATAAACCACAAATAGCAATGGGCCCAGCACTGATACCTGAGGCACACCACAAGTCAGAGGCCTTCAGTCTGACAAACAACCTTCCACCATCACTCTCTGCTTCCTTCCATGAAGTCAATTCTCCAGACAAGGATAAGGGTAGGTGTGTTCATTAAGAATAGGACATTAGGGAGTGAGGTGAGATTTTAAGGCAATCCAATGGTTTCATGGCCACCATTATTAGCTTTTTTTTAAAAATATTCCATCTTTTCTATATTCCATATTCCAATTTCCAGCTTTTATTTAATTACATGAATTTAATGCCCTTTCTCTTGCCAATGTGTAATTAGAACTCAAGCCTTGTGATCAATATCCAGAATTGATGTGCCATTCCAGTAATTTAACCATTATTCAATTGTTTGATTCTGAAACGTAAACTGGCTGGATTTTACAATTTGACAATCATATTGTTTGTTTTCTATTTGTTCTTTGATTTCATTTTCAGTTTTCTAAAAGGTAATCATTTTGCAATCAGCACAATCATTTTGGTAATTTTAATAGTGAAATTAACATAAAGCTTATGTATTGTTTTAAAAATGTATGTTATGTTGTGTTTTGTAGCCTTAGTATAGTCTGATAGAGATCTTCAAAACTGGAATTTAGTGCTACTTTGTTAGCATTCATCATTCATCATCGCTGAAAACATTATCGATGCAGTGGTGCTTGTTTCCAATGGGAACGGGACAACACACCCCTGGAAGTATAGGATTTTGGTGTGTGTGCTTTATCATCATTCCTTACAATGCTATGCACGACAGTGATCGCAATTTCTACTGAAGTGTGAATGGCTGTTGGCTCGCTAGCTCATCCGTCCTTTGACAGGTCTTGTTTTTAGTCCACAGCCCCCTCCTCACCTGGCAAACCAGATGGGGGAGACGGTTTAGTTGCCAACTATCTGACCATGGAGCACGCAGCATGGGATTACATGGTACCCGTGGCGGGGGGATCTCCCCCCGACCAACTTGATTTTGAGAGCACTCTTACTGAATCCAATGAAAATACACTGAATTATGTGAACAAAGCATTGGTCATTTAGAGATGGTGCCGTAAATGTTACAATTAGGGTGGCACAGTGGTAGAGTTGCTGCCTTACAGCACCAGAGACCCGGGTTTGATCCTGACCACGGATGCTGTCTTACAGAGTTTGTACGTTCTCCCTGTGAGCATGTGGCTTTTCTCCGGGTGGTCTGGCTTTCTCTCACACTCCAAACATTTGCATGTTTGTAGGTTAAAAGGCTTCTGTAAATTGTAAATTGTCCCTTGTGCGTAGGATAGTGCTAGTGTACAGGGTGATCACTGGTTGGCATGGACCATGTGGGCCGAAGGACAATTTTCCACACTGTATCTCTAAAGTCTAAAGTAAAGTCTAAATAACATTATTAATTTACATCTGAATATTACTTAGAACACAAAATTCTGGAGTAGCTCAGTGGGTCAGGCAGCATCTCTGAATATCGCTGTTCTCGTAACCAGAAATGATCTTTCTTGCATTTGTGTACAACCAAATCATGCATGTTTAAGAACTCGAAGAACAACAGCCATGTTGGACCACCTGACTCACATGAGCACCATACTTCACAGTAGGCTTAAGTCATTTAAATTAATATATTTTAACATACTTGTTACATGTTTTCTTTCACCATGTTAAAAAGTTACATAATTTTACTTCGGCGTCACGTGAGTGACTACGCGAAGAACCCCGTCCAGCCGCACGTGCGTCATTACGTCAGACACATTGGTGCAGGTGGCCAGTTGGAGCATCAGAGTTCCTCCAGCAGTAAATTTAAACTTCAAGTAAGTTGTATTTCTTACCTGTTTTAGGTCTCCTGCTGGAACCTCGGTTTCAGAGGTTTGCCGGAAGCTTCGCGACAGCCGACGACGGAACCAGCTAAGGTCTGTGGGGAAACCCTGGTCCGACCACGGAAGCAGGTAGATGGCGAATGTCAGGTTTCGCGATCAGAGTCACTGATAAGAACGGTCAGTGACTCTAGATGTTGGGTTCCCAGGGAGGGGAAATCCAATAATATGCGGTTCCCAGACCGCAGTAATCCCCAGGATATGGGGTTAAACTGACCTAAGCGGTCAGCCCGGGTGCTGGGAGGTTTACCGCGGGTAGGTATATGGATTCCCGGGGAGGGGAAATCCAGCAGCAATGCGGTTCCCAAACTGCAGTCATCCCCAGGATATGGGGACAACTGACAAAAATGGTCAGCCCGGATGTTGGGAGGGTTCCCCTCAAGGAATGTGAATCTAGATACACTCCTACAGCAGGAGTTGGGCCAGCGCGGGTCAATGTGAGAGCCCGCGCCAGCAGTACCTTTTTACAGAGCTGCATCATGGGGATGCCAAGTTTATGGCAGTGCCAGCCTATTGGAGAGGCTGTGCCAGCAGCACCTTTGCTCAGGGCTGCTTCATGGGGACGCCAAATCTATGGCAAATACTGGCCTATGAGAAAAGCCGCTCCAGCAGCACCTTAGACAGGGCTGCTTAGTGGGGATGCCAAGTCTATGGCAGTGTGGCAAATGATGGCGGGCATGGCCTGTTCATCATGAAAGATGGTAGATTAACAATTGATTTTATAGTGTATTCCCATTTACAGTAATCATAGGGGATATTTGAGGAGGCATTGCTAGCATAAGACAATATAACAGAATGATGACAAGAAAGCATTCAAAGAGGACTACTCAGAGTTCAATAACACTGGTTATGTATTGTCTCGATTATATTTTAATGCTGTATTTTGCTAAAATCCACTGTTTAAATCTCAAACTATATTTGAGAAATTGGGCTCCTCTATCCAGTTAAGATTAAGTTGTTATCAAATAGACTTGTAGGACATTGGGATTTACCTTTAGCTATTCAATTGACCGTTGATGCCGGCCTGGGCAACAGATTGCAGTCAATAGACTCCTGTAACAGCCTTGTTGTTATAAAGCAGCCTTCAATTCATTAAGACTAATTGGCAATAATATAGATGGAATTCAGCTGTGCAAGTAGGATAATTGTCATCCTGTTAAATGGTAAACTGTAAAGTGCCATGTAGGTCATTGTTAACACAACTTTGTTATTACCAGCTCAAGTTACTAAAGTCACAATGATGGACAAACAGTATTCATTACTGCTCCAGTAGTTGTTAGGTAAATATTTTCATTATATTGCAAAATGATGCTAATGGCCCTAAAATGGGAAACTGCGCCAGCAGCGCCTTGTAGCAGGCCTGCTTAATGTCTCCCTCATGTAGGAGGAGAGCATGCCGCATCAGTATTAGTCTGATGCCGGGTCCATGGCAAAGTCGGCGTATTGCTGAAGCCGTGCCAGCACGCCTTGTAGCAGGGCTGCTTAATGTCTCCCTCATATAAGATGGAAGCATGCCGGGTCAGTGTAATCTAACACTGAATATGCGGGTGGAGCATGCCCAAGGGATGAAGGGCACATGCCAGACATACCATGCCTGGCAGCACGGTTGCCATCCAAACACATATGCAGTGAATACCGCTATCAGGGGGACAATAGAGCTGGCCGCCAAATCTTCTATTCAGGTAAGACCTGTTTCACAGGTGATAGCTGGAGGATGAAGCACAAGCTATTGAACAAGTAAGGCTTGATAGTTTTGGCGACAACGCACCCCACGTCTTCATCGGCAGTAAGCGGTTCACTGAAGCTGGTGGCAGCATGAAAGCTGCCCAGTGGTTCCACGCATCTTACCTGTGTTACTCTATAACTAAGGGGCCACTTACAACTTGGTAAGATGTACACTTGGTTGTACAATACAAATGATTGAGACATTATCATCTACTTTGAGGGGGTCTAACCATGTAAAACTGGACAATACTAGCATTCCAAGCAGGTTCAAATTGGGCAAGCTCAGTATAATGGCCAGGATTGTCTTGCAAGACTGGCTCGGAAATCGGGCCACAGTTGCCGTTCATGGCAGACACGAAATTGCGAATATCATCTCAAGTTTGGAGGTGGAGCAGATTTGCATGATTTACCAATTCTTCACTTATTGGTATCAACTATCTATAGACCCTATGGGCATTGTATGGGTGAAAGAGTGATTGAGCAATATGCATATCTGCATGCTCAACTTCATGTTGATACATTATGATGGTGACATATGTTAGTCACATGCATCAATTAAAGACTCCTGTAATGGTTACTTGATCTTGTTTGCCACAGGAGAATCATCAAGTATAGGTCAATGGCAACACAGAATTGGTGTTAAGTCACACCGTATTATGAAACTCTGGTTCAATGGAACACCAAATATAGATATGTTTGTTTTTCATGCTTATTCACAGGTTGCACAATATGTGGCATAACAGTGGCGAGAGATACATTCTCGCTACAAGGAGAAGGAAGGTCTTTTATGTCTTCCTCCATTTTGCTTAAAAAATCGGGGCTTCAAATAAAGTCATTAAGAGCCCATTTTAGGTTTCTATTGTGTGATTGGCTTATGCAACTTTGATTCCCGATTTGTCGGGAATAATAATACAACCTTATATGGTTATTTTAAACGTAACTTTGCTGGTTCAGTCTGTGGCTTGGGAAATCAGCCGTTGCATGATAAAATCAAATTATGTTCTGCAGATTCAATAAACTGCCCTAAGGCTTGGGTTGTTACATCTATCCTTCTATGTGTTCAGAGTTCTAGAATAGCACCAAAAAGCGGGACTTTACTTTTCCAGGAGATTAAAAGAGTTTATTTAATGCTCATGTTACATTGAAAACGGTATAGATTAGTGACGTTTGGAGTTCATGTTAAATGATCTTTTGTCAATAACTGAGTTGTACAGCCATTGACTGTGCCAACGTGCCTTCTCATTGAATTGGCTGTAGCAAATGAGACCCGCTCTGTCGGGTTCACCCCGGATATCAGGTTTATAAGGATATCTTTAACACAAGGTCTCCCAGGACCAGTACTTTGCCATGTGGGATGTTGACATTTGTGAAAACTATTTCACCAGGGGGCTCCAGCTACATCCTTAACTTTGGCCAGAGCTCATTAGGTAGTTATCCTTCTGCCGCTGGTTAGCACAGCAGGTTCAGTCGTTACATAATTGCGACGGTACAGGATGATTACATCTGTAAATAATAATATATAATATTTTATGTTTATAAATACTTGAGCCGAGCAGAATGGGTGTCAGGTATCAAAATAGTTACAGGCATGCCAGGGGACCTTTGGTAATGTAAGCAAACATATATACAACAATACGTCAAGGTCACCACGAGCTTTCAAGGTTCTGAACTAGCAATGTTTGTTAGTCACAAAAAACGTAGAAGAACGTATCTGTTCAGGACACTCCAGATGCTACAACAGAGTTTGTGTTATGTAGGAATGGATTCTGATTCCAGATCTCATTCCACCAGGGCTGCTACAACATCAGCAGCAAGGATATTTACATTCCGCTAGACCACATCCTTACGGCTGCAGCATGGTCTAACGAACGAATTTCCAAACATTTATAATAACCCATTGCTAGACCAGGGGTATTTGTCAACTCTATTTTATGTTCTAGTTATACTTTCCATCCGGGTGGGAGATGTGAATCTTATTACTTCATTTAAACAACATCAGCATGTTTTAAATCTGTCATGACTGTATGCATTATGAATGTTTTCCCTTCATTTGTCAATGAAGCAGTTGTGGTTGTGTAGACTCATTTCTCGTGGCATGAAATCACTGAGCTTTGAAGTCTTCACGTAGTCACTAACATGATTCCGAAGTAAAATAGTAAGATTAAATGAGAACTTACCAGTTTGAAGTTTGATCTTTATTTTATGAGGAGTTACAATGAGGGACTACGTGCCCTCCACTCCCAACCCTCATAAATGTCATCTGGTAGTTCTAGTCTTCTGTTATCTTACTATTAAGCTTCAGTCACTATTACCTGTGATTTCACACCACTGCTTTGAAGATTAACGCACATGCGACTGGACAGGGTTCTTCACGTAGTCCCTCATCGTAACTCCTCATAAAATAAAGATCAATCTTCAAACTGGTAAGTTCTTGTTTAATCTTACTATTTTTGGTGCCAAGAAAGATAACTGGTGTTACTTTGAGAATGCCAACTTTACCTCATTAACACCACTCTTCATTGCTGGACTATGTTGTGTTGTTTATTTTGCTTGACTGATATCAAGTTGCAGATTGAACAGAATTTTCTGCCATTCAATTTTAGAAAGATTTATCGCACTAGAGCATGCATGAGGCACTGGAGTATGCCTCATGCCACAAACAACTTTCACTGCTTCACCATATGCATATATTGGCTTTAAAAACCACATATAAAGCTTTCCGTGATTTAATTCCACCCTTTGACTGAAACATTATGTATATGTTCAGGGGCTATGAATGCTGAAGGTAATGTTGGCATTAATTTTCTATCTCTAATTGTCTCTGAAATGAAGAGGTAATTAAGAATTCACATCCCAACTGGACCAGTACAGCAGATTTGCTTCCCTAAAGATCTATAATCAGTTAATCCCTATCTCATTGATTGTGTTTTTGGCTTTTCTCTTGCTCCTGACGGCCCGCTTAATTAGAATCGTCTTGATACTGTATGTTTGAGACTTTATAATAAGGCATACTTTATTGAATTAATGTGGTTGGATTTGAAAGAGTAAAGGTCGCAAAGTTATTTGTAAAACACAAAGTGTTGGAGTAACACCAGATAAATTACTCCAGAACATTGTATTTTACTCAAGATTCCAGCATCTGCAGTTTCTTGTGTTTTCTGTACAGCTAAATCTTTGTACTATTTGCTCACAAATAATCGAGCTTCACAAAAAAGAGGCACACTTATTGGTGGTAAAGTACTCCCTGCTGAATATTCACCAGGCTGGAATATCTGATCTTTTCATTAAAATATTTCAGTAGAAGCAGTAATTTGTGTAAATTTAATGGATATTTAATACCAAAATGTTTTTTTTCACTCCCACTCACAATTGCTTTATTTACCTGTATCATTATTTATTACTTCTCTTTTTAGGACCAATATTTATACTGCATGCCAAATATAACTGAATATGATTATATATAAATATTTCACCTTGGATATATAACAAATAATATATTTTTTCATGTCATTTTTAAATCTTACTCATTTCAACAACCTGACTTTTACTTGGTAGTAGTGAAATCACATTCTTGTTAAAGAGTAATTTTCTCATGAGAATACTATGAGTATTGGCGAGGTGTCCATTTTTTGTTATTGAGCATATGGAAGGCAAACATTTTAATTAATCGGGCTTCAAGTTTCAAAATAAGAGGCAGACTGAACTACATACGAGCTTTGGCTATTGAAGCAGATCTCACACTGACTGTCATAACATAATTATGCAGCATTTCTCCTTTTCATCACCTTAAGCAAAAAACGAAGACATCAACAGGTTACTGTAGTTTAGCAATTCCTACTGCATTGCCAGTATGATTGTCAATTAGGTCCGATAGGGCAAGTTATATAATTTCTTATGCTTTAGCATTCAAGTTGATGATGTGAAAATGCTGTTTCATGCTAGTCAAGTAACTTTTACTTTCCTTATCATGTTTTGCTCTGGATAATCGTGTAGCTAATGATTAGTTTCTAACAGTTGTACCTTACCTGTAAATTTGCACACAAAGGAAGAACACTGTCATCATCAACTGAGTTGATTTCATTGGCGTGGGTCGCTGACTCTTTGTTCGGTTGTGAGGTGTACTTCTGTTTGGTTGCGGTTATAGTTGGCGCAGGAGGTATTAACTGCCAAACATTCATATCAGTCCCATTACCGAATGCTAAGACGGCATTTTCTGAAGAATAAAACAAATAGGGGGGAAATTATGTAAATG
Source organism: Raja brachyura (assembly GCA_963514005.1). The sequence goes on along the minus strand of OY740795.1, from coordinate 29,922,487 downwards.
CACAAATTTGAAGAAAAGTAACATATTTTAATTTATTTATTGCTAATACCATTTATTTAAATTAAGTCCTAATAAAAATGTAAACAAAAAATTACCTTTGGTATACAAATGTGTTCAGTTATGGGTGTCACCGAATCACGTTACTAATATTAATTGATGAAACAATGAATGGAACAAGTGTCAGAATTTTATTCTTGCATAATCTATGCCCACATAATTTTCACCTTCAGATGATATGCCAGGCAAGATACTCTCCGTCACACATTTTCCAACATGTCACTGGAGAATATGCTGGAGAGAAAACAAAAGTAAATTCTTTCTACATCTAACAACCTCAGCATTATCTTGAGGAAATCAGCCCATTTAAGAATCAAAATTTCTAATGGAGGTGTGTGGTAGTGTAGTAGTTAAATTGCTGGACTGGTTGTTCAGAGACCAGGAAATCAATCCAGATATTCGCGTTCAATTCTCACAATGACAGCTGTGAAATAGTTATTAGTAAGGATTACCACAAAACATACCAGATTATTATAAAAACCCATCTGGTCCATTTAATGTTCCATATGGAACTCTTGGTCTATACTAATATGGTTGGCTGACATAAGTACCTTCTGAAAAATACATTAATTTACCATTGCTGCTACTATGAAACAGTAAGGAGTTAACACCAGCCCAGGCAATTTTGCAAAAACCTCCTCACTAACATTTGGGAATTGATATGTAAATTGGGAGAGCTGTTTGAAGCTGTGGTTCTCCTCATAGAATTACGTTAGCCAGTCTGCTCTATCACAATTCACTCGTAGACCAGGGAGAAAATGCTCAATGTTTGGAGTAATATCTCACACAACGGAAGACGGTTGTCGTTGTTGGGGATTCATCATCCAGGTCACATGACATCATTAAAGGAGTATCTCTGGGCAGTGTGCTAGGACAAACTTAGTTTCAACTGCTTCATTAATAACCTTCATTCCATCCATTATGGAGTCAGAGTGGAGTCATTCAGCAATCATTGCACAAGGTTCAGTTCCATATGCAGCTCCCTAGCAAATAAAGCAGTCTGTACCTACAGGCAGCAAGAGCTAGGCAACTTTTAGACATGGGTTGATAAGTAGCAAGTAGCTCCTGTGCCACATATCTGCCAAGTTAGACAATCTTTAAAAATGAGTCAAACAACCTACTCTTGACATTCTATGGCATTACCTTCACTAAGTCCCTCACCATCAATATCCTGGCAAGAAACTCAAGTGAACCTAGAACAATGTGACGAAAAAATAACAGAGGCTCAATATGTTTTTGTGAGTAACTCGCTTCCTAAGACCACAAAGTCTTTGCATTATCTACAATGCACGTCAAAAGAGTGATGAAAATGTTTGGGTGCTGTAATGTATTCATACATATTCCTGTATATGTTAATGAGTTGGTGTTGTATATATGCAGGGAATGTTAGGTAATAAATCTCTCTCTCTCGTGATCCAGGCAACCTGCGTGTAAGTTGTCATTAATTCTGCCATCCGGAATATAACAAAATTGGCGACGAGGATGGGATAGAGTTTGTGAACTCATCCTTTAAATACAGCGCAGGACTGTTTTGCAACATGCAGTATTGCTTACCATTTTAAACAGTAAATACGGAGTTGTGTCTCAGTTGTTTGCGAGCTGGACATGATAGGCAGCAGATCCTTCTATGCAGGGGACTGTAGTTTAAAACAGCAGCTGTTCAAATCAGCGAGAGATTGTCAGGCTATCTCTATGTCGTGTCCATGTGGCAAGATCTCGTCCTTGGTATTGTACAACATTTTAGACTGAGTTTTTTTTTGTCAAGTTCCTTAAGCTGAATAGCCTTTGTACAACAAAGTTTTAGGTGAATTGTTACATCAGAACAGACAGGAAATCTGGGTTTTTGAAGAGACGTTAAAGAAAAGAGAATGACACGATGGCAGTGTCCACAGGCTACATTGAAAACCTTGGCACTTTTGACAAGATTAGAGAGCCGTTCAGCTCATATAAGGAGAGAGCGAACGTGTTTTCCACGGCAAACAACATAATGGAGATTAGTGGTGAAGGAGAGACAGTGACTGAAACAAATAAGTCAGTTTGCGAACGCATGAAAGCGATTCGGCTCATGGAGACCGGTCCAGAAGTGTACGGTACACTCGTGAATCGCCTTGCGCCCATAAAGGCAAAAGACATGCCATTCAATTACATTATAAAGAAGTTGGAGGAGCATTTCAACCCAAAGCCTCTGGAAATTGCTGAAAGCTATAAGTTTGGCACTAGAAACCAGAAGCAGAATGAGTCAATCAATGAGAACATTGTTGCCTTGAAAAATGTTACTTTAATTGTAAAGGGCCTGTCCCACTTACGTGTCCTTGGCACGCAAATTACGCGACCTCGTCATCGCGTTGAGGCGCCCGGTCATCATATGGCCGCGCGGGGCCGGCCCCACTGAGAAGCGTGGAGAGGTATATCGCGCGGCGCTCCGAAATTTTGTAGCGAACTAAATCTTTGTAACTGACGGCCAAAGTGGGACGGGTACAAGACTCTGGCGCGACGCAAGGTCTTGCCTTCAACAGCAGCAGAAGCAGGCAAAAAAATCGCCGAACTCAGCCTGGGGCTCACGGCCGTTGCGATCCAGATCCGCCCCCACTTCTACTCCCAGAGTGGAGCCAAGAAAATTGTAGATAGACACAAAATGCTGGAGTAACTCAGCGGGACCGGCCGCATCTCTGGAGAGAAGCAATGGGTGACGTTTTGGATCAAGGCCCTTCTTTCAGACTGAAGAAGAGTCTCGATACGAAATGTCACCCTTCCCTTCTCTCCAGAGATGCTGCCGGTCCTGCTGAGTTACTCCTGCATTTTGTGTCCATCTTCAAATGACGTAATGCGCTCCAGATGGCTGTGCGTATGCATGAAATCGCGCGCGACCTTTGTGGGGCCGTCGCGCCTGAACGCGACCACGAGGTCGTGTAATTAGCATGCCAGAACATGTAAATGGGACGGGCTTAACTTTGGAACCTTTCGCAGACGCGCACTATGCAACAGATTTGTTTGTGGTCTAGTGGATGAACGAATTCTGGGGAACAAGGACATGGCAGACCAATTGAATGACTACTTTGGTTCTGTCTTCACTAAGGAAGACATAAATAATCTGCCGGAAATAGCAGTGGAACGGGGGTCAAATAAGATGGAGGAACTGAGTGAAATCCAGGTTAGCCGGGAGGTGGTGTTGGATAAATTGAACGGATTGAAGGCCGATAAATCCCCAGGGCCAGATAGTCTGCATCCCAGAGTACTCAAGGAGGTAGCCACAGAAATAGTGGATGCATTAGTGATAATTTTTTTAAATTCCTTAGATTCTGGAGTAGTTCCTGAGGATTGGAGGGTAGCTAATGTAATCCCACTTTTTAAAAAAAGGAGGGAGAGAGAAAGCGGGGAATTACAGACCAGTTAGTCTAACATCGGTAGTGGGGAAACTGCTAGAGTCAGTTATTAAAGATGGGATAGCAGCGCATTTGGAAAGTGGTGAAATCATTGGACAAAGTCAGCATGGATTTATGAAAGGTAAATCATGTCTGACAAATCTGATAGAATTTTTCGAGGATGTAACTAGTAGAGTGGACAAGGGAGAACCAGTGGATGTGTTATATCTAGACTTTCAGAAGGCTTTCGACAAGGTCCCGCATAAGAGATTAGCATACAAACCTAAAGCACACGGTATTGGGGGCTCAGTATTGATGTGGATAGAGAACTGGCTAGCAGACAGGAAGCAAAGGGTAGGAGTAAACGGGGCCCTTTTCAGAATGGCAGGCAGTGACTAGTGGGGTACCACAAGGCTCAGTGCTGGGACCCCAGCTATTTACAATATATATTAATGATTTGGACGAGGGACTTCAATGCAACATCTACAAATTTGCAGATGACACCAAGCTGGGGGGTGTAGTTAGGCGTGAGGAGGATGCTTGGAGGCTGCAGGGTGATTTGGATAGGCTGAATGAATGGGCAGATGCATGGCAGATGCAGTATAATGTGGATAAATGTGAGGTTATCCATTTCGTTGGCAAAAACATGAGGGTAGACTATTATCTGAATGGTGGCCGATTAGGAAAAGGGGAGATGCAACGAGACCTGGATGTCATGGTACACCAGTCATTGAAAGTAGGCATGCAGGTGCAGCAGGCAGTGAAGAAAGCAAATAGTATGTTAGCATTCATAGCGAAAGGATTTGAGTATAGGAGCAGGGATGTTCTACTGCAGTTGTACAGGGTTTTGGTGAGGCCACACCTGGAGTATTGCGTACAGATTTGGTCTCCAAATCTGAGGAAAGACATCCTTGCCATAGAGGGGGTACAGAGAAGATTCACCAGACTGATTCCTGGGATGTCAGGACTTTCATATGAGGAAAGACTGGATAGACTTGGCTTGTACTCGCTGGAATTTAGAAGATTGAGGGGGGATCTTATAGAAACTTACAAAATTCTTAAGGGGTTGGACAAGCTAGATGCTGGAAGATTGTTCCCGATGTTGGGGGAGTCCAGAACAAGGGGTCACAGTCTAAGGATAAGGGGGAATTCCTTTAGGACCAAGATGAGGAAAACATTCTTTACACAGAGAGTGGTGAGTCTCCGGAATTCTCTGCGACAGAAGGTAGTTGAGGCCAGTTCATTGGCTATATTTAAGAGGGCGTTAGATGTGGCACTTGTGGCTAAAGGGATCAGGGGGTATGAGAGAAGGCAGGTACAGGATACTGAGTTGGATGATCAGCCATGATCGCATTGAATGGCGGTGCAGGCTCGAAGGGCCGAATGGCGTACCCTGCACCTATTTTTGTATGTTTCTGTGAATTCAGTCCAAACTCATGAACACTCCAGATCTTACATTCGAGAAAGCATGCAAGATGGCATCACAGAATGCTCGCACGTTTCATCCACCACAGACTGCAGTGGCCATTTTCACTCACAAGGCAGTGCCTATGGCCAAACCAAAACCAAAGTATGGCGGGGAGCCAAGTTCAGTCAGTTGTTATCGTTGTAATGGTAATCCTTCATCCCAATTTTGTCAGTTCAAAATGGCCAAGTGTGATAACTGCCAGAAGAAAGGCCATATCGCCTCAGCATGCTTAAAACAGGAAAGCAACAATCTGCAGAAACAAGCGACAACACCAGAAAGGAGTTCATGACTTGGAGGTGAACCCAGATGGAAATGAACTTGGGTTGTTCACCATTTATGTAACCAACATCGATAACCCTACAACCAGCCAAGGCAAGGACTTTCGAACTAAACTATTGATAATTGATATGTGTATTGACACGGCAGCAGATTGTTCGGTCATGAGCAAAGACCTATACGAAACAAAGTTCCCACAGATACCATTGCTTGAGAGTAAGGTCCAGCTGAGAACCTACTCGGGCAAAGTTTTGGAGACATGTGGACAAATGAACTGTAAGGTTCAGCATAATGGTCAGTAACTAATACTGACCATCATAGTGGCCAGCTACATAAATAAACCAACCATCCTTGGAAAGGATTGGCTGAGTAGAATAGAATTAGACTGGAAGAATATTTTCAGCATCGATTTGTCCAAATCACGTCTCGAAAATGTCATAAGCAAACATGCAGAAATTTTTGCCGACTGTTACATGGGAATAACAGGGTACTTTGCACACATTCGACTTAAGCAAGATGTGACACCTGAGTATTGTCGACCAAGACCTGTACCATATGCACTAAAGCAACAAGTGGAGGAAGAACTCAACAGGTTAGAGCGGAATGGAGTACTTGTGAAGACAGACCAGAGTAACTGGGCAACGCCAATTGTGGCCGTACCCAAGGCCGACAAAACTGTTTGACTATTTGATGACTACAAAGTCACAATCAACCAAGCCGTTGATGACGAACAATATCCTCGTAAGATCTGTACGCAGAATTTAGCGGAGCAAGAGTCTTCACTAAACTGGATTTGTCTCGTGCTTACGCCCAACTCAATGTTGACAAGGAAAGTCAGCAATACTTGACTATTGACACACATAAGGGCTTGTATTCATATATAAAACTGCCCTATGGTGTGAAATCCTCCCCAAACATTTTCAGTCTGCATGGACAAAATGTTACAGGGCATGTGTGCAACCAGGATGGCCTACTGATATTCACAGAGGGCATGATAGAACATCTGGAAATCCTTGAGCAAGTTCTCACATGACTGAACTGCCACAATGGCAAACTGCGACAAAGTAAATATGCATTTGTGCAGTCAGAGGTGGTCTACCTAGGACTCAAAGTAGATGCCAACGGACTTTGCCCTGTGAAGGCAAAAGTGGAAGCAATAGTGAATTCTCCAAAATCCAACAATGTGATGGAGCTACGATCATTCCTTGGGATGGTGCAGTTTTATGCACGATTCCTTCCAGATTTAGCAACTGTGCTAAAGCCACTACATCATCTGCTACAAAAAAATGTGAAATGGATGTGGGGAAAGGAACAGCAACGTGCATATGACATTTGCAAAGAAAACCTGATAAGTGACAAACTCCTTGTTCACTACGACACGCGAGATGAAACATATTTGTGATGCCTCAAGTTATGGTGTAGGTGCAGTGATCTCCCATGTAATGAATGACGGATAGAAAAAGCCTATTGCTTTTGCATCCCGCACCCTATCACCGAGATGACATGGTTGGCTGTCTGTTCTGCTCCGTATTCACAGGCTGGGCTCTGGCAGAGTCCCCTTCTCCACATGCTGGCATTGAAACGTCCAACTCCAGTATGAAGTCTGTTGAGCTTCACCCATGCTCCTCTGGGGAGGTCAGACCTGGACAGCTTTTATCTGGTGAAGAGATGTAGCTGTGTAATGGAGATGAGGTTGCCTTCCACTCCTGTGACCGCTTGGTGGCTATCCAGTGTTCTTTTGTCTCAGTTGGCTGGATGGATGCTAGGAGTTGTTTTCCATGTGGAGCAAAGGGGTGACGGGTCTTCAGTTGGGGTGGCCTCTGTTCTCTGCTGATAGCCTGATGGAGGAGGTGATCTGGGTCCATGACATGACGAGATAGTGCCAGAGTTGCTGCTTGCCTTCGGATCCCTGCAGGCGGATTGCCTGCAAGTATAGGGAGCTGCTCGACTGGAGTAGGTTGAAGGCAGCCAGTGATGGTTCGCAAGGTGCTGTTCAGGCTCGTGTCTACCAGGCTAGTATGTCTACTTCTACTTCATACAGGTGCGCAGTACTCAGCTGGGCTATACACAAGAGCTAAGGCAGAAGTGCAAAGAGTTGATGGACTGGCTCCCCAACTTGTTCCTGCTAGGTGTCGGATGAGGCCGCTACATACCATGACCTTGTCGCGGAGACCAGCCAGGTGTTGACGAAATATAAGCGACCTGTCATGCTTTACGCCGAGGTAAGTGGGTGTTTGTTCGAAGTGAAAGCACTTGTTGTTAACGAAGACAGCTAGCTATCACTTAGCTTCCTTGTTGTTTAGCTGGAATGCTGTTAACACTGTTTTGCGTTTGTTTAGCTGTAGACGCCACTGTCATAGGTATACTGCCAAAGTCCCCATGTCTTGACTCGAGGAGCTTTCGATTGTCTTCCACTCTTTGTGCCTCATCAGGATGGCTAGATCGTCAGCATACCCATATTTTCTAGCGATGGTCTCCGGGAGGTCATGGATGTACAAATTCAGTGCACAATAAACACTCTTGAATTCTCCTGAACTTGAATTTTGCACAGCGAACTTATTGATGGGGGTGAGGAACAATTTCATGTCTCAGAGGACTGTGAATCCTTGAAATTATTTTTCCAGAGAACAGTGCAGGCAGCATAATTCAGGATATTCAAGGCTGGATCGACAGATATTTAGATTATGAGAGAAATCGAGGACTGTGAGGGTCAGAAAAGGACATTAATGCTGGAGTAACTCAGCAGGTCGGGCAGCATCTCTGGAGAACATGGATAGGTGACGTTTTGGGTCCAGAAGCTTCTTCAGACTCCTCAAGGTATGCCTACTTTGAAGTTCTTCTCTCCCAAGTCTGAAGGTGGGTTTCAACCTGAAAAGTCACCTATCCATGTTCTCCAGAGATGCTGCCTGACACTTTGAGTTACTCGAGTACCTTATGTCTTTTTGTATATTAACCGGCAACTGCAATTTATTTTGTTTTGACATTGTGCAGATCAGGCAAGGAAGTGGAGAGTACCCCCTAATTAAATCAGCCAGTATCTTACTGAATTGGCAGGGTGTATATGAGGAGGTCGGACTGCCAAGTCTTGATCCTATCTTTAACGTTCTTCTTGTGTTGTACACTGCTGAACTTACTGAAGCATCTGTTGTCTTTAAAGAAATTCTGGAACTCTTCACATTCTTCCTTTTGGTTTCCACTGCCATTGCAGGTGCACCATGGTGTCACGCTTATCCCAGTTGTGTCAACATAGTTTGGGGTGATGACAGTCCCTGTCAAGAGAAGCCAAGATCACAGTTAATGATCATTCTTTTAACCAAACACAAACTGTTACATATTCCCAGATAAGCACTTTGGCTGTCACACCATGAGTATGAGAAAAGAAACAATAGCATTCAAAAATAGCAAACAAAATTGCTCACCCATTACTGCTTGTCACTTTTCAGAGTCAAGCATCGAACGACACAAGCAAGATAAAAGGGAAATCTATAGAAAATTGGACTAACTATCTTTCAAGCACTGTCATTTTATAATGGTTCTATAATGAAAGTAGAAGCAAAATTGCACTGCTATACATACAGGATTTTATAAATTACAACACATAGGCAAGCTATTCAACCTAAACAGTCAGTCTCACTGCATATTTCATCATGTGATGCGTAAATGTAAAGATGAAATTCTGGCTGGTGGCATGAAGCCACCAACTTCATGGATATGAAAAATATCCATTGAAAAAGGATATGAAAAAGGCCATGAATATGAAAAATAAAACCAGAAGATCTAAAGTGTGGTTAGAATGTAGAACTTGGTGCCACAAGAAGTAGTTGAGGAATGACAGAGGCATTTGTGAGAAAACAAAATAAGCTTGTGAGGTAGCAAGAAACAAACAGATATGCTGACAGGATTAAATAATGAAGGGAAAGGGATGATGCCGATTAATTTGTACCGGACAGTCCAAGTGGTTTGTAAAACACTTCAGGGCCTGTCCCACGGACGACCTAATCCACGAGATCTGGCAAGTTTGCCCTCGACTCATACTCGCAACCTGGTCGACACGAGGTCGTAGGAGGTCTTCGTAACTCTCCTTCATGCTCGAGAGTGGTTTCCGCGTACTTGAGACCTCAGCTAGGTCATGGCGGATTTTTCAATATGTTAAAAAGTGCCCGTGAGTAAAAAAAGGTCGCCATGGAAAAAATCGATACTTTTTTTACTCGTAGGTTTAGTCGTACTAGGTGGTAGCTGGTCGTAGTAGGTCAGCATGTTAGTCATAGGTAGTCGTAGATAGTCTTCATCATAGTCAAAGGGAGATCAAAAGGGATCGAAGGAGGTCGTCTTCAGTCTCCATTATTCGGTGTCCAATTTTCCTGAAGTCAGTCGTAGCTAGTCATAGCTAGTCGAAGCTGGTCTTCAACATAGTCGAAGGAGGTCTTCTACATAGTCGAAGGAGGTCTTCAACAGGTCATTTTTTCAAACTCGTCTAAACTCGCTAATTAGGTCGCCCAAGTGGGACAGCCCCTTTTGCATTTTGTCTGCAATTCTTTTCATTCAGCTGCTTCACTAATATTATTAGGCATGTTGACTCTGCTTTCGCTGGAAATATTAATGCGGTAAATACATTTTATTTTAAAGTAGCAAAAACAATGAAGAGTATTGAAACTTGTGGGGCTCTCATGTATAGATTGCATTATCATAGATGTACACCAAGATCAATCAAAAAGGTAAATAAAATAATATTCATGCACAATGACCTTTCACAAAGAAAGAATAAACAAACCACATTCGTTACAGGACGTTTTGAAATAAGTTTACAACAAAATAAGGAAACGGGTTGATAGTACAGTGCAATCGTCTAAAAATTAGAACTAAGCCTTTCAAGAATAAAATAAGGAAGTATGTCTATAGCAAAAAGATGCTAGAGGTTTGTCGCTTTGTAATTAATCGTAAATTTTGATAGAATCTCTATTACTTAAAAAAAAGGTCTTAAGAAATATGGGGCAAAAGCAATCTATGGATTTAAGACCCAAATCATCTAATTAAATCATGATTTAACTCCATTGGCTATATATTCCTATAAAACAGTGTGTAAGCAATATATTCTCTAATCTAATGCTTACCTATGAGTCCTGAATAAGCAAGTAAGCAGGCTGCATAGTTCTGCCTTAAGCAACCACTTGCAGATCGAGGTTCTGGCTGGCAGTTTGTGATGAAATCTGCTAACCTCGACCTGTTAGGAGGAAAGATACAAAACATGACATTATCGCATTTGAACCAAAACAGCGAAGGCACTTTGTCATGGTGCTCATCATTGATGTTGAATATATTCCATATGCTGATATTTTAAAATATATTTACACTGATAGTTTCTATACATCAGAACATCTATCACATTTGAGAAATAAACACTTTAATATGCAAATAAATAGAAATAAATGAGTAAGATGGCTTTTAAAAAAAAAAAGAGATCTAAATTTTGAATTATTGGCAACCAGAAAATACTCAATTAATGTTGAGTATTTACCATCCATCCATTTGGACTGATTTTAACATGAATTATCCCAAATTTATTTGCCAAAGTTTGATTTCTCTCCTTTTCTAATAAGTGTTCCTTAAAACGAACCTCTTTGACCAACCATTTAAACATATGGCCTAATAATTCAGCAGGTTTGGTGTCAAATTGTGTTTGCTTATGTCTCTGTGAATCATCTTGTGACATTTTACGATATCCCGGGTGTCATACAAGTTATCTGAGGCTAGGGATATACAAGCAGTGCCGTGAAAGGAACAGGAAAAATAAAAACTAAAGAGGAAAGTTGATGGAAGATAGACAAGTGGATGTGATAATCATGCAACCCATTTGCCAAGTCCAAAGCTGCTGATTGCAATCATATTCCACTCGGCTGAGCAGGCACCCAATGCTGTTGGCGCTGCAATTTAGCACCTCTTCTCACTAACTTTCAGCCAGATATGGCTGAGATGATGAATACCAGTACTTAGATAAGTTAAAATTAGCTGAATCTTGTTTTATACGATTTCATTTTCCAAAGGAAAAACACTGTGGTAGATAAAATCCAGGCACAAAATGCACAAATTCCCTCCCATTTATGAAAAGCAAGAAACTGCATTCATTCAGTTACATTAACTCTGCATCTCCACAGATGCTTCCTGACCTGCTGAGTACTTCCAGCATTTTCTGTCTTTACAGGAGTCTTCCCAACAGGAGACTATCCTTAAGAAATGCCATGAGGCAGCAGCTAAAGCTTAATCAATCAGGCTTCACACTGGGTTTATTTCACTGGTATTGTTTGTCATTCCTGGGAGTGCTCATTGGAATACCAGCTTGATGCAAGGCTTGAAATTTTGGCTGAAATGTCAGATTGCTGACTCTTGTGTGGGATACAGATCAAGTGGGCAGTAAAAGTAACATATCATAGAAGTATGCTAAACATGTAGACTGCCTTTAATTCCTACGTAAATGAACTGCAATCCATCAACATTAGTGAAATACCAAACAAGAAAATGGTGCCACTTCTTGCTTAAAACAGCTTGAAACGCCCGTATGATTAAAACACTCGCAAAGATGCTATTTGGTAGGTAGAAAAAATAGTTAAACTAAAAAAATATCAATTTTTCATAAATGTATTATTGAATGTATTATTAAAGTGTATTATGCATTTTTAAATTGTATTTAAATTATTTTTTAATATGCAAAACAAAAACTATGATATAAATACAACAGCTTGAGTTGGGTTGGGTTCATTCCCACCGCCCCTGATTCCCAACATCCGTGAAGGATTATTTTCTCTTTCATGCATTGTATTTTTAAACCACATATCGGCACTGAGTGAGTATCTTTCTCACAGAGCTCTTCTAAACTATTCCATTTGAGTGGAGACTGTTGTCATCTGGTCTTTTCGCAACATTTTAACACGATTACTTAGTTTGGGAACAACGTACAAGCCAAAGAAAGAGACATTAGGGCAGAGAGCCAAAAGATTGTTCAAGGAGTTTGTTTTCAAGAAATACTTTAATTGAGTAAAGCTGGAGAGATGGATAAAATAGGGCAGAGAATTCCACATTTTATGTGATGGAAGCCACGGTCACCAATGTTAAGGAAAAATAAATGGTAAGTGGAATATCGGGGGGCAGTGGGCTAAATAAAAGGACGAAGAATTAGATACGGATGAAGGCATGGAGGGCACAGAATGTGAGGAAGAGAATGTTAAAACTGTGGTGCAGTTGGAAGGGCAATGACTACAAGTCAATGAGCACAAGACTGATGAGGAGACGGGGCATGAGGTATGCTAGGTTATGAGTAATAACATTTTGGATGCATACAGATGATGGATAAAGGGATCCCTTGCACCATCAATAGTATATCAGAGTATTATTTTCCATGTGGGTAACACAAATGGAAAGAGTCTGTCGATGAGGTGTGAAGATGAGGTAGAGAAAATGTAAGGATAAAGCTTAAATTTAGAATTATGAAAGACACTGCAGTTCCAATAAATCTGATTCAGCTTCAGATTGTGTTGGCAGAAGGATAGAGAGATTTAATGTGGTCATGTCAGTTGTTGTAGTCAGATATATAGAACCAGGAATATTCTTCAAAGAACATCGACAACTAATAAATGAAATATATGGGCATAGGGTAGACACCAGGAAAAACAATGTTGTGACGTGGGAAAGGTATTATTGCAGGATGTTCAGGGCTGGAGCAGACTACTATGTAGTGAGGATGAGAAGGACCAGGACGAGTAGCGCAGCATGCATATAGTGGCATAAAAAATTAACATAGTTGTACGGCACAAAAACAGACCATTCAGCCCATGCAGATCAGATTTTATAACTGAGTTAGTTCCATATTCATGCATTGGACCCATATCCCACTACTACCTTTTCTACCCATATACTTGTCTGAATGTCTTTTAAATGTCATTATTATGCCCATCTCTACAGCTTCCTCTCACAACTCATTCCATATACATTGTTATCAGGCAACTGAACCATTCTATCACTAACTAGAGAACATTCCTGACCTATCATCTACCTCATTGGAGACCCTTGGACTATCTTTAATCAGACATTACTGGACCTTATCTTGTACTAAACGGTACTCCCTTTATCCTGTATCTGTACACTGTGGATGGCTTGAATGTATTCATGTATAGTCTTTCCGCTGACTAGATAACATGCAACTAAAAAGCTTTTCACTGTACCTCAGCACACGTGACAAAACTAAACTTAAAAAAAAAACACTTTACCCTCTTTATGAAGAAATTGCCTTTCAGATCTTTTTAAAATCTTTTCCCTCTCACTTTAAATTTATGGCCCGTAGTTCCTGACTCCTCTACCCTATGAAAAAAGACTGTGACCTTGCATCTTTTCCATGCATCTTCTGATACAACTATTCTTGCCAAAAGGCTAATTAATTTGTTGGAGAAGATTAACAACAGGCAGAAAGAAAAACAAACACGGCACTGGATCTGGTGAGATAAATATATTTTGTTAAACAATTCTTGAGGATTCCATTATAGTGCACATGCACACAATTATTGCTTTTATTAAATGGTTCTTGTAGCTTAATAAATAAATATGATGCCGATTAATACGTTCCTGAGAGTCGACCTCCGAAATCCACTGATCTGGATGGTGACCCTGCTGTGTCCTTAGAACCTGAGTGGACCATTTAGCAGGAGTATTCAGAGATATCTTCAACCTTTCTCCATACAAATTAATTGTTACCATCTGCTTTAAGAAGACCACCATAACATCAGTGCTGAAGTAAAATAAGGTAGCATGTCTTAATGACTACCACTCAGTGGCTCTGACGTACGCCATCATGAAGTGCTTCATAAAATGGTAATACGAATATCACTGTCACTCAATTGGTACACGTGACAATAAAAAACCTTTGAAACCTTTGAAACCTTTGAAACCTTTGAAACCTTTGAAACCTTTGAAACCTTTGAAATGCTTTGAGAGGCTGGTCATGGCACACATCAGCTCTAGCTTCCCAGACAGCCTAGATCCACTCCAATACCTTGGCAGACACCATTTCTTTGACCTTACATTTATCAAAGGAGCTTCTAGATAACAAGGCCACCTATGTTGGATTCATATTTATTCATTGGGTTTAGTTTATTGTCACTTGTACTGCGGTACAGTTCAAAGCTTTTGTTGCATGCTAACCAGTCAGTGGAGAGTTGATACAGGATTACAATTGAGCCATCCAGAATGTGCAGATACATGATAAAGGAAATAACATGAATAACATTTAGTGCAAGGTAATGTCCAGTAAAGTCTGATCAAAGATAGTCTGAAAATCTCCAATGAGGTATATAGTAGTTCAGTACTGTTCTCTTGTTGTTGTTAGGATGGTTCAGTTGCCTGTAGTTCTATTACAACATCATAATTCCAACCAAACACATTTTCAAACTCCTGGTCCCAGAACTCAGTTCCCCCCTCTGAAATTAGATCTATGACTTCCTGATCCATCGACTGCAATCAGTATGGCTCGGTGACAAAGTATCCTGCGTGATAATTCTCAACACTGGTGTCTTGCAGGAGCTAAGTCCTCAGCCCCTTACCTCGTAAAGCATTCACGTCTGTGAGGTTAAATTCTGCTCTAACCCCATTTATGGTTTTGCAGATTACACCATCATAGTGGCTGGATCTCAAACAATTGTGAGACAAAGAATGGGATGGAGAGCTTAATAGTAGAGTGTCAAGACAACAGCCCCTTTCTAAATGTCAACAAAATCAAGAAGCTGCCCATCGACTTCAGGAAGAGGGGTGGAATACATACTCAAGACTGTATCAATGATGCCGGGGTGGAGATGTTTGAGAGTTTCAAGTTATTTCCTTCAAGGTATAAATGTAGCCAACAATTTGACTTAGTTCAACCACATCGACATTATGCCAAGAAAGCACACCAACACCTCTGTTTCTAAGACTAAGGAAATTTGGCATGTCTCCAATGACAACTTCTACAATCCATCATGGAAATCAGCACATTTTGGGAAATACATAATCTTTTGGTACATCAACTGCTCTGCCCAAGACTGCAAGTAATTGCAGAGAGTTATGGATGTATCCCAGTCCACCACAGAAACAAGCCTACTCCAATCAAATCCACCTACACATGCCACATTGGGTAAGCAGCCAATGTAGCCAACATATTCTTTTCTTTATCCCTCTAACCTCCTCCAACATAATGGATAAAGTGAATGCAGATTTTTACCTGGGGTAGGGGAATTAAGAAGCAGAGGACATAGGTTTAAGGTGATTTAATGGGAATCTGAAGGGCAACATTTCACACAGAGAATGGTGGGTATATCGAATGAGCTGCCAGAGTACGCAGTTGAGCCAGTTACCATAACAACAGTTAAAAGACAGTTGGACAGGATGGGAAATGTTCAGAGAAATGGGCTAAACTTGGACAGATAGGATTTGCGTAGATAGGGCATCTTGGTCAGCATGGACAAGTTGGGTTGAAGGGCTGTTTCTGTGCAATATGATCTCTAACAAATCTTCAAAGATATTAAGGCTTGTTAACCAGTCTTCTTGCGCTCTCAATTTTCTTTGCTTTATTGCTTGAAGCCATGCATCATTTGCAGAGGATTTAAACTTTTACATTCCCTCAGTCACCTTCTCTGCCCTCTGTTTTTTTCTGTAATAACTCTCTATAAAACGATTTGCTTTGCCAAACTTGTGAAAATCTGTATAATATTTCCTCATGCAGCACAACACTGAATCACGTGAGGCTCCTTGAGATGCTTCACTGTATTATAAATGCAAGTAGGGAAAGGCATATTTTTCATTATTATGAGAGCATTATTAACATCAGCATCACCATATCCTTCTGAAGCGACTAAATTGGCAAATGTTTTTTAAGCCCTTGCATTATTTAGCGCAGTCTGAGTTTGGTGTATTTGAAAAGGTTAACAATTACATGATCGGTTCGTACAGTGCCCTCCGTAATGTTTGGGAGAAAGACCCATCATTTATTTATATCCCTCTGTACTCCACAATTTGAGATTTATAACAGAAAAATCACATGTGGTTTAAGTGCTCATTGTCAGATTTTATTAAAGGGTATTTTTATACATTTTGGTTTCACTATGTAGGAATTACAGCTGTGTTTATACATAGTCCCCCCATTTCAGGGCACCATAATGTTTGGAACACATAGCTTCACAGGTGTTTAATTGCCTCCTTAATACCGGTATAAGAGAACTCTCAGCACATAGTCTTTCCTCCAGTCTTTCCATCACCTTTGGAAACTTATATTACTGTTTATAAACATGAGGACCAATGTTGTGCCAATGAAAGTCAAAGAAGCCATTATGAGACTGAGAAACAAGAATAAAACTGTTAGAGACATCAGCCAAACCTTAGGCTTACCAAAATCAACTGTTTGGAACATCATTAAGAAGAAAGAGAGCACTGGTGAGCTTACTAATCGCAAAGGAACTGGCAGGCCAAGGAAGACATCCACAGCTGATGGCAGAAGAATTCTCTTAATAATAAAGAAAAATCCCCAAACACCTGACCGACAGATCAAAAACACTCTTCAGGAGTCAAGTGTCGATTTGTCAATGACCACTGTCTGCAGACGATTTCATGAACAGAAATACAGAGGCCACACTGCAAGGTGCAAACCACTGGTTAGCCGCAAAAATAGGATGGCCAGGTTACAGTTTGCCAAGAAGTACTTAAAAGAGCAACCACAGTTATGGAAAATAGTCTCGTGGACAGATGAGACAAAGATTAACTTATATTAAAGTGAAGGCAAGAACAAAATATGGAGGAGAGAAGGAACTGCCCAAGATCCAAAGCATACCACCTCATCTGTGAAACACAGTGGTGGGGGTGTTATGGTCTGGGCGTGTATGGCTGCTGAAGGTACTGGCTCACTTATCGTCAATGATGATACAATTGCTGAAGGTAGTAGCATAATGAATTTGGAAGGGTATAGACACATCCTATCTGCTCAAGTTCAAACAAATGTCTCAAAACTCATTGGCCGGCAGTTCTTTCTACAGCAATACGATGATCCAAAACATACTGCTAAAGCAACAAAGGAGTTTTTGAAAGCTAAAAAATGGTCAATTCACCTGATCTGAAACCAATTGAGCATGCCTTTCATATGCTGAATAGAAAACTAAAGGAGATTAGCCCCCAAAACAAGCATAAGCTAAAGATGGCTGCAATACAGGCCTGGCAGAACATCACCAGAGATGACACCCAGCAACTGGTGATGTCCATGAATTGCAGACTTCAAGCAGTCATTGCATGCAAAGGATATGCAACAAAATACTAAACATGACTACTTTAATTTACATGGCATTGCTGTGCTCAAACATTATGGTGCCCTGAAATTTTTTTTTTGGGGGGGGGAGGGGGCTATGAATAAACACTGCTGTAATTTCTACATGGTGAAACCAACATGTATAAAAATGGCCTTTATTAAAATGTGACAATGTGCACTTTAACCACATGTGATTTTTTTGTATTACAAATCTCAAATAATGGAGTACAATGGCAAATAAATAAATGATAGGTATTTGTCCCAAACATTATGGACGGCACTGTAATAGCTTCAGAAAGTGACTTTGTTGTCAGTTCGGCTGAAAATAAAGTTGAACAAATTGCTGTGTAAATTATTCATATTTTTACAAGCTTTGCTCATTAGCACCGAAACTTACATATGAAACGTTAGATCTAATCAAGGTGTGAATTTCTTCAAGAAGGTTTCATCATAAAAGAGTAGCCCCAATGTATTTTTGAGCGGTGCAATCTGCTGGTATCATTTCCCATCAATTACTTGTCAAAACATTTCACACAGCTTCCCTATCAGCCATTCATCTTTGTGGACTATAAGGACCAATTAGGTAAAACAAAGATAGCGGAAATATATTGGAGCTCTGTATGTCACCCAAATAGCCCACCTCGAATCAATCATTCCATGAACAATCAAAATGAATTATTGATTTTAAATTAACCAGTCCGATAAAGAATTAAAATTATAGTCATCATTCTGAAAATCTTGCAAGCCATTCGGTCTTAAAATTAATTAAACCTTTATCTTTGAGCTTTAACAGAAAGAAAGTTACATTGCTAGCAAAATGTCAATTCGTTCACAGAGTTTCATATCTAGAGGTCAATGGATTCATTGTACAAACAAAGAATAACAACAGCACAGAACTACATTTTTAATTAATGTGTTTTTCCCTTGTTTTTTCCCACGGGTGTCACTTGACTCCACATAAATCACCTCCCAACAGGAGAAATGGATACTTTGGGTAGTTCGTTATTTCATTAATGTGCTCAGAAATCAGACGACAAGTGATGACATTTCACAGGAGTCCAGCTTGCTGGATTTATTTTTTCTTCTCGGCATAATGTACATGGTAACAGTTTTGAATACGTGGTGAAATAGCACTCAATAATAAAATCTATATTTACAAAACTGAGATATTATTATATATCACTGCCTTTCTACCTTTGGCTTAATTTTTTTTAATTAATCAATTATTTTTTTCCTTATGTTTTTCCTCATAACTCCACATAAATGCAAAGAACAACGTAGCATAGCAACAGCTCACGTGGCCAATAATTCTACACCTTGCCTTTCTCCCACTCACTCCCTAAACCATTCCCTATCAAGGAACATAGGGATCAAATTCAATCTTGCCAGCTCAGTTGGTAGGCCATTAAAATAAATCAATTCAATGTAATGAATGCTACATTCTATTTAACAATTACTCCCCAAGTCCTTCATGAATGCTGACTTTGGTTTTTCTTGTTTTATTTCACCATCCTGTCATATTCTAAATCTGAAAAAGCGTGCAATACTTGGGAAGAAAAATATGGATTTGGCTGTATCTCAATACTTTCGAACTGAATTCTCAGCACACGAATGAAATAACAAACTACACAAAGTATTTGTAATCTTTTTGCTACTTGCCATTATAAATAATCACGTCATTTAGACTGAAACAACAGTAGGAATTGTTGGACATGCTCTGCAAGTCAGGCAATATCCGGAGAGGGGGGAGGGGAGATGAGTAGGGAGGTGGAGTACGGAGAGAAAGCGAGAGGTAAAGAGAGACAGAGAGAAGAGAGGGGATAGACAGCAGGAGAGAGAGAGGAGAAAGGAGAGATAGGTAGTGGGGGAGGGAGAGGGAAAGGGAGAGGTAGAGGGAAAGGGAAAGGGAGAGGGACAAAGACAGAAAGAAATAGAGACTCCGGTTAGTGGGATCAATGCCCTAATGTATTTCCCAAGGATGTTAGAGAATGCTGGTCTCTGTTTTATTTATCTTCACCTGATTAATATTTAACAGGTTTACATGAGTTCTGTTGTGGGACATCTGGTTTGAGAAGATCAGCATATTCAGCACTTGTAACTAGGAATCCTGCCCATTAAAAGACCAGAGGGGACCAAGGCCCAGGGAAGGCCTTGAAAAGCTTGAGCCAACCAACTGGATGCACCAGAGAGCTGCAGTTCTCAAGCAGTCCGCAACTGATATACGCAGCCTGCCACAACATAGTCTGCTTTCACGTGGGTTGGGTGGACAAACTTTGATGAGACTGTCAAACATAGTACCATCCTCTGTTTTTTTTTTCTTCTCTTCAAGCCCTTTTTGGCATTTGTTGATCTGTAGTGCATAGTTACATCACCATCACTGCAAAACTAACAATCACCATCGTTGACTTTTCTTTTTTAAATTCCAGCACTGCCTGGCGTTGTTCCCAAGTGAAACATCACTCTAGTAATCATGTTCATATCAGAAATTAACCTGGAGATTTTGGCAACTTAAAAAATTATAATACAATTGCAAGTTCCGTGGCACCAGGTCTCTGCAGGTTCCCTAACATGAACTAAATATTTGAATCAATGATTCAAAAACTAAATGTTTGAATTCCAGGAAATTTATACAAGGGTTGCTTAGGAACACTAGTCAAAGACTGATGATATTCCTCCAGCAACTTGATGCTGCCTGAACATCTCGAGTATAACCAGAGCCATGGGACAACGAGGAGAATCATTGATCACGCTGTTGCACAATTGCAACAAAGGTTCAAATGGCTGAGTAAGTCGAGGGCTCTCTATAATATGCCCAGCTAGGAGTTGCTACATCCTTGTTGCTTTGTGCATACGGAGCCACATACTAATTCAGCAAGGACTGCATTAGGAGTTGGCAGAATAACAAAATATGATCATCAGCCCGTGAGGAAGAATTTGGTAAGTTGGCACGGTGATAGGTGATGGGCTGTGGGGATGTGATGTGGAGTAGCAAAAGGCATAAGGTTGAGGATAAAAGTCTCAGGGAACAGCACTTCTAGTCACTTGCTCACTTCATTACAGACACTTACACAAAAATCTCCTTCATTAATGATTACTGTTACTCCTCTACAATGACATAATCCAATTTTTCATGAATGATGTTCAAAAACAGACTTTGCATGGATTCTTTAGTTTGAAAGTAAAGAGGCTGTCCCACTGTGGAGACCTAATTGGCGAGTTTAGAAGAGTTTAGGAGAGTTTGAAAAAGTGTCATGTTGAAGACCTCCTTCGACTATGTAGAAGACCTCCTTCGAGTATGTTGAAGACTATCTTCGGGAAAATTGGACACTGAATAGTGGAGAGTGAAGACGACCTCCTTCGATTTCCCTCGACCATGTTGAAGACTATCTACAACTACCTTCGATTACCTTCGACTACCCTCAATTACCTATGAATAACATGCTGACCTACTATGACCTACTTCGACTAAAAGCTAAGAGTAAATAAAACATAGATTTTTTCCATGGCGACCTTTTTTTACTCGCGGGCATTTTTCAGCATTTTGAAAAATAAGCCATGGCATAGCTGAGGCCTCGAGTATGCGGGGACTACTCTCGAGCATGAAGGACAGTTACAAAGACCTCCTAGGACCTCGTGTCGACCATGCTGCGAGTATGAGTCGAGGGCAATATTGGAAACACAGGGTGGTACCTGGTGTTGGTATTGCTATTCCAGTCCACACGCGTTAATTCAAGCCTTGTGGCTATCTTACTGCAGGTTTTACATTTTGTTTTACTGGGAATTAAAAGGAAATATGTTGCTTAATATTGGTCAATTTCTGCCGTTAAGGAAGAGATGTAAATTGCAGATGTTGACAATGTCAGATGTGCAGGAATAATAAGCACTTGGAACTGCCTAATCCAATTTCCCAGTGGGCAGGCAATGGGTCCAATTGAATGAAAGTGAGCTCAAAACAGATTTAATATGGTATTACATGTAAAGGAAAACAAGTGCTCTAATTACTACGCTTACATTTGGTACAATTCAAATGAGAAACAGCAGTCTGTGCATTTTAAATCATGTGTGGTCAATTACCATTAAAATCTGAGAGGGAACTGATGTACAACTTTGGCCTCATCTGTAGTTTTGAGCACACATTGAATTGATTTCATACTAATTGATTCATGGAATCTTCATATTTATATTTGAAACATTCTTTTTCGTTCTATGCACAGAGCTGCCATATAATTTTAACAAGAGGCACTCATAGGATTATAGTTACCTTCCACAATTATATATTTTTCAATTGTTCTAATATTTTTTCCAAAAGCAGACAGGTGGATGAACGCAGCAGTTCGAGCAACATCTGTCAGTCGTAACTCTGGATAAGGATTGAAGGTAGAGAGAGAAGATAGCCGGTATAAAGAGGAGAGGGGGAGAGATGAGTAGGAATGAACTGCAGATGCTGGTTTACACCAAAGATAGACATAAAATGCTGGAGTAACTTTGCGGGACAGGCAGCATATCTGGAGAGAAGGAATGGGTGACGGCTCAAGACCCTTCTTCAGATGAGACGGGAGCTGTTGGATGATAGGTGGTCTGAGGAGGGGTGAATGATAATGGGTGGAGGGAGCCCGGTGGGACAGTGCAGGAGTTAACATCCATATCCCTCCATTCCCTGCACATCCATTTGCTAATCTGAAAGCCTCTTCAACACCCCTACTGTTTCTCGAATCTCCTTGATCACATGAGAATTCCTACAAGCAGGAGACTGATTTTGTGAAATAGCAATAATTGGTGATAATTGCAATTTCACCTACAATTGCCGAAGATTTTAATTAATTCAGTGAAATATTACATGTAGTTTGTTGTAACTTGCATTATTAGCTTTGACACTGGTATTGCTGTCTGTTTAAAGGGAGCATCACAAGTCACAATGAAACTATCCAACAGACTTAAACTTTAAAATGTCTAAATACGCATTCATGTCAAGAAGATGCTGACAGATGTCAAATTCTACATACATTTTTACTTCATAGTACAGAAGTTTTTAATGGCAATATTGGAGTAAAAAATCTCCTGTTAAGGAAGTGTATTTACCCCAGAGGATTTTATACAGTCAATATGCAAATCTGTCATCATTTCAAGGATAATACAAATATTACATTCAGGCTCATAGGGTATATTTTTCTATTTGGAAAAAGAACATTTTAAGAAATATTCTGTTAATCTCTCTTCCTTTTTAACGCATTTATTTTTTAATCTGCATTCTTGGTTTGGGGGTTAGGTGGCATCTGACATGGTTCAATGGCATAGATTCAAATTATGACATGTTGAATCAACTAATACGTACTCGTTCAATTCTCCAATTTACATTTCCAGCTCGCAGCAAGTGCAGTGTCTGATTCTTTTTCAAAAGCAATAAAACAATTTTGCTGCTGGCATTTGACATTGGGAGGTAACGATGTGCCAAGAAAGGCAGACAAGAGAAAATGCAGATAGCTCTGCAGTTATGTGCAATATTCTCATGTATTTTCACAAAAGTCTCCAGAGATTTAAAACACACCTTTCCATTTTTTCATGCTCAGCCATAGCCCCGGGTTGTTGGTTCAAATGGCCTTGGGACACACAGAAAAGTTGACAAGTTGAAGATACACACAAAATGCTGGAGTAACTCAGTAGGTCAGACAGCTTCTCTGGAGAAAATGTGCAGGTGATGTTTGGGTTGAGACCTTTCAGACTTAGGGTCTCAATGTGGACCTCATCACAATCTTCATAACGTTACTAATTTACTAGACTAAGTGGGACCCGGATGCCTGTCACATGAGAGGCTTGGTCCCCCAATGTAATATTCACCACTCACCCATAGCCCCCAACTGCACAGGCGCAGCTCATTTACCCTCATCCCTAACACTCCATCCCCTCCTCTTCGTCCCTCCCTCACCTCTCTCTCCCTCTCCTTTCCCCTACCCTCAGTCACTCCCTCCATAACTCCTCTCTCCTCCCTGCCCCCTCCTATCGCTCAATCTCCCACCTCCCCACTCCTCACCTCCCCCTATCCCCCCCACTATCCTCACCTCCCCCACTGTCCCCCTCTCCCTCTATTCCCCACTCCCTACCTCCCCCACTCCCCCCCTCCTCTACTCTCCCTCCCCCTCCCTCTATTCTCCCTCCACTCCCACACTCCCTCCTCACCTCCTCCCTCTTCCTTTTCCTCTCCTCTTACCATCCTCCAATCAATCCCTCACCTCTCCTTTTTTCCTACTGTCAGTCACTCTGTCCCTCTCTCTAACTCCTCTCCTCCCCTACACTCCGTCCTCACCCCCCCAGGATCTCGAGGTTGCCGCTCCTCTCCGTTCTTGCGTGCCCTGGAGGAGCATCAGCCGTCGGCGCCCTGAGAGCCAGGTCTCAGATCCTCGGCTCGGCCCAGAAGCAACAGCAGCTACAGCCATGCCAGTATGTGGGTATGAGGGTGGGGGGAGAGCCATGGAGGAGAGGGGGGGTATCCCACGGGAGGGGAGCAGGAGCCAGTGAGGGGAACCAGAGGGGAAGGAGCTGCAGCTGCGGGGCATTGCAATGGCGGGGCATTTGGGACTTACAGCGGGTGCTGGATGCTCTCCTCCGCTGGGATCAGAATCTCCGCTTTCCGTTTGGCGACATCTTCGACTCCGCGCCGGGCCGGCCGCTACCGATCGCTCCGAAAATTGTGTCCGGATGGAGACCTCCACCGGACACCCGCAGCGTCCCTCAGATCTAGTAAAGATGCGATGGCACAGGAAGGGGCGGACCGTTCCGGGGAGTCACAGGAGATGAGACCAATCTACGCGGCGCTGACTGACAGGAGAGGAGATCGATCTGCGTACGCGCATTTTCTACGATTTTTAAACCTCGCTAACTTTTACAATATACTATCGATCGGAACGAAACTTGTTGCACTCACAGCACAGGAGAATGGTGAGTGAGCTGACAAAATATCACAGCGCTATCGCATAACATTTTGGTGCAAATAGAAAAAATGCACAAACCAGAAGAGCACAAGATCAGAGTTTTAGTTATGTATAGATGGTTCTACTTTAAAAAAAATCCGTTTGTGAAATAGGAAGGAGATAATCTTGAAGACATTGTGAACTGTGTTGTGTCTTTTGATTATGTCAAGATGGGCAGAGTGTGCTGGTCAGAAGCTTATCTTAATTAACAATAGCCTTTTGACCTTAGGTCAGGTTCGCCAGCTGTGCTAGAACACTGAAGTCAGCAATAAGCCTTTTTGGGCCTGGATAGCGTATATCCATCACAAAGGGCTGAAAGGCCTAATCCTCATCCCACACTCTGAGCCTCGGCTGGCAGATTTCCCAAAAATGAAAACAAAGGGTGAGATCAATTGAGTGTTTCAATGTATTTTTTGCACTTTTTAAATATAAAATTTTAGTCTACTTGCTTATTGGGGAGTTGAGGAGTGAAACCCGACAAAATCCAGAATTGCCAGTAATCAAATGTACTAGACTTGTCTCAGACAATTTATGAGACCAAATTTATTATTTATTACCAGGAATATAAATGTTGCAATTCAACTATCCAGAGATATTAATCCACGCTTGCTTTTTTTTTAATTAAATTGCTATCTACAGGTGGGAATCCGGTTTATTCTTCGGCTGTGTTATGGTAAAGGGTATGAATGTCCCAGACATGATTACACAATTAGATGTACAGAGAAGCTCAGAGCAACAAAATTCCATTATAAACTAGTGGCAGCATTCAGACCAATAAAAGCCGTGACCACCTGTGAGTCACATTGGTAGAAAAAATACCAATGCAATGTTTTCACAAGACACTACATGATTCTGCGAGAAGTCTTTATTTATTATGAAAATAAAAGCCGAGGTCTAAATCTGCACACAAACCACAAACTTAGTAATCACAGAGGCAGCAATACAAAACAGGAAGACTACGCATTTTGGATCCACAGAGGGTTGTGCCATTGAGAGAGGGCAGGAGAAGAAATAGGGGCTGGGAAGGAAAGGCCAGACCTTCAGTAGGTGGGTTTAATTAGGGGTGGTTCCAAGAGTTTGTTTAGTTTAGTTTAAAGAAACAGCGTAGAAACAGTCCTTTTGGCTCACCGAGTCTGCACCACCCAACAATCACCATATACACTATTTCTATCCTACATTCTAGGGACAATTTACAGAAGCCAATTAACCTACAAACCTGCACGTCTTTGGAATGTGGGAGGAAACTGGAAGACACAGAGAAAACCCTCGCAATCACAAGGAGAATATGCAAACTCCATACAGACAGCGCCCATAGTCAGGATCGAATCCAGGTCTTAGAGCTGCAAGGCAGGAACTCTTCTGTTGTGCCACTTTGTGTGTTGATCTGAGGCTT
The DNA here is from genome assembly GCA_963514005.1 of Raja brachyura. The sequence goes on along the minus strand of OY740795.1, from coordinate 29,896,659 downwards.
TAATAGCACAAGGTATGTATTGAGCTCTCTTGGCTTGGGCTGAGATGCAGCATTGGGACTTGGGATCCAATCCTCTGGGTGAGGAGGATTTGGAGACACAGTTAGGGTATGGACAATGCTGTGGACTGGCTGGAGGAATTCTAAAAGCAATGGGATAGCATTGAGGGACAAGTAAATGGAACCTACCTGAAGGAGGATCCATGTGTTGGGTTCACCAATCACTGACTAAATAAGGCTAGTCCTTTTAAGTAGTGCTGAAGTTGGCTTCCGCCATCTTATCAATACCTGCTTCTATAAGGCTGACCCATGCCATTGACATTAATTTTGTACAAATAGTTTGAAACATGCTTTACAGGCCTTTTGATATAATTTCCTAAGTCCAATGAGTGAACACATCATATGCAGGAGAAATTAGTATAAATTTGATATCCTATATACAGTGAACACAATCACATTATTGGTTTTCTAGCCAAATTCCGCTGTATACGGCATTTAAAAAATTGGTGCGTTAAAGAAGTTCTAGGTCATTGCCTCTAGTTTGAGCCTATGATATTCTGGGCACCGCACCTCATAGATCAGAAGAATAAAGAGATGATTTATTCTTGTAGCAACAGAATAAAATCTTGAACTGCTCCAACGTTCTTATCATCATCAATCACTGTAATTTGATCTCATTGTGAGCAATGGCACAGAGCATTTGATTGCAAATTGACCAAAACTTTGAACTTTGAAAATCCACAACCTTTAATTTGCCATTTTGTTTTATTCTGTAGCTTTCCCTTTAATGAGCCTATATTATCATTCAGTGCCTCTTGTTGGAAATTATTAATAATGTAAGATGCCCAGGGATAGACTTTCCACCGGAGTTGCACTGAACCCCCAGCATCACCTCACTGTGGGAGAGGCTGAATTAAAGGGTAGATTAATCTAAAGACTTAAAGCCCTGTCCCACTGTACCAGTTCATTCAAGTGCTCTCCCGAGTTTTTTAAAAAAACTTGTAGATGCACGTAGAACGTACGAAGCAGGTACGTCGGAGGTCGGGGACGTCTCTTAGAGGCTCGTAACGCTAACGGCAGGTACTCGGGAAATGCGGTAAGTTCGGGAAGACTCGTGAACATTTTTCAACCTGTTGAAAAATGTCCACGAGAGCCCCGAGTACCTAGGAGCTGTCATTACCGTAAATCTCCGAGTTCGAATCGGGGCAAACTCGGGAGAACTCTTGAATGAACTCATACAGTGGGACAGGGCTTTAAGCTAAGTGTGGAATTGCTCTGCAGAAACTCCACTGCCAGAGAGAATCCAGAGTGCAAGCTGTCCTTTGTGCTTTGGTACATGCTGGAGAATGTAAATAGCTCCAAAGGAAATGTGATGAATTATGGAGATAGATAATGCTCTGGAGGATGGCAACAGCTACTTCTAACCCTCCCCTCAGACATGCACCATATGACAGGCAGATGCGGTTGGGTGCCCAGCAAGTTACTTTTAAATACAGAAGTATGGATTAGGAGCAGGCACAGTCCTCTTGGACCCTCAAACCTCCTCTCTTATTTATTTAAATCTTTTTATTTGAATTTCACAGCAATTTGCATACATACAATGATAACAGACAGTGATAGTCAGGACATAACTGTGCAACAGTATGTAAGCGACCCTCACAGCCCTTACCCTTACCCCCCCTCAATCCACTCGAATCAGGTCGAAACCAAACGGGGACAAACAACACTCACATATGTACACATCCACACAAATGCGATAAGATAAACAAAACAAAATATACAAAAAAACAAGGTGGGGGGGGGGGGGGTGGTGAAGGGAGAGCAGCTGCAATAAGACAGAGCAGTGATAGAAGGCACTCAGTCCTCTTCCGAGTCCGGAAACAAGTTGAGAGAGTTAACAAGTTCCAGAAAAGGGTTCCATGTATCTAGGAATGTCTTGGTAGAGCCTTTGAGAGAAAACCTAAGTTTTTCAAGCTTTAAATTGTAGAGCACCTCCTTGATCCAGCGGGCGTGTGTCGGGGGACAGGTCTCCGGGCTAACAAGGTTGTAAAGGCCAGGAGCTGCTTCAATGCAACAGAGAGGTTGGTGTTGGGAGGAGTACCAAAAATAGCTGACAGTGGGTTTGGAGGAATAGTCTGGCCATAGGCTCTGCTTATCAAGCCTCCAAAAGGCTGCCAGCTTAGGGCAATACCAAAACATATGGCTCTGGTTGGCAGGGGATTGATTACATCTGTTGCAGGTGTTCTTGACAGCGGGGTATATTCTAGATAATCTTGCATTTGTGTAGTGGGCTTTGTGAAGGACTTTGCAATGGATTAGGCCATGACGGGCACATATGGAGGAAGAATGGATCAAATCCAAGGCAGAGTCCCATTGCTGGTCTGTTAGTTTCATATTCAGCTCACCCTCCCATGCAGGTTATAGTGAGGTATAAGGATTCAATATTACCGACCCTAACAAGTTATACAAAAAAGAAATGCATTTCTTTCGGTTGGGATCTAGAGCTAGGATGGAATTGGTCAGGGTTTCAGGCGGGCGATTTGGGAAGTGAGGGAATGTCTTCTTCACAAAATTCCTAATCTGGAAAAAACGGAAAAGGTGGGAGTTTGGGAGGCTGTAGTTGGACGAAAGCTCTGCAAAGGATGAAAAAATGCCACCCTTGTATAGGTTTTTGATACAACTGATACCATTACTATGCCAGGTTTTGAATGCGGAGTCTGTACTTGAAGGTTTAAAGATGTGATTTTTAAGCAGTGGGGTCAAGACGGAAGGGCCTTGTAAACTAAAGTTTTTCCTGAGTTGACTCCATATCTTGAGCGAGAGGGAAGCAATCCCTCCTCTCTTATTTAAAACAAACCTGTTCGATCTCTTTAGAGCATGATTTTTGTTTCGGCTATTGCTTTTCAAGAATCTATCAATGTCATAATTGAAAAGAATATCAAACGCTCTACTTCCACGACGGTTTCAAAGACACCTGAACATCAGAGAGAGAGAGAAAGAATAAATGCCTAATTTCAGTATTAAATGTGTGACCTCTTATTTTTAAACAGTGATCATTTGTTCAAGATTCTCCCATGAGAGGAAACATTCTCTTTACATCGATCCTGACAAGGCCAATCGGGATATTATACATTTCAATCATCTCTCAGGCAGCATAGCTTGTACAACCTTTCTTCATAAGACAACATTTCATTCACACAAAATAAACCTTCTCTGAACTGCTTTTAACATCCTTTGTTGAATGAGAAGACCCAATATTGAAAAGGTGTATTCTCACCAATGCCTGATATAATTGAAGCACAATCTCTCAATTGCTGCATTCATTTCCTCTAGCAATAAATGATGACATTCTTTTAGCTTTCCCAATTAAGTGCAGAACCTATATTCAGTAGAACTCTGATAATCCACTGTCCGACTACTCGAAAACCGCTATGGGAACTGGGTCGCTAGTGGGGTTAGCTGGAGATACAGTGCAGAAACAGGTCCTTCGGCCCACCGAGTCCACGCCGGCCAGTGATCCCCACACAAAAACACTATACTATACACACTAGAGACAATTTAGAATTATACCAAACCAATTAACTTATAAACCTGTACATCTTTGGAGTGTGGAAGCACTAGAGAAAACCCACGCAGGTCACGGTGAGAAAAATGCTGGAGAAACTCAGCAGGTGAGGAAATAGCAACGTTTCGGGTCGAAACCCGAAACGTTGCCTATTTCATTCACTCCATGGATGCTACCTCACCCGCTGAGTTTCTCTAGCATTTTTGTCTACATTCCACCATACAAATGTGTGCTCTTGTGGGCAGATACAATTGTAGCAATTAAAAGGCTTCTGGATAGGCACATGTTGGGAATGGAGGGATATTGGGAATGGAGGGATATGGATCATGTGCTGGCAGAGGAGATTAGTTTCACTTAGTGTCATGTTCGGCACAGACATTGTGGGCTCGAGAGCCTGTTCCTGTGCTGTACTGTTCCATGTCCAATAACGCCAAGTCCTCACTTGTGTGTCCTGCCAAAAGTCAGAACATTTAAACTCTTGCTTCAGCACTTCTTCTTCAATTAAAACAGCTGGACTCTATGTTCACTATTAGAAGAATAACAAACCTAGGAATATAAGATTTACCCCAGTGTGCACCAAGCAGCAACAAACACTCTCACATCGGGCCATTAGAAACGCGCCATAATTCAAAAAATGCAGAGCCTCCACACTGTTCCAGACTCCAAAGAACATAACCATTTACTCTGTTGTAATGGTTTCAATTCCCGTGATGTCTGTTCTTGAGACCAATCTATACTGCACTGCCTTCTACACACATACTGTAGATAAGACCATTGTACTGACTGCTTAGGAATCCATCAATGTCACCTTCACTGAGCATAATGTGCATTATGGGTGCAAATGAGTGCTGAAGCTGGGTGCATCCCATTGTTTAAAAAAAACGATTTTATACAATGTGCTAATTAGCTGAACCAGCCTCAGTTAATTTCTTTTGAAATAATGCCAGAAAAGTAAACCTCAACAGTAGAATAATTACTTGCATCCTGAGTAAATTATGCTGAAACTTCCTTCATTTGGAATTGCACACCTGTCTCTCCATAATGTAAATGTTCCTTTATAAATAACACAAGATAAGCAACACTTATGGCAGCAGCAGTCTTAATAGAGCCTTGTAGCATGGAAACAAGTCAGACTACCCACAACGATGCACAGCCATCAAACACCCATCTCCACTGATCCTATTTCCCCTCTTGCATCCCATCGACACAGCTCCCATCCGCCAATTCACCTACCACGTTCACAAGTTATAGAATTAGGCCATTCGGCACAACGAGTCTACTCCGTCATTCAATCGTGGCTGATCTCTGCCTCCTAATCCCATTTTCCTGCCTTCTCCCCATAACCCTTGACACCCGTTCTAATCAAGAATTTGTCGATCCCTGCCTTAAAAATATCCATTGACTTGGCCTCCATAACCCTCTGTGGCAATGAGTTCCACAGATTAACTACCCTCTGACCAAAGAAGTAATTGTCAGTCATCTAGTCTAGGACCAACCCACATATCTTGGGTACATGAGAGGAAAGTTGGGTACCCAAGGGAAACCTACACAACCACAGGGGGTGCATTCAAATGCCACACAGGCAGCACCCAAACTCTGCATCAATCCCAAATCTCTGGAGTTGTGGGACATCAGGGCTAATCACTGTAATTTTTCCTCCTTCATTTAAAACAATAATTGGAAAATTGCAGCATATTCAATTACCTGGCCCGAATGAATTAGGAACTAAATCCATTCCAGGCAAGAGGTAAAGTAGACTCTGATGAACCATTGGCATTCAATAGAAATATGCCAGGCCAACTTTCTGTTTGCACCACTGGTGATATTGAATTTGACCCTCTTAAAGCTTGAAGTCCCCACCTGATAAGCAGTCACTTATTGTCTAGAAGTTGGATTTATTAGTTTTCTTTTAATGTGCAACACATAATGAGGCAATTTAACACAAATTACATCATGCAACTGATCATATCCAGGTGAAAGGGAATCCATAAGAAAATTGGTACAGGTTTATCCACCTGTGATTTACCTGAGCAAATTTGATATTCTTCCCATTCAAGTATGCACTTAGAGAAATCACCAATACTCTATGCAATGCTTCTTCCCTTGCCGGCATGAGCACCCAAACTTTCATTTAACAGTCACAATTCAACCAGGATTTCTACATATTATTTTGTTGCATTATGTCTGTTTAAAAGGACATGTTTCCAACAATGGAAGACCTGGTTGTGCAGTTAGGTCGCACTGTAGGCTGTTCAAACACCTTCCAAAGTTCAAAAGGTGTGCTTCGAAATAGTCAATTATTGGCATACTTAATCACTGGGGTCCTATGTGATGAACCTGCAGCAGCTACTACCTCAGTACTACTTACCTCTGTACTATTAAGCCTATCTTCGGTTTAAACCAGCATCTGCAGTTCCTTCCTACACTATTAAGCATGTGTTTGGCAGTAGGGGAAATTGCTTGTTAACTGTGCACCACACTTTATTGCACGTTCTCCTGTGACCATGTGGGTTTCTTAAGCAGTCCTACTGGATGTCTTAGTTCCAACCAAGTTTTATAAGTTTAGAGGTGGTCACTGAAGCCAAGGTAGTAACTGTAGATTCTTCCACAGATGGTGAATGCGATGATTGACAGGGCAGATGGGCGAGTAATTTGTGAGGTGGTGCGCTCCTTCCACAACTTAGACAGGGCTTCACTGTGCTCATCAGATCTTCATCTTGAACGTGCCTCCACTTGGAGCAGTCATGGGCCAGTAGTTCTCACACATCAGCAGGGATACTGCATTTCTTCAAGGACTCGTTGAACACTTCCTTAAATGTCTTTCTTTATCTTCCTGATAACCTTTTGCCGTAACAGAGCTCAAACAACACCTCCGCTTTTGGAGTCTGTTGGCAGGCAGGTGAAATGCCTAATGCACTGCTGGGTGCTTTGATCTCAGAGAGGAGGCTAATATTTGATTGATTGAAGAATACAGCATGGAAAGAAGCCATTCGATCCACCATCTACATCGATCAAAGTTCACCTGTTCATACTAGTTCCATGTTATCCCACTTTCGCGTCCACTCCCTACATACTTGGGGCAACTTACAGAGACCACTTAACCTGCAAACCTGCATGTCTTTGGGATGTGGGTGAACCCAGGGCACCCAGAGGAAGCCCACGTGGTAAGAGGCAAGAGGTGCAAACTCCATGTACCCAAGGTCAGGATCGAACTTGGATCTCATTTGCCATGAGCTCCACCAGTCGTGCCCCTGTTGATTCACATATACCTCCAGTGAATTTGGAGGATTTTGTGATCACTTATTTGGTGATATTTTCCAATGCATTGAGAAGCTTGCTGTAAGTAGTTCAGGTCTCAGAAGCAAGCGTACTGGCATACTAACCTTACTCAGACTACTAAGAAGCACGAAGGGACTGAAGAATGTTAGCGGATACAAATTTGACAGGGCTGGCGAAGAGAATACTACATGCTCTGCAGCCTAAGGGTGAATAAGTGCATCAGTCAATGTGCAGTGCTAATGCATTTGTAAAGAATACATTTATGATCTTCCTAACACATTGCAACCAGATCAATTCTTTCCTCACTGAAAAGAGATTAAATGAGAAACCTCAGTATGATGTTAAAAAACCCAAATGGGAACAAATTATCAGCAAATAGTTTATAACTTCATTCCTTAGTGGGACACGGAATGCAATTGCTGGAGGATTATTCCACATGTGTTGATGCAATATATAATTGAGGACACTGAGAATTATAATAAAGTCCGTGGAGTAAAGCAGAATTTTACAACAGAAGCCGAGCTTTGTAGAATATATATAATTTTTAGCTTTTCCCACAGACTGCAGTTCATATTCCTCTACGTCTGGTACAAACCCCCAGTTAATTTGTTTCAGTTATCAGCTATTCTACTGGAACTAGCAACAAGAAACAGGCTTCTATTATTTAGCTCTAGCTGTCAGGTTTCCCCAGTTACTCAATACCCTGGTGGAAATTCTGAAACCAGAGCCTGGCAACTTCAGCAGCTATGAAGTTCTTTTTGCGCTCTCATTAATCACTTCTCTGCCAACTGGTATCTTACCTGCAGATGTAATTTGTCTTGCACATTTCAGCCAAAGACAGGCAATTTGGCTTCTCTTGTTCGTGGTATGAACAAATAGGCACAATCGTCTGCCGTCTCCGTTCCGTGCATGCCATATCCCTGCAGGCGCAGAACAGCATTCCATAGGTGTATTTGGCAGGGACGCGGTCAAAGAATTGCCGGAGGGCTCTGTGGCATTTCCTCCGGTTGCAGACCTCTGACGCAGAGACGCGGGACGTGCAGGGCGAGATGTACATCGATCGGAACTTTTTGCAGTTGTCGTTTAAGTTGCAAGCTTTGGCCGCATCCAAACAGCTGTTCCCCTTCGAACCTATCGGTTCTGCACCTAATGCAACACAAAAAAAATGCTGTCATTTACCCAACTTTGCTAAATGATGCACTTTTGCCTGTTTTTGATGCCAATGTGCCATAATGTGCCATTTTCCAAAAGCTAGTGGTGATGTTTGTTTTCAATATTGTTGCAGGAAATTTGTGATGTTGGCAGCTTGCAATCCTTTGCATTGAATGATTGTTCAATGTAAAGACAATTACTTAATGCTGAGGGACACAAAGTGCTGGAGTAACTCAGTAGGCCGGGCAGCATCTCTGGAAAACATGAATAGGTGAAGTTTTGGGTCAGGACACTCCTTCAGCCTGATTGTAGGGGAGGGGGAAGAAAGCTGGGAAAGAGGAGAGGCAGGACAACGAGGAACAGGTAATAAATGGGCACAGGCAAGTGAGGGGGGTGGGAGGTGTTGATAAGTAGATGGTTGGAACAAATATCAGAGATTAAAGCAGAAGGTGTAAGGGAGAAGGGCAGAAGAGTCACAAATTGTGAAGCCACATTAAAGAATATAGGTGGAAGGGGAAGGGAGAAATTAGGTGTGAGTCCAGGTGGGGCACAGGCGAGGGGGTGGGATGAAAGGAGAGCTTGGGGGCGAAAGGAGAGAGGAAGGGGTTGTTTGAGCTCTACTAGATTTGGGGAATTCATTGTTCATACCGTTGCGTGATAAGCTTCCCAAGTGAGATATGAGGTGCTGTTCTCTGAGTTCCGGGACAAGCTGAAATGTTTTGTAAATACCCGCAGTGATGAAACATTCTGTACTCCTAAGTGTTTGCTTGTCGTTGCTACTGATCCAATTACATCCGTCCAATCCCGCATGCTTGAAAAGGGGTAAAAGATCTCGGAGCTATGGGGAACGGCGGGAGAGGGCCGAATTGAGTTAGTCATTCAGTACTGAAAAAGTCATGCTGATGCCGGAAGATATATCATTCATAAAGTAGAATAAGAAACATGTACAACAGCAGGTCTGCTTTATACCTTCCAGCAGTCATTGCAGTCTGCTGCATACCAATTGTTTCCATTTAGGTTAGCATTTGTTACTGAAATGTTATCATTCAAAAACCATGAGGCAAAGTTGCCCCTCACGGCACTCCTACGATTACAACAGATATTATAAATCCATGCATTTGGCAGAGAGCTATGTGTGCCAGGATTGTATCACTGGCCAGCAGACAGGGATATTCAAAGGTCTGCAGGATTTAGCATTCATTAGCACTAATGGATGCTAGTACAGGGAACATCAGCTGAGCACCCTCCTCTTTGCTATATTACTGTATGTCCCTATTCATTTTAATACTTAATTGGGGACAGGAAGTCTGGGACAACTCGGAAGACAATGATTATGATATTGTATTTCACTATATAAGTGGAGATGGATTGTTTAACATGGAGAGAATGTATTCTGTAAAAATCTACCAGTAATCTTCTACATTCATATCATCAGGAACTGGTTATTCCCATCATCTGCACATCATTTTGGCAATGTAATATGCATTGACTAAAAGAACGTCACATTAGATGGTAAAGTTCTATAATGCACAGCAAACTAGCTCGATTAACTCTACATCTTCATAAACCTCGACAGCAACTACTTCCTGATCTGATGAGAGTTAGGACCTTTACTGCAGGGGCCTCTCTACAACTGGCATAGGGCACCAAGTTGAATATCTAGGCAGCTTCTCACCTATTTCAGATGGACTTCTGATATCAGATTGGGTGGTTGCCTTGCAAAATGCAGTCTACAAGGGTTACCCCAAACTTCCCGTAGCCTATTACTGATTCTCTATCCCACACCCACACTGAATTCTCTGCCTTATGGCTCCACGTCCATCAAGCTCTTTAACACTGCACAACACTAACCACAATTCTAGTTTGGCAACAATGATCTACTGTGGACTTTTTTGATTGATCTACAGACTTTAGTTTTGCACTATTATAGTCTAGTTACCTAGTTTTACTGATGATTAATTTATTGACATTAATTATTATATATGTATTTGTTCATAAGTTCATGTTCATAAGTGATAGGAGCAGAATTAGGCTATTTGGCCCATCATGTCTACTTTGCCATTCAAACATGACTGATCTATCTTTCCCTCCCACCCCTATTCTCCTGCCTTCTTCCCATAACCTCTGACACCCGTGCTAATCAAGAATCTAGAATTTGTGTGTGGTTCGTTAATGGGCCTATAACCCTGCAGCAAACAAGAATTCAATTGTTCTATTGCCGGTACATATGACAATTAAAACATACTCTTTCAGTAAAGCTTCATGTAAGTTCCAGGAACAGAACCTCACCTTCCAATTTACCAAATTATAGTCTTCAGGGCTCAACAATAATTTCAATAATTTGAGACAAACAAACAATGTTGTATCTAATATTTTCAGCACTGTTCCAGTACTTTCAGATATCACTCATGTTCTTCCATTTGCACTGCCCAGATGAAACTTTCATTATTGGTCCAGCTCAACATATGGACATAATTCAGTCCCTCCTGATCAGTACCAGACCTTCCCTTGTATTCTTCCCCTTCTCTGCAAGTAAATCTTATTTTATCAACATTTCCCAGGTCTGACAATACTTCATTGAATGTCAATACTAAATCTGTTTCTCTCTCTAAAGATGCTGGTTAGAATTCTGCTTAGAATTTCCAGCACTTACTGTTTTATTTAGGATTCCCTGGTCTGTGGTATTTTGCTGTTATCTGTCCATTGTGATTCTGATGCTGTGCTGTTCTCTTTTGTTTACAGCTCAATAGCTTGAACATGACTGAGCATTTGCAAATCCAGTGTCATGATCCTGACCGACAAAAGCGAGAATCTCAGTGTATTAAGGCTGCATCATTGTCCTGGTATTTTTTCAAATCTTTCTTGTTTCAATATTGCACCTCATCGCGAACAAACTTCTTGGTAGGACAGGAGCACCTCAAGGCTGCGTGCTCAGCCCCCTGCTCTACTCACTTTATACTCATGACTGTGTAGCCGGACATAGTGCGAACTCCATTTTTAAGTTTGCAGACAACACCACCGCTGTGGGATGAATTACAGAGTCAGAGTATAGAAGTGAGATCAACCGACTGACCAAATGGTGCCAGCACAACAACTTGGCCCTCAATATCAGCAAAACCAAATAACTAATTGTGGACTTTGGAAGAGGAAGGTTGAGGACCCACAATCCTGTTTACATCAATGGGACGATGGTAGAGAGAGTCAAAACTTCAAATTCCTGGGTGTGCATATTTCTGACGATCTTTCCTGGACCCAGCACACTGATGCAATTATAAAGAAAGCACATCAGTGCCTCTACTTCCTAAAAAGATTACGGAGATTCGGTATGTCAGAGTATTCTCTTGAACTTCTATAGGTGCACAGTAGGGAGCATACTGACTGGTTGCATCATGGCTTGGTTCAAGCAACTTAAACGTCCAGGAGCGGAAAAGACTACAAAAAGTTGTGAACACTGCCCAGCCCATCACCAGCTTTGGCCTCCCCACCATCTAAGGGATTTATCGGAGTCGCTGCCTCAAAAAAGCAGCCAACATTATCAGAGACCAACACCACCCTGGCCACACACTCATTTCACCAGTGCCATCGGGAAGAAGGTACAGGAGCCTGAGAACTGTATTGTCCGGTTCAGGAACAGCCATTAGGCTATTAAACACTGCAACCTCACAAGCTATGAACTACAATAAACTATTATTTATTATTATCATTGCACTGTTATTGTCTGAGTTTTTTTTAAATATATTACTTATTATGATTATATATTCTGTTGTGTCGCAGCAAGTAAAAGTTTCATTGTTCTATCTGGGACATGACAATAAAACACTCTTGACTTGAACTAATGAGAACTAATGGGAGCTGTTCAACATATAGTGATGATTCTGCAGAATGATGAGCCTGTGAACCTCAGCGATGAAGCTATATTAGAAAGGTAATGCTTGCTTCTGCAAGCACATGGAGGCGATGCTCCAAATCACTGCTCAATTATTCACTGATGCATATGAAAGACTGGAGCTTTGTACTCAACAGATGCAAGGCCAAGGTCCGCTTGTAACCTACTTCACTGAACAACGTTGTTCTTTCACAATAAAGGATCCTGGAATACATGGACATTTCCAAGGCTGACATCGCTGGTGAACCTCATAACTTCACCACTGAGGTTCAGGTGATCTTCACCATCTCCTTCAATGTACTAAACATTGATTCAATGATTAATTGAGAAAAAGATTATTTGAAAATCAAGTTCTCAGACGCAATAAACTCAGGATCTACTGATGGTAGACCATCCATGCCCTCTGATATGCTTCCTACAACAGGCATCTCATGGCACACAGAAGATACCACTGCACTGTCTAAGCAAAATCCTCCAAATTAACCGGACAGATGAGTGAACCAAAATCAATGTCCTTTCCCGGGCCAACATCCCCACCATTAACGGCCAAGTTACATTGGTCATTTCCAAGGGGCAAGCCACATATTTACAGACCTGACACAAGAATTCTGAAACATGCATCATATTGTCACAAGAAATAATTTGATGTCTGTCACAAGAAGTAATTTACAGATGCACATTAAAAAAAGCCTCTTGGAAGACATAAGACATCTCCACGGACTCCTGGGAATGCCTAGAACTGTAAATGTACTAGAACTTACAAGATCACAGTGAGAACTATGTAACAGGAGCACACAGAAAGACCACCTATCAAACCACTCATTTGCCCAACCTGCCAGGCCTCCCCTGCCACCTCTGTGGAAGATCTGTAATTCCCACATAGGCCTCATCAGTGATCTCAACATCCCCAGTGGAAGCAGGTCACCATTGCTCCTGCAGAACTACCCGAAAATATAGTATGTGCTCGTGATCAGATGTAACATCTGATTTTTACCTACTTGATCTGACCTACAAATGCTGCAGGACTCAGATATGCATGTCATGGCAGCCTGTTAGCAATTTCAGTTTAATGTCCAGAGTTCCATGCTTTGGTTAACAAAGTTAACACAGTGGTTGAGGTGCATGCCTCACCCTAACACGACTCTAATAGCCCATTGCTGGCTGTTAAATGCTCAGATGAAAAAGCTGGAGCCAGTAGTTGCAACCAGAATTGTTATTCCTGCATGTTCAGCACAATATATAAGATCAGGAGCTTTCAAGTTGTTCGATGCACACCACTTAAGCAAATAATGTTTCTCTGGGACATTGCAGTCTACAAACTGGCTCCGGTGTTGCCTGCACAACAACACGGAGCACACTTTAAAGGTATTTCTTTAACTAGTTTTAAATTCAGCTATGCACTAATGGAGGGAAAGGGTGAAAATGAAGGATGAGTCCTTTATGGGAATCAAATGCCATCCGTGAAGCCTTCACGTTCGACAGAATGCAGGGCTGTCTTGTGGTTGTCGGCTGGTTTCCATTGGGAAATTAAGGAGTTTGTCCTGACAAACAATGAGTGCTTCACCTGCTTGAAGCTTTGAAAATTCTGATTGTGAGATTTGACAGCTATCTGCCCTTGTTTGGAAGGAAGGGAATAGTGCGCTAAAACTTCACAGTAACAGCCGCTGACAATGTCATCCCTGACCTGGGACTAGTCTAAAAGTCTTGCTGTAGACGGCATATTGCTATCAATGTTTCACAAACAATAATCTCCCCAGTTTAATCATCTCTGACAAGCCAGGGGATGCATGCCTTTGTCTCTACCTACAAATAATTGGGTAAAGGCAGGCATGATATGATTCTCTAAGTTCATTATCGTAGCTTTAATTCTAGAAAGTATAATGGCATGCCCAGCATGCTATGGTTACAGATGAGCTGCAGGATATGTTTCTAATCACTGGGGTGTTTATCCCTTGTTGCCCATTGAATTCAGTTGTACCAGATTTGAAGAAACGCTGCCTAGATGTCAAAAGTAATCACTCTTGTCTCACGGCTGGAAGTCAGTTCCTTGATCCATGTGGGAACTGATGCAGATTTGAGACATGGGGCCATCTGGTCCTAGCAAAACCTAATCTGGGCACGGCCAGCATGTTGTTGGTGAATAGATGCCATTTAATAGGACTGACTGTTGATGGCAGCTCCCATCACATTGCTTGTAAGTGAGAGTGAGCAATAATTAGTCAGATTGGATGTGTCCTGTTTCTTGTGGAAAGGACAATTTTCCTATCTTATTGGGTAGGTACCAGTGTTATAACTGTATTGGAACAGCTAGGCAAGAGGCATGGTAGATTCTGGAGTGCAGGCCTTCAGTACCACAGCTCAAATGTCGTCCTGTCCTATAGCTCATGCTCTTCTCAGTGCTCACAGCTATCTCTCGATATCATGTGGAGTCAATCAAATTGTCTGAAGATTGGCTCCTGTGGTGTCAGGGATCTCAGGAGGAAGCTGAGATGGATAGTTTGCGGTACATCTGTATGGTCATGTCTGAGAATAGTTTAGCCCTGTAAATAGCATGCTGGGTCCCACTGGCATTGAGGATGGGGATCTCCTTGGAGCCTCTTCCTCCCATTAGCTGTTTAATAGTGTAGTGCAATTCACAACTGGAAGTGGCCAGGCTGTAGAGTTTTGACCTGATCTGCTGACTGGGGTAGCTTTGCTCAGTGTCTTGCATGTGGTTTATAATGCTTGGCATGCATGTACTCCTGTGCAGAAGCTTCACCACATTGGTCTCTAATTTTTAGGTATGCTTGGTGCAATCCCAGCACACACCTCATTTAACTCCTTGACTTCATTGTAACAGTACAGATCGTGTTTTAAATTGCAGAATTTATTTTTCTTATTGCCCACTTGTAATTGCCATTGGTGGTAAGCCGCGTTTTTGTACTACTGGAGTTTACCTTTCACTTTAATTTTCTGTCTCACTCCAACCCTGACCTCTCTGCTTTTGGCCTCCTACAATATTCCACCAATGCCTGATGTAACCTTGAGGAACCTCAGCTTGCTTTCTGTCTGGGCATGGAGCAGCCATTAGAGCTTAATATTGAGTTTAACAATTTCAGGTAACCAACCCTTTCTTGTTATTTCTTTTTCCACACACATGGCTGTACCTTTCTGTTTCGATTTGTTCTTTCCTTTCTCTTCTGCCATTGCCAATTTGTAAAGTAATTGGGAACTGACAACTTTGATCTAGAACCTATCATAGATATTCTCCCTGTTCTCACCACACTGGGGTGGATGAATGGCTAGATGATGGAGCTGCTGCCCTCACAGTGCCGTAAACCCAGGTTTGATCCGGGCCTCGGGTGTTGTCTCCATGGAATTGGTACGTTCTTCCTGTGGTTTCCTCCCACATCCTGAAGACATGCATTTTTGTAAGTTAATTGGCCTCTGTAAAATTACTCCTAATGTGTAGGGAATTGATGAGAAAGTGAAAACATAGAAACAGTGTGAATGGGTGATGAATGGTCGGTGTAGACTTGGTGAAGGGCCTGTGTCCATGTTGTATCTCTAAACTAAACTAAACCTCTTCCTCTTCTCCACAAGGTAAACATTGCTTGTTTCCACTGACACTGCTTGATCCATTGAATGCTTCCAGCATTTTCCTGCTTTTTTTCCCAATTTCCATAATCTGCAGCTTTTTGCTCCAAACATAGATTTGTTAATGAGCAAAAGATCTGGAAATAGTTGTGTTTATCTTGAATACATTGGTAGCAAGCAGAGTGAGAGCAGATTCAATATTCAGTTTCAAAGAGGAAATGGATAAATATTTGATAGAAAAATGGAAAATGCAAGAAATATTTAGCAGGTCAGGCGGCATCTAATGGATGGAGAAACTGAATTAACTTTTCAGATCAACGACCTTTAATACTGTTGGATAAAAATGTGAGAGGCAAAACATTAAGGGTATGGAAAAGGAATTGTTTCAATCAGAGAGCTTTTCAATGTGTAAACACGTCTAATGGTCTTCCTGTCCACAAATGCTATGATTTTTCATTCTTTGATCTCTACATCAAAAGTTCGGAGAGTGTTCCATAAGATATAGGTAACGCATAAGGGATCGTCACTTGGTTTTGATAGATACTGTAGATAGAGGCTTCAGTTTTCTTTCTAAACAGCAAACGTTCAGAATCAGGAATACAAAAAATCTCTCCTTGGGGGGATTCTGCAATCTGCATGTCCAAGGAACATTTTCTCTTCTTCCTCCTCCAGTATTAATGTACGTTTTAATTGCCATGAATCAGTTGGACAAAATTAGTGAAGAGAAGGCATTAAAAACACACCTTCCTGGTGTGCCTAATACATTACATGCCTGGCATATATTAGCACACTGACTGCTAGCATGATAGCTAATTCATTCAACTGTCATTATATTTAACATTTTTCTGATGCTTTACTTAATTATTGTTTTGGAAACATTTGTTTTATCAGTGAATGCTAATGATATCATAGAGTGATCTGGCAGTGAGGAGATGCTGTGTCTAGCAGCATGACTGAACTGAAATAATATACTCAAAGCTTAGTTGACAAAATTCAACCAGTTCTGTACGTGTTGGAGCTGCATTGGATGTACTATGGAACAACTGGGATGCAGAAAATGTAATAGATGTTATGTACAGCAAGTTGGTCATGCCAAAGGCATGGCAAGAAAGGACATGGGTGACCATGAGGAGGGGTAGTAAGTGCAGGCAGGTTGTGCAGGAATCTTCTATTGTCATTCCTCGCTCAAATAGGCGTGTTGTGTTGTAAATTGCTGCAGAAAGGGCTCATCAGTTAAAAGCTGAAGGAGCCACATTTGTGACACCACGACTGGCTCTGAAGCACAGCAGGAGAGGGAAATGTTAATTGGAGGAATAGTGGTGGGGAAATTGTTAGCAGGGGAAACAGACAAGTGTTCCTGTAGCCCGTGAACGAGACTCTAAAATGTTAGGTTGCCTCTCCTAGCTACTAGTCGCATTGTGCATAGAACATTCTGGAGGGGGAGAGAGAACAGCCAAAGGTTGCAGTTGACGTAGGTAGTAATGATGTAGGCAGGAAGAGGGATGAGGTCCTGCAAAAAGAGATTAGGGATTGAGACAGAAGCTTAAAAAGCAGGACTTCCAGGAGCATATTTTCAGGATTATTCCCTGTGCCACAAGCTAGTGAAGGCAGAAATAGGAAGGTAGGACAAATCAATATGTGGCTAAAGAGCTGGTGCACGAGGAAGGGCTTTTGGTACTTCGATCATTATGATTGTTTTTAAGACTGGTAAGATCTGTTTAAGAAGGATTAGTCACAATTAAACTGGACAGGCACAAAGATCGTTGCTGGCATGTTTATTCATGTTAGATATTAGAAAAGGAAAGATTTAATAAAAATCTAAGGAACAACTTTTTCACACAAAGGGTGGTGGGTGCACAGAATGAGCTGCCCAAGGAGGCAAGTACTGTTACAACTTTAAAAAAACATTTGGACAGGTACATGGATAGGACAGGTTTAGAGGGATATGGGCCAAATGCAGGCAAGTGGGACTAGTGTAGATGGGACATGTTGGTCGGTGTGGGCAAGTTGGGCTAAAAGGCTTGTTTCCACATTGTTTGATTCTGTGACTCTATTACTCAGAAGGCCTTAAGCTAATTTGGTGGTGGTGGTGGTGATGGGGGGGGGGGGGGGGGGGGGGAGGAGGGTGAGGGCAGGAACCAGAGCACCCAGAGGAATACCCATGTGGTCATTGAGCGAACATGCAAATTCCACACTTGACGGCCCTTGAGGTCAGTATCGAACCTGCTTCTCTGTTGCTTTGAGGCAGCAGCACTACCAGCTGCCTAAAAGAGTTGCAGACCCTTTAATTTGGGTATTTTATTTGATATGGACATGGAGTCATAGTGCGATACAGTGTAGAAACAGGCCCTATGGCTCAACGTGCCCACACCGGCCAACATGTCCGAGCTACACCAGTCCCACCTGCCCGCGTTTGGTCCCTATCCTTCCAAACCTGTCCTATCCATGTACCAGTCTATCTGTTTCTTAAACATTGGGATGGTCCCAGTCTCAACTACCTCCTCTGGCACTTGGGTTCCATACACCCACCACCCTTTCTGTGATTTGCTTCTTTACTGTGAATTTAAAGCGTTGATTGCACCACAAAACCTTACAAACACGGCCAATTTCTAGGCACACATACTGTATATACAATGAAGAAAAATGTTAAGCCTGCATTTAGTTATTTAAGAAAACAGCAATAAAGTACTCCTAGATTTAATTGGTACCTTTGGGTG
Organism: Raja brachyura; assembly: GCA_963514005.1. The sequence goes on along the minus strand of OY740795.1, from coordinate 29,878,487 downwards.
TTTCTGTTATTCAGCAGCATTACATTGAATCAGCAGTCTGCTTCCTTATTGTGCATATATACAAGATTAATTGCATTTCTTTCTACCAGGGCTATCGTACTCCGGCAGGTAATGGCTCACTGCGAACTGCAGAAGCAAAAGCTATAATGCTACGGATCTTACTGTCACTTCAGAGCTCCATTTAAAATTACCATTTTTCAAATTTATGTTCCAATCCAATAATCTCACATGAATTTTGTATTAAATCTGATAAAACAAGGTCATGGCTCTTGTAATTAAATCTCTAAGCGTCTTTGTCTCTTCCAGTTGACATGGTAAAAATTACATTCAATGTGTGTGTGCGGACTCTGGAGGATACTCTTGGCTGATCATATAAATGGTTTCTCAGGCATTGAATTACACGATGAAAAAAATTCTGTTCAGCCTTTTTGTTATTAATAACGAAGAACTCGAGATACAAAGATGTAACAAAACATAACAGGAGTCCATCATAGAGGATTACAAAGATTTAAGGCAATAAATTAATTTAAGTTATTTTAGAAAGAAGCGGCTTAATGTGTGGGTTAGACATCTCTGTTCTCAATTTAATTAAAAAACACCAGCTTATTTAGAAGAAAAAGATTTAATGCCGCTTGCAAAATGGCTGTTAGAGTATTGGAGAAACAAACAACTGCAGATGCTGAATTACGAATGAAAGATAGAAAGTGCTGGAGTATCTCAACGGGTCAGGCAGCATTCCTGGAGAACTTGGATAGGTGACATTTTGCGTCGGGATCCTTCTTCAGATTGATTGGTTGATTGAGTATTGTTCCGCTAAAATATTATATTGTCTTATAAAGATTATTTCTGGTTAGTCTTGTCAGGAGAAAAAGGATGGGTGACATTTCAGGTCCCGACATTGAACCATCACCCATCCTTTTACTTCAGAGATACTGTCTGACCCGCACTTTGTGTCTATCTTTCGTATAAACCAGCATCTGTAGTTACTTGTTTTGTCTACTATGCCCATGTGGCTTGTAGAGAGTTGGGATTGGGTACTGGGAACATGCATGCACGGGAAGAACAGATACTCTCCATTTACTTGCATTTATGTATTTAGTCTTAAAACCTGAAGACTGTCTGCTTTGATTAGTTTTCCCCTTCTATCTTCTAAACAGCAGTCTTAAAAGAGGCTCCACTGCAGACCACTAAGTGTACATTTTTAAGACAGAATCTGTAAATTTCCTTGGGCAATGTAAACTAGCTCGGGGGCCAGATTTGACCGAAGTTGTCCTGGGTGATCATACTCCTTGATTCAGTCCCAGGCATGGGATCCACGTCATCATTGATTTCAATTGAGATTGTCGGGCATTGCTTTTTGAAGTTGAGAGGAAGAATTTATTAAATTATATTCTGTTTGCATAATGCTTTTTTGTTGGATGACAGTATTTTGGATCTTGGTACTTAACTGTTTACATTTTTAGAAATAACATGCAAGGTTTTTAATTATTCATTTAAATTGTAATAATTGTTAACATGTTCGAACTGTTAGAGATGAGTAAAACCCCCCAAAAATCACTTACTGCATTTCACAGACAGCAAAGTTAAGAGGTAGGGTTGTGGCAACTCTCAAAGACTAAGGCAGGGGCTAGTTCACCCCTCCACCATTGCTCAGACCCGCACCCTTGGAATCCGGGAGGCTTCAGCACAGCGAGAATGGCTCTCTACATGAGGAACTGGTAAGCAGAGGCCTAGGGCTGCCACTTGCATCAATTCCAGGTGAGGAGACAGGATCAGCAAGATCTATCCCCATGATATGTTGAAGAATTGGAATGGTTCCATCCAAAAGCACATTCAAAGTTACTTTGAAAGAATGGTCAATGTGTTAAGACTTTTTTTTAGAGGCATGCAATTGTTTACAGAAGTGTAATTAATACTTCCAGGCAGAAAGAAATCTGGACAAGATGGAGGGAGAGGTTTATAAAGTGTTGTAAAAAGATAGAACATTTAAGGCAATAAGATCATAAACATAGGAACAGAAATAGAACGTTTGACCCATCAGTCTACTCCACCATTCAATCATGCCTGAACTATTTTTCCCTCTCAACCCCATTCTCCTGCCTTCTCTCCGCAACCTTTCATGTCCTTACTAATCAAGAATGAAAATGTGTCTGAGCGCACAGCTTAGGTATTTAGACAGTCACGCTAGTTTAGTGTGTCAGTTCATACGCAGAATGCCACAGTCTTATACGTTTGACACGCGATGAGTAAAACCATCCATCATTGTCTTAAGACAGATCAATCAAGCGGAATGCTATTGCTGACAACCAAATAGTAAGATGGTAAAAGTGCAGTAAGAGAGCTGCAATCTCTAATTTATTACTTCCATTTCAAGATAACGTGTCCCTGCCAATGACTAACGTTAACCTAAAGATTTTAGTTAGATTGGACGGAAATCATTTATGCTTCACATTATTTATAAAGCTTTCTCATGGGTTGCAGCAGCCCTGGGCCATAATAATAGTCATTATATCAAGAGATACCCCTCCTTTCAAATAATAGTATATCAATTTGACACCCTCTGTAATTCCAAATGTTCACCCCTATAAATAAAAGTGCATAAACTCTATATCATCATAAGCTCTTAGTCTCAGTGGAAGGTTGCTACTAGCTATCTATAGAATTAAATGGACCATACGATTCTCTGCTGTATTACAGTACGCCTGCATTTTATCTTATGTTATAAAGGTAAAAATTTGATGAATAAAAAAATGCAACGGAACGATTTGTGCTAACGTAAGCTAAAAGATATGAGGGCATTGCACTCAGACTTTTTAGCAAGTAAGTTAATTTTGTAATTGCAAGTGAAGAATACATCACGGAAAGAATTATCACTGCTGGATCAAAATCTAAAAATAAAGGGACTTATTAAAATTATTTAACTTATTTCTCCTGGTACTAAGTTTTATATATGAGCTTCCAATACAGCATTCCTCTGTAGAGTTCCTGCTAATTTCCATTTCAAAATTATATTAATTTTTATATTATTAGTCATGACAGCTAATGGCATGCAAGGTGCAAGCTGGACCAATCAAGGCAATCTTTAATCGCTTTAATTTTTTTCTCAGTCAGACACTTTATAAGTGCACAAACCTATTAGCAAGTTGAAAAGTTTCCTCCCAGATTACCAGGAAATTCACACTGGCACCATTTCCCTTTGGCAGACACAGCATGCATGTTCAATCTTCATGAAGATATATTCCAGTTATCTTTGTCCAAGAGTTAAGCATGTCTTATCTAAGGTTTATCTAACCTTTATCTAATAGCTTTAAGGTGAAGGGAGAAAGATTTAATAGGAACCTAAGGAGCAACTATTTTTATACAAAGGGTGGTAGGTATATGGAATGAGCTGTGGGAGTTGGTAGTTGAAGCAGATATTATCACAACATTTAAGAAATATTTGGGGAGATACATGGATAGGATAGGTTTAGAGGGATAGGATTCAAGGATTCAAGATTCAAGCAATTTATTGTCACACCTGTTCCATACATGGTACAATCCTGTGTGACAATCTGACGCTGGAGGATTCCGTACACTAAATTTAACATTAAATTACAAAGTGCATGCATTAAATTATTAAATGAACATTAAATTATAGACAGTCCAGTTCAGGTGAGTTTCAGGGCTGGTTGGTTCAGCAGCCTGATTGCCTGGGGAAAAAAGCTGTTTGAGTGTCTGGTGGTACGGGAGCTGATGCTCCGGTCTATTCTGCCTGAGGGCAGCAGGCAGAATAGATCGTGGCTGGGGTCTTTGATGATCCGCAGGGCTTTTCAAATGTACTGCCTGTGATGTGGATACCGAGGAACTTGAAGCTCCCCACCCACTCCACCGTTGATGTTGACGGTGGTGTGGCACCCCCCCCCCTTCCCCCCCCTGTAGTTGACGATCACCTCCTTAGTCTTGTAGACATTGAAAGAGAGGTTGTTGGCCTGGCGCCATCATGTCAGGGTCAGGGCCACTACCCCCTCTCTGTAGGCCAACTGCTCCCCGTTGGTGATCAGACCCACGACTGTAGTGTCGTCCGCGAACTTGACGATGGTGTTGGTGTCATGTTGGGCCACACAGTCGTGGGTGTACAGGGAGTACAGGACACACCCCTGAGGACACACCCCTGAGTTGCGCTGATGGTGAGGGTGATGGCTGTGGAGGTGTGGTCTCCAATCCTCACCACCTGGGGTCGGCCAGTCAGGAAATGCAGGATCCAGGTGTACAGGCCTGGGTTCAGCCCCACGTCCAGGAGCTTACCAATGAGCGTAGAGGACACAATTGTGTTGAATGCTGAACTGTAGTCTATGAACAGCATCCTAACATAAGTGTCCCTCTTGTCCAGATGGGTGAGGGCAGTGTGAAGGGTGTGGGTGATGGCGTCGTCTGTTGGGGTGGTAGGCAAATTGGCAGGGGTCCAGGATTTTGGGTAGTGAGGAGCAGATTAGCCTCGACTAGCTTCTGAAAGCATTTGCTAATGATGGGTGTCAATGCTATGGGTCGCCAGTCGTTGAGGGTGGTGGGCTTGGGTATGAGGATGTTGGTGGAGGTATTCAGACAGGTGGGGATGGATCTTGAAGATCCTGTCCCACTTTCACGACCTAATTTACGATGTCTGCCGAATTTGCCCTTGACTCATGCTCGCAGCATGGTCGTCATAAGGTCATAGGAGGTCGTAGGTAGGTCGTAGTTAGGTCGTGATGCTAGTCGTAGGTACTCGTAGCATCAAGTAGGTCGGGGTAGTTTTCAACATGATGAAAAATGTCCACCAGTAAAAAAGGTCGTGAATTAGGTCGTGAAAGTGGGACAGGTTGAAAATGTCGGTGGACACCCTCGCTAGCTGACTTGCACATGCCTTCAGGAAGTGACCGGGTATGCCATCTGGGCGGCCACTTCGCAAGCTCTCTGGAGCGACTCTCTGGGCCACTCTCTGGAGCGACCGGCGCACGTTGTCCTCTGTGATAGTCGGGATATGGTCCTCAGCGGCAGGGGGTGGGGGTGCTTCCTCTCGAACTGAGCGGAGGAGTGGTTTAGCTCACCCGGGAAGGAAGCTGCGGATATGGGCAAGGCATGCAGGTGGGACCTGAGTAGATGGGGCACATTGGTCGGCGAGGGCAGTTTGGTCTGAAGGCCATGTTTCCACACGGTACGACTCTATGACTGTGCGGTGATGCCCAAAAGCTTTCAAGGACATGGTTGGTGGAGCCAAATAAAACTATGAAGCTTACCTATGCAAAGCACAGTGACAGACTATAGTGGGATTGGAGGGGAGAGTTGGTGATTGGATTCAACAGTGAGTTGGTTCAGGGCCATGGGCTTGGCTGAATGCAATAGAGACATGTGAGAGACAAAGGAGAGTTAACCTGATGGGAGAAGATATTACCCAAAAGGAAGTGAGTCTCCAGCCCTGGGCTCCATAAAGGTGTATTTTTTCAGCTTCCTTTAAGCAATTTGAAAGCAAGAACATGTGGAGCACTGCTTCTGCACGAGTGGTCGATGGCATTTATTGTTGATTGGAAATCAGCCAAAATCTTGGATGTGCACAGAAGAACCCTGGAGAGAAACTGCAAACTCGCAGTAAGTCCTGGGTTTTTCCTACACAAATAATCCCTCAGTGAAATTGATGCATGGTGCTATGTGATCCCAATTTCAAGGCACTGGTTTACTAATTAAAGATCTGGCATCAGAGTGAAAGGATCTGGAAGCGGCAAAACATGAACTGCCAGCCACATATCATCTAAATAGTTGGAAATACTTAATTGAAGATCTAAAAAGAAGAACTTGTTAAAGAAGTGAGTGCTGCAATACTTTCAGAATTGTTAAGGATACAAACTGTTCAAAGTGAAATTTACTGTAATATTCACTATATATTATATTGTTAATAAGCTTGGCGGCTAGGATGGATGTAACAATTTCAAGATAAAATCCTAGATTAAACCATATAGAACCATGCCAGGCTCTTCAGAAGACTTTAATAGTAAAGTAGACTTTAAATCTCGCCTTTGTGCCTTATAATAAATCATGTTCTCAACCATGCTTTTTCTGACTTCTAACATAAGTAAAATGGAATTTCTTCATTCACAAACTCCCAAATCAATTGGCCTTCCAGCAAGCTGAGCAAATGCCTTGACTGCTATCACTATTTGAGAGGCTGTGTGTAGTTTACAGGTTTGGAAGGATCTCCTTACAATAGAACAGGTGGTACAAATGAGCAATGGAACACCAAGGGCTCAATTTTAATGGACGGAGTGGAGAAAGTCCTTGCACCTGCAAAACCTGGAAATGAAAGTGAAGGCCTTGCAGATTTAACAGCAGGAGCTCATTCGCCTTTACTCTTTGTAGCCAGAAAGATTTTGTACCAGGAATTGGTAATCGAGTGCTGACAGGAAGCACTCCAAAGCAAGCAGGAAGAGAGATTGTGAGGAGATCGCAAGGTTGCCGGATAGCACGGTGAGAGATTAATCATGAGCGATCAGGTGATTGTTGGGCATAGGAGTGGTTAGATCATCATGACAATGGAATTGACATTTTAAAGAAGACAAACAGAAAATACTGAAATGACTCAGCAGGATAGGCAGCAATTGCAGAAAAAGAAATGAGTTAGCGTTTCAGGGAAAAGACCATTCATCAGAACTGGAAAAGAGAGGTTCCAAGATAGTTTGCAGTTGCAGAGAGGTTGGGGAGAATTGGCAGGACAAATTCCAAGATGCATTATGCTTCTTGGCACCATGTGCTTCACCAAGGTAGTGATGATTTCATTCCCTTAAACCTTGGAATGTAAGTATTCAACATTACTAATGTTTATATCCGTTGCACCATTACCTAACAATCCACTTCCTCACATAAAATGTTCAGGAAGGCCTCCTTCCGGCCCATGCACGCTCAGCATTACCGGCCACCATGCAGATGGATTCTGATTTATGGCGTTTTGGGTCAGATGCCAATTGTATATTGTATTCTCTCCAGAGACTAAAGATGCCTTCATGAGTTTTCAGAACAGATTTATCGTCACCAGCCCGAAAGGAATTGTTCTGATGATTACTGATGATAGGCTTTAGCCTTCAGGCAAACAATTTAGTATAATTGTACATAATTAGGCACTCTGGTGGGAACAGTGTATTCTGCTTTTTCTCCCTACAGACCTTCATGGCCTTGTGATATGCTGCATCAAAATCCATATTTGCAACGGCTATTGATTTCCCTGAAGAAACGTCAAGTACAACTCTTAAAGTATTATGTTTAAGCCCAATAACTCCTCTTCTTGAATGGTTGGCTAACAGGATTTGTTTTAAGGGAATGAGTTGCTAGCAAGCTTAACTTTCAATCTGTTTGTGATTTCAGCTGCCGATGCAAGGAAATGATTGGGTAACATCATTAGTCATGAAACCCACACATAGTTTGGTCCTGTCCTGTTGGTGATTAACTGCTTTGAAAAATAAATAGCATTCACATTTATACAGCGAATAATGTGCAAAGGATGCTTCAAAATGTTTCCCAAGTAACAGATTACTTTATGAAGTGCAGCCATGCTTATTAAATGCAGGAACATGACCCCAGAAGTTACAAATCAATAAAAGATTGTGCTGCCCACTTGAGGTGGTAAAGACTGACTGACAATTGACCAGGACAGTGGGGGATTTCTCAGCTTTTCCTCCAATATTGTCACTGAATTTCTCTGAAGGTGCAGCTTTGATTTAACTTTGCGACAAAAAGACAATAGCTTCTCAATATTGCACTGTGGAAGAGCCTGAGTCAACAATGTTCCAATTCAAAAACAAAAGTGATGTCATTTGGAACAAACCAATCTTCACTTGATTATCGGTACACAAATAATCTTTTATAAATATTTTAAAAGCAAGAGGGTATCTAGGAAAGTTTAGTTCCTATCGGTAACCAATAGGTGAGTCTTTGTGTGGAGCCAAGGAGTATGTATGATGTCCAGAATGAAATTGTCCTGTCAGTATTCACCAGGGGGAAGGATGGGAAGTACATGGTGAGTTAGTGGACATGTACAAGGATAGACTGGAACATTTGTGTATCAGGAAGGGGGATGTATAGAGATTTTGACACACATTAAAGTGGACAAATCCCAGGGCCTGATGAGATCTATACCAGTGTGTATTGAGAATCAGAGGAAGTGATTACTGAGACCCCGATGGTGATGTTTACATTATCAGTAGCGCGGGTGAGGTAGCTAGGGATGGGAGAGTGGCTAACAGTTTCCCCATGTTCAAGAAGGATAGGTAGGATGAGCTAAGAAATTACAAGCTGGTGGGACCTATGTCTACCAACCCAAAGTATTCCAGTTTGAAGAAGGGTCTTGGCCCAAAACGTCACCCATTCCTTCTCTCCAGAGATGCTGCCTGTCCCGCTGAGTTACTCCAGCATTTTATTATGATTTAAACTAGCATCTGCAGTTCTTTCTGATGTATTCCAGTTTGGTTTGGTTTGTGGGTAATAGAAATAATACCCACTAAATCATCGAGAGTTCAATAGTGAACTATTCAATTTGAAAATTTTATATTATGACAAATAACAACGTTTTAAATTTAAGGATATTTAAAGCCAGCATTATGTTTATCTGAATTAAATTCCAGCGAAAACCTATTTTATAAGTAACTTTCTTTGAAACTGATATTAAAAATCGTTACTACATTTACTGAGTTCAAACTTCCATTTTAATCACTCAACTAGACTCAGAGAAATACATTTTTGTTGGGATCAATTGATTATGTTGGAACGTACCCAGTATCATTATATCTTCTGGTGTTACACACATAGATTATAAATCATCCAGTGTTCAACATTATTTCATGTTTCTTGTCAAATTATTTTGGATGAAAAGAAGAAGAAAAATGGTAAACTTATATAATTCACAGCAATACCACTCTGCCACACCATTAAAACTGATATTTTTGATGAATTTCGCACTAAGCTGTTTAATCTATTCTGGAAGCAAAATTAGCAACAAAGTTTAATGGGTTTTGTCTCCAGATTAAAGCCAACTCTCTAGGGTCAGGGCATATATGACACCCACAAGTGTAATTTAATACATGCTCATTAATCTTCCTTCAGATTTCTCTAAAAATGAGGCTTCAAGTTGAGCTGTGCTTGTAAGTAATTAAGATTTCTATACCTTATTCATTCCCATTTATATTACTATCTAAATCCAATAACGACTACATGTCACAGAATTGTGGCCAGCAGACAGCTGAAAAATTATTAGTAGAATTATTTGACCATTTTGTGAGACATTCTGTAATAGGATAATTCATGCCAACATCACTTTGACATACATTCAACCTAATTGAAAGTTCTGATTGTATTGTATTTAAAGATTCATAATTAAAGCTATTCATTAAGACTATTTTACTATTAAAAACAAGCCATTTTGCACAAAGGTATATTGAAATATCAATAACTTTAAATTAGATTTTTGCAGTGTAATACTTACTCTTTATGGATATATTGTTTTGAGCCAAAGGTTAATTAAGTCCATTCAATAATTACCTCTTATCTGTTTCCAAAAAAGTGGAAGGATCATTTTGGTGTATGATGTGCTGCAGTTACCTCAGTGTTCAGCATTATTTCATGTTTCTTGTCAAATCAGATGGAGATGAAACAATTTTGTGAACCATTATTTTTCCCATCGACAAACTATGTGGCATGATTCATATAACTTCAGCTTTGATTTTCAGAAGCGCTCCAAAACATGAGATGTGATTTAAAGCACTGCATATTACGTATTGTCTGTAGCTGGTGATCATTGTAGAAGTGCAAGAATTTGTAAATACATCTTGTGAATAGATCATTCCACAGAATGAGTTTATACATTAATCACATCTTCCTAATCCAAGGTAGATTTCACAGCGCACGTTTCTTGATCATGGGGATACCAGCAGGACACTTGCCTCGGACAATGGCATTCATAGACTATCATAGATCTCCCGAGAAAAAGTACTCCCCTCTGTTGCATAGAGACTTAGAAATATGCATTTTCCAGTCCTTAATGTAGATTGGTGGATTTTATATGAATTGCTCTGAGAGTTCACATTTAGTAAAGCATCATAAGAGAAAAACAGCTCAAAACTAAGAATAGTCACAGCAGTGAGCAAAATATTGATTTTTTCCTGTGTAGCAAGTATAGCAGCATACATTGACCTCAAAGACTACCAAGTAAATGCTTCCATTAAACACATATTTCCATATGGAAGATGGAATAAATTGGCACATATTTGTCTTGAAATGCCAATTGCTGGCTATTTATACTTTGAAAATTAGATATGTTGTGTGCACAACATGTTGTGTTCAAAATTAACACTTTAATAAAACCATCAGCACTTCCTGGATACAGCTATATATTAGTGATATCCTAACTGCTCCAAAGATGCGGTAGAATTTATTGGACTGGTAGCTTCCCTCAAAGTAATCAATATATATGATAGGGAGAAGTTTAAAATTCAGGTATCCAAAGCAATACTTTTCTGATCCATTTGAGGAGAAATTAGTGGTAATACTGTCCATTGATTCCATTCAGAAGAATCAGCAGTTTTAATGTTTTTTTTACTAGAAATAAGAAATGTCAAAAGTACTTAAAAGGTCAGAAGATTGCACCATCAGACTGTGAAGCTACAGCTGAACAATTGTATAATTGAAAACAGTATTCAGGAAACTATCTCATGTCACTTTGACCCACTTTGCAAAAATTAAACGATTGCCCTAGATGACTAAAATAAAAGCCAATGGTGTTATAAGAATAGAGGGAGAACTTACATCTCAATGAGATCAATGGGGCAAATTGGGTCAAAGAGCCTGTTTCTATGCTGTATGACTATGATTCAAAGAAATGATCAATTATATTTATTTTGGAGCCCAAAAGCTAAGACAAATAAGTGTAAACATTCAATATGGAGAATATAGTGCCACAAAAGACAAAATAATGTTTTTTATGGGCCTTCCCTTCAAGGCTTCCTGGTGCTTTTATTCCGAATTTCCAGCAAGTTTTAAAAAAGTTATTATTGAGGCCTAACATATCCTGACCAGCTTTTGGATCTTGTAATTGTTCTTGATGATCATCTAAAAGAGATAGTATGGTCTGTTGTAAATAACAGACATGATGCAGTCCTAAGATCCTTGCCAGACCCTGATGCAACCTACTGAAGATGTGCATCAGAGAGCTGAACAGGAGTTAAGGCTGTCAGTTAGGATTCTATGTTGGATGGGTGACTAGTACTTAAAGTACTTATGAGGTAGAGTCAGGAAAGGGAACATGTTATTTTTTTTTAGTTTGCTTTAATTTGTTAGTTGATTTTTTGTTGACTGCCATAATTTCTGAAATAGTCTTAAAGTAACTTAACTGTTATAAAGCAGTAATAACTGATTTTTGTCCAAACAATTGGAACTTGCATAAAATGTTTGAATTATTAGCAAGGCTGCCAACTCTCACGCATTGAGCGTGAGACCCGCACATTTCACAAAATTCTCATGCTCTCACGCTGATCACAAAATTATATAATGAGAATAGGATCTGTTTTGCTTAAAAAATAGTGTAGGAAGGAATTGCAGATGCTGGTTTAAACGGAAGATAGACACTAAAAACTAGAAAAACTCAGCAGGACAGGCAGCATCTCTGGAGAGAAAGAATGGGTGATGTTACGAGTCGAGACCTTCAGCCTGTAGAGGTTGAAAACCAGCCATAAAACACAATGACTGGACATGTGTGTTATCCAACTAAGGGCAGAAATCAGAATCATGTGTTCATCTTTATTCACGTGACACCATAATAAATATATTACAGTAAAAACAACTTAATGGGGTGGCACGGTGGTGCAGCGGTAGAGTTGCTGCCTTACTACCACATGTGTTTTCTCTGGATATTCCGGTTTCTCCCATATCCGAAAGAAGTGCAGGTTTGTAGGTTAATTGGCTTCTGTAAATTGTCCCTGGCGTGATGGATGGAATTGGTGTATGATAGATTGCTGGTCGGTGTGGACCTGATGGGCGGATGGGCCTGTTTCCATATATATTTTTACATATATATCTTAATGTCATTGAATGTCTTATATGTCATAGAATGTCATATATATCTTAATGTCATCTGAATGAGGGAATTGAAGGCAATATCTCCAAGTTTGCGGATGACACTAAGCTGGGGGGCAGTGTTAGCTGTGAGGAGGATGCTAGGAGACTGCAAGGTGACTTGGATAGGCTCGGTGAGTGGGCAAATGTTTGGCAGATGCAGTATAATGTGGATAAATGTGAGGTTATCCACTTTGGTGGCAAAAATAGGAAAACAGACTATTATCTAAATGGAGGCCGATTAGGAAAAGGGGAGATGCAGCGCGACCTGGGTGTCATGGTACACCAGTCATTGAAAGTAGGCATGCAGGTGCAGCAGGCAGTGAAGAAAGCGAATGGTATGTTAGCTTTCATAGAAAAAGGATTTTGAGTATAGGAGCAGGGAGGTTCTACTTCAGTTGTATAGGGTCTTGGTGAGACCACACCTGGAGTATTGCGTACATTTCTGGTCTCCAAATCTGAGGAAGGACATTATTGCCATAGAGGGAGTGCAGAGAAGGTTCACCAGACTGATTCCTGGGATGTCAGGACTGTCTTATGAACAAAGACTGCATAGACTCGGTTTATACTCTCTAGAATTTAGGAGATTGAGAGGGGATCTTACAGAAACTTACAAATTTCTTAAGGGGTTGGACAGGCTAGATGCAGGAAGATTGTTTCCGATGTTGTGGAGGTCCAGGACAAGGGGTCACAGCTTAAGGATAAGGGGGAAATCCTTTAGGACCGAGATGAGAAGGACTTTTTTCACACAGAGAGTGGTGGGTCTCTGGAACTCTCTGCCACAGAGGGTAGTTGAGGCCAGTTCATTGGCTATATTTAAGAGGGAGTTAGATGTGGCCCTTGTGGCTAAGGGGATCAGAGGGTATGGAGAGAAGGCAGGTACGGGATACTGAGTTGGATGATCAGCCATGATATTGAATGGCGGTGCAGGCTCGAAGGGCCGAATGGCCTACTCCTGCACCTAATTTCTATGTTTCTATGTTTCTATGTAACCATATATGATTGAATATGTGGCATTATTTTCATCTTGTTTCTATATTCAAAGGGTAAGGTTGAAACCGTCTGAAGAAGGGTTTTGGCCCGAAACGTTGCCTATTTCCTTCGCTCCATAGATGCTGCCGCACCCACTGGGTTTCTCCAGCAATTTTGTCTACCTTCGATTCTCCAACATCTGAAGTTCCTTCTTGAACAAGGTTGATTGATTTATTTGTGCAGAAGAGTGATGGTCTGACTTTTGCTTTGTTTCGCTGAGTTTTTCTCTATATATATATATATGCACAACAGCATGAATATAATCTGATTTCCATACATGAATATAGTCATTCATGTGCTGCACCTGTTGAGCAGAGCTTGGCTCTATTGTGGAATGTAATTAGGAATAGCCTAACCTTATTCATACCTAATCCAATTTAACGCATAAATGTTGCATCCAAGTGTAAGTTAAAAGACTCGCTACAGTATGCACCAGATTGCACAATTTCAAGCTGAAAAATGTAAAAGCTCCTTACCATGGGAGGGGGAACATCCCCCTCCCCCCCCCCACCCCCCCCCCCCCCCCCCCAGTCGCTAAGCTCACTCGCAATTTCTCACTCTCAACTCTGTAATGTTGGCAGCCCTGTAAGAGGGGCAATGATTGCCCTTTGCATGCTTGAAGATCTACTCTTAAATGAATGCAGAAAGCTAGTTGTACTTCCAGCTAGAAGCTTATGGGAGATCATCCAATTCCATGATTCCCAGTCCTAGTCCTTGGACATCATATGTGAAAGCTTCTTCATCTAGTGTCCTTCATCTGAGCACCCGCAGCATTATTAAGGAGAGCAGTGAAGTGTGTAAACCAGGTCAGATGATCAGATGATAAACATTTCCTGATCCATTTGGAATTGATTCATTTGCCAATGTTTTTGACTCTGACAGCTGCTAACAGTGGGCCATCAGTCAGTGTCAACGTTAAGCAGAATTATTAACACTGAATCTAAATTAAGTTGAGAAGAATGCTAAAGTTTGATTTTGAAAAGTTCTATCTGGATCAGCTACTTGGGTAGATTAACGTTATTCCACTCAGTGACTGCTGCAGATAAATACAACATCAGCAATAAACATGAATGACCCAGATAGGGCATCCGAGTAAGGTACTTCAGTTAAACCAACTGGCAATATGATATATTGCCTACTTTACACAAAACCTATATGCAAGAACTCTGAAACGTGCAAATGATATGGACAGATAATTATTTACAGCAACTGCTCAGTGAATGCATTGTCACAGTTCCAGGGGTAGAACTGATAACTTAGGAGCTGATGATCAACCAAGCCAGGTAACCACACTGTTGTAACAGAGTTTAATTTTATGCACATAATTCATGAGTGACTATTCTTCGCTTACCCGGCTTCTACTGGGAGAAGTTGTGATTGTTTGTTTTATTTGCTCTTTAAATAGATTGCTTGCAAAGTAATCAACATCGGTTGCTGTAAAATGGATTGAACACTATGGAAAATATACTGTGCTGGCAATAAAAACTCCAATTTGACAAATATTTTGGTCTGTTTTTCCAGTCATTTCTTAGGGCACCGTGGAGCCACTTTGCTTTCTTTTCCAACATATAAATGATTTCAAATGATTTTTAGGGTAGGTTAAGTAATGTTGTCTTTAGGTAGTCATTCTAATAGACATTCCAATGTAGGTTAGATTGAGAACTGTGTGTCCTGTCCAGAAGGTAGTACAGTTAAGGAATAGATGCAAGTTCTAGCATAGAGATACAGTGTGGAAACAGTTCCTTCAGCCCACCGAGTCGATGCCGACCATCGATCCCCTGTGGACGGGTTCTATGTTATCTCACATTCGCATCCTACACACGAGTGGCAATTTACAGAAGCAAATTAACCTACAAACCTGCACATATTTGGAATGTGGGAGGAAACCTGAGGACCTGGAGGAAAGCCACGCTGTCACAGGGAAAACATACAAACTCCGCACCAACAGCACCTGTTGTCAGGATCTAACCTGGGCCTCTGGCTCAGTGCGACAGCAGTTCTACAACTGTGCTCTTACTAGTTTATGTTAGCAATAGTAAATTTCATAACAACTGTTCAAGAAGTCTCATGTGATCGCAAAGAGATCAAGAGTGCCGCAAATAAGAAAGCATTAAGTAGATGTTCATATATATTCTAAATCAGGTAACATGGCAATAATCTCTAATTTCCATTATTGGCTGGGGATTTGGTTTCATTAAGCTGAATAACAAAGGTTCCATTGTAATATACACACAGTTTAAATGTCAACATCAAAACAAAATAAAACCCTGTAGAAAAATAAAACAGTTATGTACGATCACTTGAGGTGCAAGGTCTATTTTGAATCCACTTTCCCTCAGCTTTGAGACTGAGCTACATGCTGATAGCCCAACATTAAATGAATCATCATCTGGGCTGAAATTTGATCAATAAGCTATTGTGTGGCAGTCATGCCACAGATTTATTGCTGCTATGGTTACTGTATCCTTGTTAATATCATCCTAATGATCCTCCAGGTATGAACATCCATAATTGTGTACATGGATAATTCCAGTCGAGGATTGATTGCAATTCCACACCCAGCAACTACGTGAGTCACCTATAGTGTTATTAAATCTATATTGAACTGCAATTCATATTTTATATTGATGTGGAATGCATTGCACGTTCCTCTACAAGCGGACATCAAAAACCCATATATAGGTATTCCATTTTGTAAGCTGTACTGTAGCAAGCATGTAAATGATTCTATCATTAGGCAAAATTATAATATATCCTTATAATATATCCCTGAAGAGTTAAACAGCATGTTTAAAGGTGGTTCAAATGTAAGATTAAAACATGTCATGGGTTCAGGAGCATGACTCGGGTGGCAGAGGTTTCAAAAAGAAAGCTGAGCTGAAAACACCGCAGTGTTGATTACTTGAAACAAGTTGAACAGAAACAATCATTGATGGAAGAGGTCTTTTTTCCCACTAATCTGACACCATAATATTTTAACATTTTTCATTCATCCTCATCATTAGTTCAGAACTCAAGTGAAGTGAGCCACCATTTTGTGTGAAACTGACCCATACAGTTTGGGAAGATCCACACTCTGTGCTCAATCAATTGATATCAGCCGTCATTGCCTGCGGACATTCCTTGTACGTAGGGCTTCATTAAGACAGTTGCAATCTCAATTTACATGCACCTAACCACCCCCCCACCCCTCCTCCCCACACTGAAAATCCACTGAGGTTCAATGAGCCAGGCATCTGCAATGGTTTCCCATTTTAAGCAATTAACGTAGCTCTCGGATTCTACCCAAGTAATACGAGCCCACTTCACATATGTGGATGAGGCTTGAGGCTGTTTCGAGCTGGCACTTCAACTGCCTCAAAAGGAAAAATATGCCAATAAAGGTTGCTTTTCAGTGGAGTAACCAAAGCTAAGTGCTTTGTTTCAAATTTAGCTATCAATTTTGATGAGAATAATGACCAAAAAAAAGCACCTGCTCCTTCATGAACTGTTGTTGCCTTTTTGTACTTCACCCAAGTTGCAATTTTTTATGTTGTAATGAATTCACAACGAAGGTTCGAAGGACAAGGAGCGTGTCATTCATTTTGATTGAACTCTATTTTATCGTAGCTTGATGAAAACTAATTGGACATTTCCAACACGTGTTAATGCACAGCAAAACGTAGAAGGAACACGGCTCGTTTCCCGTCCCTTACTCAGAAACAGCTGGGCCAGCACAGACTGGTAATCAAACCTGTTATCTCTCTGGTCTGTAGGATTGAGTTACACACTGGAAAATCTCACTGGGTCACCAAAGGGAGTTCATTCCATTTGATTTGGGAAACAATAGTTTTGATTGAATTTTTAATGTTTTAAGATACGTTGAATTATTGAAAAGAAAAAAAATAACCCTAAGGGGATATGATGTGGATGTTATGATAGTTCATTGTAATATTCTGTTCATAGTGCTTCAGAAAATGAACCATAGTATTATAGTTTAAGCCTCACATTACAAGGTATGTATAGCTAATGGAATGAAGTGTAATTACAGATGTAAATTAATTGGGAGGCAGTTCACATTTTGATTGATAATGTTAATAGGGGCAAATTATATTCAGGACAAGGAGATAAATGTGACCATAGAATGTATATACGAAATATCAATCACAAATCTGAACTTCTGAGCCCTAATAGCAGATAAATTATGTCAAAGGATGAACTTCAAGGAAATAAAGGAGAAAAGTAGACATTTTTGGTTGGGGTGAACACTGGTCTTTATGTTTTATCGGGATTCTAAGGATTAGCAGTCATGGAGTGAAAAAGACCAAGCCTAAATGGTTACACTAATCAGCACAAGGAACAATGAATTCTTCAGAATGAAAGGTGAGAAGTGATTGGGATCAATTCAGGAACACCATAACATGAGATGATAAGACGAAAGAATGACAGAGAACATGAAATTAGGCAGCTTCAGGCTCAAAATATAGTGGGAACCATAGTAATGAGAATAAACTTGTATTCACAGGAATTAAAAGAATACAAGGTTTCTATAGTTAGCAACAGTCCAAGTAGAATCAACAGAGATACAAGAAACAGCAGATGTTCGAATTGGGGGGGGGGGGGGACAGGGTACTAGATAAGATCAGCAGGTCAGACAACATCTGGGGACAAGAACAGATGACATTTCAGGTTGGGATACTTTTCGAGGGTTTTAAGAAATCTGAAGACGGGTCCTGTCCTGAAATGGCATCTATCAATTTCCCTCTATCCATTTCCCTCCACAGATGCTGCCTGGCTCGCTGAGTTTCTCCAGCAGTTTACATTTTACTCAAGTAGGATTAACACTTTGATATCAATGAACTAAAAGGATTCATAATGTAGATGATGTTAATTCTAATCGGAAGTGTGAGAAGGCAGTCATGAAGAGATAGTCAATGACCTTCTAGATTGGAAACAGGAGGTGATTTAAGGTATTGGACATCAGGATTAGCAGAAGAAAAGGAAGTGACAATAAGAGGTTGCGTAATGTGGCTCTTGTTTTTTAAGTGGCATATTTGTTTAGTTTAGTTTTACATTTCCCCCAAGCCAATTAACCTACAAATTTGTAAATTTTTGGAGTGTGGTAGGAAACCAAAGTTCTCGGAGAAAACTCACACAAGTCACGGGGAGAGTGTACAAACTCCGTACAGACAAGTACCCATAGCCTGGGTCTCTCGTGTTGTAAGCGCTGTAAAGCAGCAATTCTACCACTGCGCCACAATGCAGGAATCCGTCCTGGTATTCAGAGTATGTTTTTAAGTGGGATTGCGACAATCATGAAACTTGACCGGGACCTCTGTTTGCAATCCCTATTAACGTGCCTGATCTTCTTCCGGCACCAGGAGTGCATCTAATGATGCCACTATTCATACAGCGTTTATGAAATGGCAGACTACTCAGGAGGGTTTTGGGGATCTTGGGACGAAAGGCAAAGACATGTCCACCTAGAAAATGCTTATATGCAGAGAGGTACCATACATCCTACCCAGACTTCTTTGATGAACAATGAATTCAAATGGGCAGGCTTTCCAAGATTATCATCGCTGAGATGTATAAAATTTTACAAAAATCTATTCAGTCACTCTCTCATAGCTGAAATGGTTTCCCACAGCTATTTACCATATACATTAATGATTTAGATGAAGGGATTAAAAATAACATAGGCAATTTTGCAGATGACACAAAGCTGGGTGGCAGTGTGACCTGTGAGGAGGATGCTATGAGAATGCAGGGTGACAGGTTGGATAGGTTGGGTGAGTGGGCAGATGCATGGCAGATGCAGTTTAATGTGGATAAATGTGAGGTTATCCACTTTGGTGGCAATAACAAGGAGGCAGATTATTATCTGAATGGTGACAAGGTAGGAAAAGGGGCAGTACAACGAGATCTGGGTGTCCTTGTTCACCAGTTACTGAAAGTAAGCATGAAGAAAGCTAATGGCATGTTGGGCTTAATAACAAGAGAAGTTGAGTATAGGAGCAAAGAGGTCTTTATGCAGTTGTACAGGGCCCTCGTGAGACTCCACCTGCGTCATCTATTTTCCTGGGTTCATTTGTTAAGCATCATGAACTTCCAATATGATCTGTATGATATGATTCCAATCCTAGAAAGAGATACGTGTTTTTTTTTATATAACTGTACAACTGTAGTGTCCAAAACAAAGTGGAATAAGTCAGTTGATATTTCTTTAAAGATCAAAGAGCTCAATTAATTGTGTAGATTTCCCATTTCCAAAAATTTGGCATAAATTGATTTTTTTATTTTCTTTGTCTATAAAGTATTGCCACCTGTAGTTGACAATCATATGAAAGATCACCTGCCTCTTAACCAAGGGCTCTTCATTATTATCTAGACAGCTTTTTCAGAAATAAACTTTTGAGATGTAGTGTCTTATTTTATATTTCAAAGTTATGATTCTAAAGGGCAGTTTGATTGAGAAAAATTGAAGCTGTTATCTCATGAGAAACAATCTGACAAATTTATTTCACTTCCATTTCCTCTGAGTTTCTTGTATCATCCAAACTAGCATAGTATTGGAGGAAGTACAGTAGGTGGGTTAAATAATGTACAAACAGCACCCCAAACATAAAGTCAGATGTATTTAGTGAAAATAATGTAGGAGCAAATGAACAATGAGTTATGTAGGCTGTTTGTGGCCCTCTAGCCTGCTCTCCTACTCAGTAAGATGAAGGCTGAGTGCCTATATCAAGTTCACTTTCCTATCTAATCCCCATTTCCCTTGATTGCCTTTGATTCCAAAAATCTATTTATTTTGATCTTGTGCACATTTACCACATCAGCATTCCCAGGCATTCCTTTGAACTTTTTCAAGTGTGTTCAATCTGAGTGCTTTCAGGCCACAAGCTGTGGTCTCCAATATGCATAGGTGCAGCCCCCTCTAGACACATCAACTGTAACCAGCAATGTTTGAGGTCCAAGTTCAGTTGCACACATTGCAAATTTGAATTTGGGTGATCAAGAGTTCAAGATCAAGTCCCCAATTATACGATAATTTTGTTATGGTGACACTAAACCCTGAGAGTTTCTATGTCTGCAATAAGCATAAATTAAAAAGATTACAACTGAGAAATATGTTCAATACCAAAAAGCTGACCCACTTATCTCCAGGTCTTTACCACTTTGCTCTAAATTCTCCAACAGAAGATATTACCTCTCAGAACTCTGTGTGTTTCAGTAAGATTATTTTTCAATCTTTGGAACTCCAATTTGTACATGTTCAAATTATTCAAGCACTCTTAAATGGAACAACGTAGTGATTCTAAATTGGGTCAACAGGTTAAGTGTGTATTTCCCTGGATACAGATCACAAAACTCCACATAATTCTTAGCACCCTTGACATGGCCCTATACATTTACAACATTTCCATTTCCTTATCTCCAGCCTTCTTAAGATAAAGACCAATGTTATAACAGTCTTGCTAATTACAGGCTTTTGTGTTTCATGTTTGTGGGCACCTAGAGATCTCTCGGAATACTAATTAAAACAAAAGTTCTGCAACAAAACATAAAGTGCGGGTCGGGCAGCATCTGTGGAGAGAATGGAGAGATGATGTTTCCAAATAACTTCACATTCACAGGGGCGGCACAGTGGCACAGCAGTAGAGTTGATGCCTTACAGGGCCAGAGAACCCGGTTCAATCCTGACTACGGGTGCTGTCTGTGCAGAATTTTAAATTCTTCCTGTGATCACGTGGGTTTTTCCCAGCTGCTCATGTTTCTTCCCACATCCCAAAGACATGCAGGTTTGTACGTTAATTAGTTTCCATAAATTACCCCTAGTGTGTAGGATGCGAAAGTGGGACACAATTGAACTAGTGTTTGGGTGAACGATGGTTGTTGTGGTTAGTGAGCCAATTAGTGGGCCTGTTTCCACGCAAGTCTCTAAAATTTCTCCCCAGTATACCCTATCTTCTATTGTCTTACACATTTAGTTAACCTGCCTTATTTCTCTGTGCAAACTCTTTCAATCCTCTTTTCTTACCGGAATTTGTATCAGCTGCAATCTGGGAAATGTTGTACACATACCCTTTGTGTAGGTCAATAACATAGATTGTAAATAGCTGAGACTCCACCACTGATCCTCGTGGCACCTAAGTCATTATAGCTTACCAACCTGAAAGTGACCTAGTTTTATTGCTTCTCTGTTTTCATTCCTTTAATCAATCCACTGCCCCTGCTATTATGTTAGCCTAAAGCCCAGTAGGCTTCAAATAACATCTTTTCTCATGGCATTTTATAGAATGCCTCCTGAAAATTTCCCCAGGAAGTTTCAGCCTCTGCAGACTTTGCAGTATTTCTGGGCTTTATACTAAAAATAATAATGGCCTATTAGCTGTGTTAAATGCAACATTCTGTGTCAGGACTTATTTTCTCCCATAGCTATAGGGATGAATACTATCCAAAAAGAACATGGCAAGCTAACTAAACAGATTGAAAAGAATGGGAAGAATTAGTTCAGTTGCCAGATTGTGGAAGGGCGGCGGTGGTGGATGGATGTTAGAAGGTGGAGGAGAATAAATGAAGGCTATGAATTATGGAGGAGTTAAAGTTGTTGATGGTGGGATCAAAGGAAACCTGGCTTAAAAAGTGTAGGGGGCAGCTGGTTCACACTGAAGATACTTAAAATGCTTCTGAAGAAGGTCTGAAAAAGGGTCTCAACCCGAAATGTCACCCATTCCTTCTCTCCAGAAATGCTGCCTGTCCTGCTGAGTTACTCCAGCATTTTGCGTCTATCCTGGCTTAAAGAGGGTGTTCCTGAAGTGAGTTCAATGGTTGGCCCACTTTAGGTATTGCTGCATGAGGCTTGAGAGATACAGTGAAGGCTTGATTCCGCATGAATAGCCCACAACATCCATAAGCCATCCATGAGCCATCCATCGACAGAGGTGGCATTGCAGGCCATCGCATGTGACTGTGCATATACAGACCTCTCAGTGCATTAGCATGTCAGAAGCACAGAGGATGCAAGATGGAAATTCAAAATTTCATGTAACTTATAATAAATCCTTGATTTTACTTCAGAGTCACGTGAGTGATTCCGTGAAGAAGCCCCGCCAGGCACATGTGCATCTTTACGTCAGACGCATGGCGCACCGACGGGCTGGAGAGCGCAGCTCCACCAGCGGTAAGTAATAAACCAGCAGGTCAGTGGTTTTAAAAAAAACTCTCTGGGGTTACTTAAACTCCGTAAGGCTGGTTACAGGAGCCAGCAGGAGAAGTTTAAAATGGAAAAAGTAACGAAAAAGGCTGCTGCCGTTCGGAGTTAAAAAAGTTACCCGCGGGACTGCGCTTAGCGAGCGTAGGTCGGCTGGGGAAACACCGGCTTCAGTAACGCCGGCACCAAAGACGCCGACTACAGAACCGCCGGCAGTTCAGCTAATTCCAACAACTCCGGTGCCTCAGGGCACTGTGGCCACTCCTGTCCTGAGGGCCAAAAGGAAAACAGTCAGGCCTATCGACTCAGATGGGTCAGACCAGGAAGACACCCCTCCTTCAAATAAAAAGGTTTCGGAACGTCTTGAGAAAATGGACCACTTAATAGAGCAAATGCTAAATCATGAGGTGTTGCAGTCGGGGTTGCATACCCCCCAGGGTTCCCCAACAGCTCTCTGGAGCAACCTCAAGCAGAGGTCCGTATGGCGAGGAGGAGTATCAGCAACACGCCTACAAGTATCAATGGAAACCCACATCACCAGCGCTTTGTTTAGGGCTTGGTGATACCTCCCTAGAGCAAGACTCAGGAGAGCCAGACAATCTGGCCAGCAATATTAATTATATGGCCTCTTACCAGCTCCAGGACTCCATAATGGAGGAGACATCTTTGCGTTACCAGACACCTGTTAACTGTGCATCGCTCAAGGTGCCCGCCGTGAACTCGGCCGTCTGGGGGCAAATGAGCGCATCCATGAGGGGGCAAGAGCTGAGATTTCAGAAAGTCCTCAAATTGGTGGGGGCAGGGATAACAGTGTTTGGGCGAATGGTCCAAGGAACACCAATGTCACGTACACAGCAGGATATGTTAGCCCTGCTGTGCAATGCTCATTTTGAGCTTAATTGCATCCATAAAATCACCATAAAGCCAACCCTCAATCCACGCTTTGCGGCACTATGCAAGTCTTCAAATGTCCAGACACCCTATTTTCTATTTGATGAAGACCTGGCAAAGCAAGTCAAAGATCTGGAAGAGGAGGCGAAAACCATCGGCCTCATAAAAACTTATACACCCTCGGCCAGGATACCACCTTGCAAGCCATTCCCCTTCAGGTGAGCTACAGGCGCTGGAGCAGGTCAAGGACCGAGCAGGGGGTTTCCAGTTACACGCCGTTGGCACGCACCTCTGCACACCCCCAACATGGCCAGGAGGTTGAGAAATCCAAGATCAACCACGGAGGTACGAGTAACTGGTTCAGTCCAGGATATATCCTCTGGGGAGCAATCTCCGGTCGGGGGTTGGTTGCAATCATATTATGATGAATGATGCTGCATAACATCAGATCCATTTATACTGGACAGTATCCGGGGGTCTCAAATTGAGCTTATGTCAGGAATACACCCACCTGCACAAAATACACCTAGTTGGGTATTGATTTTTTCAAGACTAGAAACTCTACAAGTAAATGATGAAATTGGGGTTTTATTCCAAAAAGGGGTAATTGAAAGGATGGCATATCAGCCTCAACAATTTGTGTCCATTATAATCCCCAGGCAGAAGACGGATGGTGGGTGTCGAGTCATTCTGGACCTAACCCGACTAAACTCTTATGTCCAGTATAGACATTTTAAAATGGAAACTTTCAGTACTGCTAAGCAACTGATATCAAAAGGTTGTTATATGGCAACCGTAGATCTGAAAGATGCATATTGTTCAGTACCAATTCATCACCAGTACCGTAGATACTTGAAATTTAGTTGGATGGGACAGCTGTGGCAATTTAAAGCATTGCCCAATGGGTTAACCCCAACCCCTAGGTTATTTACAAGGTTGTTGAAACCAGTAGTGGCGCTACTCCGCGCCCAGAATCACATTGCGATGGCTTACCTGGATAATATTCTGATTATAAGCACCATTCAGGAGGCAGCTGAAGAATAGGTTTCAGTGACCAAACACCTGTTTGAGAGGTTAGGTTTCCTCATCCATTGAACTAAATCCAAACCATCCAGAATAATTGACTATTTGGGGTTTGTCATTGATTCAATTGATATGTCAGTGACTTTGCCTACGGCCAAAGCTATTGAAATTATAGAGGCCTGTAGCAATCTGGTAGAGGAACAATAACCCTCCATCCGGCAAGTAGCCAGTGTCATTGCTAAATTAGCGGCGGCTTTCCCTGGAGTGCAGTTTGGACCTCTGCACTATCAGAGTGTGTAACGAGCTAAAGAACAATCACTTAAAGAACATGCAGGTCATTTGGACTGACCAATGCAGTTGCCAACCAAAGCTATCACCGAGGTGCAATAGTGGATAATTAATGGCTCACAAACTACTAAAAACATTTTGACTCAACAACCCTCAGTTAATTTACAAACAGATGTCAGTGCTTTGGGATGGGGAGCCACTGATACCGAGTTTAGCTGTGGCGGCAGATGGAGTGTGCAAGAGGCATTAATCCTGCAGAGGCATGGGATAAATTACTTAGAATTGCTGGGTGCATTCTATGGCCTAAAAGCATATTGTTTAACAATGAATGATTTACATGTTCAGCTCCAGATTGGCAATACCACAGTTGTTGCAGATATCAATCACATGGGAGGAATTAGGTGAGTATCATGTGATAATCTGGCTAACCTCATTTGGGACTGGTGCATTACGAGAAATATCTGGGTCTCAGCTATCTACCTACCAGGTAGAGATAATGTTGCGGCAGACACCAGGTCACGCAAATTTAATGACAACACAGAATGGATGCTGAATCCAAAAGTTTTCAAAATGATTGTCAGCCGGTATGGATTGCCAGACATAGATCTGTTTGCACCAGGCCAAATCACCAGTTACCTAAATACGCCTCATGGGAGCCAGATCAAGTGCAGTAGTGGTGGATGCATTCTCGCTACATTGGGGACGTACGTTCTTTTACGCTTTTCCCCCATTCTGCCTCATCTAAATGAGTCAATATATCGAGGTAACCAAGAGTCTCAGAGACTCTGAAACAGTGATGTTCATCAGCCACAAAAAAACTCATAAAAAGGTGTCAGTACAAACTATTTCTCGGTGGTTGAAACAGGTTTTGGATTGTGCTGGAGTAGACACTGATGTGTTTAAATCTCACTCCACCAGGGCGGCGTCAACATCCGCAGCGAAGGCACAGGACGTGCCTCTAGATCAAATTTTCGGGGCCGCAGGATGGTCTAGTGAATCAACTTTTTCAAGATTCTATGGCAAACATGTCCTGGCAGTGCAAGGTTTTAGGCATGCTGTTTTGGGTTCTGTTTGATTTCATTTGTAATTTTCATTTGTAAATTTCCCCTGGGAGAGAGGGGTTATTACTGTTCTTTTTATTATTAAAATGTTCATTGTATAATTTAAACAATATTCAATATATTCTTTGTTCATCCTGTGTCAACCGAAGCAGTGTGTCATATGGAACTGGATCTACGGCATGAAATCACATTGCTTTGAAATCTTCACGGAATCACTCACGTGACTCCAAAGTAAAATAGTAAGATTAAATGAGAACTTAGCAGTTTGAAGTTTGATCTTTATTTTATGAGGAGTTAAAGTGAGCAATTACGTGCCCTCCGCTCCCAGCCCTCTTAATCACAAAGATCATCTGGTAGTTCTAGTCTTCTGAGTCTTACTATATCACTTCGACTGTAGTGACTGTGATTTCATACCGTTGCTTTGAAGTATAACGCACATGCGCCTGGCGGGGCTTCTTCACATAATCGCTCACCGTAACTCCTCATAAAATAAAGATCAAACTTCAAACTGGTAAGTTCTCATTTTAATCTTACTATTTTCCTTAATAATAAATTATTCACGAAAATTATACTGCACTGTGCACAAAATGCAATTTCTTTTAATTGTGGATTGATGATCAGAAAGACCGAGACAGCTGCCAAATATCAGTTATTTATCATACACATTTTAAATTAATAAGAAAGAAAAAATGAACAGGATTATTTAGAATTATATATATTATAATATTTAATTTATATCTAATAAAATGGAGTGATAGGAAAGTAGATTATTTCTCCAAACCATACAGTAAAAGGAAGTCCTCATGTGCTCCATTAGGATTCATGTTTTTAACTTTATCTGTAACAAGCAGTCAACTCCAGCAGTGATAACAAAGCATACATAAAGAGAATGTAGTTGAGTTTAGTTTAGAGATACGGCTGAAAACAAACTGTTTGGCCCAGCGAGTCCATGCTGACCAGCGATCACCCATTCATTCATTCAATCCGACCCACCAGGGACAACTTACAGAAGCCAATTAACCTAAAAATCTGCTCGTGTTTGGAATTTGGGAGGAAACCAGAGCATCCGGAGGAAACTCACGTGGTCACAGAGAGAATGTATAAAATATGTACAGACAGCACCCGAGGTCAGGATCAAACCTAGATCTCTGGCACTGTATGGCAGCAACTCTTCCACTGCGCCACTGTGTTGCCCTTCTCAAAATTGTGGATAACATAAGTGCTTATGTTGCTCCTTGAGATCAGCCTCGTTATTGGAGGAAGTAAGCAGGGTGGGATGGTCATGGAGAAATTCAAAGAGGTATCTTAGAGATGAATGGGGAGGTGGGTCTTTAAGGGAGAAGAGTTTCTTATAGGAGAGGGAAATCCAGAAATCCTGCCTCATAACACATCAATAAGAAACGTATGCAGGGTTACCAAAAGAACTGAAGAAATCCAGGTTATCAGCCGTTAAATATTGGCTCCAGAAAAATGCAGTAAATTAGATTGAAAATGTAAATCCAGAATACCATTTAAAATTAAATGTGACAGCTAGCCAAATGACCAGAAGCACAAATGAGAAAAAAAGCATATTTAAGGGATGAAGGTTTTTTACTGGGTGGGTGAACAAAAATGAGACAAATGGCCTTCTTGATCTATATCTGTCTTGCAATCTTGTGAGGCAATGATAGAAGTCAAGAGGCCTCCAGTGACTGACAGTTAAACCAGAAAAAGATTATCCCAAACTGTCAGTTTCCACTTCTGAGTAAAGCCTAAAAATACAAAGCCTGGTTTTCTGGTAAGCATCCTGGAATGCAAGAAAGAATGGGCATGAAAAGGTAGCGTGGTAAGTACAGAGCTTTTTAGCAATACTGTTAAAAATCTAATGTGCATGTTCTATTAATGGAAACTAGGAAGCTACTTATTACAACTGCACAAACGAATATCATATCTGGGTGATTAAAGAATTGGAAACACAACAAATTATATATTACAAAAAACACTAATTAGTGTTCAGTCAGGTGGGAAATGTAGATGGGCCATCTTGGTTGGCAAGGGCAAGTAGCGCCACAGGGCCTGTTTCATGCCCAAATCTCCAAATCTCCATGCCCAGGTCTCCAAATCTGAGGAAAGACATCCTTGCCATAGAGGGGGTACAGAGAAGATTCACCAGACTGATTCCTGGGATGTCAGGACTTTCATATGAGGAAAGATTGGATAGACTCGGCTTGTACTCGCTGGAATTTAGAAGATTGAGGGGGGATCTTATAGAAACTTACAAAATTCTTAAGGGGTTGGACAAGCTAGATGCTGGAAGATTGTTCCCGATGTTGGGGGAGTCCAGAACAAGGGGTCACAGTCTAAGGATAAGGGGGAATTCCTTTAGGACCGAAATGAGGAAAACATTCTTTACACAGAGAGTCGTGAGTCTCTGGAATTCTCTGCCACAGAAGGTAGTTGAGGCCAGTTCATTGGCTATATTTAAGAGGGCGTTAGATGTGGCACTTGTGGCTAAAGGGATCAGAGGGTATGGAGAGAAGGCAGGTACGGGATACTGAGTTGGATGATCAGCCATGATCACATTGAATGGCGGTGCAGGCTCGAAGGGCCGAATGGCCTACTCCTGCACCTATTTTCTATGTTTCTATGTTTCTATGTTGTATGTCTCTATGACACTAGTATTCAGTTTAAGTGGGAGACCCAGTAGCCAATTACTGCAGCTATCATAAAACCTGTTTCTCTTTTGAACCTGTAATTCCATAGAGCATGATTGTTGGAAAATTATATTTTAGCCTTGTGCAAGAAAATTTGGGTCAAAGAGTGATACAGTGTCGAAACGGGCGTTTTAGCCCAACCTTCCCACACTTACCAACATGTCCCATATACACGAGTTCCACCTGCCTGCATTTGGCCTCTATCCCTCAAAACCTATCCTATCCATGCACCTGTCCAAATGTCTTTTAAATGTTGTTATGGTACCTGCCTTAATTACCTCCCCTGGATGCTTATTCCATATAGCCACCATCCTTTGTGTGAAAACGTTACCCCTCAGGTTCCTTTTAAATCGTTCCTCCCTCACCTTAAACCCGTCCTCTGGTTCTTGATGCACCTCCTCTGGGCACGAGACTCTGTGCCTCTATTCCTCTCATGATTTTGCACGCAGATTGCGCTCAATTTCATACAAATGATTATGTTAGCCACAAAAGTAATATGTGCTGAGGTGTGCATAGTCACCACACCTGATTTTCTTCTATACAATTTCCCAAACATCAATTTCACAGCACCTTTACTTCAAATGGTGTTTGAAGCTGCAATTTCCACTTGATCAAATGGTAAGCAACCATATTTTCTGAAAGATTTAAATTGTTTTATTCACAAAAGGGAATTATAGCATTTAATGGGTCTTCTGATATGAAAGCAGGAACCTAACATTTCTTTCTCTTTAAAAATTACTGTCAAATGCCAGATTGGGTTAGAGAATACAAGTACTGTTTTCAGTAAGATTGAGACTTGGATTAACATTCAACTTTGGGGAAGCAGATGAGCAAGAGAGAGAGAAAAAAAAAAATCAGACAAAACATTCAAGTTTGATTTTTATAAATGCTGTTGGGAAGGATGAAATGGGAACAATAAAGCTTTGATTCCAACATTATATCATTTCCACACGAGAAGATGCTGATTCGACCAAAGGAACTTCAATAAGTGAACGGAACGCGCTTGTGAGAAAATCAGAATTTTTTTTGTAACTTCTAAGTGAATAGAAGAATGAATTAATTCATAAAATTAATGATATCCACCATGAGTGTTTGACAGCTGCCTGAATTCTCAGAATTTTAAAATGATTCCAGCTTCTTAATGGAAATAGGATTTTGGTGAATAGATAACAACCTATTTATGCACTTTTTTCATTAAGTACTTAGGACCTGTGCAACATTGCTTTTGGATTCACATTAATTTTAAATGTACTCAGTCACACTGCTGGTGGCTCTTGTCCAGAGCTATAAAATAATACACCAGGCAGACTGTTATCACTTTTTGCTGTGATTCTTTTGGTGGGTTATTCAATCATTCAAATCCAATGGCCAAATAATCCCACCATGGCCAATATTCATAGCACCAAGAATTAGCACCGTAGCTTCAACGGATGGGCACATTTGTTCATATGCCTGACACCAAATTCCCGAAGAAGGACTTGTTGGGACAAAGGGCCTGTTTCCATGTTTGTATCTCTAAAACCAAGATTATAACTGAAACACTCTACTTTGAGTTTCAACGTGGCATGTAATTGACGGAAGGACAGGGAAAAAATTCTCGAAGGATTTTCTCGAAGCTTGATTGAACTAAAGTAGCCTCTTTCCTTTTGCAGAGAATCCTTGGCCCAAGATTGTTCAAATGCGGGCATATGTACTGGGAAAGATTCCAACTACCAGGAGTCACTCCATCAGGAGCGCATGAAGGGCTGACACAAGAATTTGGGGGATTATGCAAGAACATCACTTGTCCCACTGCGGCAGTGTATTTTAATCCTGTATAAAATGTAGCAGAACAAGTCATTCTCAACATGTGTCATTATCTAAGTAGAGATAATGCAAACCAGGTTGAATTCCCTGGAATTTATGTTTAAAGGTTGTTTTGGTTGACATTTTGGGAATTTTGAAAGCAATTGATGGGGTAGGTGGAACTGTGGAATAATATAAATTTATAGTGTAGAATGGGACCCATCAATTCATTGTGCAAAGGTTAGTTGAAGTGGAAAAGTCCAGACAAATCTTACTTTCTGGCCCTCGGACTGAACGTAAACTGCTTACAGCATTTAAGGTGAGCATGCAGGTACCTTTCAAATAAAAATGTTTCTGCCTCCACTATCCTTACAGGCAGAGACTTCCAATGAGTGATTTTTTTGTTTCTACATCCTATGCTATTTTATTTACCTTAAATCAATACTTCTTAATTATTTGCTGAGAGTAAGTGAGTAGTATGTTCTACCTATTGACTCCATCCAGGTCTTTAACAAATGTACATACCTCAAACAAAACTAATTTTGGTCTTCTCTGGTCCTAAGAAAACAATTAATTGCTCCCCACATCTAACATACTCAGAAATGGAGAACAATACTTTGTTGGTGAGGGTGTTTATCCAAGGAGATTTAGCCTTAAACTCAAAAGCAGGCTATCCAGAAGAAAGGTTAAGCAATGGGTAAAGTGCAAGGCTTCGTCCCAGAAAAAAACCCAGTAGATGCTATCACCAGTAAATAGTTATGAGTTTGAGTTTATCATATATTTCGTGATCAATTTCAACGAGAGATCTACTGGCATGTTAGGCTGAACCACTCAGGAAAACAAGCCACAATCTCATTAAATGTAGAAGCAAACTAAAGGGGCTGGACATTTTTCTCTGTCCTTGTATTTCTGGTTCCATTGTTTGCTTTGTACATAAATTAAAAAAAAAAAAAAATGGAATTGGTCATCTTTATGCCAAAGAATTGTTACGATTTAAAAAAAAATTGCAAATAAGAAAAATTAGACGCATTAATACTTAGAATATTACAGATACAATCAATAAGGCATAAAAAATTAAGAATTTCTAGCCATGAGCAAATTACAATTAAGTATGTTCCTGATAATGATGTTTTATTAACTTATTAGGCAGATTTTAAATGGGAACAGATGAGTCATAATGCAGCCTGAAATTAGATGAAGATCAGTTTTGTTTGATTTCACCAATGCAACTGCTAGTCAAGTGTCAGGAAATCAAAGCTTCCAAACACAGCTGGCGAGATCTTAGTGAGCTTATTAAAGTAAGAAGGATGTGGCATCATGTCAATGTCCACATATTCACGTTATGATTTACCTCATCCGATACAGCCTGGAAAAAATGGGGAAATATTGCTGCAAGGCATACAGTTTTAGTCCACATAGTGCAAAGGCCAGCTGCCATTGAAAGGCACACTTATAAGTTTGCTTTTACATTCATCACCGCAGCCTCACCTCGCTCAGCTACAGCAAAATTGTAATATGGTTAGCGCTGGTCTGTAAATATCAGAAACATGATCCAATTGCTGGATAACTCTCCCCAACAACCGGATTGGACGATTATGGAGAGAGAGGATTGCTCTCCTTATAATATTGGAGCAATCCTTCTCTCTCCGATATCGATGAATAATATAAATTACAACAATAATCCAATTATATACAGTACAATCAGAATTTGGAAAACAAATAAAACACAATCTAAAATTAAGAAATTTATCTCTCTTATCTCCTATCGGTAAAAAACCCTCATTTAAACCTTCAACTATAGATAAAGCATTTATACAATGGGAAAGAGCTGGAATTAAAATCTTCTGGATGTGTATGAATCGGGAGAACTATTTATCCTTTAAACAAATACAACTAAAATACAATTTGGGAAACAATCAGTATTTTAAATCGTTTCCAAATCTGTGACTATCTGAAAAAATACGCACAAGATTATCACAATATGCCTCCAGACTTACTGGAAGAAATAATGAATACAAAGGCAGAATCAGCAAACCTAATATCATATATATATAATATTATTCTAAATGCAGAAATACCAACAACAGATGGTATCAGGAGAGACTGGGAAAAATAATTAAGTATAAAATTCCCAAAGAAAGGTGGGAAGAATATTTATTAAATGTGCATAAAGGTGCATAAATGTTCAATTAATGTAAGACACTTAACATTTTGGACTGAAATTTTTGACATTTTCACAAAAATATTTAAAATAAAACTGACCCCAGAAACAGACTGGATAATCTTCAGGATATCGGAATATTGCCCTGAATTAAATGTGTTTCAAAAGATTCTATTTGAATATGGCTTAATAACTGGAAAAAAGCTAATCTTAAAATTCTGGAAAAATTCTCTGGTACCCACGGTCAATATGTGAATTTCATCTATGTTCGAAACACTACATTTGGAAGATATGAGACTTCGACTAGCAGGAAAATCAGACTGTTTCTATAAGACATGGTCTGCATTTATAAATCTATTACAACGATAAGGTGCATGAATACCTCGAAAATGTACCGGTGAAAACTGTTGAGTTGGTAGATTCCTTTTGCAAGATGTTTATAATAAAGTAACTGGCTTTTCTTTTTTCTTTCTCTATTTTTCCCTTTTTCTTTCTTTCTTTTTTTTTCCTCTCCAGGGTCTATCTGTTAATTCCCGTTTCTAACTCTTCAAGGGTTTCCTCTCTGTCATGCTTTGGCACTTTCACATCTCTTTTTCACTTTTCTACTTTCTATGCTGCTATTTTTCTCTCTATTCTCTCTTTTCTAAAGCCTTAAAATTAAAAGAAATTAAGGGGTACAATGACTGTAATACAATATAAGGGATGTACACTGATGTAACTTACAGTACCGCTAATAAATAAAGATATTAAAAAAATATATATGTATATGGTTAGCGCACCAACTTAACGTGTCACCACTGAATAAACATCAGTTTGAACCGGCCTGACGTCTCATCTTTATTCACCACGATTGGTGCCGCTACAATGCTGAGTATATATTGTCCGTTGAAAGAATTTGTTTAATAGAATGTTTCCTTCACTTTGGCTGTAAATTCTGTAATTATTCTGTAAATAAATCATGTTAACCTCAAGTTGTTTTATTACTGGGTTCAGTCTCTGAGATATTCCCCCAAAATATCTTCGATCTACTGGAAACTAAATATCCTTATTAGGTCAATAAAAATGTATTTGAAAAGTAAACAGTATTGCAGAGGTTTCATAAGTAAATGTTTGCTAGGGCAGTATCTCAGCATCAAGGATAACTTGGATGTGCAAGGATACCCAATGACATCGAATAGAGTAGAGGTGAATCGGAAAGTGCCCTGGTGCTGCAGTTCTTGAGTCCGGTGGTGTGTACTTCCAAGCTTTGGTCTCTTCTGCAAGTTGGCAACAGAGAGGAAGAATGACTGGGGTGGGTCAAGTTTTGATTATGTTGGCACCCTTTTCAAGACAATGTGAAGTGTAGATGGAGTCCATGGTGAACAGTCTTGTCTGTGTGATGGATTGGACCATGTCTACAATTTGCAATTGCACTCTACGATTTCTTGGGGTCTTCAGCAGAGCTATTCCCAAACCAAGCTGCGTTACAATCCATGCTGGATGCTTACAATCCATCCACGGATGTTTTTTACAGTGCATCTGTAGAGGTTTGTAAGAATCACAGGAGACACGCCAAATTTCAAGGTCAAGGTTTCAAGATCAGTTTATTGTCACATGTATCAATTAAGATACAGTGAAATTTGAGTTACTATACAGCCATACTAAGTGCAAGACAACAAGACACACAACCACATAAAAGTCCACATAAACATCCATCACAGTGGATTCCACACTCCTCACTATGATGGAAGGCAATGGAGTTCATTCTTCTTTCTCCGGTTCTCCCGCGGTCGGGGCAGTCAAACCATCCGCAGTCAGGGCGATCAAAGCCCCCGGAGCCGATGATCAAAGCCACCGTCAGGGTGATCGAAACTCCCGCGTCGGGGCGGTTGAAACTCTCTCCGTGGCATGGAGCTCTCCAGTCGGCCACATCTTACCAGAGACTTCACAATGTTAAAATCCACAGGCCACGCAGTTGCAGCTTCGATTCTCGGCAAAGTGATTGCAAGCTGAGCGATGTTAAAGTCCAGCAGACTCCTGCGGCTTGGAGCACCGGGTCAGTCTCCAGGAAAGGCCACCGACTGCACAATATTAGGCCGCAGTGGGGATGGAGATATGATACGGAAAAAAAATTGCATCTCTGTCGAGGTAAGAGATTGAAAAAAAAACTCCGTCAACTCCCCCTCCCTCTCCCCAACATAAAACAAACCAAGGAACACTAAAACATACTTTTTAACACATACTTAAAATTTCCCCAGTCTCCTTAGAGAGCAGAGGCATCGGTGTATCTCTTGACTGTGGCATTAATGTGGTTGGCCAGAATAGATAATTGGTTGTACTAACATGAAGTAAAGCCAAATAAATTGAAACTCTCAATCATTTCTACTTCCACACCATTGATGCTGATTGAGGCATGCACTCCACCATGCTTTCTGAAGTCAATAACTAGCTCCTTCATATTGTTGACATTGAGGGAGAGGTTAATATACAGACTCTGTCATAGGTGGAGTAACTGGCGATTGACTGGGCAGGGTAGTTGTGATGTTTGGGATGTTTTATACTCATTTATAATTTGCTCATGTGTTTTTTTGTACTTGGGATGGCAAGTGTCTTCCTTCTCCGTCTCGTGAGGGAGGTTGGAGTAGATGGAAAAGTATCTGCTTTACAAAATATCATTCATGCCTAATATAACTGAATACACAGAAGCAACAATATCTGCACTAAAGCCCTATACATTCAATATTGGTAATTGTAATACATTTATGGTAACGCTGATGAGATTTTTAAAAATATTGCCACCTAATGCTTACACCCAGAACATTGTGTCAATTAATTTATAAGAAAGGAACCTCTCAGAATACATTTGAGACTCATGATTCAAAGTTGTTTCTTTCACACAAGGAAAAGGGAAATAAAATAGATGCAATCAAGATTACAAACATAGTTATTTGTGGAAGCTTGGAAATACTATTTGTGTATTAATATGGCACATGGTTTTATTTTAGTCTAGATACGGCAGTGGAATATAGGAATCGAATATAGGAGCAAAGAGGTCCTTCTGCAGTTGTACAGAGCCCTAGTGAGACCACACCTGGAGTATTGTGTGCAGTTTTGGTCCCCTAATTTTAGGAAGGACATTCTTGCTATTGAGGGAGTGCAGCGTAGGTTTACAAGGTTAATTCCCGGGATGGCGGGACTGTCATATGCTGAGAGAATGGAGCAGCTGGGCTTGTACATTCTGGAGTTTAGAAGGATGAGAGGTGCTCATTGAAACATATAAGATTTTTAAGGGCTTGGACATGCTAGAGGAAACATGTTCCCCATGTTGGGGGAGTCCAGAACACGGGGCCACACTTTAAGAATAAGGAGTAAGCCATTTAGAACAGAGACGAGGAAACGCTTTTTCTCACAGAGAGTGGTGAGTCTGTGGAATTCTCTGCCTCAGTGGGCGGTGGAGGCAGGTTCTCTGGATGCTTTCAAGAGAGAGCTAGGTAGGGCTCTTAAAAATCGTGGTCAGGGAATATGGGGAGAAGGCAGGGACGGGGTACTGATTGGGGATGATCAGCCATGATCACATTGAATGGCGGTGCTGGCTCGAAGGGCCGAACGGCCTACTCATGCACCTATTGTCTATTGTCTATTGAATATTACCAGGGAAAATGCCTGCAGTAGGCAGTCTGAAGAATTATCAAGAGCAATTTTGTTTCAAGAAAAATCAATTATATATCAGAGGTTTGATATAATACTATCATGTATTTTGTGTATAGTGTGTATCAGTGGTTACTCATAGTAATGAGTAACTACTATTAGTTGGTAGTTAAAATTACTACTATTAGTAGAACTATTATTACTCTGCAGTTGAATAGCATCAAAATACTTCAAAGGATCACCACAGAATGCATCACCCATGGGGTTTTTTCTGGCTTTCTCGCTGTTTGGCCAATTTAGAAGTAATTTTACATTTCTTGACAGCACCATGATAGGCTATAGTTCATTCCACAGGCAGGCTGGGTTTAGGTGCTGTCGTCAGCTAAACCTCTACCTGGATGACTGGAGAGCTCAGGAGAGAAAACCTTCCCTTTCTGTGCATTGTTACACGGCTGCAATCAATCTGGGTCAACACAGTGAAAGAGAACTAAATAACTTCATCAGTTTAGTAAATGTAGTTATTTTCCTTACCCGCTACATCACAGCGAATGTAATTACTCTGATTGCTGTGTGACTCAGAGTGATACAGGAAGATTTATGTTATCTCTTCATGGATTGTCTTGGAGCAATGTTGTTCAGGAAGTTTTACTCCCAGCTGTGCTACAAACAATTTGTCAAATTGTGTTCTCTAGCCTTTCATATTGGCGATTACTGGATGTTCGTATTTATTGCATAAAAGTTTAGGCTATTTTCATATGCATAGTACAACGATATGATAAATCCAACAAAAATCTTTAATCCTATTCAGAAATATGTTGTTAGTAAATTATATAGTAAACCAGAACATTGATAAATCTGATGGGGAAATCACCAATAAGCCTATACCTGTTTTATTTACATACTATTCTTGTAAACAGTAAGATATGTGCAATATATTTATAAGAATAAATTATTTTCCTGGTTAACAATATCAGTATTTTAAAATTCATGTGGTAATGATTCCTATGGTTTTGTGAACTATGAATGTAAATTAATTTGGAGTAAGATTCCAAACAGGAATCTCACTCATGAATTATTTTTCAGTCAGCCTGCAGTAAATGGAGTCAATGAAGCTCCAAATCACCAAAATCACCTTTCTGCCCGAAATGTGAAAGAAAATATATTTGGTATCCAATATTAAATATGTTGCAAGATATCTTCCATTAGAATCAGAAGCAAAAGGCAAATTGATGGCCTCTTAAGCCTGCACTGCCATTCAAGAAATCACGCTTATTCTGGACTCTGCTCAATTCTGCCTTTTCCTCTTCGGTGCCCAATGATCTACAGTATAAACTCAGTCCTTAATGTACTCAACATACTTCATAGTGCTACTCTCCAGGGTACATAATCCAAACATGCAACCTGGTCAGTAAGGATTTTTTTTCCTCATCTCAATCTTAAATGGCCAACCTGGGCATTCCTGGGCCTACACCTCCTGATGCTTAGGAAAGTGGCACTCAGCATTCACCTTTTTCAAAATCATGCTTGCCTCAAAGAAATAACATTTTATGTTTTGAAACTCCATTCAATGTACACTCATCCTACTTAGTGGCTCTGTAAAGGACAACCCTCTTAATCAAGAATAATAATGTCAATGGCTTTGTTTAGTGTTGCTGCAGGTAGCATCACTGAGGCGAGACAGAATTAACAATGGAATATAGTTATCAAAGGCAACTATTCTCAAACTAACCAATAATGTCAGGTAGTAAATGTATCAAGATTAGTACCAAGTGGTATGCTTAATTCCTAGAGATACACCCACATTCGGACTACACTGCTTTCCCTCTAAAAGAGTAACACCATGTAAATCATCACATATAAAACATTAAATATACCATCAAATAACTATTTATGTGTGAAATTGAACACAATTAACTATTTGATGATATAATTTAGGAAATGCCATTAACAAATTATATATATATATACATTTAACCAAGCTAATATATTCAGTCTGTCATCTAAATGACTCTTCACAATGCCATAATTGTGGAATTAATATAATTATCTCCATAAATTTGAATGCACTGCTTGTAGTATACAGTTTACAAAACTAACACAAACAGCTAATAACTGTAATTAAAATCTCTACTGTTTTCTTATGTCTGTTCTCAAGCTTTTCAGCAACCTGACTTCCTCCTAGTCTTCTAGATCTTAAACTATGCTTCTCTCCTTTCCATTCAGAGCCTTTGCTGTGGATCCAACCTTGTATTTCAACCTCCTTCAAATAAAGATGAATGTATATTTTCCTTCCTATTTACATGCTGTCCCTACATATTAATTCAATGTATTACAGTACACTCAAATTCTTCTATAAATCAACATTTACCTTTTTCATACCATTTAAATTATTCAATTGAATTGCAAACATGGTGAAAACTAATCATGAAGTGCAGCAAGGAACTTGGGGCATGTTTCATGCAGTTAATGATTTTTGCCTCACGACCCTCTGCACCAATGCAACAACTCATGGAAATATCTTCATAAGAATCTTTCTCAGATCCTGCTATTCATAAATGCTATTCAGCAGTCAGAACGGTTCACACTATGCAACATCAAGAAGGTGCTGAGGGGATTGGATGTGGAAAAGGCAATGGGACTAGTTAACGTATTGCCTGTTGTAGATGTACCTCTGACTAGAAATCACCTGGACTAGCCACATAAATAACTCTGCTATAAGAGCAGTTCAGAGTCTGGGTAACCAACAGCGAGTGATTCCCTTCTGACATCTCAAAGTATTTGTACCATCTACGGGATATAAGGGGGCGATGGTGTATTCTCCATTGCCCAGATGAAGGCAATTGCAACAAAATTCAAGAAGCTGGGCATCCTCCTGGACAAGGTAGTCTGCTTGATCAGTTATCCATCTACGACATTAAACATTTATTCTATCCAAAAGAGGTTTTGTGCTTATAGGATGTACCAACAACAAAATACTCTGCAATTATGCACCTAAACCACTCCGACAGCATCAAATTTTCAATCTCTAAGGAGGACAAGGATATCAAGTGCATACGAAACCACCACTGCAGATCCTCATTAAAATTACTGAGCATCCTGACATAAAGGTGCAATGCCAATCCTTGGGTCTAAATCCTGCAAGTTCCTACCCATGAATACTGTGGTGATATCTTCATGAGATGGGCTACAGTGGTTCATAACCTTCTCAAGGCTAATTGAGAGAAGCATTCAATCTGCCTTGCCTGAAGCATCTACAGCATGAGAATG
Source organism: Raja brachyura (assembly GCA_963514005.1). The sequence goes on along the minus strand of OY740795.1, from coordinate 29,839,364 downwards.
AATACAAAAATGACAAAGACACTCAAACTCTTGTCTCACAGTGCGAGTCGACCGACGAGTGACCCCGAGTTTCCACTCGCGGTAAACAATTAACAAAGCAGGAACGTCGGAACTCGCGCGCGCAACTTAGCGACTTGTGGCGCTAACGGCAGGTACCCGTGAAACTAGTCAAATTTACTCTTCAAGTTAAAAATTGAAACATTTAAACTCGTTGGAATAATGTAGTGGCCCGTGAGTTTACCTTAGTGACTCGTGAGTCTACCGTGGGCACTCTTTAATTCAGCGGGAAGGCAGCATCTCTGGAGAGAAGAAATAGGTGACGGGATGACGTTTCCAAATTTATGCTGCGTCTTTGTGCTCCATCTTAGATGGTAAAGCTGACATATGACAATCTTAACTCTTCACATTTTACAGGATTGGATGTGAAATCAGTGATATTCTCGGCCATTCTCTGTCACACATTGAGAGAGGGACGGGGAGCGGGGAACCATGGTGGATATCTACAGGATGTAAACTCCAAGGCACTGCCCCACACACTGACCCTTGACTGAAGCCCAGGGACTGCTCAGAACAGACAAGTCCGCCCTCTTTAACCTGACTCCCCTCCTCGTCTATTCTGCTGAAGCCCTTCCTCAAATCCCACCGGGAACAGTTGGGCATCCCAGTTAAAAGGTGCAGCAGTACAGAGCGGTGTCCAGGGCATTTGATGCCATCTCTCTGACACACACATGTAGACAAGAAAGCGTCAGGGGCACGGGGGTGGTGGTGATGGGCAGACACGGACTGTGGGAATAACACAGTCCCTGTGTGGAGGCTGATCCTGTCTTGATTTAGATTGTGCTGATTGGAATTATTACTGTCTCTCTCTGTATTACCCTCTTGATTTCACATTGTTTGTTACACCAAGGTTTGGAAAGCTCACAATGTGTTCTGTGCTTCCAGTGATTGTGATTGAACTGTAACATTGCAGTTTCATCAGCTCAATAAACGAGCATCAAAACAAAAAGGATTTTGATGTGAATGACTTTGTGTATATGTCCCACCGTGACCTGCGTGGGTTTTCTCCGAGATCTTCGGCTTCCTCCCACACTCCAAAGATGTTCAGGTTCACAAGTTAATTGGCTTGTAAAAGTTGTCCCTAGTGTGGGTAGGATGGTGTTAATGTACAGGGACCGTTGGTCGGCACAGACCCGGTGGGCTAAAGGGCCTGTTTCCGCGCTGTATTCTCTAAGGTATTTAAATAGACAAGGCAGGGAAAGGATAAGGACCTAATTTGAGCAAATGCGATTAGTGCGGATGGGTAAAAAGGATGTGATGGGATGGTTCTGTACTGTTTGACTGTAATTCTATTATCAGGCAATGACCATCTCCAACAAAAGAGATTGGTAACACTTTTCAAACAACATTCACTGACAGTCCCGGGTCCAATGATATGGGCTCCATCACGGTTGGGAGTCTCTCCCTGCTGACGCCTTCTTCCACCTTATCAGCCGCCGGCCAAACACCATCCTCAGCCAGTTCCACTGAGGTCATCTTCTTGGGCTGCGCTTTGTCAGGAACCTCCCCCTCCACCTTCCTGCCATGAGGCCAGCTTACAGGATCTAAGGCACACGCATATGTCTCCACTATAAGGTGGCGACCCTCAGAGAAGTCCCAGCCTCACAAACAACTCAACCCAATAAATAATGTAAAGCAGCCTGGGGCAAGATGGTTTGCCCATGATTTAAATTTTAAAAGTCAACCCGTCACCCATTCCTTCTCTCCAGAGATGCTGCCTGCCTGCTGAATGACCATACTGAGGGAATTCCCACATATATGTAGCAATGTTACAAAATTTTGAGATTTAAAAAATCAAGTCTGCAATTTATCCCATCAGATAAAGCATAAAAAGAAGTTTAATTTGACACCTAATTTACTTTCATATCTTCAGTATTAAGAAAGTTATGGCCATTTTCATACTCGGAAATTAGCATCTTGCTCCCCATTGCCTTTCAATTGACTTAACTCAAAAGCTGTGATCTGGAAAAGTTAAAAGCCCATAACTTTCTTAAAAATTAAGAGAACTCAATGAAATTTTCAGTTATTATAGATTGAAGCATTCTGAAACAAATATGAAACAATCTTACTTGGATGACCTGAAATTAAAAATGAGAAATGAGAAATGAGATAAACGGCAAACTTAGTCATACCCGTGGGAACTCGGTTAAACTCTTGATCATAAACTTGGAGTCTCGTACACAACCATGAGTCTTTCACTCGGGGTCACTCATGGGTCAACTCGCACCTTGAGACAGAGCCATCAGCGTGGTATCCCATATGATACAACACGTATCTGCATGTCATTCCATGATTTTCATTAATGCATCCATGATGTTGCATATGGCATGTAGATGATAGCCTTCCAAAGACAAATGAGGCCAAGTTAAAATGAACATACTTAATCAGAGATGCGAGAAACTACAGCTACTGGAATTTTTAGCATAAAACAAAGTACTGGAGGAACTCTGTGGGTCAGGCAGCATCTGTGGAAGAAAATGGACAGACTATGCTTCGGGACAGGACCCTTCTTCAGGGGGAGAAAACTGGAGAAAAGAGATAGAAGTAGTGCAAAGCCTGCCAAGATAATGGTGGAGTAGGTGAGGGTAAAGGGGGAGGGGGTGGGGGGGGGGGGGGGGGTAGGAAGAAGGTTGGTTGTCAGATGAGTGGAAAGTTGTACAAAAGTTAGAGGTGAAAAGGAGACAAATGGGTCTCAGATAAAGAAAGAAGAAGTGGTGTGAAATCTGAAGGTGGAGGGAGGGATATGGGTGGAAATGAACAGGTGAAATGGATAAAGGTGAAATAAAAAAGAAATGGGGGACTTAAAGTAGGGATTGGTGTGAGTTTGAGCATATGAATTAGGGGAAAGGAACAGGGCGACGGGATGGTGTGAGAGATGTGTACACACAGTTGGGGAGGGGGACAGAAGGAGGGAGTCAAGGGGTTTTACTTGAAATTGGAGTATTCAACACTCGTACCAATGGGCTGTAGACTCCCCAAGCGGGAAAGAGGTGCTGTTCTTCCAGTTTGTGTGTGGCTTCAGTCAGACAGTGAAGGAGGCCAAGGACCAAAATGTCAGTATGGGAATGAGAAAGGGATTTTAAATGGCTAGTGACCAAGAGCTCGAGCAGGCCTTGGATGACAGAATGCAAATGTTAAGATAAAGGTTACCTGGTCAATGGCACCAGGTTAGTGACACCGATGTAAAGAAAGCCACAACGGGAACAACAGATGCAGTTGGAAGAGATGCAGGTGAACCTCTCCAACCTGATTGTAATCCCAACCAAGCCTCCAGCATCCAATCATACTACTGGCCCTTTCCCCTAAAAATCAATCACAACTTCCAGTTCTTGATACATAGACACAGTGCTGGAGTAACTCACTGATTCAGGCAGTATCTCTGGAGAACATGAATTGGTGACATAGAATCATACTAACCACTGAAGTCAGGCTAACTGGCATATAGTTTCCACTCTTCCACTCTTCTAAGCCATTTCCCACCACACCTAACCCCCCAGCATGATCTCTGACCCTGGTTAAAACAACCGTTTTCTTTTGCCCTCATATCAATTGTAAAGCAAAACGAGAAAAAAGTATTTTTGTATGCTTGGGGAGAAAAGCTTTCTTTCCTGCCTTGGGGCTTGTGTGAAATGGTATTCTGCAGGAGCAGGTCTTCCCGAAAGAAAGTCATTAACCCATGGCACACCCACTGCTTTTCTGAAGCAATGGATTGACCAGAGGCATCGACCATCCTTTTGCCTTCACGGGGTCTGCCTGACCCACTAAGGTCGTCCAGCAGTTCAGCTTTTAGCCAGATTCCAACATCTCATTTCTTTATTATTTATAATTTATAAACATTATTATTTCTTTGTGGTGGCAAATAATTTCTTGGCCATTCTGTTTTTCTGTTCTATTCCTCCTACAAATTGAATAGCCTTATATTTTCCCTCTAATATTCTACATGGCACCAAGTCATTGGAGGAGATCAGAGGGAATATTAGGGAACTCTCTGGATTAGGCTCGGAGTCTTTAAACAATTATTGACATCACTGGGACAATTGGGTGAAAAAAGGATTGAGGTCCATTTTACCCAAACATTCTCTTTGTCTTACAGTTTGAAAGCCCTTCAAACAGTTAATGGAGGCAGATGTAGGAAATGCACCAGGCAAAATAGGAAGGGTTTTGGGGTACAGATTGAGAGGTGCTACCTTTGCCTGTTTGGAAAGTATGAAAAAGATTTTGATTAACTTTTTGTTTAATAATTCATATATTCTTTTAGTAGGTTTTAACAATTATGTTTAATGTATTTGCTGTACTTCAAATATAATTATGGTCTCTTAATGCAAGATAAAATTCATAAAATATAAATGAAATTCAACATATGCAGGTAAGTAAAATTGTCAGCCACTGTACGTGTATAGGTTTAACCAAATTTCTCCCTCATTATCTCTCAGCTATGATGTAACTAGCACAGAGGATAATTTAACAAAGGAGAGAAGAGACTGGCAATTCTTGTGGAGAAAGATAAAGTTAAGGGCCTGTCCCACTTAGGCAATTTTTCAGCGACTGCCGGTGACTTATGTTCGCGGCACTCACATGAAAAACCGGGAACTTGAATGGTGACTGTCAGAGTGGTACACACACACGCACACAGAAACACATCGCAAAGGCGGGGGCCAGGGAAAATGGGGGAGCGCTGTCTGAAATTCACATGGTGCAAAGCCAAGATGATACCGCCACACACCGCGATGAACAGGAAGGTTAAGATGGCTAGCACAGTGTACGGTAAGCCCTTTAAGGGGGGGGGAGAAGGGGGGGGGAGAAGGGGGGGGGAGAAGGGGGGGGGGAGAAGGGGGGGAGAAGGGGAGGGGAGAAGGGGAGGGGAGAAGGGGAGGGGAGAAGGGGAGGGGAGAAGGGGAGGGGAGAAGGGGAGGGGAGAAAGGGGGGATAAGGGGGGATAAGGGGGGGGATAAGGGGGGGATAAGGGGGGGATAAGGTGGGGGATAAGGTGGGGGTGATAAGGGATAAGGGGGGGGGGGTAAATTTTTAAGAAGCCAGACAACTTTTAATAAGCCAGAGATACTTTGGCGGTCATTTAACATTTCTGGTCGGTTATCCTTGGTTCTGAAAACTCGTGCTTATGTTTCCCCAATGAGGAAATGAAATTGCCCGGTCAGCAAAGGTGATTAACTAAAACTACCTACAACTACCTGGACCACCCATAACTATTTGGCGACCTCACTACAACTGCACCTACGACTACAGGATTATTGATTTTCTCCATGGCGACCAAGTTTTGGTCGCAGAATTTTTTTTAACATGTTGAAAACTTTGCGGCGACCATTCTGAGGCCGCAACTAGTTCCTAGAATGCTGGAACTCCTCGCGGCCATGAAGGAGACTCACCAGAGACCACCAGCGAACATGTGGTGATCATGTGGCGATCATGAGGCGAGCGTATAGTCTCCTGCACTCGCCTAAAAAGTTGCCTAAGTGGGACAGGCCCTTTACAAATACAGCAATTTCAGGGACTGCAAGGACTTCTGGGTCCTGTTCATAAAGCACTGCAGCCTGGATAAAAACTGTAGCATTGTCCACTCAATCAATTTCAGTGGACGTATAACCTAATTGAACTTTCTGCATTTGCACGTCATTTGGTGGGCTGAATAGATGGAAATTGTGGTAGGAAATGTTGTTTCAGTTGATGTTCTGCCTGAAAGACATCAGTGCTAGTCAAATGCAATTAAAAGGAACTTCAAATGCTGGTTTATACCAAAGATAGACACAAAATGTTGGAGTAACTCAGCGGGTCAGGCAGCATCTCTAAAAAAAATGGATAGGTGATGTTTCAGGTCAGTGCCTTTCTTCAGACTCAAGTTGTCAGACTTCTGACTTCGGTCTGCAGATGGGTCCCAACCTGAGACGTCACCAATCCATTTTCTCCAGAGATGCTGCTTGGTCAAATGCAAATTGTCCTGCTGTGCTATTGAGGATCAAACCTCAATAACCTATGCATTGAACAACTGAAAAAAAACACTATAATGAAAAAGCAAAACAGGAAAATAAATCCTCCTCCTCAAGTCCTGAAGGGAGTAGAAACTGACTGGTCCCTTACACTGCAAAACAATTGTGACCCACAACAACTTGCTTCTTCCTTGCCCATTGCAATATCACTAAATCTCATACAGGGAAATCATTTTATACTCAAAAATGACTAAAAACTCAATATTCTAAAAAAACTGCAAGTGCAAATATTCTCTTTCTGGGCGCTATTGAAGGTTTTGCACATTTTAAGTTTTAGACAGGCTATTCAAGGTTTCCCAAAGTGAAACATTTAGCCACTATTGATGATGTCTAGAGTAATAATCAATAATACATTCACTCTATGGAAAAAACGAGCTCATAAATTACCTTTCGTTCGATAAAGGGATCAATTCTTTATTGAGTATTCCATCCTCATCAAATATTTTAACCCGGTATCAATATGGAATGTTAGTTAACATTCATCTGCTAATAACACCAGCAGTATGTTGGAAAATTATAGATTTTTTTACATCATAGAATTGAGTGCACACACTGTGTTTTAAATGTAATTTTGTCTGAAAAAAGTTAGTCTTACATTCCAACCTTCCTCAAATAACCTTCAACAAAAAATCAAATAGGTATCTGGTCCATTCATTGTTTCATTTGTTAAAACCTAACTTCCTACCACTCTTCCTCAGGTTGTTAGGCTTTCTATAGGTTTATATGTTATAAATTTAAACATTAAGGGCCTGTCCCACTTACGTGATTTTTTTAGGCGGCTGCCGGCGACTGTCATAGTCATAGCAAGTCGCCAAAAAAACAAGACTGGACCCCCCCCCCCCATGACAATGTCTACGACAATGTTTATGACAAGCTACAACAACCTACCACATAGTTGATGTCAAGCTACGGCAAGCTACCGACACTCGGCAACCCATTAGGACGTCCACCTATGACCATACCTACGACAACCTACGACCATATAGGCGACAACCTACGACAACCAAAGTCAACCTACGTCCAAGGTCCAACCTACGTCCAACTGAAGTCAACCTACGACAAGCTACGAACCTGTCAGCGACAACTGAAGACAATTCAGTCGCCGGTACCTGCCGCCTGTTGAAGTAGGTTGACGTAGGTAGTTGCCAATGGAATTCACCGAAGTCAGCAACAACCTACGTCACCTGGCGACAACCTTCGACAGCACCTATGTCAGGAGAAGTCAAGCTACGCTCATTGGCGTCAACCCACTGACACCTAAACTTTTTGAACATGTTCAAAATCTAGTGGCGACCAGAAAGATGCTACGACTATTTGGGAGACTGATGAGACTACTCACGACCATACAGGCGACACCCGGGTGACATGTGGCGACTGCCTAGTCACCTGTGTTCCCCCAAAAAATAGCTTAAGTGGAACAGGCCCTTTAAAATTATATTCTATTTTATAGTCACTGTTGTGAGATACAAGTTAACTTCAAAATAGGCTACTTTATAAAGTCGGGAATACATTTTATTTCATTTGTATTCACTAATTTCATATTTTGAGATTTTAAAGTTTGGGGGTGGGGAGAAAATGTCCAATTGATGGACCAGCACATATTGACTGTCCCAAATTGCCTTGCCTTGGTGGTCTCCCTTCTTTAAACAGTGCAGTCCTTTAGAAGGATTCCCACAGTGTTGTTGTGTAAGGAGTTTCTGGATCCTGAGCCAGTGGCAATGAGTGATCAGTGATATATTTCCAAATCATGATGCAGCATGACTTGGAGGGGAATCTACGGGTGGTGGTGGTCTCTCACACGTGCTGCCTTGTCTCTCTAGGAGATGGAAATAACATGTTTGAGAGGTGCTGCTTGGGTAGCCTTGCTAAGTATCTGCAGTGCCTTTTGCACATAAAAACACATTTGCAGATCCTTGGCTAACTTCCATGCATTCTCTCTCAACAAGACCACTGTCTTAACTTGCACGGTGTCATGTCACCCATTGCCTCTAGATGTACATTGATTTTTGTTTAAGAATTGTCTCAATTTAAAATTCTCATCATTTTCAAATCCCTCTCAGGAATTGTACCTTACTTTTTTGTAATCTTCTTCTTCCTTAGAACTCTACAAGATCTTTACCCTGCTCCATCGCCAGATATGCCTTCAGCTTTTAAGACAATGCTCAAGAGTCCTCGCCCTAAACCTTTCTGCCTCTCTACAATTCTTTCTTCATTGAAAGTACTTCTTAACACTTACTAATTTGATTTTTAAAATGTGGTTATTTTCATTACTATCTACTCGGTTCAATATTAAATCTTAATTGGTAATATTTCTGTATGCACCTTTGATCATTTCCAATTGAATCTAAATAGATATTACCTTAATTCCTGCATCTTAATTGCAGTACTTTTTAAAAACAAAAGTATATTTAAAGAATTAATGACAGACTATTAATATTATGGGTAGGAATATCAACATCAGGCATTTGTTTGCATAAAACTTATCATTTAAATGAATCTAATTTATTTTAAACTGGATAAATCATAGATTTGCAAACAATTATTGAACTTAAAATGCATTTAAACATCCCTGCATTATTCTCAGTGTGAATGAACCAGAACATGAAGTGCTATTTTTCGCCATTCAATATCAATCACTCAAGGGGCTTGGAATACATGTAACACACTTACCCATATTGAATGTTAAATCAAGAAGGTAATGCTTAGAACAAGAGCTATAAAATCAGCTCCACATTTAGTCATGCAAGCAAATGATATATTGGATGGCAGGTTATTAAGAGTATGGTACATGATCAAGGGTTCAGGTTGAGTTCCTTGCATGGTTTATTAATGTCACCTGAATTTAGTGTGTTACAGTCCTTTGAAATTAGCTGCCTCATGATTATTTAAAACTCAAAGATGTTTGCTCACACTTATACAATATTCAGCACAATTTCTAATTGATCCGAAAATCAAGCAAACCTTGCTTGATAATCTGGACAAGAACCAGAACAGAAAATTAGCAATATTCGCTCAATGTTATTGCCAAGCAATAGGGTTCTATAACAAGAGAGAACTTAGCCACCTGCCTTGGATTTCAATGGCTATTATAATTACAGTGTCTAACATAATCAACATCCTGGCGTCATGAAGGGCCAGACGAGTTAAATTAACACAGTGCCTACTCGAACTGGTCAACAGCTGTGCAGTCTGAATTGAGTGGTTCACTTCTGACTTTTTGGGGTTTTTAATTCAAACTACAAAGCAGAAGACAGGACATTTAGTAACTGAATATTTTCCACTTGAGTAGTTGTGTTCCACTACAGTACTCAAGAATATCAACAAAATTCTTGACAAAAGTCAAGACAAGCCTCTACTTCATTAGAAAGATTCAGTATTTCTCTTCAACTTCAACAGGTTTACGGTAGAGAGCATATTGACTGATTGCATCAAGACCTAGTTCAGCAACGAAGAAAATTACAAAAAGTGGTGAACACTGCCCGGTCCATCACAATACTGACCTCCCCACCATAGACGGCATCTGTAGGATGCACTGCCTCAAAAAGTCAGCCAGCATCATCAAGGACCCACACCACCCTAGCCGTGTTCTGAAGTCATTCTCACCACTGGGAAGAATCTATAGGAGTCTGTAAACTGTGACCTCCAGTTCTTCCCAACAACCATCAGGTTATTGAATACTACAAACACCGAGTAAACTCCATACTACAAATTGTCTTGGTTTAGTTAGGGATTTTGGGATTTTGCTTTGTTTTGCACTGATATATATTTTTTAATATATTGAAAGTTTCTTTGTTTTTTTGTAGCATGTTATCTATTGAGACACGTTATGCTATTGCAAGTATGATTTTCACTGTTCTGTTTCAGTACATATGGCAATTAGACCCTCTTGACATGTCAACACACCACTTATTCAGTACTTGATCCATTAGTATGGATCAACAACCCGTGTGTGACAGTCACATCCTACATTATCTGCAGCATGCGCTTCAAACACTTACTAAGGATTCCTCAATTGCACCTCCCAAAAAGATAAATGTGCCTGAGAGCATCATCTTCTACAGAATCACTCCATATTCCATCCACCTTTGCCTGGAAATACATTGTCTTTCATTCGTCATCACTAGATCAGAATGTTGGAACACTTATGAGGGAATCTTCGTTGTGAGCAATGCAACAGATTATTAAACAGTTGTCTCATCTTCTAAAGAGCACTTGAGGTCTGGTATTTAACACTGCCCTTGACTGTAACCCTCATGTCATAAGAATGAAAAACTAGTATTCAGTAAAAGATAATACTATAACCATATAACCATATAACAATTACAGCACGGAAACAGGCCATCTCGGCCCTTCAAGTCCGTGCCGAACAACTTTTTTCCCTTAGTCCCACCTGCCTGCACTCATACCAATATAATATAGAAACATAGAAATTAGGTGCAGGAGTAGGCCATTCGGCCCTTCGAGCCTGCACCGCCATTCAATATGATCATGGCTGATCATCCAACTCAGTATCCCGTACCTGCCTTCTCTCCATACCCTCTGATCCCCTTAGCCACAAGGGCCACATCTAACTCCCTCTTAAATATAGCCAATGAACTGGCCTCAACTACCCTCTGTGGCAGAGAGTTCCAGAGACCCACCACTCTCTGTGTGAAAAAATTCCTTCTCATCTCGGTCCTAAAGGATTTCCCCCTTATCCTTAAGCTGTGACCCCTTGTCCTGGACCTCCACAACATCGGGAACAATCTTCCTGCATCTAGCCTGTCCAACCCCTTAAGAATTTTGTAAGTTTCTATAAGATCCCCTCTCAATCTCCTAAATTCTAGAGAGTATAAACCGAGTCTATGCAGTCTTTGTTCATAAGACAGTCCTGACATCCCAGGAATCAGTCTGGTGAACCTTCGCTGCACTCCCTCTATGGCAATAATGTCCTTCCTCAGATTTGGAGACCAGAACTGTACGCAATACTCCAGGTGTGGCCTCACCAATACCCTATACAACTGAAGTAGAACCTCCCTGCTCCTATACTCAAATCCTTTTGCTATGGAAGCTAACATACCATTGGCTTTCTTCACTGCCTGCTGTACCTGCATGCCTACTTTCAATGACTGGTGTACCATGACACCCAGGTCGCGCTGCATCTCCCCTTTTCCTAATCGGCCACCATTTAGATAGTAGTCGGTTTTCCTATTTTTGCCACCAAAGTGGATAACCTCACATTTATCCACATTATACTGCATCTGCCAAACATTTGCCCACTCACCCAGCCTATCCAAGTCACCTTGCATTCTCCTAGCATCCTCCTCACAGCTAACACTGCCCCCCAGCTTAGTGTCATCCGCAAACTTGGAGATATTGCCTTCAATTCCCTCATCCAGATCATTTATGTATATTGTAAATAGCTGGGGTCCCAGCACTGAGCCTTGTGGAACCCCACGAGTCACTGCCTGCCATTGTGAAAACGACCCGTTTACTCCTACTCTTTGCTTCCTGTTTGCCAGCCAGTTCTCTATCCACATCAATACTGAACCCCCAATGCCATATGCTTTAAGTTTATATACTAATCGCTTATGTGGGATCTTGTCGAAAGCCTTCTGGAAGGCCAGATACACCACATCCACTGGTTCTCCCCCATCCACGCTACTAGTTACATCCTCGAATATAACCATTAGTATTAGTATATTAGTATATAACCATATGGTTATATACTAATATGCTAATAAAATTGTAAAATTGCTGCTGAAATTCCTGCTGCACATCTCAAACAGAATGTAACAACAAAACACTGCACCTCTTTATATATTTTGTGTTATGATTGAATTCTCCATTCAATAACCTTTTGTGCCCTTTGGGACAATTAGGTGTTATCCAGGCATGTCTGGAATCAGACAAGAAAACTACTTTTAGAATTGTGAGTTGTTCCTTCATGCTTCAAAAATGATTGTCATTTCAAAGAGGTAACTAGACACTTCACTGTTTCACCTCTCAGATGGTTTGACAATGGAATTTGAAGCAAGTTTGCAGCTAATTTTGAGCCATAGATTTAAAGGAGTCTTGCACTTCCACAATGGACATTTCATGGAATCATACAGCATGGAAACAGGAATCCAGCATTGGTAACCAGGGTTGAGTAGATACACTTAACTTGCCACTTAGGCAAATCGCCCTTGAACCCTTCAAATTCAAGTTCAAGTTCACATTTATTGCCACATGCACCAATTAAGGTACAGTGGAATTGGACTTACCATGCAGCCATACAATCAAAATGAGCACAATACCCAATAGAATACCACATGAACATCCACCACAGTGGAATCAACATTCTTCACTGTGGTGGACAGCAATAATGTTCAGTCAGTTCTTCTCCTTTGTTCATCCGTGGCTGGGGCCATGAACCCTCCGCAGTCGCTGCTACAGACAGCCCAATGTACAGGCCCTCTTGTCGGGATGTTCGATACTCCGACGTCGGGATGGACGGACACTCTGCGGCTTGGAGGTCCCGAATCGGCCACTTCCTACTGGAGACCGGGGCTTCACGATGTTATAGGCCGCAGGCCAGTGGTCGGAGCTCTTCTCCTGCGATCCCCGGCAAGGGATCCCAGACTCCGCAATGGAAAGTCCACACCGTGCCCGCGGCTAGAAGCTCCGCAGACTGCGGCTTCAAGAGTTATAGCCCGTGGGCCAGCGGTTGGAGCACTTCTTCTGGCGATCCACGGCAAGGGATCGCCTGGCTCCACGATGGAAAGCCTGCGCTGCGCCCGCTGCTGAAGCTCTGGGCCCGACTCCGGGAGAGAGTTGTTAGGCCGCGAGGAAGGCAAAAATGTGACATGAAGAAAAGTCACATTCCATCGAGGCAAGCGACCGAAAAACAGTTTCTCCATGCCCCACACTAAAATGCACTAAAACACACTTTTAGACATACAAAAACAAAAAAAAGTCTAAAGGACGAGCAGCTGCCGGCGAGGCTGCCGACTCGCAGTGCCACCCGAATGGTTCAAACCAACCCCTGCAGTGATACACCCTACCCAAGCTGTACATGACATTGTGACTGAGACCTACTGTATGATCTTGTTACTTCTTTACACAGTCTGCCCTTGCAGATACAGCCTCTCAATAAAACAAAACTGTCACCCACTACATACTGTCTACACTGCCTTACAAAGCACATTAAAATTAATAAGGCCACATTTATTTCCTTCACTTTATGCTATGGAAGAAACCTCTGAGCTGTGGAATTTTGGTTTGTGCTTGCGCCTTTTTATTAATATCTAGATCAGTACATCATATGACTTATTTTAAGCATGAATTTACTGCACCATTAAAATTGCTTTATTTTATTTTACAATTATGGTTTACTTCAACTTTATTGCTGAGAACATGCTGGGAAAGGGTAGTTGGCCAAGTTAGCTGGCAGTCCAACAGTTAATTTCAATTTCAAGTATCACTGAGTTTTGGTAGAATGTGACTGATTGTCTACTAAAGAGTACAGACCTCCAGTAAATAATCTGCAGCTCAGAAACCCTGCCCATGGGATTTGCCACAACCATATCTATTACACTTTCCACAAATAAAAAAACATTATTTCTGTAAAGAGCAAAGTTGCACAAGCTCGATGGTGAATCAGTTGCTATAAAATATCATTAGGATTAATAAAACATGGTCTGGATTGGGAATTACAGAAGAATATTTTGGATGTTTAGAATTGGTCTTTGGAACATTATTTGGTTTATTAGTGATTTAGCAGACAATTGCAGAAATGAAGAAGCTTATTGATTATAAGATAATGTCAATGTCACTGATTCATTTTAAAAGATGACCATTTGGCCCTCTGACTCCAAGCTGGATCTTCTGTAGTCAAGTCAGTTCCATTCCCATGCCCCATCCTCATAGCAATATATACGTATTCCCCTCAAGTGCCTATCAAATTTTCCTTTGAAACCATCGTGATGAGTTCCATTTCTTTATACTCACTAGGTAAACAATTTCTTCTTCACACTTGCCCTGTATTTTTTCAACTTAGTCCGTGTGTATCTGCAGCTTTTCTTTGTCGATATGGTTCATGTATGTCATGATCTCGTGCATCTCCATCATACTTCCTTTGTTCCAAGGAAAATTTTCTCAGCTACGCCAATCTAATTTCTAGGTCAAAACCCTTATTACTGGAATCATTCTGGTAATCCTCCTCTGCACCTTCTCAAGTACAGGATCCAGCAATGGAGGCAATGCTTCAAAATGTCACAAAGGCTCAGCATAATTTCTCTGTATTGTATCCAATACCACTATTAATGAAATGCAATATCTAAATGCCTTGCTAACTACTTCCTCAATATGTCCTGTCAATTTTATCATTAATCCTCTGGTATCATGTTTCCTATACTCTTTTCATTGGATTAAATCAGATTAGATGAGTTTATTGTTATATACCCCAGAGTGCAATGACATTCCTTGTTCATTTGAAGCTCACAGAATAAAGAGCATACATACAATGAGAAGTATAACAATAAATAAAATAACAAATAGAACAATAAATAAATGGTGCAAGACAGTGGTGCGAAATCCAAGTAGTGCAAAAAAAAAAAGGACAGTAACAGAATAAAAGAAATGGATAGAGTTAAGTGTAAGAATATGTGGCAGCATCTCCAGGAACGTGGTGTGAAAGAGATGATTGGTTCAGTTTTAGGTTGATTTTTAGTTTTAGTTTATAGTTTTAGGATGCAGCGTGGAAACAGGCCCTTCCACTAACCCGTCACTAGTTCTACCCTACACACTCGGAACAATTTACAGAAGCTAATTAAGCTACAGACCTGCATGTCTTTGGAATATGGGAGGAGGCCAGAGCACCCAGAGGAAACTCACACGGTCATAGGGAGAGCGTACAAACTCCATACAGATAGGACGTGTAGTCAGGATCAAACTCAGGTCCCTGGCGCTGTAAGGCAGCAACTCTACCTCTGCGTCACTGTGCTGCCCTTCAGGAATCAGTTAGCAGTAAGGAAGAGGCTGTTCTTAAAGCTGGCTATCTGTGCTTTCAAGCCCCTGCCTGTATCTTCTCCCAGAGGATAGAGGAGGGAAAGGGAATGCTCACAGTGACAGGCATCCTTGATTATACTGCCAGCCATCCTAATTCAATACACTGTAAAGATGGAGTGGCTGGAAGGAAGTGACGAGCCTATGACGGACTGGGCTGTGTTCACCATGCTTTGCAGTTTCAGGCAATCAATATCAAAACAGTTGCCATACCAGGCTAGGAAGCAGTGAAAAGATTTGTATTGTTTAGTTTAGCATAGTTTAGCTTAGATTAGTTTTGTTTATTGTCACGTAGATCAAGGTACCGTGAAAAGCCTTTGTTGTGTGCTAACCAGTCAATGGAAAGACAATACATTATTACAATCGAGCCATCCACTGTGTACAAATACAGTATAAAGGGAATCATGTGAATAACAGTTAGTGCAAGATAAGGACCAGTAAAGTCCGATTAAAGATAGTCCAAGGGTCTACAATCAGATCAGATAATACCCTTGTTATTATGGATCTCATAATGGATTTTGGTAAAACCGGACGGACAATCCCCACTGTAATCAAACATCACTGTCCCTTTAAGAACATAGGCTACCAGTTATACTGCGAAAGGCCATTGAAAATTAACAAGCATTTGGTTTGATCACACTGCAGGATCACGCCGCACACCTGACTGCGAGACGAAGCGCCAACAGATCAGTGCCGGGAGATGCGGTGCCAACGTTCACTGCCTTCCTGGTCTCTCTGTGGCCTTGCTGCTGCCAATCCGCACCACCCTCCCAGTTACTTCCAGACCAGTCCTACTGACCTTCACGGCAAGGCTGAGCAGCCGATACCAACCTGCACCGCCTCCCCAGCAGTTTCCAGGTCGGAGCTACTGCCGCCACTGCTAGCCCACACGGCTTCCTCAACCACTTCCAGTCCTCATCTGTCGCCACAACCGCCAATTTTTACTTGCACTCCCAGCTGCCCACAGTCAATGACTCCGTCAATCCTCCCCTTTCCCCCGCTGCCAGCAGGCTGCAACCGTCAACTCACCTTGATTCCAGGCCTAGTTCCAGACTGAGAGTCTGAAGAAGAGCCTTAGCCCAAAACATCAACTATCCATGTTCTCCTGAGATGCTGCCTGGCCTACTGAGTCACACCAGCACTTTGTGTCCTTTTGTGTATTAACCCACATCTACAGTTCTTTCTTTCTGCTACTTGAGCAATGGTATTCTATTTCTCGGTTATCCCTAATTGGTTATCGTGGACAAACGACAATAATGGACACAATTTCCTCCCCAATGGTCCATTATAACAAGGGAGTACTATACACATAAATACATCAAGTCAAACTCAAGAACAACAGGTAGTGCAAAGGGGACGATACAGAGAGCACAATATAGCTCTCAGCATTGTTACACTTAGTTCCATAGGTAAAGTCAAGGAGAAACAATGGATTTTGTTGACAAGAGTGGCAATTATTGTCCATTCTTCATGGCCCCTTAAAGCAAACAATAGCATGGCGCACTTCCAGCGTCAGAAAAAGTAAGGATAACAGATTTATTTTTGCTAAAGGGCAATACTCTGGTGGAACTTGAATGCATTTCTCTAGATTAATGTCCACATCTCCAGATGTTAATCCAGATTGTTATGAAAACTGAAGAAACAGGGCCCCTCAAGCTAATTCAGCCATTTATCAAGATCATAACTGATCTATTTCAGCTCTGTATTCCTAAAACATTCATGCATTATATGATTTAAATAGACCAACAAAAAAAACTATGGAAGTCATTCTTTAATATGTTAATCTACTGAACATTTGCAGCTCTCTGTGTGTAGAAGATCCAACATTGCAGTTTCAATATTTCATCTCACTAGCAAAATACTGGCACATTGTTTTGCCGGGCTTCGCGTGACTGTCAATGATTTGAGGACAGTAACCTTTTGAGGATACAATTTCATTCAACACAATTCTGACAGGACATTAACCTTCATTATTTTGATTAAAATGATCTGCAATTTACCAACTGTTTTTTATCTTTGTGTTTGGTGTTGGATGAATTTCCCACTTGTGTTCAGTGAAAGGCAGTAATAAATACAAACTACCAGTATTTTCATGAGTAAGGCTCTGGCATTTGAGTCCACAGTGCAATGGGGAGAGATCAGCTGCTACATTGTCAGCAAAGTAACTGAGGTTCCCGACAATAAACATTAAAAAAATATCTGTGTAGTGGGCTGAAGTGAGCAGCAAGTGAACTAACAACATGTTAACGAGACCTGGGAATTCAAATGCCCCAAGCCTGATTTTATTTGGAGCTGGTGAATTTTTATTACACCTCAATCCGATTGAGGTATAATTAAAATCAAGGCTCTTAGTTTCATTCAACATCATATAAAAAGTTTGGCTTGTCATTCTGATGGGATCATCTGATCAAATCATACTAATGTATGTAATGATTGGTTGAAAAAATGATTATTTACTCAGATTTTCATTGAATTATTAGTATTTTGACCATGAATATAGGAGTTGGTGGAAAATGAGCAAAAATATTTTTGAAATAACATTAATGTAATATTGCAAATATAAGGTAACAGGAAAAATATGAAAGAAGCATTAATAAAAATATGACTAAATAATTGACTGATTAATGTCCTGACTAGGACATTGAGGGAAGTTAGTGTAGAAATAGCCGGGGCTATGACAGAAATATTTCAAATGTCATTAGAAACGGGAATAGTCCCCGAGGATTGGCGTACTGCGCATGTTGTTCCATTGTTTAAAAAGGGTTCTAAAAGTAAACCTAGCAATTATAGACCGGTTAGTTTGACTTCAGTGGTGGGCAAATTAATGGAAAAGATACTTAGAGATAATATATATAAGTATCTGGATAAAGAGGGTCTAATTAGGAACAGTCAACATGGATTTATGCCTGGAAGGTCATGTTTGACTAATCTTCTTGAATTTTTTGAAGAGGTTACTAGGGAAATTGACGAGGGTAAAGCAGTGGATGTTGTCTATATGGACTTCAGTAAGGCCTTTGACAAGGTTCCTCATGGAAGGTTGGTTAAGAAGGTTCAACTGTTGGGTATAAATGCAGGAATAGCAAGATGGATTCAACAGTGGCTGAATGGGAGAAGCCAGAGGGTAATGGTGGATGGCTGTTTGTCGGGTTGGAGGCAGGTGACTAGTGGGGTGCCTCAGGGATCTGTGCTGGGTCCTTTTTTGTTTGTCATGTACATCAATGATCTGGATGAAGGGGTGGTAAATTGGATTAGTAAGTATGCAGATGATACCAAGATAGGGGGTGTTGTGGATAATGAAGAGGATTTCCAAAGTCTACAGAGTGATTTAGGCCAGTTGGAAAAATGGGCTGAAAGATGGCAGATGGAGTTTAATGCTGATAAATGTGAGGTGCTACACCTTGGCAGGACAAATCAAAATAGGACGTACATGGTAAACGGTAGGGAATTGAAGAATACAGTTGAACAGAGGGATCTGGGAATAACCGTGCATAGTTCCTTGAAGGTGGAATCTCATATAGATAGGGTGGTAAAGAAAGCTTTTGGTATGCTAGCCTTTATAAATCAGAGCATTGAGTATAGAAGCTGGGATGTAATGTTAAAATTGTACAAGGCGTTGGTGAGACCAAATCTGGAGTATGGTGTGCAGTTTTGGTCGCCCAATTATAGGAAGGATGTCAACAAAATAGAGAGGGTACAGAGGAGATTTACTAGAATGTTGCCTGGGTTTCAACAGCTAAGTTACAGAGATAGGTTGAATAAGTTAGGTCTTAATTCTCTGGAGCGCAGAAGGTTAAGGGGTGACTTGATAGAGGTCTTTAAAATGATGAGAGGGATAGACAGAGTTAATGTGGACAAGCTTTTCCCTTTGAGAATAGGGAAGATTCAAACAAGAGGACATGACTTTAGAATTAAGGGACAGAGGTTTAGGGGTAACATGAGGGGGAACTTCTTTACTCAGAGAGTGGTAGCGGTGTGGAATGAGCTTCCAGTGGAAGTGGTGGCGGCAGGTTCGTTGGTATCATTTAAAAATAAATTGGATAGGCATATGGATGAGAAGGGTATGGAGGGTTATAGTATGAGTGCAGGCAGGTGGGACTAAGGGAAAAAAGTTGTTCGGCGCGGACTTGAAGGGCCGAGATGGCCTGTTTCCGTGCTGTAATTGTTATATATTATATAATGTTTCTATAAGCTTTTTTCCATTTGGGATATCTTAAAGTCCATATTCTGTTAGTAATATTGAAGAAATATCACCTGATGTTTGAGCCATATAGTATGTGAGGTAAAATATGAATATGAAATATGTGTTGACTCAGATATAGCGAACCCACAGGAGATAATGTTGCTGCAATGATTAAACTTTCAATAATCGTTAGTCTCCCCAAAGGTCTACAAAGTACTTTGTTTGCATGGCATTAAACCAAACAAATTGAAAACTCCCAGCATCTAATCCCTGTTGGCAATGGAAAAGTTGATCTCAACTAAGGCAACAATTTTTAATGCTTCAGTTGATTTTGCTCATCCTAGTTACAAGAAAGCCAACTTGTACTTCCCAGACTCAAAAATAGCCATATCGAGGTTACAAGCAAACAAAAGTGTATATGTTAACGGCAAGACCTCGAATAGCATCAATGTATAGAGGGATCTTGAGGTCCAAGTCCATAGCTCCCTGAAAGTAGCAACAGAAGTAAAGAGAATGGCATACTTGTCTTCATTAGTTGGGGCATTGAGTATAAGAGTGAGGAAGTCATGGTATAGCTTTATAGGACTTTGGTTAGGCCACATTTAGAGTATTGCATACCCTGACCATTTGGAGTTCTGGTTAGCCCATTACAGAAAGGAAGAGATGGAGAGGGAGCAAAAGAGATTTATCAGAATGTTTTCACAATTAGAAGGTATTAGTTACAAGGAGAGGTTGGACAAACTTGTATTGTTTTCTCTGGAATACCTGATAGAAGTATATAAAGTTATGAGAGGCATTGCTAAGGTAGACAGCCAGAACCATTTTCCCAGTGTCACTGCCTCGCAGTGCCGGAGACCTGGTTCGATCCTGACTACGAGTGCTGTCTAATGGAGTTTGTACGTTCTCCCAGTGACCATGTGGGTTTTCTCTGGGTGCTCTGGCTTCCTCCAACATTCCGAAGATGTGCAGGTTCGCAGGTTAATTGGCTTCTGTAAATTGTCCCTAGTATGTAGGATAGAACTAGTGTACACGTCAGCATGGACTTGGTGGGTAGAAGGGCGTGTCTCCATGCTGTATCTCTGAACTAAACAATACTTTGGATTGATGGACTCAATTTGGACTAGGCACATATGTGCTTTAACAATTGTTTTTGTGTATTATATGATTTAATTTTAATGAATAATAATAGAAAATTGGTGAATTGCTGCAACGCATATGGCCTTGGAATTTTCTTTCCAAGTTCTCCATATGTCTGGTCCTTTAATGCACCAAGGTGCCTGCAAATACATGATAATGTCCAACTAGATGTAATGCATGTCTGAATGATACTTCCAGCATTTCCATCCTCTACTTGGATTACTTGTGAAAGAAGTGCTCAGTCTGGCAAATGTTCCCCGTCGGTACTACACTATCTTTATAACTATAAAACTCTGATCTTCTATATGCGTGTGTGTATAATCACATCTTCTCGAAAAAACTACTCGCAAACGGTAACATTTTTACATATTCCGATTTATCCCAAAGTCAAAAATCGTCTTATCTGAAAAATTAATGCATTATTTCTTGAGTTATTAATCAAAATGTTCAAAAATCTGAAATAATAGAAAATAAAACTGTCTGGCTTTGGCTGATGTTGTGATGATGTCACAATGGGTCTTTACGCTGTGCTTTCCACGTGCTGCGAGTGATGTCACCTGGGCACCCACTGCCTGGGGCCACCCGCCGCCTCGCTCGCTGTCCTCGGGTCCATGACTGCCCGCGGCCTCCCTTGAGTCCACGTCCACCCGCAGCCCTCTCTTTGTCTCTGCCCTCTCCCTGTGTCTGCCCTCTCTCTGTCTGCCCCCTCCCCGTCTCAAAAAGATGCCGCAAATCGGAATCCCCAGCTCCAAAAGGCAGCAAGCTCCCATCTCCCTGTCTCTGTCCTATCCCTGTCTTTGCCCTCTCCCTGTCTCTGCCCTCTCCCTGTCTCGCCCTCTCCCTGTCTCTGCCCTCTCTCTCTCTCTGTGCCCTCTCTTTCTCCCTCTGCCCTCTCTCTCTCTCTCTCTCTCTCTGTCCTCTCTCTCTACCAACCCCCCTCTCCCTCTCTAACCATGCCTGCACAGTTGCGGGCTATGTGTGAGTGGATAGTGCGGGGGTTGGTGTAAAAGGAGTGAATTAATAATATTAATATAATATCAAGGGGGCGTTTAGTGTATGTGTGTGGGGGGGGGGGGGGGTGGTTAGTGTGTGTGGGGGGTGGTTAGTGTGCCCCCCCCCCCCCCCCACAAAAGTGCGCTGAGGGGACGGGACCCAATGGGTCACACTTGGTCTAGTTTATTATAAAAAGATAATAAGCCATAGGAACAGATCTAGGTCATTTAGTCCATCGTGTCTACTCTGCCATTCAATCGTGGCTGATCTATTTTTCCTTCTCAGCCATATTCTCCTGCCTTCTCCCCCTAAACTTTGATGCCCTTACTTCAAGATTTATCAATCTCCACTTTAAAAATACCCAATGTTTTGGTCTTCACCAATGTCCATGGCAATGAATTCTACAGATTCGCCACCCTAAGAAATTCCTCATCTCCATTCTAACCATATGTCCTGAGGCGGTGCCGTTTGGTTCTAGACTCTCCTATTACTGGAAGCATCCTTTCCATGTCCATTCTATCTAGGCCTTTCATTACCCGATTGGTTTCAATGAGATTCCCCTGATCCTTCAGAACTCCAGCAAGTACAGGCCAAGAGCCTTCATACGCTTGCCATACATTAACCCAACCATCTCCGGGATTATTCTTGTAAACCTCCTCTGGATCCTCTCCAATGCCAACACACCCTTCCTGAGAAAAGGCGCCCAAAACTGCTCACAATGTTCTGAATGTGGCCTTACCAGGGCCTAATATAGCCTCAGCATTACATTCTTGCTTTTATATGCTAATCCTTTCAAAATTAGTGCTAGTATTGCATTTCCATTGCATAATGTGAAATAATTGATGTTCATGTGTGCAACTGTATTCTTTTAGTTGTGTACCAGCACTTTGGAATTTCTGAAGCTCCCATTAGACAATTACAAGGCCCAAGCAGCATAGGTATCATAAAAGCACCATTATCTCTATGTAAGCATTAAAAAAAGCACTATTTACAGATTACCAGACTAAAATGTGCATGGCTTTTTATTTAATGTCACCATTTGGCCATGCAAAGAAGTGGTTGGCAATACAACCACACCATTTCTTAAAGGGACCTTGCCTCTTAAAGGATTACTGCAACAGGCAGTGATGCATAATTATTCAATTGAGCTGAAGATTGGTTGCAGTCAGCATAGCCTGCTGCAGATAGAGACAAAATGTTGGAGTAACTCAGTGGGACAGGCAGCATCTCTGGAAAGAAAGAATGGGTGACGTTTTGGATCGAGACTCTTCTTCAATCTGCAGAATTTTCCTGCACACCAGTCAGCTGCAGGTTACCTATTTACAATCAGTGAGGATGAAAAACAAATTGTTTAGCCTCGATCTAAAAATTAATCCTTCCGTGGTTACAAAGGAATTATTTTGCCATGAATCTGAGATAATGAACAACAGACTCTCTCCTTTTTTGAATTTGGAATATTATATGTTATCTTGAACTCTGATAGATTTATACCAATGTTGCAAAAAGTGCTGTTTAGTTTAGTTTAGGTTAGAGATCCAGGTTGGAAACTGCCCCTTCAGCCCACGAGTCCATGCTGACTATCGATCACCTGATAACACTAGTTTTATGTTATTCCACTTTCTCATTCACTCCCTACACTGGGGTAAATTTACCCCAGGGGGTAAATTTCGCCTACCCAAGGGGTACATTTGTTGATTCTGGATTTGTACATTTTTTTCTCATTGACTGACTGTGTTTGGTTCTGGTATACCAGTATCTGTTCATTATTAGTTGTTCATAAATAAGTGAAATAACATTGTTATGTACTATTAAAGTTGCCAGGGGTAAACGGGACGAAAAAGGTTGGGAACCCCTGCCCTACACAATAGGAGCTATTTTACAGAGGCCAAATGCGCTACTGTGCCGCCCAGTTGTTACCAAACAATGTTAAAACCTTATTTTTGGACACAAATATTATCTGAACAACATACTTAGAATATCTGTTTTAGGAGCAATTAAATTGTTATTAATTTAAGATTAATTCAAACTTCATAATCATCAATCCTCTCAGTGATTCAAGGAGTCATATTAATAGTCGAGGTGAATGCAGAGCCAGCAAAGCAAAACTAGTTTTCTTTGTCATTATAGTTATATTGAAGGAGAGAGGCTTTACCTTCACATGCAGGATGGACATCGAGTCAAGTTTATTGTTACGTATGGTGAGGTATAGGTACATTGAAAAATCTTGATTGCAGACGAATTACAGCGACATAGACTCAGATAAACACGCAAAAACAAGTTACACATAAAGATAAATGACACATAAAATTCTAAAAGAATGTGCAAAAAACAAGGCGATCGTGCAAGAACAAAATTAGGAAAAAAACACGTCCATTGTGGTGCAAGAGGTGGGCCGCAGAGTTCCGTGATTAGTTTGTAGGATTAGTTTTGGTCAAGCATCTGATAGTTGTATGACAGTATCATGGGATCTGTTCAATGGTGGAAGAGTTTGGGGACTCGGGGTAGTTTAGTCAGGCATTCATATGAACAGGTTTGACAGTGAGATCAAGGCAACAAGATATGATTTCAGTTGTAAGAGGGCAACGTGAAACAGGAGAGGCTGTGGTCGGCTTATGGGGCTAGAGCACCACTTACTCCTCTGTTCTGCATTTGACCACCTTCTGGGCCGGCACTTTCTTATTATCTTCAGGTAAGACCAGGATTGGGTAGCAAATACACAACATGCATTTTTAAACATCATTTTGCTGCTGGAACTAGGGTTACTGACACTGCCCAAAACATGACAATTAAAATAAGTTGAGTTTATTATCACATGTACCGAGGTACAGTGAAAAGCTTTTGTGGGGTGCTAATCTGTCAGTGGAAAGACAATACATGATTACAGTTGAGCCATCCACAGCGTGCAGATAAAACTGGTGTGCATGTGAGGACCATGGTGTCATTATTATGCCTAATAGGAGATGCTCTGTAAAATAGACCCTAGTGTATAGAGAGTTGAGGAGAAAGTGGGATAATACAGAACTTATGTGAATGGGTGATCAATAGTCAATGTGGGCTCGAAAGGCCAAAGGGCCTGTTTCCATGCTGTATCTCTGAAAAAAACAATGTAAGGTTTTGATTGTTGGAAGTGACTACAGTCTAAATTGACGTTAGAGGATTCTTTAATAATGTTATGAGTGAATGCTTGACCTATTTTTAATCTTTTGTCAATTTTACCTGGCAGCATCAATTTGTTTCATTTATTTTAAAAAAGACATATTGGAAGATTATGTTCCTTCTGTTTAATGTTTTCCACCAATTCCGGTCATAGACAGTATCACCTAATCATGTTGCTTTATCTCCCCCCTTGACTCCATTCAAGGACCCAAGCAGTCTTTCCAGGTGTGGCAGAGGTTCACTTGCACCTCCTCCAACCTCATCTATTGCATCCGCTGCTCTAGGTATCAGCTGCTCTACACCGGTGAGACCAAACGTAGGCTTGGCGATCACTTTGCCCAACACTTCCGCTCAGTCCGCAATAACCAACCTAATCTCCCGGTGGCTCAGCACTTCAACTCCCCCTCCCATTCCGAATCCGACCTTTCTGTCCTGGGCCTCCTCCATGGCCAGAGTGAGGCCCACGTAAATTGGAGGAGCAGCACCTCATATTTTGCTTGTGCAGTTTACACCCCAGCGGTATGAACATTGACTTCTGCAATTTCAGGTAGTCCATGCTTTCTCCTCCCCTTCCCAGCTCTCCCTCAGTCCACTGTCTCCATCTCTTGCTTTCTTCTTCCTGCCCCCACCCTCACATCAGTCAGAAGAAGTGTCTCGCCCTGAAACATTGTCTATTTCCTTCACTCCATAGATGCTTCCTCACCCACTGAGTTTCTCCAGCATTTTTGTCTACCACATGATCTTTATGGAAAAGTGCAAACATCTAAAACATTTTCTAATATAGTGGACTCAGTGATAAAAGGCTAACTACGAAATACAAAGCAGTTCAATATTTATGACGGATTCTTGGACAACTGCCAAGATTAAGGATAAATAGTAATATTTCAGCTTTCATGGTGATCTTCCATTGGGAGACGGTTGTTGAAAATTGTTTTGCTGAGCAGAAGTGCCAGGCTCTGGCAACTATTCAATAAGCACGAAGCACACAAGTGTAAGTTAGCAGAATTGCGACTGCTGTAAGTGATTGCAGCCACACACAATGAACACAAGCAATAAAAGCCCAGGAATACATAAATCTACAAACAATGCAAGAAAAATAGTGATACTTCTGATGTAGAAGGGCTTTCTGTCAATAGGAGGGGCTATATAAGGAGAATAAAACAGCTGGTTGGAGATTTGAAATACAAATACATGGCAGCACAGTGGCGCAGGGATAGAGCTGCTGCCAGAAACACCAGTTTAGTCTTCACTATGGATGCTGTCTGTGCAGAGTTTGTACATTCTCCCGGAGACCATATGGGTTTTCTCCAGGTGTTCCAGTTTCCTGCCTGTTATTTGCTACTGCAGGGCTACCAACATTGGGTGAGAGTTGATAGTGTGAAATTGCGAGGGAGCACAGCGGCCAAGGCCAAGGGAGCATAGTGACTGAGGGGGGGAGGATGTGGTATCTGCAGTTCCTTCCTACACTCTTTGTTAAGCAAAACACGTCCTATTCTTATAATTACACCTCAACTAAGGTCTTTCTTCACTTCCGTTGCTGCAGAGAATATAATCCAAGTTATCAAATCTTTCTTCAGTGAAAAGAAAATTCCAACCCTGCCAACATCTTCATAAATCGCCTGTGGATCTTCTCCAGAGCAATTGCACCCTTTCTACAATGTGTCATCGTCTTACATCATGGAAACAGGCCCGTCATCCCAACTGTTCCATGCAGATCAAGATGACTCTTCTAAACTAGTCCCATTTACCTATATTTGGGCCATATCTCTTTAAATATTGTATGTGCCAGGGTGTGTGTCAGTGTGTGTTAGGTTGTGTGTGAGAGTGTGTGAGAGAGTGTGTTTGTGTTAGAGTGTGTGTGAGTGTGTGTGTGAGTGTGCATTAGATTGTCTATGAGAGCGTGCGTCTCTGAGCAGAAGTCTCTGAGACTTGGCGATGTCCGTGGAACATTTCCCCCCCCCCCAGCAATGCGGGCCAGCCCAGGTGCTCTGTGTCCAACTGGGGTCGGAGGGAGGTGAGGGCCAATGACCCGGGAGTCAGGCATCGGAGTCGAGCCTTAGCCCGAGACTCATCCCCACGGCTCCGGAGGTGGCAACGATGCCCTCACTCACCCGGTCCGTTCCTGGCTCCGGGCCGGGGTTAAAACTCCATGGGGTGTGGACAGAGCAGCCGATGGACACAGAGCAGCCGGAGGTGAGGGTGGGAGGTGCGAGCGGTGCCTCAGGGGTCGGTGCTGGTACCACCGCCGTGTCTGACCTATCCCACTATCTGCAGGGAATGTGTAGTTTATAGTCTAAACTAAACTTAACTACTTTTTTTTCCCCCAATTCATCCAGCAGGCTGGTAGTTTGACACCCCTGTTTTAAACCAGTGCCCTCTAGTTCTTGAATCACATATCCCTGGAAAAAGACTGTGCATTCACCTTGTATATTCCCCTCGCGGTTTTTACTCAGCTCTACAATAATTTTTGCTTTATTTTGAATTTGCAGCAGCTGCCGATTTTGGTTCCATGAATGTCAAATGGAATCATTAGTCCTACAGTTACATTGCCATTTTAATAGTGTGCGATGCGCTTAAGACAATCAAATTGCTTGTTCTTTACGGGCAACCCGGCAACAGAAAACTATTCTCATTCGTGAGTGTGGAGGTGATCTGGAAGCCTTGGGCGAATTGAATTATTTGTGACTTTCTTTATATTTAAAAATTATTATGTATTTATTTTTTTGAGCGTGAGAAATTCTGTGATCAGTGTGAGAGCGTGAGAATTGTGTGAAATGCGTGATTCTCACGCTCAATGCGTGAGGTTGGTAGCACTGCTACTGGCATTAAAATTCCACTTCATAAACAATTAACTTCTCATCTTCAGAAGGATCTTAGTCTAATTCCTAGGAAGGAACTCCAGATGCTGGTTTAAACCGTAGATAGACACAAAGAGCTGCAGTACCTCAGCGAGACAGGCAGCATCTCTGGAAAGAAGGAATGGGTGATGTTTCGGGTCTGAAGAAGTGTCTTGACCCAAAATGTCACCCATTCCTTCTCTCCAGAGCTGCTGCTTGTTGTGCTGCATTGCTCCAGCTTTTTGTGTCTATCTTCATAGTATAATTTTCTCCATATACTGAGTGTGTATTCAGACACCCTCTTCAATGTTGACTAATATTCTGTAGTTCTATTTACTTCAATTGCAATGACATAAATCATCATCTATCGCATAAACACCTCTACCTTTCTATGGCCATCGCATGGATGAGTATAGACAAGGGACATTCAGTAGCACTTTGTTCTGATGCTCTGTACTGAGCATCGTAGGCATATTGGCATCAGTGCGGTTCATTACAGCATCTGTGAGGCAGCAATTATGGCATGAATTTGAAACTAATATGGCCAGCAGAGGTTTGTAGTCTGTAACTACCCTAAACGATCTTCCCAAGAAGAGTTGATGAAACCATGTCACTCTAAATATAGTTATAGATTATACCTACCTTTATTAATCAGTGAAGTGGTATCACTGTTGTGGAATGTAAAACAAAAACAGAAAATGTTGGAAATATTTAACTGGTTAGGCAGGATATGTGGAAAGAGAAACATTTTTAACATTCCAGGATGAAGGCTGTTCTGTCAAAGGATGTTCAACTGTAAATGTTAATAATGGCCCAATAAATATTCCCAGCATTTTCATCTTTTCTTCTCCAGCACCAGCAGTTTTTTTTTCAAATTTTCATTTACTGGTGACAAACTTTGGGAAGCTATTGGATCTTGCCTTGAAAGGATTTGAGCTCAATAATTTTTTTTAATTTCTTGGGTTAAGTGAGCGTGATGCCAATTTAAACTGTGCATCTGCTTGCTCATCACCTACAGTCCTTTATTCCCTGTCTGATTATATGTCTGCCTAATGGCCTCTTGAACTGTACAGGATTGTATCTGCTTCCAACCATGTACACTGACCGTGTTACAGACACCTTTTACTCTCCAGGTATAAAACCTGCCTCTTAAATCTACTTTAAAATATCTGACTAGCACCTTAAAGCTACGCCCTTTAGTATTTAACATTTACAACCCTGGGAAAAAGAGTCTGACTACCTACCCTATCTAGGCCTCTCGTCGTTTTATGTATTTCTATCAGATCACCCCTCAGCACCTGACACGCCAGAGAAAACAATTCAAGTTTGTCCAACTCTTAACCACAGTTGTTTGAAATATTTTTGTTGTTGATTTTAATCCATACCAAAGCTTGGTATTTGGGTACAACTTCTGGTGGTAATTAATTGCCAAAAAGAGCCAGCTTCTTCAAGTACATTAAACTGGCAAAGGCATATGAGGACTTCTTCATTAAATTAGATGTAGCACAGTTCTAGGGAAAGACAAAAACAATATGGATACAAAGACTCGCAATTGGGGTAGAACCAATATTATGAGCTTCAGCTGTGATTCTCAAAAGTGGATTGGAAACAAGTACCTGATGGTAAATTAGCCTCAAAGCAATGCAATGCCTTCAAGAAGACCAAGAGGTCCAGTGTAAACATGGATCTTATGAAAATTAGAGCATAACTGCCAAACACAAAGCCCTCTGGATGATAAGGTTCATAGAGGATAAACATAGAGGAGCTTACTCTTTAAGCTTCTGTCTGGTACAGGAAAATTAATACTGCAGAAAGCTTAGCAGAATGCAGAAAATGCATTGATGAAAGGGAAAGCAGAAAAACAGAGAAGACATTAAAAAAAATCCCAGCTGGTAAAACAATAAAAATAAAAACATTTTGTTTGTATATAAAAAGCAAGTAATAATTAAAGAAAGAATATAGCCTAATAGATTCCATAGGTAAACTATGTCTTGAGACAAAGGATATCTACGACTCAAGAATACTGACTTTCTTTACAAAAGAGGAGTATGATGTCAATAAAGTGGTTGGTAATGATTTAGCATCATTCAATATGATTGATATTGTCAACAGTCAAGGTTTATGGGGGGAAGGCAGGAGAATGGGGTTAGGAGAAAGAGGTAAATCAGCCATGATTGAATAGCGGAGTAGACTTGATGGGTCGAATAACCTTATGACCTTATGATTCAATTACAGGGAATTGAATTTGTGTAGATGGGAAAAAAGGTCAGCACAAACATGGTGGGCCAAAAGGCACATTCCGTGCCTTACAACTTTATTATTCTATGGCTCTCTGATTTATTCACCAAGCCCAGTTGAAACATATTTCTGGATGTTAAAAAAAGTAAATGAGGAAATTGCAGAGGCTCTTACCATCGTTTTTCAATTATCTCCAACAATAGAAGTAGTGATGAAGGATTGGAGGACTGACAATGTTGTACAATTGTTTAATAAAAGGTGGAAGGGATAAAGCATTTAAGACAAGGATAGTTTCTATGATGAAAATGGTGGGTAAATTATTGAATTCATTTCTGAGGAACAATATAATCTTCATAGTGAAAGATACAGTTTTATCAATGGTAGGCAGCGTGGATTTGATTAAAAAAAAGGTAATGTATGAGTAATTTGATTGAATGTTTTTAAAAGTTACAAGAGTGAATTTGAGGTAATTTTCATAAGACTTTCGACAAGGTCCCACATGGCAGTCTTTTCAAAATGTAAAGGTATAGAGAATCCAAGGGCGAATGGTAAATTGAATGCAAAATTGGCTGGTGACAGGAAATGGAGGGTAATTATTGACATTAATGTCTGTGACTTCAACATTGTTGTCAGTGGAATTTCAAAAGGTTCTATGGTCCTTTGCATTTAGGCAAATGTTGGGGAAAACTTGATTTAAAAAAAAGTTTGCTGATGATATAAAAATTGCCCATACAGTTGACATGGAAACAGAAAAAAATTGATTTAATTGGCCATTTTATTCTGGCCAGTTCTACAGAAAAGTATCAAATGGAAATTAATGCAGAGAACTGAGAGATAGTAGATTTGGATAGATACCATAAAGCATTGTTGACTCTGAGGGTCTGCCGATGAACAAGTGAATGCTTAAACATGTCTCAAAATTGTTGCAGAAGCCTGATCAAACTGGGTTGTGACACATTGACAATGAATGTTTTACCAAATCATATCTTTGCCATTTGCGCATTGTAAAGGACAATGCATTTAATTTGTCCCAGCGTTTCAGCATCTCATAAGTGTATGTTCTTACATTTTTAAGTGCTTTTTAATACTAATCACACAGGCTGCAGCTGTATCAACATTCAAATTGGCATCTCAATTTTTGATCTTTAATGTTGAAGTCACTGGGGATTTTTAATCAACATATTAAAAGTGTCTTCTTAGCACTTTTGTGTCACTTTTCACATGCTGAATTTTCGTCACTTTTTGCATGCTGTATTTTTGTCGCTTTTCTTGTGTTAAAATCTTGTTACATTTCACGTCCTAAAATGTCGTCGCTTTTCGCGTCCTTACATTTTCCCCTTTTTCTAATGCTGAATTCTCGTGGCTTTTTGCGTCCATAATGTTCCATCGTTTTAGCGTCCTGAATTTTTGCACCTTTTCGAATCCTGAATTTTCGTACCTTTCCGCATCCTGAATTTTCGTCCCTTTCTGCGTCCTGAATTTTCGTCCCTTTTCGCGTCCTAAATGATTGTCGCGTTTCGCGTCCTGAATTTTTGTAGCTTTTTGTTTGCTGAATTTTTGTCGCCTTTCGTGTGCTCAAGTTTCGTTGCATTTCGCATCCTGAAATGTTGTCACTTTTCGCGCCCTGAAATTTTTTCCCTTTTTGCGTCCTGAAATTTTTCCCCTTTTCACATCCTGAATTACGTCGCTTTTCAGATTTCAGGACATGAAAAGAGATGAAAATTCAGCACACGAAGAGCAACGTCAATTCAGGACGTGAAAAGCAACGGAACTTCAGGACGCGTAAAGCGACTAAATTTCAGGACGTGAAAAATGATAACATTTCAGCATGCGAAAGGCGATGAAAATTCAGTCTGCAAAAAGCGATGAAAATTCAGTCTGCGAAAAGCGATTAAAATTCAGCACGTGAAAAGCAACGAAAAGTCAGGACACAAAAGGCGACGAAAATTAAAAATGCCAAAAGCGACATCAATTCGGGACGCGAAAACCGACAACATTTCAGGATGCATAAAGCGACAAAATTGTAGGATGCGATAAGCGACAAAATTTCAGCACAGGAAAAGCGACGAAAATTCAGGACGCAAAAAGCGATGAAAATGAAGCTGCAAGACTGGTCCTTTGCATGCAATTAATTTAAGGTGCACTACTTTTTCTATTGATTACTTGCCGCATTCGATCATTACAAATCATTTGTTTTCTGGATTTATCCCACAGTCACAGAATGACTTTGCCATGTTTTTGATGGTTATGATTCCTTGTATCCAATCCTCATTTTCAGGATGTGTAGGGGAAAAAATATACACACAACGTGAGGTACTCAAAGCAAGGTTTCCTCTCTTCATTCAAGACTGCCTCTCTGGAACTTTCAAAAGACCTGTTGTAGCCCAGGGAGCAGTTAATCACAAGAGAGATCCTGAAGAAAATCATCGCCTTAATCATTGTGCGCTATCAATATTAAATGTTCTCTCGCACTGATGTAAACTAAAACATAAAAGGTAGTGGAGAGAATATTCTTTCCAACATTTCAGTTCCATTTTTGCAATGTAATCTCAAACTGCAACTCATTAATTTTTCATACTCTTGCAGTACTATTTAAAGCGAATGTACACCACACTGTGCACTTTAGGATGAATTCCACAATAGTATGCTCTGACATTGATTAGCATGCATGATGTGCATCATCAGGCAAGAAGGTTCTATGCCTACCATTCAATCAAATCACAGAGCATGCAATAACACTATGGTCTACACCCAGGAGCAGGTTAAGGTTTAGTTTGTTGCATGCCTCCTTCTCAATAAATGTGCTAGTTTTCTTTAACTCAACCATGACTCAATCTATGAAATCGCCACTAGTTTCTAGCTCTTGTAAAGTGCAATCAATCTATTGTATGGGGTGGGAGATTGCAACCTTCACGTGGTCCGCCTTGTTTCAATGAATGCAATCAACCTGACGTGCACAATCAAATAAGATCAAATAGAACAAGTTGTCCTTAGGCTGTGCACACCATACGTAAGAAGAAGAATCTATTGTATGGGATCTGATATTGCAAAATTTCCATGAGCTATTTGATGCTACCACACCTTAATTCTGCCAATGTATCTGCCCTGCTTGAAATGTGCGTGCACAAGTTTGCTTGAAGGAAGAGAAGTTATGAAATAAAATGACAGATGTACAGAATCTCAATGGTTCCATTTCCCTGTTCTATCTCCACTGCCCTGAAATGTGTTTCCTTCGAGTGCCCGTCCAATTTCCTTTAAAATTATTGATCATCTACAAACCCCATTGGCAGCAAGATCAAGGTCATTCCCACCCATTAGTTTAGTTTAGTTTAGAGATACAGCGTAGAAACAGGCCCGTCGGCCCGCCGAGCGATCCCTGCGCATTAACATTATCCTACACACACTAGGGATAATTTACACTTATACCAAGCCAATTAACCTACAAACCTGTACATCTTTGGAGTGTGGGAGGAAATCGAAGATCTCAGAGAAAATCCACGTGGTCAAGGGCAGAACATGCAAACTCCGTACAGACAGTTCTCGTAGTCTGGATTGAACCCGGGTCTTCGGCGCTGCAAACTCTGTAAGGCAGCAACTCTACTGCTGCGCCACATTAAAAATTCCCATAATTACCCATTCACATATCTTTCTCACTTAATTGGAATTCACATACCTTAACCTCAATGCCATTGGCGAATCGGAATAGCTTTTCTCTCTCAACTTTTTCTAAATCTGTTATGTATCACATATCTCTGTCTAATCTACTCTCAATCTCTTTCGTTCTGAGAATAACTCCAGTTTTTCCAAACCTGATCTTGCAGTTAAAACTCCTTAACCCTGAAACTATTCTGATTTAGATGTTGAGAGGCATTGACAAATCTGTCCATAGTTTCACAGTCAACTAATTAGAACTTGCTCTTAATTATTTTTTTCAGAATGGGTGGGTAGCATTTCATATCTTTCAGTAGCACTTCACCTCTTTATGCACATGCCGATATAATGGAAGAGGCTGGCCGAGGGTGCTGGCTCGAAGGGCCGAATGGCCTCCTCCTGCACCTATTTTCTATGAGAGCCAGACAATTGGAACGAGTTTGTGGGAACTGGCACTCCACACCAGTTCCATTTTCCCACTTTACCAAATGCATGGCTTCTGTATCTTTGATTTTAAGTGCATATATTTACACTAATTCATCTTCATTTTGCCATTGTTTCATGGCAATAAACTAGAGACCCAAAAACCAATTTGTTCTTATTCATATTTTATTTATGTTTGAAGAATGGTTTGCAGAAATGATCTGAGAAGATTGAGTTAAGCTTCAATTGAAATGAATGATTCATAGGAGAGTTATTTTAATGTAATTAGAAAAATATATGAAAAGAATTAAATCAGTTCTGATTCTTATTTGAATTTCTAATTCCTAGCAAAGCAAGCAAAGCCCACAACAGGAAATAAAATTAGAGTTGACTTGTATGTATGAATGAATAAACTCTATTTCATCAAATATAATCTCAAATTCTTGCTTTTAAATAAATATACATTTAAATTAATTTTATAGGTGCACGTGGCTCTGTCAGGATGGCATATAGTTACTGTTTCTTCACATGACTAATTGCAATCATAAACTCAATGTGGCAATTCTACTTTGTCGTTGGTAACTAGATCTTTAATATAAGTCTGCTCACTTCATAAAAGTTAAAACTTCATTTCCTTATCCTTTTCTCATATAGTATTGTTGAAATGTGGTTGCTAATAATATTGGCAATAGCTTTTAAAAAATGGCTTTATTAGGTTACCAGAAGGGTGCAGTCAATGATTATATGAATTATGATTTGCCATGCAATGTGTTCTCCAAGATATCAAGGGATTGAACTTGCACCCATATACAGTAAACGCTCATTATATTGGACCATAGGGGGAGAATGGTGTCTGTTATTGCTGATTTTCCATTCTAACCGAGTAAGGTATTATCATTGTATGTAGTTGAAATAAAGAATTGCAGATGGGGGTTAATACACAAAGTGCTGGAGTAATTTACTAGGTCAGACAGCATCGCTAGAGAACATGGATAGGTGACATTGTAACCCTTCTTTAGACAGATTCAGTCTGCTGAGTTACTGCAGCACTTTGTGTTGTTTCATCTTAAATCTAGGCATTGGTACTGCTGGTTTGCGCCAGTGAGCCCTTCTTCACTGCTTGACATGGCTGTTGTTGTGGCTCACACTGTAGCCCCTAGCCATCAGTTCTTTCTTCAGGCCACTGCCAATGACAAAACACGCTCAGTCACCATGGCGCTTCCTCCCCTCTTACCTACTGCCAATTCCAAGGTTGAGTATGTCGACGACTCTAGGGAAGAAGTAAAGGGGGTGAGGGTGGGGGGTATGGGGGGGGGGGGGGGGGGGCAGGTGGTGGTGGTGCGGTGGTGAGAAGAGAGAACCCCATGGTAACCAAGTACTTCCTGTCAGTATTAGAGGCTGTAGAAAGTATTGTTCCCATGGAGCTAACATTAGCGAAAATATTAGCTAGAAGATTAAGTACGCTAGTAAATTAATACATCCTGATCAAACGGGGTTTATCCCTAATAGACAATCATTTAATAATTTGAGACGTCTGCTTAACATAATGCACTCACACCAAATTAAAGATTCAAATCTCGCAATTATTTCACTGGATGCAGAGAAAGCATTCGATCAGGTTGAATGGAAGTATATGGTTAAGGTATTGCAAAAATTCCAACTGGGAGAGAACTTCATTCTATGGATTAAATTAATATATAATAAGCCAACGGCCAGAATATTAACTAATAACATCTTATCCACGAAATTTCAACTGTCAAGGGGTAATAGACAAGGCTGTGAATACAAAGGCTGAATCAGCAAATTTAATTTAATATATATATATATATAATATTGTACTAAATGCAGTAATACCAACAACTGAAGATATCAGAAGAGAGTGGGAAAATGAATTAAGCATAACAATTTCCAATGAAAGGTGAAAAGAGTACTTATTAAATGTGCATAAATGCACAATTAACATAAGTCACACTTTAATACAATTTAAAATCTTACACAGATTATACTACTCAAAAACTAAATTAAATAAATTTTTCCCCAACGTCTCACCAATTTGTGATAAATGCCAGTCTCAAGAAGCTACTATAGCGCACTCATTCATCTTTTGTACAAAAATTCATAGGTTTTGGACAGAAATCTTTGAAATCTTCACAAAACTGTTTAAAATAAAAATTACCAAAGCCAGAATGGATTATTTTCGGAATGACAGAAGGCAGCTTGGAATTAAATGTGTATCAAAAGAATCTATTTGATTACAGCTTAATAATAGGAAAAAAGCTAATCTTAAAATTCTGGAAAAATGCCCCTATACCAATATGTGAATTTCAACTATGTTTGAAACACAACATCTGGAAGATATGAGACTCCCCCTGGCAGGAAAATCAGATTGTTTCTATCAGACGTGGTCTGCATTTATAGAATTGCTACAAAGATAGGGTGCAAGCGTAACTTGGGCCTTAGTAAAGGGTGTTGGAAAACTATCGAATTGGTAAATTCCTTTTGCGTGATATATATATAGTAACTGGCTTTTTTTTCTCTCTCATTTTTATTTTTATTTTCTAGGGTCTATCTCTTAATCCCCTTTCTCTAACTCTTTGACCAAGTGTTTTTTTTCCCTCCCCTTTGGCACTCTCTTTCACTTTCACAACTCTTTTCACCTTCTTCACTCTCTTTGTTCCTATTCACTTTCTTTAAATACCATAAAATTATGGGGTACAATGATTGTAACAATATATATGTGATGTACACTGATGTATTTACCTCTATTAAATACAAATATTTTAACTAAAACAATTAAAAAAGTATGTTGACGACTCTAGGGAAGAAGTAAAGGGGCTGGGGGTGGGGGGGGGGGGGGGGGGGCAGATGGTGGTGGTGAGAAGAGAGAACCCCATGGTGACCAAGTACTTCCTGTCGGTATTAGAGGTTGTAGAAAGTATTTTTCCCATGGGGCAACAACGTGAGCTGCATTGTGACACAACAATGGACTACGTGGGAGATAAAGACGGGCTTTCTTGTGCACTCTGCGAGTCCGGGGTGGCATCAGTACCAGGTCTGTAAGCGGTCAGAGAGAAGGTGCAAACCCTGGGCAGGTCGGCAAGTCTGTCAGCAATAACTGAAATCCATTATAAAGGGGTCCGTTAAAACGAGGATTTACTGTGTACCATTTCTCAGATGAGGGAATATGACAAAAAAGCACAACATCATGTCTGTGGAACTCTCCGCCTCAGAGGGCAGTGGAGGCAGGTTCTCTGGATGCTTTGAAGAGAGAGCTAGATAGGGCTCTTAAAAATAGCGGTCAGGGGATATGGGGAGAAGGCAGGAACGGGGTAGTGATTGGGGATGATCAGCCATGATCACATGAATGGCGGTGCTGGATCGAAGGGCCAAATGGCCTACTCCTGCACCTATTGTCTATTGTCTATCATTGGACTAAGAAACTGCCTTGAAAAGATACATGAAATAAGTGATAGGCGAAGAATTATGCCATTCAGCCAATCAAGCGTTCTACGCCATTCAGTCGTGGCTGATCTATCGCTCCCTCTTGACCCCATTCTCCTGCCTTCTCCCCATAACCCCTGATACCTGTCCTAATTGAGAATCTATCGATCTCTGCCTTAAAAAATATCTATTGACGGCCTCCACAGCCTTCTGTGGCAATGAATTCCACAGATTCACCACCCTCTGACAAAATAAGTCTCCCTTATCTCCTTCCTAAAGGATCGTCCATTTATTCTGAGGCTATGACCTTTGGCCCTAAACAACTTCTCCACACTCACTACCCAGGCGTAAATTACCTTTCCAGGCTATAATGATCTTATGAAGGACAGACATAAAAAGACAAACGGTGAAAGATAAGGATAGAAGAGGTGTGAATTATTATGCCAGAGGCCTGGGACAGAAAGGTCAGGATGGAAACGGAAATGGGGAGGGGAGATTAAATGGTTAGCAACCAGGTGATTCTGTGGGCCTTGATGGATTGAGCACAAGTATTTAGCAAAATGATTGCCGAGTCTATAATTGGTCTCACAAATGTGAAGGAAGCCAGTTTGGGAACCCCAAATGCAGTAGACAAGGTTAGATGAGGCACATATGAACCTCTGTCTCACCTGGAAGGACTGCAGGGGTCCCAGGATGTACGTGCAGACGGAGATATAGATACAGGTGGTTGCAAGGGAATGTATCAGGGGAGGGGATGGTTTGGATGGGTAGGTTTCAGCAAACCATGAAATTCTGGAGGTCTGTGTAAGGCAGAATGGAGTGGGGGTGTTATAGGAGCAGGCGTTACATCTCCTGCGGTTGCAGAGGCAATTATCGGGGGAGGAGGTGGTTTGGGAAGGGATGAGTGAACCAAGGAGAAGCGGAAGGAGCGGTTTCTGCAGAAGGTGGATGGGATGGGAAGGTGCATAAAATTTTCTCTTTTCATGTTTTTCTTTCATTATTATAGCCTGATTGGCAATTTTAGTATGAATTCCGAATTTCTATGATAGGGAACTGTTCCCATCATCTCCTGTGTTTTACCACTCACTAACTGGCCAATAAATTAGGGCAGGTTAGCTTACCTAATGGCTTGTAGACCTGTCCATGAGATGCTGAAGGTATGAAGATAAGCCTAGTTCCGCATACCTCATAATTAATTGTCTCAGAAACAGTCTAGACCCAAAACGTGACCAATTCCTGCTCTCCAGAGATGCTGCCTGTGCCGCTCATTTGGTCCAGCATTTTGTGTCTACCTATAATTAATTGTTCGATGGGCTTATAAAATTATTTGCACCAGCCTTTGCTAAATTTAGTGAGGCAAGAGTGTTGGCCGTCCTGTTAAGTAACAGCTGGAATTCTTTCAAACTTTAACTTTCTGCTGATGCAGCAAGTAATCAAAAAACAAGCATCAAATCCCAAACTAACATAAGGTGGTTATACTGCAAGCAGTTTTTTTTCCCGTCTGATGTTGGAAGCTCTTCACAGTAATCTAAAATGCACACTGTAATTGGCTTAAAAAACACCAGGAAAGCTTTGTAGGATTCCAAGATCACAACTAAAAGCCCACTGCAGTTGCAGAGAACATCAACATTAGTGATGCTCAAAGGTAATGATACTTTACATATTTAGCATCAAATGAATTGCTCTTGCTGTTCCTCAATCTGTACTTGTTCATAAACTTACTTGGGCTTTTTTACTCGTGTCTCATCTCGGTTTTGCAATCAGGAGATCAGATAGAAACACTTTCATTCCCCTTCCCATTCCAAGATGGACCTTTATGTCCTAGGCCTCCTCCATTGTCAGAGCAAATTGGAGGAACAGCATCTCAGATTTTGCTTGGGCATCTGACAGCCCAGGGGCATGAATATTGATTTCTCTAACTTCAAGTAATCCCTGCATTCCCTCACTCTCCATCCCACTCCCAGCCAAGTCACATCAGCTTCTCACCTAGTGGCAGCAAACAATGACCTGTTTCCTTTATCATTATTACTTTTTGGCATATATTTCATTCATTGTTCTATATCTCTCTACATCTTCATCCATATCTCTCATTTCCCTTTCCTGTTATTCAGTCTGAAGAAGGGTCGCAACCCAAAACACCACCCTTTCATTCCTTCCAGAGATGCTGCCTGAGTTACTCATAGAAACATAGAAAATAGGTTCAGAAGTTCGAGCCAGCACTGCCATTCAATATGATCATGGCTGATCATCCTAAAACAGTACCCCATTCCTGCTTTCTCCCCATATTCCTTGATTCCATTAGCCCTAAGAGCTATATCTAACTCTCTCTTGACAAAACCCAGTGAATTGACCTCCACTGCCTTCTGTGACAGAAGGAGAATTCCTCAGAATCACAAGTTTCTGGGTGAAAAAGTTTTTCCTCATCTCAGTCCTAAATGGTCAACCCCTTATTCTTAAACTGTGATCCCTGGTTCTAGACTCCCCCAACATCAGGAACATTTTTCCAGCATCTAGCCTATCCAATCCCTTAAGAATTTTACATGTTTCTATAAGATCCCCTCTCATCCTTCTAAATTCCAGGAAATATAAGCCCAGTCTTAAATCCATTCTTACTCCAGCATTTTTGTCTATATTTGGTTTAAACCAGCATCTGCAATTCCTTTCTGCATTTAATCTCATCTATATATCACTATCCAAAATGATTCAACATACACACTCTGGGCAAAGACATGAGGTTGGAGTATTGAATTCATCGTTGAGTGACATATCAAAAAAGGGGGATGGGAGGGGGGAGGGGGGGAGAATAGAAAGTCAAGTAAAAAGTTATTCTTTAAATATTAATAGCAATAATTGAAATCCGAAAGAATAGTTCTCATGCTTATAAAAATTGGAATTTTCAGACTTTTGGATGGCCAGCTAAAATAGGCTTTAAGGACCTTGCATGTGTGAGTAAGCGAGTTTGGTATTCCGAAAAATGCAAGGAATCATGGGATTTGGCTAAAATAGGCATTAAGGACCTTGCATGTGTTAATAAGTGAGTTTGGTATTCCAAAAAATGCAAGGAATCATGGGATTTGTCAAAGGTAATTCACGAAAAAAAGTGAACGGGGGGGGGGGGGGGGGGCGGTGCCAAATAGAGGGAGAGCAGGTTGTAACAGCGAGAGTTAGGGGGCAGATGCGAGTGGGAGACAGGGGGGAAGACTGGAGAGACGGTGAGAAGAGGGGGAGAGAGAAGGGGTGTTTGTGCTTTGCTCATGTTTGATGTGTTTAGTTTAACATTCTGTGGGGAGTGGCGGGGTTTTCACATTGGTTGCAGAGGCGGGCAATGACCCCAGTCTCCCTCCAGTCCAGGGTGGGGGGATGGGTTGGGGGGGTGGAGGGATTGTCCTAGCGCCGGGGAGTTCTTGCGGAGACGGGGTGTCCGGGACCTGCAATGAAGCTGCGATAGCGAGGCCCTTTCTCCCTATCTCTCTTCCCATCCCTCTTTCCATCACTCCACACATCTCTCCCCCTTCCACCTCTCCCTCTAGCCCCCAGTCCCTACCTCCCCCACTTCCCCCCTCATTTCACTCTACCTCCCCCACTTCCCCCCTCATTTCACTCTATCCCCCCTCTGCCCCCATCTCCCTCCTCACTTCCCCAGGATCTCGATGTAAACCACTGCCGGCCCCTTTTTCTCCACCACATCGGCGATTAAGTTGTAATTGGGGGCTGTCGGGGAGGAACGGGCCGAGCAGCCTGGAGCCGGAGGAGGAGGAGGGAGAGGCCGAGGCTGCGGCCTAATCATTGCCCCGGGTCCTGCTCCTCTCCCTTCTCCGCGGGCCCAGAGCCGCGGCACGGCATGACGCAGCCACTGCCTTGCCTTTAACCGCGGATAGGCGTCGCTCTGTAGAAAGGAACAGCAGATGCTGGTTCACACCGAAGGTAGACACAATGTGCTGGAGTGACTCAGCGGGACAGGCAGCGTCTTTGGAGAAAAGGAATAGGTGACGTTTTGGGTCGAGACCCTTCTCCAGAGATGTTGCCTGACCCGCTGAGTTACTGCAGTATTTTGTGTGTATCCACGTTGATGACTGGTGCTCGGCTTTCGCTGGCACCGAGGGGGTTAACCAACAGCCACTTGATAAGGCGAGAGGTGCAGCTGACGGTCCCCGGCCCGTCGGGGAACAGGTTCCTCGGGAGTTGGAGCAGAGTTGAGCTGGAATCAGTGCTAGCTGTAAGCCACTGCTCCAGGCCAATGTCACGTCACCCAGGACATCTCTGGCCGCCCCCAGACAGGGATGGGACACTCGAGAGGGGAGGGAGACGATAGTGAGATCTCCCGTTCGCACTTGTTCTACATCATCTAACTCCACTAGCAATTCAACAGCGCTTGCAGCACCGGAGACTCGGGTCGATCCTGACTATGGATGATACGTAGGACTGAATACACGCAGCAGCTCAGCTGTTTATTGCGAATGACCTATAACCTGGGTATGCGCAGTCGGAATACCGAACTCGCTTATTGGATTGATCTGGGTGAAGCCAACATGGGATTCGAAATACAGTTGCTGCCTCTTAAGTGGTTGCCACTTAAAGAGGTAAGCTTGATTTTTTTAAATATATAATTCACATGAAGACAGGAGAAGGAATGCTCCTCTTGGACACACAGTCCCCTGGATGACTGCTATTGGGTGTACTCTCCTTTTCCCCGCTATCTTGCTTCCCTCCACCCAGTCGACCAAATAAATGCAGCCCACTAGGAAAAAGGTAGCCTGGATTTCTTCTGAAATGGCTATGAAAGGTGCCAGGAAATAACCTTAAATTATTGAAATAGTGCCAAGACTATTTTTGGCCAGGTTCAGGTTGCCTAGTCGTAACATTGCTGCCATTGTAGAGCTGGGAATGAAATGGCCCTTCCTTACACTAGATTATATTCTTTATGATTCTACTCCTTAAACATTGGGATTGTTGGGAGGATCAAAAATGGCTTAACGTAAATGGTTGGTGCAGTCGATGGGCCTGATGCCCCCTCCTTGTAAGACCATTGCAACATCTTCATTCTCTGATTCCTCTTCACAATTCTTGAATATGTTTTAGACTCTCAAAATGGTGCCTGTCTCACCTGGAGTTCCCTCCTTCAATTGCTCCAAGTTTCTTTAACTGGCGAATACTGCAAATTGATGTAAGTGCAAGTAACCAATACTTTTTTTTTACTGTATTCCCCTCCACTGCTCAGCAGTCCAGTTGTTTTTCATTGACATTCAGCTCAATCAGTTGAGTTCCACAATATTGCACACTCTATTCGAGTGGTCTATGTCACCAGCAACAGTTTATTTTCCTGCATCCACTACATTAACTCTGCAGTCAAATAAGGATCTCTCATAGTCCCTTCCCTGCCTCAGTTTGTGTTAATTGGCTGTCCCTAGGCAATATCACCTGAAAAG
This sequence comes from Raja brachyura, assembly GCA_963514005.1. The sequence goes on along the minus strand of OY740795.1, from coordinate 29,796,796 downwards.
ATGGCATCAAAATTGAACATGTACCTAACAATATTCAACTTTAACTGACCATCAGCTTTCTTGACCTCTGCTATATCTAAATTGTCAGACTATTTGTTTGACGTTCACCAATGGATAAGCAGAAACATCCTTCAACTTGATATTGAGGAAACACAAATCAATATTTTCAGATCTGTAACAAATTATTTTCTCTAGCTGGTTCCATCATTTTCTCTCAAAGCTATCTGAATCTGATCCAGACTGTTCACAAACTTGTTGTCACCTTTCCACCTTCACATCTTTACCATCATTACGACTGCATATAACAGCATCACTACCTCAGCTGCTGCGAACCTTATCCTCATTGAATTTTGGAAACATGAAAAAGGGGAGAAAAAACTGCTCAATCAATAAACAATGTTACAATGTCCCACAAAATAAGCTTTCTGTAGTGCTTTGATTAATATGATATATGGGATTAATATAATTAATTTGAGCTTTGATTAATTTTTATATGAAGACTTACTGTTTGGAGTTTCAAATAAAAATCTACCGTTCAAATCTTTGATTATCTCTAAAACTGCTACAGGATGTGTTGGTTACACAAGACCATTGTAATTTATTTCCATTTGAATATAAGCACATTAATTGATGCTTCAAGTTGTCCCGGTGATAGATAATAATAGGCATTTTAGGATAAACATATACTTGATGGAAAAGACTGGCATTACCACTGCTCCAAAGGTTGTGTAAAGATTTTTCTCTGAGATTTTTTTGCAGTGTTTAAGTTTAATTGCACGAGTGAATGCTGATCATCTGCCAAATAAGAATGATTGATCCGACACTAATAATCTCATCCTAATTAGCCAATTTTGTGCAACTGCTAATTAATGGCTGAGAATGCACTATCTTGAATTTATTTCACTTTGATTAACAACAAAAATGGCTTCAGAGACTATCTCTAACTAACTTAGTTTTACATGACAGATGCACAGCAGAATTATTGTGAAGTCTGAATCGTGGCAGAGCTCTCCTGAAACTTCTCATGATTATACGCCCCAGAGATACTGAGCTTTATATTTCTCATTCATTAAACAAGTTGGATCTCCTTCACCTTTTATTATCAAGGCTATTAAACTTTATACTTAATGATTCACAACCGGATCTACTTTCAATCTTAATTTCTATTTAAGAAACTTTCCTCACTTCATTCATCATCGTTGAAAACATTAGCGGTGCAGTGGTGCTGGTTTCAGATGGGAACGGTGCCGGACAGACCACACATCTCTGCCCGCCATTTCCTGGCCACTTCTGATGCTGGAAGTATAGGATTTTGGTGTTTGTGCTTTATCATCATTCCTTACAATGCTATATATGACAGTGATCGCAACTTCTACTGAAGTGTGGATGACCGTTGACTCGCTAGAAGCTCATCCGCCCTTTGACAGGTCTTGTTTTTGGTCCTGCTGGGGGTCCACAGCCCCCTCCTCACCTGGTTCTGACTTAGTAGCCGACTATCCGACCAGTGACGTTAAAAACAGACCAAAATAGATGACTTGCATTAAATTGTTCACCTGAAATCTTTATTAATATTCAAATCCAGGTGTTTGATATCTAAGATTAACTGGATCATTCATCTCATGATTGTTTTATGGATCTTGCTGCTGCGTAAAGATTGCACAATCTATCTGCCTTCAAATACACATTATATGTATCAATGTCGTAGACCCATGAACAAAATACAGCATGGTAACAGACTCTTTGGCCACTAAACCCTTGCTGACTATGCATATACAATATTCTTACATTAATCCCATATTGTATTCTTATCATTTCCCTCACCGATAGGCCCCCTTCACCAACACCCCCACCCTGCACCCCACCTCCACACACAAAACTCTACCACTCACTTTCACACACTCAGGTTGATTTTGAGTACCGACTTGGGACGTGGAGGAAATTGGAGCACCCAGAAGAAATACGTTGTCACGCAAAACTAACCCTCTACACAAATAGCATCTGAGATCAGGATTAATTCCAGATTTCTGGAACATTGAGACAATGGTTGATAAGCACTGTAAAAGATTATGGTTTACTTATTTTCAGTTCCCTATCTGTTGCTTAATATAGAATAAGTCCATGACGTCTAAAGTAACATCCTGGAATTAGCTTTAACATTAGGCACCAAGATTGGTGCAATCTTTGAACCTGTTCCTGATATCCTGATAACCTTGCTGTTAGTGATATGGATGCATAATTGGGATATTAATATTGCAGTAAAGGAATGTGAGCACATCTGACAAAATTGGGTAACCTCTTCCATCCAGCACAAATAGGGCACATTAAGGATTGAAATGGAGAATCCCAACTCAAGAGGCAAAGAAAGAATGAGTGATGGTCAGGCAGCCAAAAAAGAGCAGGCATGTAATGCAGGACACCCCAGAGGTTATCTTACTCTTTATTTAGTTCTTGAGTTCCCTTGCAAAAGAGGTTTCTTGTGAGAAGCACAGCAGTAGCCAAGACCATGGATAGAGAAGAAAGGTAAAGAAAGCAGAATTATGAAAGAAACGTTATGAAAAGCTGGCGAATAACCAGAAGTTGTAAGCTAGATCAGTCCCAATGACATTGGTGGAAAAAGAAATTAGGTCCTGCAGGAGGATTCCTAAGGAGTTAGGAAAGGGATTTAAAAAACATAATAACAAAGGCAATTATTTCAAAATTACTCACGTCAAATGTTAGTGTGTATATAAATAAAGTGATAGCATAGATAAATATGTGGCAAGAGATATAGTGCAGGAGGGAGAATTTTATATTACAGGGAAATAGGGAGCTATAGTATAGTCTCCATAGGATATACCATTGCATCCTATCTAGGGGGCGCCGTCCTGTGTGGTATGGCTGCCCAGCCTGCAGCCGTATGTCTTTCCTTCTTTTCTTTTTTTTTAGTGTGTTAAATGTTTTGTTGGAGCCTATTCTTTTTTATGTGGGGGGGGAGTGGGGGGGGGGGGGGGGGGAAAGGGGGAAACTACTTTTCGGGGTCCCTACCTGGTCGGAGAGGCAGCTTTTCTCCGGGCTGCATCTCCGACCCGATCCTCGCGGCCTACCAGCGGGCCTGGAGCGGCGTTTCCCGAGGAGACCATCCAGGGCCTCGGCATCGGCAGCGGCGGAGTGCTGGAGCGCCATCGCGGGGCGGAGTGGAGTGGGCGATGCCTTGCCTGGGTCGCCGTGCTGGAACTCCGGTGAGCTGGAACCGCCGAGTCAAACATCTCGGAGCCGCGGGTCTGTGGAGTGGCCAGCTGCGGGCGGCGGCGCTGAACTTTAACACCGGGAGCCAGCGGAGGTGAGCTCCATTCAGCGCGGCCTTGTCGGCTCTGGAAGCCGCGGACTTGAGCGGGAAGCGGCCGTTCCGGGTGTCCCAAGCCGCAGAGAGCACCACCACCCGGCGAGAACGGCCTGGAACATCGGGCCTCCGTGAAGGCAACTGTGGAGGCCTCAATTGGCCTGACTATGGGTGGACATGGGTTGGGGACTGGACATTGTGCCTTCCCTCATAATGTGAACCATTGTGGGGGGATGTTTTTATGTTTAAATCTCTATATTATTGTTGTGTCTGTATTCTTTATTTTATGTGCTGCATGGCAAGAAGTATTTCACTACACCAATTGGTGTATGTGACAAATAAACTAACCTTGAACCTTGAACCTTGAACCTATACAGACTTGATGGATTATCACACTACAGTGCCGGGATAAAGGACTTTACATTAAACCTTAAGGGCCTGTCCCACTTGGACGACCTAATCCACGAGTTAAAGTAAAAGACCTCCTACAACCATGTCTACGACCTCCTACGACTATGTCTATGACCTCCTACCGCTATGTTTACGACCTCCCATGACCCCCCTCGACCTCAGACTTCCACACCTAAGACCGACTACGACTAGCTACGAGTGGAAAATGATCACATGATAAAATGATGTCATGTTTGTGTTTTTTTCTCGGGCCAGTTACCAACCTACGATATCTACGACTACCTACAAATACCTACGACTATCATCACGACCTACTATGAACTACCTACGACCTACTTACTAGTAAAAAGTATCAATTTTTTCAATGCGACCTTTTTTTTACATATGGACATTTTTTATCAGGCTGGAAAAAACGCCGCAACCTACTTGAGGCCACGAGTACACAGAGACCACCCACGAGCATGAGGAAGAGTTACGAAGACCTCTTACGACCTCCTACGACCTTATGGCGACAAAGCTGCGAGTATGAGTCAAGGGCAAACTCGGCAGATGTCGCTAATTAGGTCGTGAAAGTGGGACAGGGGCTTTACTGGTTCAATGAGGGAGATTTAAACTAACGTGGCAATAGGAAAGGCACTGGAAGCATGAATTTGAAAGGAGAAAGGTTGCACAAAATGGATTGCGAGTGATGAGCAGTTCCAGAACAAGTGATAGAAAGGTTTTGGACAGGGCTACAGTAAATTATGGTATAAAGTCTACAATAAAAGTGATACGATGGCTTATGATCCCTCTCCTTCCACAAACCTTGCAAAGTCCCCTCTCATATATCTGAGTGCTGGTAGACTCCCTATATAAATAGGATAGTGAGTCTTCAAGACTCCCTAATTTAGATATATGGCCACTATTCACGCGCTTTTTCCAATCGATTATAAACAGACCACAAGCCACCAGAATGTAAATGTGCCCTGATAATTAAAACTAGTCAGGCTTCATACTTCCATTCCCAGGAGAACTGCACATTTGACCACCCAGCTTCCCATTCAGGAGTTAAGATTCCTCTCACAAGTAGAAAGAAGGAATTAAAATAGACTCTCTTTAATAATTGAACAGACTTATCAGCATCATTCTCCCGCTCCTTTGAAATTTGGCCAGAATATTTGATTGCAAACAGCTTGAATTTGAGAATTCTTAATAAGTCCTTCAGAATTTCAAAACATTTAAAATAATCTCTCGCAGAACAGTGATGAAACCAAAGAACAGTGTTGAGACCTAAGAATTTAACACTATGTTACACACTGAACTGCTCAGTTCATTAGAGTCATTGAGTCATTCTGGTAGTGCCAAAATACCCACAAAAGGCAGACTGTACAATTAAAGACCACTTTGGTTAAACACGCTAGGAGCTTGTCTGCATTGTAATACAGGTTTCCCAGACAAGTATTAGCCCATGATAAGGAATTTATCAAAATCCTACATAGAATGTACATGGACAGCCCATCAGGATTTATTATATTATAAAATGGGGCCATGGCAGCTGATTAAAACATGTGGAAAGAAATCAGGTGCATTTTGACTCAAATGCCTAAATTGGTTTAAATGAGACATTGCTTGTGCTTTGCAGTCTTCGGCCAATAATTCCAGGGTCATATATATACACTGACCAACACCCATAAGCCTTGAAGTCATGGACTTGTAGAAGTCAATTCTTTGTGGGATTGGAAGGGAGGAATACACCTTCCAGTTTCATTCCATAAGGGCGTTTTATGCCTCTTTCCCAATTGTGTTAATCTGTACTTACCTGTGAACATTGGTGCTGGTTGATATTAAAGCACATTGCGACCCCTGATTGCCTCTCACAGTTCTCCTGTTTTCTAATGAAGAACAATGATATGCTTAGGCCAACACTGGCGCCTCCTATCCAATGTCTTCATCTGAAAGACCCCACAATTGTTTGTCATTTCCCGTGAGTATTTTAAAAAAAATATATATATATATATATATTGCTGGTATAGAGCATAAAGGCCCCTTAATTTCTCTTATGCATTAGCATTATGACGGGAAATGTTGTGTGGTGTAGATCTAAACCCTAAACATCTAACGTCTAAACCCTTTCCTATTTCAGGTGTGCAGTACAATGTTATGCACTAAGTACAGAATAACTGGAGTAAAATTACATAATTTGATAGAAAATATGAAACAAACTAATATAAACTATCTGGTGCAATTTTATAATGAGCACAGATGGCATCTTTGCAAGTGATATGATAAGTTGAGAAGGCATTCTAAAAATATCACATGAAATACTTTAATAAAAACATAATTTTCTGGAAATACTCAGTAGGTCAGGTAGCATCTATGGAGAAGGAAACAGAAATAATCTCTCATCAGTAACAGTATAATTTCTCATCAGTTTCCCTGTCCATAGGCACTGACCTGCTGAATTTTTGCTTTACCATGTGCGGGATTTTGCTTCAGAGTCATTGCATGAAACATTATGGAAACAGGCCCTTCAGTCAACTCATCCATGCAGACCAAACTACCTACATGAGCTAGTTCTATTTGCATGTACATTTCACTAAACCTTTCTAGCTGTGTGCTTGTCCAAATGTATTTTATATTTGTAGATCAAGGAGAACAGGTTACAAAAGAACAGGGAACTTATACGAAATTATTATGAACTGAAGAATATATTTCATATACATTTTCAAAATCATGAATAATGATGAAACCATTAAATGAGGAGAAATTGATTCCTGGAACAGAGACTGAAATATTGAAGATACAGATTTAAGATGATTTGGAAAAAGAAGACGAATCCAAGGAAATATTTTATAAACAGATTTGTGATTTGGAATCCTTTGTTTGCAATATTAGTGAAAACAGTTTCAATAAAGAAATGTACGTGAGAAGTTAAAAGAAAAAATACAAAACAAGCAGAGTAATTGGATTCATTAGCATGCTATGCTCTGTCATGGTATGATTGCTTGCCTGTGCCTTATCATCATTGACTACATGCTCTGCTTAATCATGCTTAATCATGCTATGATTGCATGTGTCCCAAGATGATGCAAGTTTAAGAACCAAAAGTAATTAATATGTGCTCAGCACACAACGTCTACTTTGGTTGCCTATTCAGCTTGATTCTGCTGTAAAAATTGCCGCATTTCCTTCAATAATTAGGATTACTTATGGTAGTGATAGCTTTCACCTTATTATTTGTTGAGGTTCAGGACAGAGGATTGCTTGTTGCCTTCCTCCTCTGCATTCAGCAATTTATCTAGATCTTCATGCTCATTGTTTACCCACTTAATCATGTAGTATTGCAAGGGGTGTACTTAATTATGAACCCAACTTTGGGAGTGACCTGCTTGTCTACAAGTCTTAAAGTTAGCTAAATATCATTTAGAAACATAGAAATTAGGTGCAGGAGTAGGCCATTCGGCCCTTCGAGCCTGCACCGCCATTCAATATGATCATGGCTGATCATCCAACTCAGTATCCCGTACCTGCCTTCTCTCCATACCCTCTGATCCCCTTAGCCACAAGGGCCACATCCAACTCCCTCTTAAATATAGCCAATGAACTGGCCTCAACTACCCTCTGTGGGTAGTTCCAGAGTTCCAGAGTTCCAGAGATCCACCACTCTCTGTGTGAAAAAAGTCCTTCTCATCTCGGTCCTAAAGGATTTCCCCCTTATCCTTAAGCTGTGACCCCTTGTCCTGGACCTCCCCAACATCGGGAACAATCTTCCTGCATCTAGCCTGTCTAACCCCTTAAGAATTTTGTAAGTTTCCATAAGATCCCCTCTCAATCTCCTAAATTCTAGAGAGTATAAACCGAGTCTATCCAGTCTTTGTTCATAAGACAGTCCTGACATCCCAGGAATCAGTCTGGTGAACCTTCTCTGCACTCCCTCTATGGCAATAATGTCCTTCCTCAGATTTGGAGACCAGAACTGTACGCAATACTCCAGGTGTGGTCTCACCAAGACCCTATACAACTGAAGTAGAACCTCCCTGCTCCTATACTCAAATCCTTTTGCTATGAAAGCTAACATACCATTCGCTTTCTTCACTGTCTGCTGCACCTGCACACCTGCATGCCTACTTTCAATGACTGGTGTACCATGACACCCAGGTCGTGCTGCATCTCCCCTTTTCCTAATCGGCCACCTTTTAGATAATAGTCTGCTTTCCTATTTTTGCCACCAAAGTGGATAACCTCACATTTATCCACATTATACTGCATCTGCCAAACATTTGCCCACTCACCCAGCCTATCCAAGTCACCTTGCAGTCTCCCCGCATCCTCCTCACAGTTAACACTGCCCCCCAGCTTAGTGTCATCCGCAAACTTGGAGATATTGCCTTCAATTCCCTCATCCAGATCATTAATGTATATTGTAAATAGCTGGGGTCCCAGCACTGAGCCTTGCGGTACCCCTAGTCACTGCCTGCCATTCTGAAAAGGACCCTTTTACTCCTACTCTTTGCTTCCTGTTTGCCAGCCAGTTCTCTATCCACATCAATACTGAACCCCCAATGCCGTATGCTGTAAGTTTGTATACTAATCTCTTATGTGGGACCTTGTCCAAAGCCTTCCGGAAGTCCAGATACACCACATCCACTGGTTCTCCCCTATCCACGCTACTAGTTACATCCTCGAAAAATTCCACAAGATTCGTCAGACATGATTTACCTTTCGTAAATCCATGCTGACTTTGTCCAATGATTTCACCACTTTACAAATGTGCTGCTATCCCATCTTTAATAACTGACTCTAGCAGTTTCCCCACTACCGATGTTAGACTAACTGGTCTGTAATTCCCCATTTTCTCTCTCCCTCCCTTCTTAAAAAGAGGGGTTACGTTTGCTACCTGCCAATCCTCAGGAACATCTCCAGAATCTAAAGAGTTTTGAAAGATTATCACTAATGCATCCACTATTTCCGGAGCTACTTCCTTAAGTACTCTGGGATGCAGCCTATCTGGCCCTGGGGATTTATCGGCCTTTAATCCATTCAATTTACCCAACACCACTTCCCGACTAACCTGGATTTCACTCAGTTTCTCCTTTAACCCGCGGTCCCCTGCTATTTCCGGCAGATTATTTATGTCTTCCTTAGTGAAGACGGAACCAAAGTAGTTATTCAATTGGTCTACCATATCCTTGTTCCCCATGATCAACTCACCTGTTCCTGACTGCAAGGGACCTACATTTGTTTTAACTAATCTCTTTGTCTTTACATATCTATAAAAACTTTTGCAGTCAGTTTTTATGTTCCCTGCCAGTTTTCTTTCATAATCTATTTTTCCTTTCCTAATCAAGCCCTTTGTCCTCCTCTGCTGGTCTCTGAATTTCTCACAGTCCTCTGGTATGCTGCTTTTTCTGGCTACTTTGTACACACCATCCTTTGCTTTGATGCTATCCCTGATTTCCCTTGTTATCCACGGATGCACTACCTTCCCTGATTTATTCTTTTGCCAAACTGGGATGAACAATTTTTGTAGTTCATCCATGCAGTCTTGAAATGTCTTCCATTGCGTCACCACCGTCAACCCTTTTCGAATTGATTGCCAGTCAATCTTGTCCAATTCACGTCTCATACCCTCAAAGTTACCTTTCCTTAAGTTCAGAACCATTGTTTTTGAATTAACAATGTCACTCTCCATCCTAATGAAGAACTCGACCATATTATGGTCACTCTTGCCCAAGGGGGCACACACAACAAGACTGTTAACTAACCCTTCTTCACTACTCAATACCCAGTCTAAAATAGCCTGCTCTGTCGTTGGTTCCTCTACATGTTGATTTAGATAACTATCCCGCATACATTCCAAAAAATCCTCTTCCTCAGCGCCCCTGCCAATTTGATTCACCCAATCTATATGTAGATTGAAGTCACCCATTATAACTGTTTTGCCTTTGTCGCACGCATTTCTAATTTCCTGTTTGATACCATCCCCAACTTCACTACTACTGTTAGGTGGCCTGTACACAACACCCACCAGAGTTTTCTGCCCCTTAGTGTTTCGCAGCTCCCATACCGATTCCACATGCTCCAAGCTAATGTCCTTCCTTTCTATTGCGTTAATCTCCTCTCTAACCAGCAACGCTACCCCACCTCCTTTTCCTTTCTCTCTATCCCTCCTGAATATTGAATATCCCTGGATGTTCAGCTCCCAGCCTTGGTCACCCTGGAGCCATGTTTCCGTGATCCCAACTATATCATAATCATAAATAGCTATCTGCACGTTCAACTCATCCACCTTATTACGAATACTCCTTGCATTGAGACACAAAGCCTTCAGGCTTGTTTCTACAACACTCTTACCCCTTATACAATTATGTTGAAAAGTGGCCCTTTTTGATTTTTGCCCTGGTTTTGTCTGCCTGCCACTTTTACTTTTCACCTTGCTCCCTATTGATTCTACCCTCGTTTTACACCCACCTGCCTCTCTGCTCTTGTACCCATCTCCCTGCCACATTAGTTTAAATCCTCCCCAACAGCACTAGCAATCACTCCCCCAAGGACATTGATTCCATTCCAGCCCAGGTGCAGACCGTCCTGTTTGTACTGGTCCCACCTCCCCCAGAAATGGTTCCAGTGCCCTAAAAATTTGAATCCCTCCCCCTTGCACCATTTTTCAAGCCACGTATTCATCTGCAATATCCTCCTATTTCTACTCTAACTGGCCCGTGGTACTGGTAATAATCCAGAGATTATTACCTTTGAGGTCCTACTTTTAAGTTTATCTCCTAGCTCCCTAAATTCACCTTGTAGGACCTCATCCCTTTTTTTACCTATATCGTTGGTGCCAATATGCACCACGACAACTGGCTGTTCACCCTCCCCCTCCAGAATGTTCTGCAGCCGTTCAGTGACATCCCTGACCCTTGCACCAGGGAGGCAACATACCATCCTGGAGTCTCGTTTGCGGCCGCAAAAACACCTATCTATTCCCTTGACAATTGAATCCCCTATTACTATTGCCCTTCCCCTCTTTGTTCCCCCATCATGTGCTGCAGAGCCACCCATGGTGCCATGAACTTGGCTGCTGCTGCATTCCCCTGATGAGCCATCTACCCTCAACAGTATCCAAAATGGTATACCTGTTTAGGAGGGAGATGCACGCAGGGGACTCCTGCACTACCTGCCTACTGCTTTGCTGGCTATTGGTCACCTGCTCCCTTTCTGTCCTCTTACCTTTTACCTGGGGTGTGACCACAACTTTGTTGTGCTATCCACAACTTTCACCGCATCGTGGATGCTCCAGTATGAATCCAGCCGCAGCTCCAATCGTTCAATGTGGTCTGCCAGGAGCTGCAGCTGGACACACTTCCTGCAAATGTAGTCACCAGGGACACCGACAATATCCCTGATCTCCCACATGTTGCAGGCTGAGCAAACCATGGGGCCAATCTCTACTGACATATCATACTCCCAAAATATATATATATACATATATATATATATATACATATACATATACATATACATATACATATACATATATATATATATATATATATATATTTTTTTTTTTTTTTAATTTCTAATTTTTATTAAACACAAAACTTAATCCTTTAAACTGTACTAATAAATACTAATAAATACTGAATCCCTAACTCCCAGAATCCTTAACTCCCAGAATCCATAAACCTGAAGGCAGAAATGTAAAAATGTAAACCCCGGGTTGCACCCAATCAGCTGCTTCCTCTGGTCCTCTTCAACCAATCAGAGGCTTCCATCAGATTCCCTCTCTGGAAGATGGAACCAAAGTTTTGGATGGAACGTTGCAGATGTTGGTACACTCATTGGTATACTCATTTAGTACTTCATTGGCTACCATTTTGATTCTGTGATATATTCAACCAAGAGGAATATAGAGCACATATGGGCAATGCATTTTAAAATGGTCCCCCTTTGAAAGCAAGTACTTTATAATATCTAACTTAAGACTATGCCTTTATAACATAAAACATTGCCCTGGTCAAATAACCCACTCATGTGATCGGAATCCAATTGCTTAATTTGAAAATGTATTCTTATCCCCATAAAATCTATGCTTTTCCAAAGACAAAACTTGCTTTATTTATCTATTTTGTTTACAGTTCTGAGGGTCTTCGTGTGAAACATTTATTCTGTTTCTCATTTCACAGATTCTGATGGCCTGCTGAGTAGGACTGCTTCCAGTAGTTTTTGCTTTTATTTTAGGTTTTTGCTGCTATCTTGATAGGTAAAGGCTGTTCAATTCAAATGATTGGCATTAATATCCATGATCTTATAAAGGGACCAACATTTGACAATGTATATGGACAGGTTTAGTGATGCAGCTACGCATTACATCACAATGCTGACATTCATAAGAACCTGCCAACAGTGGCCAGCTTCTGTCTATATTTGTGTGTTAAAAAATATAAGTTTTCCTACTATTCTGCAGCTTGTAAAGATCAAGTGAGCATACTTGGATTATTTTATCCCTCCTATCCAAATGCAAACTGTAAATTGATACAGAAAAATATCTTCTAAACCCTATCATACCTCCCACTATAACAAACTATATTTTCAGTTGGAAGTATTTCATAATCAGGATGAGGGTATAACTGGTTTTAGAAAGTTGGTGGCGATGCGCCTTTCTCTAGGTTCTCTAGGTTGAAGATACTCCAACTGAAAGTCTCAAGCCTCAAGGATGAAGATACTCATGCGATGATATTAGATAAGGTGTTACACAGTTTTACCTCTTCAGCCATACAGGACCAATGTTATAGATCAAAGTTAGGATAGTGAGAACCTTGGCGAGGTCCTTGGGAGGTGTTGGTATTCCCACGTGCTTCCTGCCATTCTACTAAGTGGTAGAAGTTAGAGATTTGGGAGGCGCTGTCAAAGAGGTATTGGCAAAATACTGCATTACATTTTGTAGAGATGGCAACGCATGGAAGTTTACTGTTCAACTGCTGAATGAGATGCTAATGAAGCAGACCACTCTGTTCTGACTGGTGTCAACTTTGTTGAATGTTGTTAGAAATGCATTTGTCTAACCAGATAGCAAGTATCTCATAATATCCCAAGTAATATTAGCAAATTTGCAGATCACACAAAGCTGGGTGGCAGTGTGAACTGTGGAGAGGATGCTATGTGGATGCAGGGTGATTTGAACAGGTTGAGTGAGTGGGCAGATGCATGGCAGATACAGTTTAATGTGGATAAGTGTGAGGTATCAACTTTGGTGGCAAAAACAGGAAGGCAGATTATTATCTAAATTGGGTCAAATTGGGAAAAGGGGAAGTACAACGGGATCTGTGGGTCCTTGTTGATCAATGAATGAAAATAAGCATGCAGGTACAGCAGGCAGTGAAGAACGCAAATGGCATGTTGGCCTTCATAAGAAGAGGAATGGAGTATAGGAGCAAATAGGTCCTTCTGCAGTTGTGAGACCACATCTGGAGTATTGTGCGCAGTTTTGGTCACCCAATTTGAGGAAGGACATGCTTGCTATTCAGGGAGTGCAGCGTAGGTTCGCCAGGTTAATTCCCAGGATGGCGGGACAGTCATATGTTGATAGAATGGAGCGGCTGGGCTTGTTCAATTAGAGGGTATTTTAGTGAAACATAAGATTCTTAAGGGTTTGGACATGCAAGAGGCAGGAAATATGTTCCTGATGTTGGGGGAGTCCTGAACCAGGGGCCACAGTTTAAGAATAAGGGTAAGCCATTTACAACAGAGATGAGGAAAAACTTTTTCACACAGAGAGTTGTGAGTCTGTGGAATTCTCTGCCTCAGAGGGCGGTGGATGCTGGCTCTCTGGATGCTTTCAAGAGAGAGGTAGACAGAGCTCTTAAAGATAGCGGAGTCAAAGGACATGGGGAGAAGGCAGGAACGGGGTACTGATTGTAGATGATCAGCCATGATCACATTCAATGGCTGTGCTGGCTCAAAGAGCTGAATGGCCTACTCGTGCACCTATTGTCTATTGTCTATTGTTTATTGAAACACCTGAGTTGTAGGTGATGGAAATGCTTTGAGCAAGCAGGAGAGGAATCACTTGCAGGTGGATACCCTGTCTATGAATATATCAAGTACAGAGGGTTCTGCCATAATGCAATATTATCTCTATATAACTAAAAGTCTTTGTCTTATTTGTGCCCATGATGTGCCTATGATATGCCCACGATGTGTCGCCGTGTCAATCTGGTTTTTCTATCGTCTTCCAAACGCTAGGCCACAGCTTTCCCATTTTCACACATCCTACTCACATTTTCCTGTGGTAGCGATAAACATTTTCCCGTTGCATTTCCACCTATATTTCCCAAGTTACAGCGTTTTAAAAATACCCAAAACCAAGTTTTTAAACAGAAAATCTTTCAACCTGCTTCCAAAGTGACGTCACAATGCCCCGCAACGGGGAGTGGGCGGGCACCAGCTTCAAGTGATGTCATGATGTCAGGGGGAGGGCACGGAATAGGGGGGTTGCACGGAAGGTAATAAGATCAAAGGGCATGACGCACAGAGTCGCACGTTCTCTGGAGTACCACACACGCAACACGTACATTCTTACCCAGTAAAAACCACCAACATCACTGCTGCTCACAGACAGAGAGAAGATACATGTGTTTTTCATCACTGACTTGTGAAAGAGCAGCGTGCCGGTGGATTGAGGGCAAGTCCTGGCCCACGACTGCCCGGGGCTGGATGGTGACTGCGTGGGGCTGGATGGTGACTGCGCGCTATGAATCTGAGCACCATCCCGACCCCTACATGGGGTGATTCACCCCCCCACCCCCCGACTCCGACCCCCACACGGGATGATTCACCACCCCGATCCCCGGATTCTGACACCCACAAGGGGTGATTCACCCCCTCCACCACCGGACCCCGACCCCCGCGTTATTTCACTGTGCCGAGGATCGGAGGGGGTAGAGGAGAGGGGGGAAGGATAGGGGTGGGGAGAGGAGAGAGAAACTGGTGGAATATTGCGTTGGAGGAACGGGTGAGTGATGGAATACTGACTTGGGGGAGCCAACAGGTCTAGAGTTCCAAAGAAACTCCATATTATGGAAAAAAATTACTTTCAAAAGACAATTGTGTCGATGTGAAAAAGGGGAACAGGGTTTGTTTTGGAGGCTAGAGAATAGCAGACTTGCAATAACAGGACTTTTAATAGCTTTACATTTATTTTTGTCATTGAAGTTAAAAATACTGAACGTCAAACGTTATTGTTTAATTGCACAGGTATCAATAGCAGTGATTGCTTGTGAATGTCAAAGGCTACCTGCGGTGAAACTGAGAGACTACGGTCTTAGGAGACAATGGTGTTTGGTTATTGCCTGATTGGGAGGGTATATATAGATATATTGGGATGATATATATTTTCCCAGGACTGTTTTTATTTTCAAGACAGCTTATTTTCTACTTGTCAGTTTCCTAAATAACTTTTAAGTAATATTCTAGTTCCCAATTTAAATCACATTATAACCAATTTGGCTCATGTAATATAAATCGTCTTCCCTAATTTGTGGTATGGAAACACGCAGAATTACCTGTAATTATATAGACAGAGTCAATTACGTTACTGATCAATGTTAGCTCTGATGTGTTTGTTGATGGGAGGGTACTCAGAGATGGTAATACTACTAAATGTTAAGAGAGAGAATTTTTGCTATATTATTTGCTGTTGGATATGGCCATTTCCTATCATTTAGACCATAAGACCGTACGACATAGGAGCAAAACTAAATCATTTGGCCCATCGAGTCTGCCCTGGCATTCAATCATGGCTGGCTCTCAACCCCATTTTCCTGCCTTCCCCCGCAACCTTTGACGCCCATACTAAACAAGACCCTATCAATTTCCACTTTACTCAATGACTTAGCCTCCACCGTCATCTGTGGCAATGAATTCCACAGACTCACCGCCTTCTAGCTAAATAAATTCCTCCTTATCTCCATTCTAAAGGCACCTCCTTTTACTCTGAGGCTGTACCCTCTGGTCCTAGACTCACCCACTACTGAAAACATCCTCTTCACATCCACTCTATCCAGGCCATTCGACTAGGTATTTGACAGCATGAATGACTGAATGTTATCCAAATCTTTTCTGATTGCTTCATTATCTGAAGAACTACAAATGAAATTGAACTCACTATCAGTGAAAAATGTTACATCTAAACTTGTGATGAAGGGAGATTCATTGATGAAGAAACTGAAAATGTTTGGGCCTTTTGACTGAAAATGTTTGGGCCAGTGCCCTGAGGCTATATTGAGGAATGTTCTAGGGTAGAGATACTGTAGATGTTTGACCACTAACAATTAAAATATCTTCTTCCATGCTTGATTTAACTTCAGTCAAGAAATGTTGTACCATAATTGAGCATGGGTACCCTCCTCTCCAACAACTCTCGTTGACCAAAGTGCTTTACATTGGTGCAGGTACTAATGTGCTACAGTGGTGCATAGATCAACAATACATACTTAGATGCATACATGCAGCGCTCCCTCAGAGGACCCCAAGAAAGGCTTGAGAGTAAGTTCAAGTTCAAGTGAGTTTATTGTCATGTGCCCCTGATAGGACAATGAAATTCTTGCTTTGCTTCAGTAGAACAAAACATAGTAGGCATTGACTACAAAACAGATCAGTGTGTCCATATACCATTATATAAATATATACACACATGAATAAATAAACCGATAAAGTGCTAATAACAGATAACAGAGTAGAAATAGGTTTTAAGTCTAGACTTAAAAGAGTCGATGGAGGGGGCAGTTCTGATGGGAAGAGGGATATAGTACATATGGCAAAATTCCTCCAAGTGGTTATTGGGGTGAGTTTTGAATCATCGACCGCAAAAAAAATTGCAGAGAATTGTGGACGCAGCCCAGACCAAAAAACAAACCAACCTTCCTTCCATTGACTCCATCTACACTTCTTCTCACCCGCAAAAGGGCCACAACCTCTCCTCCCCTCTTCAATCAGGCAAAAGGTGAAAACGCATACCTTAAGATTCAGAGACCGTTTATTCCCAGATGTCATCAGGCAACTGAACTATCCTATCACAACTCGAGATCGATCCTGACCTACCATTTACATAATTGGAGACCCTCGGACTAACTTTAATCAGATTTTACTGGACCTTATCTTGTACTAAACGGTATTCTCTTTATCCTGTATCTGTACACTGTGGATGGCTTGATTGTAATATAATAAAATACAATACCGTTTATTGTCATTTGAACCTTAAATGAAGTTCAAACAAAATTTAGTTTCTGCAGTCATACAACAAGAAAAAAAAACCAAGACACACAATTAACACAATTTAAACAAACATCCATCACAGTGAATCTCCTCCTCACTGTGATGGAAGGCAAACTCATTGTCTCTCCCCTGTTTTCCATTCCTCTCCCGATCTTAAAGCCCCCAGCGCGTGATGGCAAGTCCCGTGGCCATTAAGGCCGTGCCGGGCGATGTAAGGCCCTGCTCCGGGTCTTGATGTTGGAGCCCCCGGCGGGGGATGGCTAGTCCCTCGGCCGTTGAAGCTGTGCCAGGCGAAGTAAGGACCATTGAGGGAGCTCCGAAAAGCAGTCTCCCACCAGGGACCCGCGAGATCCCAATGTCACCGGCCAACCGGCCTGCGGCTGGAGACTCCAAAGTCGGGTCGCAGCCACGCGCCTCCACAGCTCTCCACGCTCCGAAGCCGGCCAGCTCCACGATGGTGAGTCTGTAGGCTCCGCGACTGGAGCCCCCAGGTCGTTTCCCCTGCCCCCCACATATACACAGAGAAAAACATTATATAAACTACAACTAAATTATAAACTCAACAGGACAAAAATGTTAAAAAGACAGACGGACTGCAGAGGCCGCTGCCACGAGGCGCCACCATCTCTCATGTATAGTCTTTCCTCTGGAATATAATCATGTATAGTCTTTCCTCTGACTGGATAGCATGTAACAAAAGTAGCTTTTTACTGTACCTTGGTCCACGTGATAGTAATAAATGAAACTAAACAAAGCTAAAAGTGAATAATAATAAAATTTAAAAGGGAGTTTACAAGGAAACTGCAGATGGGAATGTATACATGGAACAGGCTGCTTTATCACTGGAATGAGTTGTTTTCAGGCAGAATTAGAGGGAAATACATATTAGTGGAAGACATATTTACAATTAAAGGTTCAGCTCTGTAAGGCATTGTGTAGAGATATCACATTTGTAGTACTTGCATCATATAATCTTTGGTGGTTTCATATAACATTATTATTTGAATGGCCTGAATTTATATTATTTTACTCTTAGCATTTACCCAGTCTTGTAATGGCATTCTGTGCTGTACTGCATTGTAAGCTGTGACTAGTTGTATCACGCACAGACAAGTTCAGATCAAACCCAGAGTATAGGTCCTTGGGACAAACTCCATACAATGCATATGTTATGTTACCTCAATGTTCATCCCATACCTACAACCAATCGCTAACAGAGACATTGAAGCCCAATGACGCCAACACCAGTCCTAGCAGAAGCTCGTGAATGGGCATCCCTCACAATGAGCTACTACCATTAATCATCCTTTTGTAACATGATTTATAGTTATATTTTGAAATGCAGTGTCACTATAATGATTAATAATATTTTTCACTTAAATTAATATACTTGTTAAATATTTCTCCATTTAAGTTAATTAAATGTTGTTGCTATATGTTGCCTCTGATTCTTCATCACTCTATTTTCAATGTCTATATAGGTTATGAGCACTATAAAATTAAAGCAGTATCTGTTTTACAAATCACTCGAGTCAAAATGGAATGCACATTCTTAACGATCTAGTTGGTATAATGAATAATAAAACTTGCTTTCCTTCATTATGTTTGATTCTTCCACATATATGAAATATGTTTACCTATTTTCCTGATAACTATTTGAAGGCAATTTGCTATCTTCCATCATTTCCCAATGTAAAAGTAAATTCACTATGCATTCTAGCTTTCTCAGTAGCAATGTTTTAGAATAGAAGTACAGCTAATGTTGCAGTTGCTTTTATTACACAACAGACTGCATTTATCATATTTATACTTCGTAATAACTGCCAGTAAAATCATTCCTTTTTGACAGAGAAATGGCCTGCATTAACAATTAATTGTATCATTTGTCTGAAATGCTAAATTCTAAATGTATCATGATTAAAAATATCAACGAAGCAAAGTTTGCATATCGAGGATCCACATTTTGCTTTCTTTTAAATCATTTGCTTTTTACAATATTGTATAATATAAATATAATTTATATTATACAATATTGTAAAAAGCAAATGATTTAAAAGAAAGCAAAATGTGGATCCTCGATATGCAAACTTTGCTTCGTTGATATTTTTAATCATGATACATTTATATAATTTATATTATACAAAGTATTGAAAAGTATTATGAAAAGTATTGTGAAAATATTGTGAAAATAAGATAAATTATTTCCTCTGTCCTTTCAACTTCAGATCATTTCTATCCAGCTGGTGAATGCCAAACTTGAATTGTAATTTATAGAGTAACATCTTGTTGGTTCTTACTTCACATTGGCAAACATTCAACACATCAGATAATTAACAGTTTTTTTCCCCTGACAGGACTAATCCAATACCTTCAAATGTTTTTTAGTTCAAAAGCCTTCATGCATTACCACTTAAGCCAAATAGCAGGGGTATCACTAGATATACTACAAAATCCCTAACATTTGTAAATCAACTAAAAAATGATTTTTCATACATCAAAATTAAGTAGGTGCCTTCAAAGTCAGATGCCAACAAATATCTGTGCCTTCCTACTGCATTCCACATTTAAATTCAAATCTGATCCATTCCTACTGTGTGAGAGAAAAATGACAGGGGCAATCAGTATTGGTAAGATCGTGTAAAATACATAAAGATATTCAAGAATTATAATCATGGTGCATAGTCAATGAATGGCTCTCTACATATGGGAAGCTAAATAGAACGTATTTATTTGATAGATTTTTTCAATTTATATTTTGTTTATTGTTTACATTTGGGTTATTATTATATTCAGTGCAATTTTCCTGTACAAACAAACGTTTTAGAAATTAAACAATTCTGTGTGGAATAACGGAGAAACATTGAGAAGAAAACGTGGCTAATGTGGGATCTGTTTACTCACCATGATAGTTTTACGTTCTCTCTGTACCAAAGAGAGAACATCTTTCAAGTGCTACAAATTCTTTAACATTTTGTAAGTCAACATCAAAATTATTTTATTTAATTTTGGATAAAACTTAAGAAGGTTTGTTTGGAGTCAGAGGAATCCAGAATCAATAATTCCCATGCTGTATTTATGTAAGATAAACATCAAATGTTATCAGAGATTCCCAATACGAACAGCAAAATATGTCTAACGTTATGCCCTTCAAATGAATAAGAAGTGAGAAAAGATCATTGATCAAGCTATAAAATACACAAACTGATGTTTTTTTGGATATTTCGGCATTTGGATGTTGTTTATGCATTTTCTTTAATATATTCATATTCAA
This sequence comes from Raja brachyura, assembly GCA_963514005.1. Next base: position 29,776,544 of record OY740795.1, on the reverse strand, counting down.
GTTGTATTTTGTGGACTGTTATCTCTTAAATTCCAGCACTCAGCACCATTTTTTAATTATTAAGTTCTTAATAGTAGTAACAACTCTATGCAGAAGACATCATGGAGAAGATAATCCCAAGGATATTCTGTTAGTTCCTCCATGTCTCACCAGTAACAGTACTTACTGTATATTAGTACTTTGTGTTGGTTAGATTGTGAACCAGAGAGATCTGACCATGGTGCAGCACCCAACACAAGTAAACAATTATTGAGGCAGGGTACTCCCAAGACACGATTCAATGACATGCAAGCTTCTCACACATTTTTTGCTGATGCAGATAGAGGTGAAGCCTTGAGTGGATATTCCATGAAATAAACCAATTTCTTATTTTTCACGTAGATTTTCCATTTAAGGGGAATTCAAGGTCACTTCTATGTATGTGCTACTACTTGATATCATTTAGGCCATTGCCACATATTGTCATTTCACATTGTACCCTCTGTAAGACAATGGGCTCCCTCCAAGGAAGCTGGACCCATGTCCTCAAAATTAGCCTATATTCACTATTCAGTTAATAAAGGCTAAATTCACTATTCAGTGAATATCCAGTCATATAATCTTACAGCATGAAAACAGGCCCTTCGTCCCAATTTGCCTCATCTACACTAGTACCACCGGCCTGTTTTTATACCCATAATCCCTCTTAAACGTTGCATAGTACCCGCCTTAACTACCTCCTCCAGCAGCTCGTTCCATACACCCACCACCCATTGTGTGAAAAAATTACCCCCCAGGTTCCTATTAAATCTTCGCCCCCCCCCCCCCCCACCTTCAACCTCTGTCCTCTGGTTTTCGATTCCCCTACTCTTGGAAAGAGGCACTATGCATCTACCCAATCTATTTCTCTCATGATTTTGTACACATCTATAATATAACCCTTCATCTTCCTGCGCTTCAAGCCTGCTCAACCTCTCTCTATAGCTCAAGCCCTCAAGTTTTGGCAACATCCTGGTAAATCTTCTCTGCACCCTTTCCAGCTTGACATCTTTCCTATAACATGGTGCCCAGAACTGAACACCATACTCTAAATGCGGCATCATCAGCATCTTATACAACCACAACATGAACTCCAACTTCTGTACTCAGAATTGGTGAAATGCATGAAATTGCATGTCTCATTTTAGGGATAGGAATGCACCATGCACAGATTAGTAATCCAGGCAGATAGAATTACTCATGGATTCATTCACCCTCCTCAGCTGTCCGGTAATTCAGTGGATCTGTAGACCCAGCCCCATAGGAGTAGCAATGACACGATGTTAACTGTCTGTTCTCAAGATGTCCGTAACCATCCTTCATCAGATTCTAAAACCAATACTCTGTTGGGACAGTTGGACACCATTGAGTAAACAGTGGGAGATTGAGAAAAGTGAAATAAAGTGATGGGATAGACAATGGATTCAATTCTCTGCACACATCATCATTCTGAAATGGCCTGCAATCACTGAGTGTTCAATCACTAAGGGAACAGGAAGTTAAGAGGAACTCAGCAGACCTGGCAGCATCTGTGGATGGAATCGGACAAATTACATTTCTGGTTAGAACCCTTTTTCAGACACTGGAAGCCACGCAGGACAAAATGGCACTGAAGGAAATTGCTGAGGAAGGACACATGACTGTGGTAGTGAACGTTGGTGAGAACAGGGTTGAAGGGCCGTAGGAATCCCAAAGGCAGATCAGTGAGAATGGGTCTCATACAACTCAGATCAGAGAAAGCAGTTAGTCCAGGGTAAAGTCCAATTAAAGATAGTTCAAAGGTCTCCGTTGAGGTAGATTGGAGGTCAGGACCACTCTCTGGTTGGTGAGAGAATGGTTCGGTTGCCTGACAACAGCTGGAAAGAAATTGTCCCTAAATCTGCAGCTATGCATTTTCAAACTTCTGTACAACTTGCCAAGAAGGGAGTGAGAGGGTAAGACTGGTCCTTGATTATGCTGGTGGCTTTGCCAAGTTAGCATTAAGTGTAGATGGAGTCAATAGAAAGGAGATTGGTTTGTGTGCTGGTCTGGGCTACATCCACAATATTAAGTCGACTGTTTTACTTAATATTCCATCCTCTGCAGTTTCTTATGCCTCCCGGAAGTTAGGAAAAGCTTGCATGTTGGAGACCCATGTAAAACCAGGCTGGTATGGGATGCTAAAGTATAGAAGTCTCATCTCAGGGGTGTCTAGAATTGGAGGACACAGATTTTAGGTAAACATTTTCGGTACGATTTTCACACCGAAAATGGTGAAAGAGGAGGTAAATGCTGTTATTTGTAAGGTGTTTGGACAAATATTTAGATAAGAAAGGCATAGAGGGATATTGGCTTAATGCTGGCAAATGGGATTAGCACAAATGGGCATCATGGTTGGCATGGATGAGGTTGGCGAAAGGGCCTGTTTCTGTGCTGAACGCTTCTATGATTCAATACAAATGGGTTAAATCAGCAACATTACTGATACAAACCTAGCTGTATGAAATTAAAGTAATATCAGGTTAGAAATTTGATTTTTAAATGATTTCTGCTTTAGTTAAATGCAACTCCTTCCAGGAGGCCATTGCATCCATCATAGTGTTGTTCGGAAAATTGTACATTTTTAAAGTCTTGTTCATTGTAGGAATATGTACATTGTGTGTAATGCTTATCATTAATTGCTAATTTTAAGAAGGGACTGGGTCTTTTCTGGAACCACTTCACTCTATATCATATCAAAACTAGTAAAACAAAATTAAGACTACAACAATGTGAAGAAAGGGCAATTAAACGTGTTTTAATTTGGAGAGAGAACTGGAATGATGATATCTACATACATATGTACCACTTGCCCACTTGGTAGTTGTGTCATGTTTTGGGAAGTACTTCCAAAACCTACTTGATAATTTACTGCAGTGCATCAAGCAGATAGCACATTCTAGACCATTAATGAATGATAGTGCAGGAAGGTGGAAATATAAGCCATTGCATGCCTAATGCAATGAATAGCTGGTTTTTTTTCCTGTGTAGGCTATTAAGTATTATCAGAGCACCCAGCCAATTGAAGATCATTTCATAACATTCGAAGCTTGTGCCTTAATAGAAAGCTTTAGGGAATTAGGAAATGAGCTCTACTCCAGGGAATACAGAGCCCTGACCTGTTCCAGGAATCATAGCATTTATTTGGCTAATCCAGTTCGGTTTCTGCTCAGTGCTGGCCCCTGGAACATGAATGATGGGGCATTAACAAAAGGGGATGTTTTTCGTATTGCACACAACATCTAACATGATCAATATTTATTTCTAAATTATGCAATGCTTTCTTATTCATTTCCATTCCCAAATTAGTGAAAATTGTACTGACATTCTCATTGCTATAAGTTTACATTTCTGAGGGTAGAAGTTCACATTGCTGAGGGTTGAAGTTCACATTGCTGAGGGGATAAAATGGATCCGATTTGCTCTCTTGCCTACATTTTTCAGGCCCTGCTTTTGCAACTCATCAGTACTCACAATGCCATAACACTTCATAAGAGGAAGGCACAATGGCACAGCAATAGAGCTGCTGTCTTACAGGCCAGAGACCTGGGTTCGATCCTGACTACGGGTGCTGTCTATATGGCGTGTATGCGTCCTCCCTGTGACTGCCTGAGTTTTCTCCGGATACTCCTACACTCCAAAGACGTAAAGGTTTGTAGGTTAATTGGCTTTGGTAAAACTATAAATGGTCCCTAGTGTGTAGGATAGTGCGAGTGTACAGGGTGATCTCTGGTCGGCGAACTGTTCCTGCACTGTATCTCTAAAGAAATATTTTCTGTAGAAACAGTGAGCCAAAGGATTGTGCTCATGGAGCCACTTCCACTGTCCCATGATGATACTCCAGCAATGGTCATAAATTAATGCTGGACAAGAACGATAGGACATGCTGCAAGCCTCCGTGGGCACAAATCATCAGAAATTAAGGCAGCGGCTTTATTTCCCCAGTTGGTTGACTACTGCTTGTGCTGCAATGCTATAGCAATCACTGGAGGCTTCAACAGGGTTGGGCCCATAAATGCACAAAAAATGCATAAAACTTCCATCCTGGAAAGGACAGGTTCCATGCTCTGCACCAACTTTCTCCTTGACAGGAAATGCAGACTTCCTGGCAGGATTCTTAATACACCAACTATTGTAATTGGGATACCCAATGATCTTCTGTCGGACAGACAACCAAAGGCCTCATATGCATCCTTGTCTGTAAAATAACCTGTGCATGATCTTGCCTGTCTCATGGCTGAGCTCTCATATCCTGCTCCAACAAAAAGTAATGTGCTTGTTTTTTCATGAACAAGGAAAAGGCAGTATGGTATTGTGGTTGAATGAGGTGTTTGGATGGATGGAGTGGGTGCATACTAGTACCATTTGTGTTTGTAAATCAAAAGAGATTATGGAATTCCACCGGGTGGCACCATCAGTGATGGCAGCCTCACCAACTGTCTGTCTTTTCGGCTTTTTTGTTATTTTTAGTGTGTTTTAAAAAGTATGTGTTAATCTGCTCTGGTTTGTTTTATGTGGGAGGTGTGGGATGAGGTTAGGGGAAACTTTTTTTCAATCTCTTACCTTGCCGGAGATGCGATTGTTTTCCATATCATATCTCCGTTCGCTCTGCGGCCTAACATCATGGAGCTGGTGGCCATGCTCGAGACTGACTGAGCCTCACCGTGGAGCCATGGACTTACCATCGGAGCCTGTGATCCCTTGCCTGGGATCGACATTACAACTGCGGCCTATGGATTTCACCATCGAGGAGCTCAGTCTTGGGTAGAGATTGATGTGGGGAAGCTCCAAAGTCGCAGAAGGTTCAACTAGCCCCGGCCCAGGGTAGGATTGCCCGGCGCGGGTGAGCTGAGATCCGCCCGATGTGGGAGCTTGATCGCCCCGATGCGGGGGGGGGGCGATCAAAATTCCTTGTATGTTGCAAAACATACTTGGCTAATAAAGTATGATTATGATTATGATTATGAATAAGGGAAGTGAGATGTAAGAAGTTCATTTATTTTATCCCATTGCTACCCTTGGCCTCAGGAGCTAGCAGATGGACTAAATGGAGATTATAACCAGAAGGCATGACTCTCAATGCTCCTGTCACTTCCAATATGTACTACCTTCTCTTGCAAGAAAAGAACAACATTGAGTATTGTGTAATGTGTTTGGATGACTGAATAGCTGCCAGTGTACACGAGCCAGCTTTTCAATCATGTGGATGTAAGGCTTCCAGCGGTTGCATATGAACTAAATGAAGGATATTAATATTATTTATGAATCTTGATTGTTAGAGAGCTTGGAGGAAAGTAATGGTGAAGGATATCCTATTGAAGATATCTTATAGAGGTGCATATGATATCATAGAGATGTATTTGATCTTTAAGTGAATAAAATCATGAGGGGAATGTATAGTATTTTACCTAAAGTAAGGGGATCAAAAACCAGAGGACATACATTGAAAGCGAAAGGAGCAAGATTTAATAAGAACCCGAGGGGCAACCTTTTTACTCAGAAGGTGGTAGGTAAATGGAATAAGCTGCCAGAGCTGGTGGCTGATGCAGGCACTATAATAGCATCTGGACAGTTACGTGGATAGGAAAGGTTTAGAGGGATATGGGTCAAATGCAGGCAAATGTGACTAGCTTAGATGAGACAGCTTGGTCATCATGGACAAGCTGGGACGAAGGGCCTGCCTCCATGCTGTATGATTCATAATGAATTAGCAGTGACTGAGACTGGTGTTACTATTGGTAGGATATTGCATCGGAGGATGCATTTACTGACACTTGCCAGTCAAACAATTTTTACAAAATTCTGGTGTAGGGTCTGGACCTGAAGTGTTAACTCTGCTTCTGCACAGATTCTGCTTAACCTGCTGAGTGTTTCCAGTATTTTCAGTTTCATTTCTGATTTCCAGGATCTGCAGTATATTTTTTATTTGCAGACAATGATCAGCTTTAGTTTTTAAAATGGCTGCCCGCACCTTCATCAGCATTATCCTTCTATCTTTAAGACATATGAGCTAATTTTAAAAAATGCTATGATTTAGGATTCCTTGCTGGTGCACACAGTCAATGAAGCTGCAGTTTGTAATGGTTACACACAGTAATAATTGTAAGGAGCATAGAATAGAAAGTTACATTATTGGCAGTATTGCAATGAACTAACATACACTGAGTGCAGCTGTAAGTATGCATAATGTTATTGGCTCTCCGTGCTTCTTTTCGCTTGTTCTGACTAATTTAGCCTCGCCATTTTAATTTAAAAGAAATAATAAAAGTTATGTATACAATATTAAAACAACCAGGATAAAACTGATATCTAATTGATTGAGCTAACTCCAGTGAAATATCATATTGCAAACCTCCAACTTTGCTGATCAAAAAAAACTTGAAAGAGACACAGTAACAAGCTAGGAGAAAGAAACTGAAATAATATAGGGGAAACAAAAATGTTCACCTCCCAAAGGCCATTAACCAAAACTCCTGGTGACTGAGGTAACCTACAAGCCTTTCTAATTCTCTCTAATGCACAATCTATCCACCATAAATGAAAACGGCCTCCTGTATTAGAAATTTGTCAACGTATTTTTAAAGGGCTGTGGGGAATGTATACATGCTGTATGTTCTTGCAATTTGTATTGAAAATTATGAATTGGAGAGAAATATTTTCTCACATCTAACCTAACTCTGCCTTGGGATGTGAAGAATTGATGGCTGTGGCAGGATTAATGCAATCAGCAAATTATATATAAATATTTTTCCCTTTTACTAATAGAAGAAGCAAAATAGTTGGAGTTGCTGCTATTTCAGGCAAATTTACAACTGTCTCTGCTACTTATTGAAAACTCCAAACCTGCTATCAATAGTTACATATTTGGAAAAATGCAGACCAAAGCACCCTAAATCTGCCACAATGCTATTTTGCACCTTTATTGAATTTGGTTTCTTAATTCCCCAAACATTCCCTCCTTTCCCTCTCAAGTAGTGGTGATGTATGCCTGGTAACTGTATAAAAACAACTAATTTCACTTGGGGCCCATTAATGCCATCAGAAAAATGAGGCTGTCAATACATCTGTCTGGAAAGGTTTCAAATTCACATTCAAGAGGTGAAAGGTCAGAGCTCAAATCCATTATATCACCTAGTTCTTATGCAGTAGCATTAAAAGAACTTTAAATATTCACTTTAGCAACCAAACAAAATGCTGAATTATTGATGTATGGCTGTCTTCAAAAAGTACTTAAAACGCACCAGGTTTGGTTTTTTTTGCTGTTTAAAATGTTTGTGTCTGTTACCAGGTTACAAAGAGAGTTTGTTGTAAATTAAGCTGCTGCGGCTGCTTATTGAAGAATAAAGGCTTGTACTTTATGCCATCGTTTGGACAATCTCAACAAATTCCAAAGGAGAAGTATCATTGTACCTTTGGGAGCCAATGATGCACAATTAGTTTGTAAGCTTTCTGAAATATGGAAAACATTATAATTATTTCTGCACAGCAAGTTCCCAAAAAACATCAACATAATGACCAGGTAATCAGTATTTAAGTATTGGTAGAAGGGCAAATATAGGCCAGGATGCAGGATTGACAACTCCATTGCTCTTTGTTGAAAAGGTATCATAGTATCTTTAAATCCACTTCAGAGATAAATTTAATATATGATATGAAAATTAATCTGACCGTACACAAATTAAGAGATTTTTCTTCTCCTTCCCGCACTTACACTGCTGACACTTAAGATTTGCATGGATCATCTCTTCCTATTAGAATTGTGGGTGTTTAGAGGACATGTTGACATGGAACATATTATTGACATTGTCAAAGGGCGAGGACTTTTGCTTTGCAATATACCAAAAGTTCTCACAGTCTTCATGACAGGTTCATTGTTATTGTGCTGGAGCTCACTGGGTATAGCGAAGGCAAGGAGAGTGTCCTTTGATCAGAATGAGACGTTAATCCAGGTCAAAGGTAGACAGGGGTGTCACTGGTGACAGCATTCATCCTTAAAATCTGGTATTTGTATGAACGTGACTTGACTTAAGATGCCATTTTTGTTTGAATATGGGTAGCATAAAAGTATAATTCTTTCATTGCTGCCCATTTAAGGTACACATTAGACGTTTTAGTTATTTGAATGCTGAATCTCCGTGACGAACCTGGTGTTATACTGAAAGGGGCTTCATCCATGTAACACAGCCAATCTTCATGATTACAGTATGTCTCTATTCTACTGCACTTAACTAGCACTTAATATCCTAGGTAATGCTGCACATTCAAATGGTCAGCTAATTTTTAATAATTTCCATGCATTTCATGGGTTCTAGATCCTTGAACAGTGAGTACATGGAGGAGACAGATGGTGAGGTGATGGTCAGTGGAGAAGGAGGCAATGATGAGTGAGGTTGCAAGGATAACATTTCAATATAGAGCATCTAGTGCTCAAGGACTGCTATTGAACAGTCACTAGCATAATCTATTGAAAGACAATTAACATCAAAGGCATAAATGGTTTTACCTTCTTCCAAGATTCGAAAATGGCAGCAGCACATTTCATACAATGTAAAATATGGGCAAGCTAAGATGTGATAAATGAAATAGAAAGTGGCAGCTTTTTGTGGGATTTATGCCCAACCACCCTTGTATGGAAGGTGAAGTGAACATTCTGAGGATCTAGAGTAAGTGTAAGGAGATGTGCTCTGACTGACCTTGTAGATATCATCTCCACAGAACAGCTGTGTACCATGTATGGCTGGAAACGTTCAGACTAGTCAAGGTTTGCAAATAAATGATCAGCCAAACACAAAGACAAATTAATGGAGATGTTTGAAATCTGAAATAAAAATAGAAAATACTGGAAATGCTCAACCAATCTCACAGAATCTAGGAAGAATGAAACAAATTTAATATTTAAGCTTAGTAATGTTAAATCATGGCTGAAAAGGGATTGAAATGTAAAACATTTTATGCAAGTAGAAAGATAAGGAACAGATAGCAGAGAAAAGAACAAAAGGAAAGATCAGGAAAAAGGTAGGACACATAAGGTTAAAGATGCAATTCAAAAGAGGATATAAATTTGTCAAAAAACAAAACAAAAATCCAGTGAAGGAATATATGAGAATTGCTACCAGCGGCATCTTGTACAAGGTAGATGGGATAAGGGTTATAATGTAGCAGCACCATACGTGGCGAATAAAGAGGAGACATCAGGTTGGTGCAACTGGTTCTTTATTCTGTTGTCACACATATAGTGGGTGCGCTAACTATATATAGAGTTGTTGTAGCTGAGCGAGGTTGTGCCCTCGGGCTCAGCTACCGGTAGAAACTCCTGGTGGATCTTGTGGTGAGAGAGCTTATGTACCAGGACACTCCCTCTGCCCATGACGTCGTGTGCCCGCCCTCTCCTGACGAGGGTTCGAGCTTAAGTGGCTGACGCCACAATAATCTGTATTTGTTAAATTCATTGTTCAGGTCGAAAAGCTGCCAAGTGTCCAACTGAAATACAAGGTTATGTGCCTGGAGTATATAGTGACTTTAATGCTAGATTCTGCACTCTGTTTCCCGTCTCTTTTTGCATCACCTGCTGTACGTGTGTATTGTGTGATTGCATTCATGATATGATCTGCCTGCATAGCAAATAATGTTTCTCATTGTATTTTGGTACACGTGCCAATAATAAGTGAATACCAATACCAATATTGAGCTTTACTGCAACTGAAGAGGACAGAATAAGGGTGATGTGAAGACTTAAAATGGTAAGTCACCAGAAGTTTAACATCCCACCAATTCCTGGGAATCTTTAGACTATGACTGCTCAAAGTAGAGAAGGAGCACTGGGGTTGGTATTGGGAGCCGCAGGGTCATACACTGTCAAAGTACAGAAGCCACATGTAAGCAGCAAAAAGAGCACCTTACTTCACAATCTACTCATCTGCCCACCCCTTCAGCCACCTCCTGCCTCACCGCTGGAAGAGTCTGCAGTTCCTACACTGATCCCATTAGTCCGTCAGAACCAAACAAAACTGGAGTGAAAGCAAGTCATCTGAGATCATGTTCAGCACATTCTGATCAAGTGAGGGATCCAGAGACTCACTGATCATGCGGCTGAGGAAGAGAATGAACTAACAGAGTTCTCAACAAGAAATATTCCCATTCAATTAAAAGGAACTGTGGAGTACCTTTTGAATATTTGGCTGCTTGCAGCAACTTATCTCCATCTGGCGTTAACTTCATGATGACATGTCAATTGTGAGCTTAACCAATAGGTCCACAATGGACACAATCTCAGTACAGAATGGTCTCAAACAAGGCTGTGTCATCACCATAACACTACTTTCAATCTTTCTTGCTTCAGTGCTGTACTCGCCTTCAGCAAGCTTCTCAAAGATGTGAAGCTATTACCGCACTAATGGGAAACTGTTTGAACCATAAGACTTCCAATCCAGAACCAATATCAATGCAATTTTAGTTATTGGACAGCAGAACACAGAAGATCTTTGTCTCTTGGTTTGCTTGGATATTTAACTCTAAGTCATCATCTACTCTTTCATTATACATGTGAGATGATGGGCCTCCATAAAGATCCTCTGCCAACCTGTTGCTGCTTTAGTTTAGTTTACAGATACAGCATGGAAACAGGCCCTTCAGCCCATCGTGTCCAGGCTGACCATACATTAATTAGCACCTAGACACTAGGTACAATTTACAGAAGCCAATTAACCTACAAACCTGCACCTGTTTGGAATTTGTGATGAAACCGAAGCACCCGGAGAAAACTCACTTGGTCACTGCAACAAGGTACAAACTGTATCCGTATTCATGATTGAACCCAGGTCTCCCGCGCTGTACGGCAGCAACTTTGCTACTGCGCCAATGTGCCGCCCAGTGTTACTGTTCAACACTGTCCACTTGTTGTTCACTCTCATATTCCCACACCCCATTACATCTCAACTACAAATATCCATTTTAGAACCTTCTACGTTTACTTTAAGGATATAAAGAATATTTTGAGAGGCCTTATATCCAGTACCAATGGAGTGTTTCTTGCCCATTATAAAAGGTTAAAAAATAGCAAAATGTAGAAACAATGAACTGCAAGTGCTGGTTTAAAGACAAAGACACAAAGTGCTGGAGTAACTCAATGGGTCACACATCATCCCCGGAGAACATGGATAAGACTGAAGAAGGTTCCCGACCCAAAACATCACCCATCTGTTCTCCAGACATGCTGCCTGACCCATTGAGTTACTCCAGCACTTTGTGTATTTTTTTTAAATTGCCAAAATCCGTGCACCTACCATTATAATTGATTTGTAACAAAGAAACACCTTGTCAATAAGTGTAGAAGAGCACATAATAATAGATCGAGTCAAAACCCATGCAATACTTACTCACCAACTTCTCAGTCCCTTTGAATGTTTATGTTAATGTCCCAGTTGAATACTTGATTTACTTAAGCACTACAATACACTAAGCTTGTTAGTAACACAAGGAAAAAAGTTTAAAAATATCTCTTCGGTGCAAAATAACAGTTAAGCTCTGAGTGTATTCTGATAACATCAAATACGATTGTGACACATTCTATTAGAGGAGCAACTCAGTCAGCACGAATCTACAAAGGGATCTGCTGAAATATTTGGCTTCCTAGGATGTGTCAGATACAACATTCTCTCAGTTGATGTGCTTATGCTAATCTCCCTTGACTGTACATTCACCTCTTCCATAATTACATTTCTTTGTACTAAAAGTTCTATGTAATACCACACATAGCAAGGACGTTTAAGTTACCCGTTTGTGCATTAAGGTAGTGAATGTTGCTTCAGTCATAGCTTCTTAACGATCTTGCAATCTGCATCAGCTATATTCTGCATATGCATCATTAGCCATACGCAAAAAACATAGTTCTGAAGTTCAAGAAGTCTTTCCTTGCCTTCAGGAAAACCTGGTGCAAGGGTTATCTTAAAATGTAAGCATTGTGATAAAAGTACAGAAGTTCACATTATATGATGATGATGGCCCACCTGCATGGTTAGAGGCTCTATAGTCAACTCACTCCATTTGCTTCTGTTTGCATATAACAAATATTGCTCTGCTTTAACATTGGAAAGGTCTGTTTTTGCTATTTATTGGGAAGAGAGAAATTGTTAACATTCATGACCAAATAGGCAAATGATTGATAATTCTGGGTAATAATTGGTGCCCTCTCAAGGCTAGCATGAACTGAAGGTGTCAAATCAGGGGTAGTAGGTCTTAAGATAATAACATGGCTACGTTGGTCTTCTGAATAAACATGAGCTAGACGGGCAATGTACCTGTGATACGGGAGCTATAAAAATCCCCAAAGCTTGCGGAAAGTAAATAAATTGCTAATGTTTAGGACTCAGTGCTCCATATATATAAACCTAGTGCCATCCAATGTCACCTGGAATACACATTTCACCTATGGTAGCAGTTAATCTGTTTATTGTAGGGCAATCGTCTTTTCAGAGTACTGGGAAAACACTTGGTTCATTGTGAACTGACACTCCATATTCCATAGCACCCACTGCATCTCTCCACACTCTCAGATAGATATATTTGTAGGTAAATGGTTAGTAAGTCTGGGATGATATAAAATTGGTGGTGTTATGGACATTGAGGAAGGTTGTCTAAGACTTTAAGTGGATATAGACCAGATGGAAAATTAAGCAAACCATTAGTAGATAGAACTTAATCGCCAAAAATGCAAGGTGGAAGTCAAATATGGATAGGACATATCAATACATGGTTGGGCACTAAAGAATATTGATGAATAGAGATATTGGGGTCAACTCCATAGTTTCCCTAAAGTGACTTCACATGTGGATAGAGTAGCAAAGAAAACAAATGTGTGTTTGCCTTCAAAGGTGAGGACATAGAACACAAGTCAGAACATTGAACTGTACTTGCAGAACTGTGTGCAGTTCCGGTCACTACACTATAGAAATGATGTGATTACACTGGAGAGATTGCAGAGGAGATTCATCAACATATTGTTTGGATTGTATAAGTTTAGTTAAGGGGAAATACTTTCTCTGGAGCAAAATAAGTTGAGAGGTGACCTGATAGAACTATATAAATCATGAGAGAGATAGATAGGGAAGATGGTCAGAATCTTTTTTTCCCCCGTGGTAGGAGTAATAACAAGAGGGCATAGGTTTGTGTGGGGAGGGGTATGGGGGAGGGGGAGATCAAGTTTTAAAGAAGATCAAAGGGAAAAAAAATACACCGAGATTGAGGGAGAAAATCAGCGGGTGAGGCAGCATCTATGGAGCGAGGAAATAGGCAACGTTTCAGGTCGAAACCCTTTCCCTTTGGCTCCATAGATGCCTCACCCGCTGAGTTTCTCCAGCATTTTTGTCTATCTTTGATTTTCCAGCATCTGCAGTTCCTTCCTAAATACAGAGACTGATGTCTGGAACATGCTGCCAGAAGGTGTAGTAGAACCAGATGCAATTATTACATTTAACAAGCATTAACAAGGGTACTGGAATATGCAAAGCTATAGAAAGATCCAGACCAAAAGCAGGTTAATGGGATTATTGTAGATGAGCAAAACAACCGATGTGGACTTGGTGGGCCATTGAAGCTGTTTCTGCACTGTATGACCATGCAAACAGTCAATTGTCTGTTTAGTTGATGTGGTTCATAGAATAGTGCTAAAAATTGTTACCTTCATAATTATAAGGGAATATTATTCAACGAACCAAGCTAATAGTGAGCATGTGTAAAAAGTAAGAATACATTTTATTTTAAATGGAATACAAATTATTGTCAGGCATTCAGCTAAATCATTGGTGGAAAGAAGTAATTTGACAGACTTCACTCACTTGCATTAGTACATTCTTCAGCATGGATTTTAGGATTTCTAGGCTTCTATCTGGAAAGATGTTTACAATATATTTAATATTTTCATTTAACTTTCAATACAGGAGCATTGAAATTAACAATGAATCACTGAAATGAAAACAAATCTAATATACCACACCAATAAATAAATAATTACACTTGATAATGGGCAAAATGAAAATAAAGATGACTCTTTTTCTTTCAGAAATAATTGGCTTGGGATTGTCTATTATTTCATCTCCTTCATTGATGTAACTGATGTCTGCCATCAAGGATGGGATTACCAGATACAAAATCAATATTACATTGTACACTTATCTTGAAGTTGGCACCTTTAATTTGATCTTAGTTGATCAACTTTCATTTGTATTTCTCATATTTAAAATATTTGTTTGCTAAAATAAAATAAAATTAGTACCTTAAAAGGGCATGAAGACAAAACCAGCACTTAAATAAAAACTAAGTAAAAAATATTGAATATTGAAAATGTAAATTGCAAAGTGAATACATTTCAGTAGAAATTACATACATGTCCAAAGCCTTCACTTGTTCCTGGCTGTTATGTGCTTGAGTATAATATCTTATATGGAGAAAAATAATAACTAATATTCTGGGTGAGAGTTTTTGAAGCATTATCAAATAAATAAATGTACCTGTTCAGAGGGTTGTAGCAGCATTTACTATTAATTAAAATTTATTCTTGCTTTGGGCATATTTACTTTAATATGATTTCAGTTTGTAATAGTTTCATGATAGTGAAAACACAGCCAAGCTGTGCGCTGCTAAAGTTTCACGGGAGGGGTTCAAGAAAATAAAATTCTTCCTCCTATCTGTATCTAACCATAATGATTAGAATTTTAACTGGGTATCATTTTCATCATGCTCACAATTTTCAGTGCAAACACACTATCTGTCTACATCACAACCTTCACTAATGTATGCTAATTCAAAAATGTCCATGATTGAAACTGGTTTCTGCTTCAAATCAGCATCTCAAGGTAAAGCATTAGTTCCCCTTGCTAAACAATTAAAAAAATCAATATTGAGGGGAATGGACAGGCAGTTCTGCAGCATAGACATAAATCCAGGACCGTGTGTTGCCAGGGACAAGGTTGACATCCTTGTCCTTGGCATACTAAAGGGGGAGGGTAAACAGCCAGAGGTCATGGTTCATATCACAACTAATGACATTGGAAGAATGGATGAGGAAGCTCGGTATCAGTTTAAAGAGCAGGATCTCTAAAATTGTAGTCTTAGATTACTGAAGATAAATCAGATGGTATAGTATAGCGAAAGAAGGTACTGGGCGGGAGGGGAGGAAGCCTTTGGACTTCTGATCACTGGACTATTTTTGAGGAAGGTGGGATCTGTACAATCTCTGAGGGACAGGATTTACACTTGGAAAAGCTGGTATTGATCAAAGATAGTCAGAGTGGCTTTGTTAGGGGGAGATTGTGTCTGACCAATTTGATTGCATTTTTCAAAGAAATTACAAAAAATATTGATGAGGACAGTGTGGGTGATATTGTCTAAATGGACTTCAGTGAAGGTGCTGTCCCACGGTGGCGCCCTAATTGGTGAGTTTAGTCAAGTCGTCACTTTTATTGCTGTAGCACATTTAAAAAACAACTCTCATTGACCAAAGTGCTTTACATTGGTGGAGGCACTAACGTTATACAACACTGGTTCATAGATTAAGTACATACATAAAGCCCTCCCTCAGAGGACGTCAAGAAAGGCTTGAGAGTAAAGATGAATTTTAATTCTCGGCTTAAAAGGGTCGATGGAGGGGACAGTTCTGACGGGAAGAGGGATGCTGCACAGTCTAGGAGCTGCACCCGCAAAATGCAGTCGCCCCTGAGCTTATGCCTAGACCGCGGAATGGTCAGTAACCCCAAGTCGGCCGATCTGAGGGACCTGGAGGTAGTGTGGTGGGTAAGCAGACTTTTGATATAGGTGGGAGCAAGCCCGTTAAGGGCTTTGTAAACACCTTGAAATTTATTCGGAACCGCACAGGGAGCCAGTGGAGAGAGGCCAGAATCGGGATGATGTGATCCCTTTTTCGGGTGCTCGTCAGGAGTCTCGCTGCGGTGTTTTGGACCAGTTATCAGGCAGGACAGGGAAGATTGGCTGATGCCAGTGTAAAGTGAGTTGCAGTAATTTAGGCGGGAGGAAATAAATGTGTGGATGATCTTTTCAAGGTCGTCAAACTGGAGGAATTGTTTTATTTTAGTTATCGTCCGAAGCTGGAAGAAGCTAGCTTTTACCACGGCATTGACTTGTTTGTCAAATTTCATCGCTGTGTCAAATATCACGCCAAGGTTTTCGACGTGAGGTTTGAGTAATGGGATAAGGCTTCCAAGGCTGCCTGCTATCATTTTGATTGAGTCCGAGGGGCTGAGAAGGATTACCTCAGACTTACTCTCGTTTAGTTGGAGGATGTTCTGGGCAATCCAACACTTTATATCCTCGAGGCAGTGGATAAGGTTAAGTAGATTTGTTTGGTTGTTGGGCTTCAGGGGGAAATAGAGTTTTGTATCGTCTGCATAGCAATGGAAGGAAATGCCGTGCCTTCGAATGACTTGGCCTAAGGGGAGCATATACAGGGAGAAGAGAATGGGGCCAAGGATGGAACCTTGTGGAGCCCCACAGCAGAGGCTAGCTGGGGAGGAGAAAGAGTTGCCTATGTTAGTAGAGAAACTCCTACCTTTGAGGTAGGAGATGAACCAGCTCAGGGCAGTGCCATCAATACCAACCCCGTACCAGAGACGGTCAATTAGGATGGTGTGGTCGACTGTATCAAATGCTGCGCTGGGGTCGAGAAGGAGCAGGATTGCACAATCGCCAGTGTCAATGGTGAGAAGTAGGTCATTATGTACCTTCAACAAGGCAGACTCTGTGCTGTGGTGGGCCCTGAAACCTGATTAGAAAGTTTCCAATCAGATAATATTTTGGCGAAGGTAAGGCATACGTAGACTTAAAATAACCATTTCAAGGACCTTTGAAAGGAAAGGCAGTTTGAAAATAGGTCTGTAGTTGCTAGGCAAGGTGGGGTCGAGGTTCGTTTTTTTCAGGAGGGGCTGGACCACCGCATGCTTGAAGCAGGTAGGAACAGTGCCAGTGGCCAGAGAACTGTTGAAGATGGCGAGGATGCTGGGACCGGCTATTGTAATGAGTTCAGAAGATTTTAGGAGAGTTTGAAAAAGTGTCATGTTGAAGACCTCCTTCGACTATGTAGAAGACCTCCTTCGACTATGTTGAAGACTAGTTTCGACTAGTTTCTACTAGCTTCAGGAAAATTGGATACCGAATATTGGAGAGTGAAGACGACCTCCTTCGATCTCCTTCGACCTCCCTTCGACTATGTTAAAGACTATCTACGACTAGCTTCTACTAGCTTCAGGAAAATTGGATACCGAATATTGGAGAGTAAAGACGACCTCCTTCGATCTCCTTTGACCTCCCTTCGACTATGTTAAAGACTATCTACGACCTCCTTCGACTACCTTTGATTATCTTCGACTACCCTCGATTACCTAAGAATAACATATAATATAATTCACCAATAAATGGTGAAAAGTTTCGAGGGGATGCAAGGAATAATTTTCTGTATCCAGATGATCGTTGGAATTTAGAACATTGCCAGAAGAGGTTGTGGAGGCAGAACCTCTCATAACATCTAAGAGATACCTGTGCAAGCACTTGAATTGCCAAGACAGGAAAATTGAATTAGTATATCCGGGTACCTGATAGTAGGCATGCATATGGTGGCAAAAGGACTTGTTTCTGTGCTGTATGACCAAACAGTTTCTGATTTAGTGCATTCAATAAATGAATTTATAATAAACTACTAATATGGATTTTCTAGTCCAAATTGGTGTGTTTGAGCAAATTGCACACACATGGTCAGAAAAACATTAAGATCATTCTGAAATAACATGTCACTATTATTTTTCAAATATTTTGTAAGCTATTATTTGCTGATTTGATTAATTTCTCGGATTTCTATTAAACGGAATTTGCAATAGAGTGTTGTATCAAGATTGCGTTGATACTTTTTTCATTTATTACTAACTGAAGCATATTGCAGATTATTGCAGATTAATGCAGATATTGCAGATTATTGCAGATTAATTGTGCTCGTATTGTCAAAGTCTGTTAACATATGTATCTCTGCAATAACACTCAATTCTATTTTAATTATATCATTTTGTAGAAAGATTCGCTAACATGAAGATTATATTTAATATCTATACACACAGATGGCTTAATAAACTTATGGAAACAAAGAATGAGAATTTGTTGTCCAGGAATGTACACAGCATCTAAAACAAACTAAGGTAACTGAAGGCAATGATTTGCACATGGGTAGACATAAAAAGCTGGAGTATTTCAGTGGTACAGGCAGCATCTCTGGAGAGAAGGATTGGGTGGCATTTCAGGTTGAGAACTTTCTTCAGTCTGAACAAGGATCCTGACCCAAAACGTCACCCATTCCTTCACTCCAGAGATGCTACCTGTCTCGCTGAGTTACTCCAGCTTTTTATGTCAATCTTTGGTTTCAACCATCATCTGCAGTTCCTTCTTGCAGAAGGGAACTAGATGTAGTAAAGTAACAATGTTTAAAGTCACAAAAATAAGTCACCGGAACTGAATTTCTGATGCAAACTAGAACAGGCTGCCTCTGCTATATGTGGCTATGCATTTGTGGCTATGCATTAGCAATGAGCTTCCAGACGTCAATCTTTGACAGTTCAGGTTATGTCAGAGGCCATGCCTTCAGTGCTTTCAACCTTTTGTTGTTGGTTGCATCCCATCTGATCCTAAATCAGCACAGACCTTCTTGATGTGCAGGGCCGCAGGATATGTTGCTGTTAGGATCACCCGTGTTGTTCAAATTTATTCCAGAAATCAAGCAAATTTGGATGGCTTGCTGCTAACTCTAAATTTCTTTTCAATTAATTGCACATCCAGATGCTGCCTGACCTGCTGAGCAACTCCAGCACTTTGTGTCCTTTTGTATAACGCTGAGTTAATTACATATATACAGCTACTTAAGGGCCTGTCCCACTAGCGCGCAATTAGACGCGACAAGCGCGACAAATTCGGACGCGGGGGTCGCGTGGGGGTCAGGCGATCCCGGTGCGAGTGAAGGGCCTGTCCCACTAGCGCGCGATTACACGCGCGACGTCCGAAGGAAGGACGTTATTTTTCATCACGTGACGATGCGCATGAGCATGCGCGTTGCACGACGTCGGGCAGTGACGTCATCACGCAACGCCACGCTGAAGACGCACAACGTCAAAACATCATCACGTTAATCACGTTCTGCGCGACAGGATTTTGCCGCGCGTAATTTTTTAAGCAGTGTCGGTTTTTGGACACTACGCGCGATGTCGACACCAGCTACACACAACTCGACGAGACTCCGGTGATCGCAGTGGGACAGGGTCACGCGAGGCCGGGCGACTAAAGCGACCACGGTAGGTCGCGCTTGTCGCGTCTAATCGCGCGCTAGTGGGACAGGCCCTTTCGTATAATAAATCTACAATGTTTAACTCCTCTAATCAAAGGAGAATTTCTCCACTTTTGGATAATGAACCAATGCAGCATTAATGGCAACTATCAGGAAAGACAATGAATGGCAACAGCCATTCTTTGCTGTAGGTAGGATTGTCTTTAACTTACACTCTGGACGCTACACAATGGTACTTTATTGTCATGTTTACCTAAGAACAGTGAATTTGTTTTTGTATAGTGTTCAGTGACAAGTGGAGCAGTCAGAAAGTGGAGATAAATATCCTTGTGCCATTTTGGCAGCTCGCGTTGTAAAAAGGTTTTTTCAACTATGTCTGAATATTTCTAATGGTCAGAAATGTACTGTATGAAAATAGTTGAAGTGCATTTAAATAATTAAAACATTAAAAACAATAAAACTATGTTTTGTTTAGATTAGTTTAGTTTATTGTCATGTGTACCGAGGTACAGTGGAAAGCTTTTCTTGCGTGCTAACCAGTCAGTGGAAAAACTAAACATGATTATAATCGAGCCTGGCACAGTGTACAGATATTTAAGTACACAGTGTACAGATATCAAAAAAGTAACACACGGTCGGGTAACAAGAAAGAAAAATTTACCCTTTTAAAGAAGGTCAGTAACCCCATTTAAATAAATGGAGCCAAGCTAGTTGCATCAAATGACATCAATTTAGCTGATCGGCTCAGAATCTTATAGATCTGTCGCAAGACTCAGTGATGAATCTTAAAGCAGGGAGAAAGGTCAGATGGTAAGACATTTGACCTTCAAAATTGTACTTGCATGCTACATTGCACAGGCACAGAACCTCATTGGTGTTCTCTTCTGAATTGACATCCAAGCTAAGGACAATCATGTGGAAACCCCACTCTCATAAGATGCCTGTCTATCCCTTTCAATGTTAAACAATGCCTGATGCACAGTATATTCTGAAATCTACATGTAATACTTGTAAGTAATCTATGATTTTAAACACAATTACCAAAGCATCAGATTATATTTTAATTAGGACAAAATAATTTGCTTTGGATTTTCTTACAGTTGAAGTACATTTAAATAATTTTGGATTTTCTTACAGCTCTGCAAAGGAAAGTAAAAAGTTGAATTAGAAACATTGGATCCGAAACTAAATGATAAACTCTGGAAAAGGTACATATGTAGGATTAACTAAGTAAGTCTTGAATGGGCTGGTTGGTTACTACTGAAGCAGACAATTGTGGCTACCTCCTGCATTAAACATATGGACTAGGCTTGAGGTGTTGTCAGTCACACAATGCCTCAGATACTACCATCTGCATGAGCTATTAAAAATCTCATGGGACTATTTAAAAGGCAATGAGCCCTTCTGGCCATTATGCTTCCCTTAACACCAACGAAAGAAAATCCACGCGAGTTGATTGGGCATCTTGGTATTAATAGTGATATATGCTGTTTCCTTGTCTCTATAATTGTCTGTTATTGTAATGGGACAAACTGAGTTGGCTATTGCCAGTGGTTCCTAAGAGAACCAGTGCACTCAGCCAGTTCCAGAATTAAACACACTCGTAATAATTCTGAGACATGCTGTGTGACTTCAACTAGGGAATACACATCTCCAATCACAAATAAGCCAGACCCAGCATCGTAAGAGTGACTATTTCACTAGGGATTACCATCCCTGTGAGTTGGCTGGGAAGAGGCAGGTAGGATAAATTCACTTTACAAAACTAAATTATTTTAATAGAATCACAGAACCACACAACATGGAAACAGTCTTACATGCCACTGAACTTATGACAAATTGTACTTATTTACATTAATTCTGTATCAGTCCTAATTTTATTAATTATGTCTTATTTTTGTAATAAATTAAATAACACTTATTACTTTTAAAATGTCTCATCCCCTCTTTGCCTCCTGTCAAACGTTGTGCTGTGGAGGTGGAACCCACTGGTAAGTTTTTTTAACTCTCACTCACTGCTAAGGTCTTGCTATACCTTGCTGTATCTCGCCATTGCAGGGGTGGTTCAGTCATCTATTCTATATCCAGCTTAGTCGAGGGTGTTCGAACAAGGATCGTTTGGCAGGTGCGCTGAATGCAGCTCCATTTGGCCTAATGTTTGGAACATCTTCACAAGTAATTATAAGGTACAATCTGGAGATTTTCTTTTCTTTTAGATACTTAACCCATGCTGGGAATGCATGTCAGGAAAATCTGTATTCCCATTTTCTGGATAAAATATGGACAGATAATGTGAGATTTTGTGAAGGTTTCTTCCAACATATGCTGAATATCCACCTATTTAATGGCAATTCTTTACTTCTTTCATGAAAGAATGAATGAATGAATGAATAAGTTCATTAGCCAAGTATTCACATACAATGAATTTGCCTTGGTGCTCCGCCCACAAGTGACAAGATGCCATATCGTGACAGTTAGGAATGACACATAAAAATGTAAACGTTAATAATAAAACATCTTTGAAGAACCATAACATTTTATGATCTAATCACCAAGTAACATATTTGAGTACTGGTTTTGGAATTGGAGACAGAAGCAAACAGTATACATGCCATATTTTACAATGGCAATCAATGGAGTGCTGGTGACACAGTGGCATCAAATTGGAGACCCAGAGTCAATTAATTCTAAAAACTTTTAATTTATGTCATTTACAGTATATAGCTTACAAATATAGTCACCAGAAAATAATGGCTAAGGATAGGCAAAAATCAAAATACAATGAAATTAAAGTATAATTCTTACAAAAATAATATGAAGTCTAGGGACCAAATACCAAGACTAAAAGAAGCTGATTTTTGGTTTAGAGATACAGAGTGGAAACAGGCCCTTGGCCCCTCTCAGTCCGGCCAACCAGTCCTCGATCACCCATACACATGTTCTATCTTACAAACTAGGGACAACTTACAGAAGCCAATTAATTTACAAACTTACATGTCTTTGGAATGTAGGGGGAAACCGGAGCACCCAGAGAAAATTCATGCAATTACCAGGAGAATATACAAACTCTACAGACAGCACCCAATGTCAGGATCGAACCCGAGTCTCTAACACTGCAAGGCAGCAACTCTTCATTGCACCACCCTGAAGTGACGTATCACTTGGACTTCCATAATCTTTAACAATACAGAGTGCAATAATGTTCATTTAGTTGTAGCACCTATTTAATAGATACGTGTAAAGTAATTTAGTGGGTGTGAAAATGAATTGCTTGAAAAATACCTTTAAAATTATTCACAGATAATCACAGAACTACTTGAATTGCGTGTATGCAAACTGACCTCTGCCATTTTCATTCTAGTCCTTTTATGGCAATGTGGCAACTTAGTTTATGTCATGAAGTGAATAAATACACTGCTAATTTCACTTATTTCAGGATTTTAATGCATAAAGGAGGAAAAACTGTCAAAGACTGGAAATGTCATCTTTTATCACCTCTGGTATCCTTACCTAGCTAAGAATAAGTCAAATCATCGTAATTACTAACTAATTCCACCTGCAAACACAATGTATGGTTCTTAATTTATTCAGTGACCTCTTTTCACATGGACGGAAGCAGGGGTGGGTTGAGTGGGTGTGTTTTAATCTGGAATAGCTACAGAAATATCTTCAGTTAAATAATTACTGAACATCTCCCAAGTAATGCTGGTAATTTCTTAGTTATTGCACATTTTGAAGTCATCAATGTGTGATAGTCCACAAGTAGGATACCCAATATGACATGAAATAGAAAACTATGTTGTTTTTGTGAATAACGTTTTATTGCGTCCTCATATATTACATTATTCACACTATCAGATCAATGAATTATGGGGGTAAGACTGTCAAGTACTTGCTGACAATGATTAAATTACCAGGCATAGATATATTCATCATAATTATGGTAGCACAACATTTTGGAGTATTATTCCACGGTACAATGAATAGATGTGGCAGAATATGCAACTGCAACTCCACTGTGTGGCTTCTGAATATTACCCAAGTGATGGGGAGATACTGAGCATTCCAGTGAGGTGAAGGAATTAATTAGAGCTGTCACTGAGCTTTTTTGAGATGCCCCAAATTAACCACAGAAGCCTCAGTGCAGATTATACAGCCATTCAACCACTGCTGGTACACTACCTGGGAGACGTATTCATTATGTGGCAAAACTTAACAAAGAAAAATTAAGAACTTATATAGCCATAAACATTTGAATGAATGAATACGTTTATTGACCTAGTATGTTCACATACATGGAATTTGCCCTGGTGCTCCACTCACAAGTGACAACATGACATACAGTGACAATTAAGAATGACATATAAAACATTAAACATTAATAATAAAACATTATCGATTAAACATGTGAATTAAATGAAATACCAGAGCAAAAGGAGGCTACAGATTTTTGGTTATTGAGTAGAGCTACTACTCATGGAAAAAAAGCAGTTTTTATGTCTGGCTGTGGCAGCTTCGTCAGTCCGGAGTCGCCTTCCAGAGGGAAGTGATTCAAAGAGTTTGTGGCCAGGGTGAGAGGGTCAGAGATGATCTTACCCGCTCGCATCCTGGCCCTTGCAGTGTACAGTTCATCAATGGAGGGAAGCTTGCAGCCAACAACCTTCTCAGCTGAACCGGCGATTAGCTGCAGCCTCCGGGTGTCGTGCTTGGTGGCGGAGCCAAACCAGACCATGATGGAGAAGGTGAAGACAGATTCTACGATGGCCATTTAGAATCGGACCATCATTGCCTGTGGCAGATTGTGCTTCCTCAGCTGCCGCAGGAAGTACATCCTCTGTTGTGCCTTTTTGACTATGGAGTCGATGGTAGCCTCCATTTAACGTCCTTGGAGATGATGGTTCCCAGGAACTAAAATGATTCCACAGCTGTGACTGTGGTGTTGTTGATGGTGCATGGGGTGAGGGGAGGGGGAGCTCTCCTAAAGTCCACAATCAATTCCACTGTCTTAAGAGCATTGAGCTCCAGGTTGTTGCGATGGCACCAGGATGACAGCTGTGTCACTTTCTGTCTGTAGGCAGATTCCTCCCTATCCTGGATCAGTCCAATCATGGTTCTGTTGTCTGAAAACTTGAGAAGCTTGACAGAGGAGTCAGTGGAGGTGCAGTCATTGGTGTAGAGAGAGTAGAGGAGAGAGGAGAGTACGCAGCCTTGCGATGCTCCTATGCTGAGGGTCTGCGGGTCCGAGATGTGCTTTCCCAGCCTCACATACTGCTTCCTGTCTGTCAGGAACCTGGTGATCCACCGACAGAGGGGTTCAGGCACAGTCAACTTGGAAAGTTTGGAGTGTAGTAGCTCAGGCACAATAGTGTTGAATGCAGATCTAGAATCAACAAACAAAATCCTCGCATAGGTCTCCTGGCAGTCTAGGTGCTGGAGGATGAATTGCAGGCCCAGATTGACTGCGTCATCCACAGATCTATTGGCCCGGTATGCAAACTACAGAGGGTCCACACAGGGGGTTGGTGACATTTTTCAGCTTCGCCAGCACAAGCTTTTCAAGGGTCTTCATGACTGCAGAGGGTGTGAAAGGGTGTGTACTAAAGGGTGTGAACTCTTTAACATAAATCAGTGTGACAGGCCTGTAGTCATTAAGACCAGTAATCGCTGTCTTTTTGGGTACAGGGACAATAGTAGAGACTCTGAAGCAGGCAGGGACAGTACAGGTTTGCAGGGACTAGTTGAAAATGTCTGTGTAGACCGGTGCCAGTTGTTCGGCACAGAGCTTGAGAGTCGAGGGGGAAACATTGTCCGATCCTGGAGATTTCCGGCTTCTCAGTCTTCTGAACAGCCTCTCCACCTCTTCAATTTCTATTCTTGGTGATGGAGAAGTGGCCAGATTGATGATGGGCAATTGCAAATTAAATGTAAAAGTCCACTGAATAACTTGCAGATTCCATATAGTTATTTTGCCTATAAGGTGAATATATCTCATCAATGGATTAGTGTGGACTGCCACACATCTCAGAAAAAAAATGCCAGGTTCAATTTGACCTTAGTTGGAGTACTATTGTTTGCATAATGCCATTGAGTTAGACAGGAGTCGCTTCATAAACAAAATCAGCTTACTCCTGAGCATAACTGCTGAAAAGTGCACAAGTGAAGACAGAAGCATCTCACCTCTGATAGCCTGCACAGTTAAATAAGTTATTGACAAGCATAGTCAAGGCTTGCACACGAACAACATCTTATGTGTGATCCTCCAGGATTACTAATACAGTACCAAAATTAAGAATCAATAATGTTGAGTGAATAATGGGCAAGAGAGAAAATAAAGTACAAGGCTTTGAGATTGAGGCAGGGAAAAAAAAGAAATGTATGCGTTTTTGAATAGGTTCAAAATGAAATGAGTTTTTGCTTTCTCAACCTTAGATACTAAAGGGTGTGAACTCTTTAACATAAATTGTTATTGTTTTAGAGTCAGTGAGCTTTGCTGTGAATGAGGATCTGAGGAAGCCATGTGATACAGTATTTTCTATTGTCAACATTACATTCCTTACCATGATGAACAATATTTGCTTAATAAAAAAGTACATAATTTAAAAATAAAACCAATTAAAAATTATATTTTATAGACTTTGTAATTGACTTAAACGTAGGAATAGTTTGATTGAGATCATAACATCTGTCACTGGCTACTTCTCTGCATGTGCAGCAGTTTTCAGTAATTCCAAATGCTACCATAAAACGGTTGGTCTTTTTTGGCCAGTCCATTACCAAGAATGCATTACTTGGTATATATTTAATCTCCCCTTTAATCTCCGCAGTTCACTCTTTCAAGATTTCTACTGGAGGAGAGACACTGCTAGTTGTATTAACATTCATCTGCAAATTATGAATAAGTAGCAACAAACTACAGAAAAACAATTTGAGGATCCTAGTTTATAAATAAATAATATTTAGTTACTGTGCAGCTTTCATTGAAAAGAAACACATTGAAAAAAAACCCTTTAGGAAATTGAAATGAAGATTATACATCAGTCATCTATCCACCTTTGAGCCAACAATCCAAATCCAGCAGAGGTGAATAGAAACAATTCACAAAGGTCAACTGGCTCAGCAGATCCAACATAATCACAATAAATTTCACAATATGGAACAATACTGTTTTGGCACTAAATAATCTTGTTTAGGTATGCCACTGGATAATGAAAAAAAACCGGAAGCGTGTGATCTTCCGAGGTTTAGAGCTGATGCACATTGTTTAGGATAGGACATGGAATTCAGCTCTCAAAGAAGAATTTAGCTGATATGGGAATGTTTTAGTCTGACATCAGATGTTCGATATAAGATTTGATACTTATGCCAACAGGATTGACATATTGTCCTTAGAAGAGAGGTCAGAGAACTGTGGATAGACAAAATATTTAGTGGAAAGGCTACAGTGAGTTGCAGGGATCTTGTTGCCTGAAGATGTACTGGGACAAAAACTCACCACATTTACAGAATACCTACATAAACTATATAAGACACAAAAAGCTGGAGTAACTCAACGGGACAGGCAGCAGCACTGGAGAGAAGATATGGGTGACGTTTCGGGTTGAGACCCTTCTTCAGACATATATATTATACTATAATGTATAATATAAGCTATATTAAATATTGTATATAGCTTTAAATAATATAAATTTGTCAGGAGGCAAAGGACCTAAAATGGGAAGTGAAATTAATTTAAGAACTATTTTAACCACCAATTTATGGATCAATTGGTCTCCTTCTATGCTGCACACTTTTATTATTAGATGATCAAATTGCAAATCCATTGGCATAATTGGAAAATAATCAAATTGCCAGGATGTTACCTATGGTAATCCACAAGGTACTATGTTAAGCCCACAGCTACTCAAACTATTTATAAAAGATTTGGCTAATAGGAGTGAAGTTTTTCACAAGATATAGACATGCAGTATTGCACATAATGCAGATGTAAACAGTAAAATAAGACAGAATGAATAGACGAAGTGAATGGGCAAAACTGTGCCAAATGGGTTTCTTTGTGGGAAAAGTTAGGAGTCAATATCATTGGCCTTAAAATGGAATAAAGCAGAGGAATTTCCAAACAGTAACAAAATTTGAAGCAATGAAGACCCCAAGAGAGTTTTGGTCTCCGTGTGCAGCAAATATTATGTATTGTTTGAGAAAATGATCAAAAAGTCTAAGAAATCCAGAGGATTTGGATATAAGGAAATATATATATATAGACTTTGAGAGATATTTTATCTCCATGGTTTAAATTATGAAGAATAAACTGGGTTGTATTCCTGGAACTGAAGACAATTAAGGGCCTGTCCCAATTAGGCGACCTAATCTGCGACTTCTGGCGAGTTTTCCCTCGACTCATATGAACAGCATGGTCAACACGAGGACGTAGGAGGTCTTCGTAACTCCCCTTCATGCTCAAGAGTGGTCTCTGCGTACTGGAGGCCTTAGCTAGGTCACGCCGTTTTTTTCAATATGTTAAAAAATGCCCGCGAGTAAAAAAAGATTGTCATGGAAAAAATCTATATTTTTTTAATCGTCGGTTTAGTCGTAGCAGGTCGTAGTAGGTCGGCATGTTAGTCGTAGGTAATCAAGGTTAGTCTACGGTAGTCGAAGGTTGTCGTAGATAGTCTTCATCATAGTCGCAGGGAGGTTGAAGGGAGGTCCAAGGAGTTCGAAGGAGGTCGTCTTCATTCTCCACTATTCGGTGTCCAATTTTCTCGGTTAGTCATAGCTAGTCAAAGATGGTCTTAAACATAGTCGAAGGAGGTCGAATGAGGTCTTCTACGTAGTCGAAGGAGGTCTTCAACATGTCATGTTTTCAAATTCTTCTAAGCTCGCCAATTAGGTTGCCCAAGTGGGACAGCCCCATTAAGGAGCAAACTTATTGGAGTTTCAAGATATTAATGAAATTGACAAAACGGAATGAAAGGATGGGTCCAAAAATGGAGTATTAAGGGATGAGTGAATATTAGATCCAAACTATTAGGGGTGCTTAAGATGGGGTGATATGAGTAAGCAATTCTTTTGGAACTCTTATCGAGGAGCATTTGATGCTAAATCAATCATGTTTGTAAGAAAATGGTGCGAGAGTGGCCCATTTGTCCCTTTGAATCTTCTCCACCATTCGGGGTGTCAATATCTGGAGCGATTAACCTCAATTGATAAGTGTAAAACTGAGGCTCGTAGAATTCCATTATGCAAAATATTTAATGGATATGAGGAAAAAGGGAAACCTTAGAATCGGATTACAGAATCACAGAATGACAAAACAGGCTCAAGGGTCTGCTTTGATTCCTGTACCCCAGCTGAGAATATTTGATGCTGACGTTGGGTCCCATGATAGAAGGATTCAAACTAAGAACAACAATTTGCATTTAAACAGCATATTTTACAAGGTAAGAGCTCAAGGCACTTCATAAAAGTTTTATCAGACAAAATTTAACACTAAGCTCCAAAAATGTATTTGAACAGGTTACAGAATTAACTCTTTGGAAGCAAGGTTCAGAGAGGAAAATACAGAATGATATTGGCCAACCCATGAAAGTAGAAGTTTCCCAAGAGTCAAGAATTTGGCCACTCAGAAATCATAGTAAGAGTTGGGGGTCAGGTGGGAATATAGAGCAAGGGAGAAGATGGGACAAGGTCGGGGAGAGTTGACTACAACATAGGGTGATAGGAACTTACATAGATTGAGAGATTCTACACAAAGATTTGAACAAACACATGAGAAATGTAATGTGTGACATTGCCAACCAGGTCCTATTGCAGACAGCACTTGCAGCAATGACAAAATTAACAAAATGTTATGCAAATTACAATAAGAAAATTAGTAATTTAGACAAGCTCACATTTGATGAGGACATAAACCTGGCTGGAACAGGTTACAGAGGGACCTTGGTGACCAAGTCCATAACTCCGTGAAAGCGGCAACACAAATAGATAGAGTGGTAAAAAAGGCACGTTATACTTGCTTTCATCGGTCAGGGCATTGAGTATAAGGGCTAGGAAGTCATTATACAGCTTCATAGGACTTGGTTTAGGTTGCAGTTGGAGTATTGCATATCGTTCTGGTCGCCCCCATTAGAGGAAGGATATGGAGGCTTTGGAAAGGGTGAAGAGGAGCATTTACCAGAACACTGCCTGCATTAGCGTCAGGATTGTTTTCTTTGGAATGCCGGAGGTTACAGGAAGACCTGATACAAGTATATACAATTGTGAGAGGTGTGGATAGTGTAGACAGTCAGAACCTTTTTCCCAGGATGGAAAAATAAAATTACTAGAGGACATAGCTTTAAAGTGAGAGGGGGGAAAGTTTAAAGGAAATGTGCAGAGCAACTTTTTGTTTTTTACACACAGGGTGGCGAGTGCATGGAACAAGCTGTTAGGATTGGTGGTTGAGGCAGATACCATTGTGGCATTTAAAGGATATTTGGATAAGCATATGGATATGCTGTGCTATGGATGGGGGTCTATGGATTGTATGCAGGTAGATTAAAGATGGTCTTGGCATCATCTTCAGCACAGACACCACGGGCCAAAGGACCTGTTCTTGTACTGTAGTGTTCTATGTTCCATGTTCTAACAGTAATTGAGTGAATTAATCTATAAGCATTTTTTTAAGTTAAGACAGGGGTTGGCAAACTTGTTCTGCATCAAGGCCAGGACTCATGTCTGTGAGCGGATGGCGGGCCACATCTATCGCCATAGTGTGACACTTGGTGTTGTTTTTCGCATTACATTTCATGTGTTTTTCAATTAGTTTTCAGCAGTTCCCATGTTCCTCGCATGCCCCAGGACTGGCTGCAGTTCCCAGGTCGGCTTGCCTGCCCCAGGACTGGCTGTAGCGCCCAGGTCGCCTGCGTGCCCCGGGACTAGCTGCAGTTCCCAGATCAGCTTGCGTCCCCGGGAATGGCTGCAGTTCCCAGGTCGGTTTGCCTGCCCCGGGGCTGGCTGTAGCGCCCAGGTCGCAAAAACAAATTGAAAAAAAAACGTCTGCAAGCCAGATGATTTTGGGTTACAGGCCGGATCCAGTACATGGGCCGTAGGTTGCCGACCCCCTGATATAAGACTTACACAATATAGTAGTACTGGTAACTTATTATTTTGGTATAATTAATGGTTCTCCCTAAAAAAGCTATTAAAAATTACATTTATGTTTCCAAGAATTAATTGTATTGGCATGCTGCGATACAAAATTAAATACCAAGTGAAATCCAGTTAAATTAAAAGACAGGGTAGACACAAAATGCTGGAGTAACTCAGCGGGACACACAACATCTCTGGAGAGAAGGAATGAGTGACTTTCCGGGTCTTCTACCTGTCCCGCTGAGTTACTCCAGCATTTTGTGTCTACTTTCGATTTAAACAAGCATCTGCAGTTCTTTCTAACACATAAATTAAAAGACACTTGGGCAGGTACATGGACCAGAGTATATGATTCTGCACTGTTCTGGTATCTTCCTATATTTATGCTACCTTACCGCTTCCTTTCTCTTTTGTCCTGTACTTTTGGAAGCTGGAATAATGACAACCCATTACTGCTTGTTCTGTAACTACATTTGGATAAAAAAGCTTTGGAGGGATATGGACCAAATGTGGGCACGTGGGACTAGCTAAAATGGTTGGCATGTATGTTAGGCTGCAGGGCCTGTTTCCATGCTGTGTGACTCGCTATGACTAAGTAACACATATAGATGATAGTTAAAAATTATTTATGTCTTGGTAAATTTCACTTTGAAATATATGGACTATTGTATTTGGACAATTGATAACCCTAAGTATGTGGTGCCACATTCCCCAAGATAATTATGTACTGATAGTTCTATGTTGTATTTGAAGACAGTCATTACACCAGTTATGAGTCTTTGACAATTTTAACTAAATCTAATCTTACAATTATACTAAATCTGAAGTGATATCACCATCACATCCCATTGCAATGCAAAACAAACTATTAAAATATTCTACTGTAGCCTTGCCACTGAAATATAAATGTATTTGGTGCTGGTGTGTAGCAACACGGTTCCTGATAATGTGGCCACAATGGCAAAGCTGTTATCAAAGCAATAGTTTTGCCACCCTATTTCCGATATTTATTTCTACTAAATAATGCAAAAGGATTGTGCTACATATAATTCTCTTCCTTAAAGGCAAAACTAAAAAAGTGTAATTACTGTAACATTTTAGCAATTCAAATGAGTTTGACAACATTCATTTATTTAAACCCTAATCTTTCCAATTTAGCAATCGGTTCTTAGAATTTCCACCTTCACACCTGCACCTGAATGTCTTTATTTAATTTATTTTATTAGTCTCTTGCTGCGTGGAATTTTGTATTTGTATCAGTGTCTGACCTCAATATTCAATTCTGATGAAGTTCTATTCACACCTGACCTCATAAACAAATGAGACATTGTTTTCCTTTTTTTAAAATTTTCCTCACCCAGATGTTATTATCTTTCAAGTCTAGTAAAACCATGAAGAATTTACTGAACTATGAATAAAAGAGTAATGTTTTCCCAGGTGCCACTGGACTGCTAAAATGTACGTTCAAACTTAGTTTTAACTGGATTTTTAGTTGCATCCAAAAAAAATACATTTTGCATGTACAGTGGTGCAGCTGGTATTGCCTTGATTTCACAGCTCCAGAGACCCAGGTTAAATCCTGATCTCAGGTGTTCTCTGTGTTGAGTTTGTACTTTCTCCTTTTCGCCGCATGGATGTTCTCCGTGTGCTCCGATTTCCTCCCCACATCCAAAGACGTTCGGGTTGCTAGGTTAATTGGCCACTATAAAGGTGAGTGCATAGGTGAGTTGTGGCATTTGAGCGGAGGGTGTGGGGAGTATTCAAAAATGTGATTCATGTAAGATTGGCGTAAGATTGATGTAAGATGGTCCGCACAGACTCGATGGGCCGAATGGCCCATTTCCGCGCAGTATTTATGACTATGAACTAGTTTAGAAACTCTGTAGACGGATGGTACTGTCTAAAAGACAACTGGGCGGACACAAAGTAAAACGAAGAGTAATGTTGTTGGAAATCAAAGGGGAAGAGGGTAGACTCTGTACATCTCAATAGAGATCTACCTACCCTGTGGTAGCCAGATATTTGACACCTACCCTCGCCAAACCTTTGTTACGCAGCTGGCAAATAATAGCGAAGGCTTTATCAGATTTTCGATGACAGGCAAACCTTTTAAGAGGGCGCGAGACTGCCATCTACAGACACAGGAGGAACATTGGAGTGAAAAGGCAAGCTACCCGCCGAATTCCTCTTTCATAACGGCATTCCTGTTCTCGCTATTACAATGACATTTATAATTCACCAATGAGTCAAAGTGATCTAACCCATTGCGATCTCTACCCAAACGTAAAGATATGGTTTATTTTGCATAGCACAATCTTTCAGTTAAACCGGTGGAAGTCTCGTTGAAGATAGCTTCTGAAAAGAGATCGGCATTAAAGCACACATTCCTTTTGCATGTCATTATTTTAATTTTCGCAATTAGTTTAAATATTCTGATGTTTTGCGGTAATTGCCACTTCAAGTGTCGGAACAAAGCAGAGTTGGCCAAGCAGTCGCATCAGTTTGATCGGTGAAGAAAAGCTTTGTACTGAAATAAGGTTACCGTGGGCGCTCGAAAACAGGCGCGACATCCATCACAAAACTTGTACAACTCATTAGGCAACATATAAATCAGTGATGTATATAGGAAAGTGGGTCTTATAGCCGTATTTTAAATGTGGCCAGTTAGTCGCCATTATACATAAAGTTGGTGTAAGTCGCATGCGGCTCTGAAACTTACCTGAGATGATGGATGCTGCCCTGAATATGTCCGAAAGTCTATTGTTCAATGGCTCATAGGGAGAACCGACCAGATCATGACCAGTAATCGTAAACCCTGTCAGGACGTACAATCATAATTAACTTAGTTTTATTATACGTATAAATCTTTAGAAAAGTTGTTAAACGTAATGTGAGGGACTTTAACAACATGTGTCATACCATGCATGAAACTTTGATGAATGCTCCAGTAAATTCGAAGACACCGCTTCTCATTTTTCATGCCCCTTTTACACCTGCAGTTGTACAGTGGGCTTTTCTGTACTCCCTCCATGGCGCTAATGCACTCATTCTTGGCTTCGGGTCCGGTAACCATGCTGGCGCTGCCGGCCAGGCATTGCCTTAGGGTACGATACTTGCTGCTGCAGGCTGGGTCACTGGTACACAGTTCGTTGGCCTTTACGCAGTCAACACGATTAATAACAGCGATAGTGTCCACACCTGCACTCCGAATTACGGCGTCTGGGGGTGGGGGGACACAGGCAAAGCAAAAATAAGTCTCCATTACTTTAAAGGCTTTCATGATCTTCATGGAATGTAATGGCAAGACACACAACCGAAGACATTATTCCAGATCCTGTAACAATCAGGAAATTAACATAGGAAAAAAACTACATTTAAAGATGCAATACATTCTGATCACTATAACATGACATTTATTATTTCCGAAAAAAAGAAATCTGATATTTAGATTTTAGATAATAGAATAAGGCAAGTGTAATTAACGTAGATCCAGATTAAACAGTGTAATTAATTGTTGGAGCTCCTGCGTCCTTTATTGGACTGGCAATGGTAGGTTGTTACAAATGTACCAACAGGAGCTCAAGGCAAAACGTACTTCCCTGTTAAGTTTTTTAGGTAGAACTACATTGAATAAAGAATGCACTGAACGATTGGCAGAATTGTGCATCTTACCTATTATGGGCAGAACGAAATACAAGGCTGTCGAAACCATTGCGATACAGTTGCTTTTAGCACATCAAATATGAACAGCTTTGTTTCATTAAGTAGGTTCAGCACTTTGACAGTCCTACGTTCAGAACGAGCCAGAGATGCAAATTATTCCAGTTCAGATCCATTTAGTTTCGGGCACGAACCCCTTTAACCAGCGATCCAAGCTTTTCGCTTTTATTCACAGCAGTTGAACGTTTGTAGGAAAATCAGCGTCCAAGATCTGTAACGTTTCTTTTTACATGTTGTATCGCCTACAGCATCAGCTCATCCGCCGAGATAGCCTGAAAATGCTATCAAAAATCGAGGCAATCCATCAATTTAGTACCTTGCTCAATCCACCGCTTACCCTCGTCTTAATGTGTATGATGAATCTAGCACATGCACACTAACACCGCCAACAGTTTCTCTTAAAACAAACGTCTGCAGCTTCCTCCAACTCCGATCCAGCATTCAGCCACTTACTTTCCTACGCACCGTTTATTTTCCACAACACCCCACCCCCATCTATCCATCCCTCACCGTACTTTATCTCGCTCGCTTTGGGACAAATACGTGACATGTTATTACAGAATGATACGCAGTCAAATGTTTCTAATTTTTGTTCACCGATCACGCTGTAACATAAAGGTCGATATGGAACTGCGGCGAGGGCTCATAACTGTTGCCCAGCTCATGATCTTACGGAGATAGAGACCGAGAGATCGATTACTTAATATTGGGCGCATTGCCGAAAGATATCAAAGATTAAAAGTACGGAAATAATGATCACAGGAAGCATTCTAATACCATTTTGTCGCCTGCTGACTGGGATTGAAAGATTCTAATGCTGATCTCAGTGATACCTCCTCTGTCCCTCACATTTGGTGATTTGAAAAATAACAATAAAATCCATATCCGTTTTTTCAATGTGCCGGGCGCTTTGTTGCACTTTCTTACGTGTCCAATGTAGTTTTGGGAACAATCTGCTTAGTATAATCACATGTCTAGCAGTGGTAAAACACGTTGTAATCCTCATAAAGGCTGGTCTGGAATCCTTGCTGCAAACATTGCCACAGGAATTTGGCGTACCCTTTGATAGCATTTTAACTCTTGTTGGTAGTCGAAGCCAGAGGCTAGGTTATACTGCACTTCATCTGGTAAAAATCGGGAGCGGAGCGCGCTTGGGCCGTACGAGGGGCACCTGAAAAGTTGGTAACGTCATCGTTCTATGGCTATTATCGACACCTTCCATTTTGTAGTAAACGATGTGTACATCTGTTACAGAATTAATCAATACCATTTTACGCTACATTTCTGCGCCTTCTTGAATTCTACGCTGGGTGAAGTGAAAGAGGAAAGCTGAAGACAGACGTGCAGAAAAAATATGATAGAAATAATCCAAATCCGACTGTAATCCAAGCACAGCAGAAATTGCCACGGGAGCGGGTCATATGCCCCTCAAACCCATTTTGCCATTCAATAAGATAATAGCTGAACCTCTACATCCAATCCACCTTCTCCCTTTATATTTTTGTTCCTTTAGTTTTCATATACATATAGATCTCAGTTATAATTACACTCAACTGCTCAGGATCCACAACCCCATTGGATGGAGAAATCCAAAGATTCACCAGCCTTGGAGGTGACAAATCTCTCAACTCACCCATGGAGCCAGTAATTATTCAAGGACCCTGACCTGATTGTGAGAAAACAGACAATGACCACTATGGAGGGGTTAGAAATTGTGATCAGAAAGCCTGGTCAAAGTACAGTGCTTGGTTTTACATAGCATCTTAAAATAGTAGAGACAACGCGCCAGAGATTTAGGGAGAGGTTAGGACTGCCAATTGTAGATACGACCAGGAGAAGAGTGATCCAGGGATGTGCAAGAACCCAGAACTAGAAAAGATCTGGTATTTTAGAGGATCCTACGGCTGGTGGCTGCAAGGAGAGACGAATATAGGACAATGCATCAATTTCAAACCAGGGATAAGAATTATTTTTAAAGCAGAATGTTAACATCAACACATTTCAACATTCAACACCATTTTAACATCATAATTTGTACACTTAACCAACAACCAACAACCAATGCAGATCAACAATCTGAGGCAATGGTATGCATAAGACTTGATGTGAAATACAAGACAACTATTGTTAGTAAAAATGAGTAGTTGGAGGAACTCAACGGGTCAGGCAGAATCTGTATAGAGAAATGAACAGTCGATTCTGACTGAGGCTCTTCATCTAGACTGTCCATTTCCCTCCTGCCGCTGAGTTCCTCCAGCTGCTCTTTTTATTTGGCTACAAATTCCAGCTTCTGCAGTCTCTTGTGCATCCAGCTATTAGTGTTCTTTTATTTAGGAAGAGCAGAGGGGATAAGTTAGGAAACTAAAGGGGCTGTCCCACTGTGGCGACCTAATCGCGAGTTCTAGTGAGTTTGCCCTCGACTCATACTCACAGCATGGTCGACATGAGATCCTAGGAAGTCTTTGTAACTCTCCTTCATGCTCGAGTGTAGTCCCCGGAAAGACGGAAACATAATTAGAGAAAGTCAATATGACTTAAGAGGAAAAACATGACACTAATTTGATTGATTTTTTGAGGTATCCAAGGAAATTGATGAAGGCAGTTGATGTCAGTTGTACTTTTAATTGGTAAGGTCCTTCATGGAAGCCTGGTCCAAAAGATTAAGCCACATGGGATCCACAGCAAGCTGGCTAATTGGATCCAAATGTGATTTGATTATGGAAGGTGGTGGGGAAGAAAATTTTTCTGATTGGGAGTCTGTGGCTAGTGGTGTGCCACAGGGACCTCAGCTGGTTGTTATATAAATTAATGATTTGCACGTGAATATAGGAGGAATGATTAGTACTTTTAAAAGCAGGTAACACAGAAATTGGTGGTGTTGTGGATTGCGAAGAAGGTGTCTACAGCAGCACATAGATCAGATGGTAAATTGGACGGAGCATTGGCAGATGGCTGAGATGATTCACTTTGGCATATCAAATAGGACCAGGATGTACACAATAAATGAGATGGCTTTAAGAAATGTTTATGAACAGAGAACTCGGGTATAGTTCCCTGAAAGTGGCAACACAGGTAGATGGGGCAGCGAAGAAGGCATATGGCATGCTTGCTTCCATAGATAGAGGCACAGAATATAAGAGTTTCATCATTATGTTTTAATTTTACAAAACACCAGTAATGCTGCACTTGGAGTATCATGTGCACTTCTGGTCACCATGCAATAGGAAGGATGTGAATGCATTGAGATTTACTAGGTTGTTATCTAGGTTGGAAAACCTTAGTTAAAAAATTAGTTAGAGATTTGTTAGGACCAGGCTTAATTTGCCTGGAGTAAAGGATGCTGAGGGGTGACAAAATAAACGTATATAAGATAATGTGAGGCATAGAATCTATTTCCCATGGCAGGGTATCAAAAACAAGAGGGCTCAGGTTTACAGTGAGAGGCAGGAGTTTTAAAGAAGATCTGAGTGGTAATTTTTTTATACAGGGAGTGGTTGTTTTCTGGAATATACAGCCTAAGGAGTGGTGGAATTGCACACGATTACTCTAAGTAGCTTCAGACAGGGAAGGCAAGGAAGGATATGGTCCTAATGCGGACAAATGGGATTTGTGTAGCTGGCAAATGAGTTGGTATGGAAGTCGTGGGACAAAGGGCCTGCTTCTGTGCCGTAAAACTTCATGACTCAATGACTGAGGTCAGTAAAAAAGCTTTAGATGACTTCTAGTTTACAAACCAGTAAAATTGAGGAATCTGGTCAAGACTTCAATAGAATGATTGTCTAGAAACAACAAAAGCACTAATAAGGATTGAAGCACCATTAGAGATGAAAAAGGAGCATTTTGTAAATTGACATCTAAGTGATGATTCAGATACGTGGCCTGAAGCTTAACTCAGCGTCAAATATGTTTTTGAACAAACAAGTCCAGAGCAAACCCAGTTTTAAATTGCCCTCGCTCATCCTGAGAATAGGATGCTAGTTACAGATTCTCCACACCAGGAAAGTAGTCTATCATATCTAACTGAAAATTAAATATATTTCTATGAAAATAGCTTTCATTTACTTATGGAATATTCTTTGCTCTGCTTCTTCTTTTAAAAGGAGTCCCACGTTTAAAATCATTCTTCACATGCATTACTTAATTGTGGCAAACCATTGGTATGGTTAAACTCCACTTCCCTATGTAAAAAAAGGACAATGTTGCCTTTCTAATGGTTTGCTCTAACCAACATGTTAAGATTCAATGAACTGTGCATAGGAATATTCAAATTCCTTTGCAAACGAATACTAATTTGTCCTTCAGCTTTTTTTAAAATTCTGCTTCCCTATTCCTACCATGAGGAAAATACTACGGTAGACAAAAATGCTGGAGAAACTCAGCGGGTTTCTCAGGCAGCATCTATAGAGTAAAGAAAATAGGCGACGTTTCGGGGCGAGACCTTTCTTCAGACTGATGGACCCAAACAGTCAAATTGTTTTGTGTTACAATTACTTCTCAGTCCCAAGGATCCAAGCAGTCTTTCCAGGTGTGGCAGAGGTTCACCTGCACCTCCTCCAACCTCATCTATTGCATCCGCTGCTTTAGGCGTCAGCTGCTCTACATCGGTGAAACCAAGCGTAGGCTTGACGATCGCTTCGCCCAACACCTCAGCACGGTTCGCAATAACCAACCTGATCGCCCGGTGGCTCAGCACTTTAACTCCCCCCTCCCATTCCGAATTCAACCTTTCTGTCCTGGGCCTCCTCCATGGCCAGTGAGGCCCACCATAAATTGGTGGAGCAGCATATCATATTTCGCTTGGGTAGTTTACACCCCAGCGGTATGAACATTGACTTCTCCAATTTTAGGTAGTCCCTGCTTTCTCTTTCTTTCCCCTCCCCTTCCCAGCTATCCCACAGCCCACTGTCTCCGCCTCTTCCTTTCTTCAGTCTGAAGAAGGGTCTCGAACTGAAATGTCGCCCATTTCCTTTGTTCCATCTTTCCTTCGTTCCCCACCCGCTGAGTTTCTCCAGCATTTTTATCTACCTTCGATTTTTCAGCATCTGCAGTTCCTTCGTAAACATGAGGAAAATACTAAATGGTCCATCTGTTACCCACTATTTGCCCCATTCTTTCCCAGTTACATAACGTTGCAGTCTCCTTGTTACATTATACTTTATTCCAATTTTTTTCCTAAAAAATACCATTATACAGATGCTCCTCGGGTTACAAAATACAACTTATGTATAGCCCGTACATATGAAAGAGTGTTTGAGAAACCTGAGGGATGGATTTGCCAGCTGCTGCAGGTATCTCCTCCTGTGTGGGAATTTGGCATGTGGCAATATCAGAAGGTTGAATGAAACACCCTAGTTTACGTACACTTTCCCCTTGTTTGGCCAATGTTTTTATTGAACCATTTGGCAGGCACCCACATTTTGACTTATGAATTGTCTGAGTTACGGTCACTTCTGAGGAATGGAACCCTATCATAACGTGAGGAGGACATGTATGTTTTATGCACATGAAAATATAATAAACTTGAACAAATTTAAATGGCTTCAATGTTTATAGAACAGTAAATGGATTTTAAAATTAACTTACTCTATATTCAAACCAGAT
This sequence comes from Raja brachyura, assembly GCA_963514005.1. The sequence continues at coordinate 29,736,736 of OY740795.1, read as the reverse complement.
TGTTATTGAAAATTATAACTCATATTTTGTTCATGATAAATAGGGAAATATTTTGTAAACTGGCAAATTGTGGCCCCCTATTAACCAACGGTTATGTGTCAATTCAGAATTGATGGCCAAGCTGTAGCATCTTACTACAGCCAGCAAATGGTAAACAATCACAGAAAGATTTAGTGTTATTAAAAGATCCATTCTAACTAATAGCACTAATTTATGATTACTGTACAAATACACCTTAGGCTTAATATTTAGTCAGGTTTGCATTGAAGAAAAAATACAGAGTTGATTGTCTCTTAATAATTGAAATAGCTTCTGAGTAAACAATGGTGGTGTCGGCCATGGGTCAGAGATAGCTGTAATATAACAGATGGTTTAAATATTGTTCTATTCAATTAAATTTATTAAGAAGGAACCAAATTGTACTTCAGACGTAAATCTTGAAACAAATCATAGAACAATTAAAGCCATCACCCAAATTTTTCAAGGAGATTAAGTAAAGTCTTTGAAATACATGACATGCCCACTCTTTTCGGGATGGTAAGATTTCAAGGCTCAAAGGCATCATGTATCATGTATACTTTAAGCTATAATAGCAGCAGTCAGAGGACAGTTTGTCTGGGGCCAATTTAGCTGTTGAGTGTAACAGTGTAAAAAATAGATTGTGGAAACCAATGGTAACACAATAGGAATGCAAAAGTTCGAATATATCCCATGAGGGATTGCCATGAATGCAAAATGTTCAAAGCAGATGCTTGGTCCCATCTGCTCGCACACAGATCATGGGAGTCCAATATTTATGAGGATAAAGGAGATCCTTATCAAAAATGAAGAATTATTTTTCACCTACCCTGTGATTTCTGCTGCTAAATCTTCCAAAGATGTAGGGAGAAGCATTATAATTTAAACAGTACCATCATTTACTTAGCAATGCAGGTAAATAAGTGGTCTTGCGATGTAGCTGGGTACATGACCACTAAAAAAAAGAGGCAAATAATAACAAAATGGTAATTTGTTGAAAGAAGGTGGAAATGGGAGGATAGAAGAGTGAACAATTTTGATGGAAAGTTCAAAGCCAAAATACTGCAGATGTAAAAAGTCTGAAATAAAAGGGAAAATGCTGGAAATACTCTGTTTAGAGTAACAGAGGTGACAGAATTATTCTCAACGCAGAGCATGCAAAGGTTTTTCGGCTCTGTGATAGTGGAAGTGAACATTGTCTGTCCTTTTCTGCCCACATACTGATCAGTATTCTCCCTGGAGTGTTGTCAGTCGTTAGTAGCTTGAATTTCAGATCTACTTCGCTGACCCTTGTCTGTGGAGATGCCAACAGACATCCATGGCTCATTGGCCTCAGCTAAATGATCGTTAAGTCCAATATTGGTGTTCCATAAATTACTCAATATGCCACAGAGATTGTAGAAACACATGAGACTCCAGATGCCGGAATCTTGAAACAAAAATGCTGTTGGAACTCAATGGGTCAGGCAACATCTGTGGAGGGAAATGGACAGATGAAGTTTCAGATCCGGACCTTTCTTCAAACTGAAGATCTGAAACATTGTCTTTCCTTCCACAGATGCTACCTGACCTCCTGTGTTCCTCCAGCACTTTGTCTTTTTGCCTCAACAATAAATTTGGTTGGCAGAGTGATACAATTTAAATGGCAAAATATCTGTTTACAATCTATATAGATAAATTACAGATTTCATTCCAGTCTGTATTTTAGTTTGCATTACCAGTTCATGGCTTATGCAGATAAACTGTACATTGAATTAGCAGAAAGTTAAATATTCACCATGTTCCAACTACGCATTACTTCACCCCACACAACCTACTGAATATAGGAGTATGGGTGTCAAATAAAATCAGGATTAGTCTCATCTGTGGCTTCATACTTCCCATCTGTCAAAGTTTATACAGGAATGACAGCTGGTTTGATAAGACCAAATGGCAATTTCTATCAAGAAGCAATTTAAGAAGCAGGCAAAAATATAATAGGAGAAAAAAAATTAATACCATATGGTTTAATTTGTTTCATGTTTTAGTCGTGTTAAATTTATTACAGTTCTTCTTATTTTTTGTAGAACAAGTTGAATCTAAATTTAAAAACTCAATCTGAAAGAACAACATCAAAAATAAAGTAAGAAACTTTCATTATAGAGAAGGCAACAAGTAACCTCATATATATTTTTAATTTGTGGAACTTATAGAACTGGATATAATTCACCATGGCTGAGGTTAGTACTGAAATTTGTAGCAACACCAAGAATGAGAAGTATGATAACATTTTTTAATACATTGGGCTGGTTCAAATAATAATATCCCTGATAATTTTCTGTTGCACTTAGCTGATTGTAGTCAAAGCTATTATCTTAAATGTGAGGTCTCTTCAGCTAATCATGTTTAATGTATCACAAAAGGAAGGCCTGATAAGTGATCTCACAATAAGGTATAACTTGTTGAGTTATTGAATCAACCGGAGCCATTATGTTTATGTTTGCATGGATAGAGTTACAGGTTAGGTACTTAACAGAAGACTTCAAATTGTACCACATGTATTAATGGCATCTCTTCAATGACATTATTCTTAGATATGTAGAGGGAAATATTGTTTTGTCAGAATGGAACATTATGTCATATACTGTAGAATCTATTGAATGTGAGGAGATCTAAACTGGATACAGCATTCTAGAAAATAATGTTGTCATTTGCAAGAACATTTCCAAATTCTCAATGAACATTTATGGAAGGTTTTTACTTGAGGGCCAATGGTTCAATCTGTAATTGTAACAATGAGAGCTGCTTACATTTATTTGTTAACATGAAATTAGTATTGATTAGTAATAATGAAAGCAAAGTTATAGTTTATAGTGCTAAACACTGTTGATTTTGGGTTGAAAGCATGATATATTTTCAATCCAACTCTTCCCAATGATTCATGTTTGATGTGGCCAGCACTGAATTATTTCCTGACAGTAGAGACATGCTGCATTTTTTCGAAGACTCCATTTGATCCTCTTGTCTTTTCTGTTCATAATTTGTGCTCAACTGCCCCCTAAAAAATGGTATACATCCTTCACTATATGTCTTAGGCTATCTTATCTGGATATTGCTGAGTGAAATTCTCTCACCCTTCAAGAAGGATTAATTGTTGACAAATTCAGTTAAACTTATTCAAAATGAGCATTCAGCCTTCAACACACCTTCTTATTTGAGTTGAGTTGAGCTTATTGTCACGTGTACCGAGGTATAGTGAAAAACATTTGTTGCATGCTAACTGGTCGGCAGATAAACGATACATGATTACAATCGAGCCCTCCACAGTGTATAGATACATGATAAAGGGAATAACATGAATAAGCTTTAGTGCAAGATAAAGCCAGTAATGTCCGATCATAGATAGTCTGAGGGTCTCCAATGAGGTAGATAGTAATTCAGGACTACTCTCTAGGTGTGTTAGGATGGTTCAGCTACCTGATAATAACTGGGAAGAAACTGTCCCTGAATCTGGAGGTGTGCGTTTTCACACTTTTATACCTTTTGCCCAATAGGGGAGGGGAGAAAACAGAGTGGCCAGGGTGCGATTCGTCCTTGATTAGGCTGGTGGCCTCAAGGCATAAACTGAGTCAATGGAAGGGAGGTTGGTTTGTGTGATGTTCTGGGCTCTGTCCACAATTCTGCACTATCATCTATTTCCATCATATCTCCCAGTTGTCTTTCATTTTCCTCTATCATTTCCTTCTCCTCCCCTTTGGTATGGTCAGTAAGTCTGCAGATGACAACTAAATTGGTTTTACTGTGGACAATGAAGAAAGTTGGCTAAGATTGCCACAGAATCTAGGTGAACTAGCAATGTGGGCAAAGGAATGGCTGATGTAGTTTAATTCAGCCGTGAACAAAATTATGATTCTGGAAAGTTAACATGGGCAGGACCTACACAGTGAATGGCAGGGCCCTAGAGACTGTTGTTGAAGATAGAGAAAGATAGGGTTACAGTACATAGTTCTCTGACAGTGGTAGCACAGATAGATGGGGTGGTGAAGAAAGCAAATTATATGCTTGCCTCCATTATTCGGGGCATTGAGTACACGAGTTATAACATCACGTTATAGCTGTACAAGACATTGGTGAAATCGTACTTGACGTATTGTGTGCAGTTCTGGTCACTATGCGAGAGGAAAGATGTGATTAAGCTAGTCACAAGAAACTGCACTGTTGGTTTACAAAAAAAGACACAAAGAGCTGGAGAAACTCAGCGGGTCAGGCAGTACCTCTGGGGAAAGTGGATAGATGATGTTTCAGATTGGGACCATTCTTCAGGTGGATTGTGGTGGGGGAATCTAAAACTAGGGGACATAGGTTTAAGGTGTGAAGGTAGAGATTTAAAGGGGAACTGAGGGGGCCCATTTTTTGATTCAGAGGTTTGTGGTTACATGGAACTAGCTTTAGGGAAAATGCTAGAGTTGGGTACAATTACAACATTGGAAAGACATTTGAAGAGATACATGGACAAAAAAGATTGAGAGGGATATTGGGTAAACACAAGAAAATGGGATAAGCTTATGTAGGCACATTGCTTGGCATGGACAAGTTGAGCCAAAGAACCTTTTTTGTACTGTATGACTTTATGCCTCTACAAGAACACCTTAAATACCACCTGTTGTTAGTGATATCATCCCAAAATGCCATCCCATTTCCAACTACTCCTTCCTCTCTAAAGATCCTGAATATGTTGTCAGCTCACAAATCTATTGCCATTTTCCCTACATCTGCATGTTTGACAATGTCCTAGTGGGTTTCCTCACCAATCACAATATTGAAAATGTCCTTATCAACATTGCAGATGATGTCCAGTGTGACTGCTGACCTTGACAAACTTCTCTTCTAAACTTTACTGACCTGTCCACAGTATTTAATATTACTGATTACACCATCCCATTTCAAAATCGTTCCTCCGACAAGATGAGTTGGTCTAAACTCACTTGCTTTAACTCCTACATTACTATAGATAATTCCACAATATTGCACAATTATCACTTTTTCAAAAGAATAATCTTTTGCTCCCATCTGTAACACCCACATTAATGCTCTGTGATATTAAAATATAACTTCAGGTTCCCAATGTACATTAACACCAAGCAACCTCCCTCACTAACCACTAATTTGTTCTCTGCTCAGATGATGTGTGATTTTCTTTAAAATGTGACCATTATGTAGATTTAGGGATCCTAGCTGGCTTGAAACAATCTTGTGTAACATTATTATTTAAATCATTAACATCATTATTTAAATATTTTTTTAGAGTATGTCACTGCAAAACATCACTTTAAATATTTTCAAAAATAAGTCAGCCTGCTTTAAGTTCAACCAGGAGCTTAATTCACTGATTCACTCAAACTGATTTTTAATATATTGCTACTCCAAATCCAACTGAGATAAGTATTTCAAGTTATTCTTCCTACATGCACTTCTGCTGTAATTTTCCATAACATTAATTGTTATGGCACGAGTGTCGATTAGGGAACATTATTTGCATTATGTGGGCTGAATTGATCATAACGTGATTTCAATCAAGAACCAGAGAGCCACTTAGAAGTTACTCGAGAAATTGATAAGCAAAAAAAAAACAACTTGTATTGCAAAGACAAATCAATTCAGGGGAAAATAAATTACCTCCTCACAATATTCTTCAATGAACGCAACTATCATGTTGTAGCAGAGGTATGAGCATTTCCTTTTCTGAGTTATAAAGAACACAAATCCTAACTGCTCGACCACCAGTTTCTTCTTTAATTCTTAAATATTATTGGTTAAGGATTGCTAGCCCATGATTCAGGCCCTTGAAATCATCCAGGAGGATGAGACTATCATAGTTAGGAGCTATAGTGAGGTGGTCATACCTTAGGTACAGGCAGAAAGTAGATTGGTCACCATCACAAAGGGTAAATGCAATAGATTGAGAGTGCAGGAATCTCCCGTGCCCATTCTCCTCAAAAACAAGCAGACACGGTCCGTATGAACTTGAGCAAGGCCTTTGACAAGATCAAATAGGAAGGCTTGTCTGGACAGTTAGATCACATGGAATCCAGGTGAGCTTGCCAATTGAATTCTAAATTGGCTTGAAGAAAGGGTAGTCATGGAAGTGCTTTTCTGATTGGTGGCCTGTGACAATGGTTTGCCACAGGGGTCGGTGCTGCGTCACTGCTGTTTGCTAAATACATAAACGATTTGGATGGCAAAGTAGTTAACATTGTTAATGAATTTGCAGATGACACCAAAATAGGTGGTATAATAGACATTGAAGAACATCTCAGTTTACAACAAGATCTCGATCAGATGGGAAGGTGGGCCAAGGAATGGCAAATGGAATTTAACTCTTTCAAATGTGAGATGTTGCACTTTGGTATGTCAACCAGGGCAGAACCTACACAGTAAATACTAGAGCCATGGAAAATGTTTAAAAATAGAGAGATCTGTGAATGCAGGTGCATGGTTCCCTAATAAAAGCAAAACAGCTGAGGAAGGCCTTTGCACACTTGCCTTCTTTGGGAAAGGTGTTGAGTACAAATGTTGGGTCACTGTGATGCAACTGTACAAGACATTGGTGGGACCTCACTTGCAGAACTGTGTGCAGATCAGGTCACCAAGCTCAAGGAAGAATGTCATTAAGTTGGAAAGAGTGCAGAAAAGATTCAACAGGATGTGACCTGTGCTTATGTTACAGGGAGAGACTGGATAGGCTGAGACTATTTTGTTGGAGCTTAGGAGGCTGACAGGTGACCTTATTAAGCAATACAAGATCATGAGGGACGGATAAATTAAATGCTCAGTCCTTTTCTCAGGGCAGAAGATTATAAAACTGGAAGCCATAGGCTCAAGGTGAGATAAGCTTAGGGGGAGAGGTGAAAGGGCATAAGCTTAAGGGAGAGGGGCCGAGGGGGCAATCTTTTCACTCAGAGGTCACCTGTGAATGGAATGAGCTGCCATAGGAAGCTATAAAAGAGGATTATTTTGTGACTATTAAATTACATTTGGGATAATATATAGGTTTTGCGCGTCATGGACCATGTGCAAGTAAATGGGACTAGCCAAATATGCCAACTTGGCCAGTAGGGACAAGGTGGGCCGAAGGGCTTGTTTCCATGCGATTCTATGACTCCATGATTCATCAAGGCTGCAAATTGTAAATGTATCATTTTTTAATTTTCCAGCACTATGACAGAAGTTTTTCAATGAGTGAGGGAAACAAAAGTCTAAGAATTCATGTACTCCTACATGTCATTCTGGAATTGATAAAGTGACAAGAGTTATCAGATGGGTTATCATGACTGTTCCTCTGGGAGATAGTGTCTCCTTATAAGGCATCTCCAATGATTTAAAACATAGAAGTGGTGTGAATGATTAATTTGTGAGTGTGAAGGCATTGTAGTAATTTGAGAAAGCACATGAAGCCGTGAAAATATTTGATCATTTCTTTTGATACATCTTCTGATGTCACCTCCCAGTATAATTCCATCCACAGATTATCAGCAACACAACCTTGGATTCATCTTATCAGAAATATATATTTTTTTTCCAATCCATCCCTCCTCAACTGTAGTAGCAGATTATTATATCGTTCAAGGAATTTCTTCCTCTAGCCACTATGTTTAAGACAAAGAGGTAAGCAGATAGCCTCGTTTACGCATGGGAGCTCTCCACGAGACATTCAAAGCCGTCAAACGATAAATCTTCAAAACACAGTCTCTTGATTTAATAGTTTCTTTATTGTTGTAGTAAAAACAGTGAGATATTCATCCAAACTTCTTCTTGCTTAAGAACATTTTAATCTTTCTCAAAGTCAAACTCAGGCATGGTCAAACTCGGGCATGGTCAAAGTCCAGCATGGTCGAAAGCTATGCCTTCTCCCATGCTTCGACTAAACTAAAAACTACTTGCGTCTGCGCCAGGATTTCAGCAGCAAACATGCCTGGCTACGTAATAAATCCCACCCACATAATTACAGGCAGACAAAATTTAAAGACAAATGGCCATCATTTATAACATACTGAGTTAAGCCAAATGGCCACTACATACCGGCCCCTAAGTTTTCTGAGTATGTAACGAGGCAATTACTAACAGACATCAAAAATAGCTATGAAGGTTTAACATACATGAAAAACAAAAAATACAATGCATTATATATCCACATTCAGACTTCTTCAATGATTCTTCCATCTTCACCTTCGCCTTCTAGAAGCAAGCATAACTTGATTATTGTTCTTATTAAAACGTTGTTCTTAGTCTGAAGTCGTACCGTGCGCACCAAACCCTTAACATGAGGCATGATACCCAGTATATAGTCCAAAACACAAAAGTCCAAAGTTTTGAAAGCATGAAACTTCTTCCTCCATGTCCGATCAATTCATGGATATGTTGTAACAATAATGTTGAAGTGAGAAAATCATTCGAGAGAATAATAAGATTTTTAGCAAAACGTTCACTGTGATGTTTTGTTTAATTTCCGAATCGTTAGCAAAGATTTCAAATCCCAGCTCAAGTTTTGGCCATTCTCTGTCTGGCTTACAGAGAACCTCTGGTCCATTGATCCATCTCTTATTGCTTAAGAAGTGGTTTGCTGTCAGTCCTCCAGAAGCTTCATCCGCAGGATTTCCTTTTGTGTTAACATAGTTCCATTGTGAAACATTGGTAGCTCCCGATACAAAAGAGATTCTGTTTGCTACAAATGTCAAGAAACATTTGTTCTCATTGTTGAAGTATTTAAGCACTGTAATACTATCGGTCCAGAAGATAGGTTCTTCCAGTTGAAGCTGTAGTTCCTTTTGCAGCAATATGTCAACTTTAACAGCTAAGACTGAGGCAGTAAGTTCCATTCTGGGAATTGTCATTTGTTTCAATGGTGCCACTCTGGCCTTTCCCATTAAGAATGCAACATGTACTTCTTTGTTATCATTTTCCAGTCTTAGATATGAAACAGTACCGTAGCCACTTTCACTGGCATCTGAGAAATAATGCAGCTGTGGACCTCTGATCTTACCAAAGCTTGTAGGCTTCATGCACCAGTCCACTTTGAATTCTGAGATCTTGTTGAGATGTGCTAACCATTCTGTCCATCAGTGAGAGGAAGTTTGTGTTATACTCTCATCCCATCCAAGGTTTTCCTTATAAAGATCCTGCAAAATCAACTTAGCTGGCAGTGTAAATGGTGCAATAAATCCCAAAAGGTCGTAAACGGAACCAATCACGGATAGGATACCGCTTCTAGTACATGGTCGCTCTTGAATCGGGATTCTGAACTTGAACAAATCTGTTTCAACGCATCAGTGCAGTCCCAATGCTCTTTCCATTGGCAAGTTGTCATTGTCCAAATCCAACTCCCTGGTCTCATTGGCTCTATCATCTGGTGGAATGCTTTCCAATACAACACGACTGTTGCTGATCCACTTGGAAAGCGTGAATCCTCCCTTATTGCAGATGTTTTACCATTTGAATTGCTTCCTGCTCAGTAGACATGGATTTTAAGCAATCATCCACATAGAAATTATTCTTCACAGTGGATATCACTTCTTCCGAAAGTGAACTTTATTGTCCTCTGCAGTCTTCTTTAATGCAAAGTTCGCACAACTTGGAGACGAAACTGCTCCAAAGAGATGTACCTTCATCCGGTATTCAAAAAGATCTTGTTGTGCATCCCCTTCAGGCCACCATAAGAATCGCAAGTAGTCAATGTGTTTTTCTGATACTTTGACTTGGTGAAACATCGCTCTGATATCAGCCATCAAAGCAATTGGTTCTTGTCTGAATTTAATGAGAACTCCAATGAGTGAGTTGATAAGGTCTGAACCTTGCAGTAGTTGACAGTTAAGTGATGTTCCTTTGTAGACTGCAGCACAGTCAAAGACCACCCTCAAGGTCCCTTTCTTCAAGTGATACACCCCATGGTGTGGAATGTAGCAAAGTTCTCCATCACTTCGATTCAGTTGGTTTGTTGGTACCATTTCGGCATAATCATTGTCAATCATCTCCTTTAGGAAAGACGTATATTCCTCATGAAATCTCTCATTCTTTCCAAACTTGCGTTTCAAATTCTGGGTGCGTTGCTGTCATACAACAATTATTCGGCAGTCTAACACTTTCTTGTTTGAAAGGTAAGTTGATAATAGTGTCCGTCTATCATAATTACTGAGTAGTTCATAATATCCAAGAAATATAACTCTTCCCTGGACATTTCTTCAGATTCCTTACTGGCATTTTCATTGAAGTCATGATTGTATTGCTTGATCAATAGCTTTTCTAATTTACCAGTAGATATTTGATCAACAGCAGCGGCAGGGTATTTCTTCTGGTTCCCGCTTTTGTTGTTCCTTCTCAAGGAGCCATAGATAACCCATCCTAGTATGGTTTTCACAGCAAACCGTACATCACCTTGGCTCCTCACAATCTGTATAGGTTCCAATGCCTTCAAAGCATTCGATCCAATAAGTAGGTCAATGCCAGAATTTATTTTAGATATTTTGACATCCTTCATGCAAGGCCATTGTCTCAAGTCCTCATGTCTGGGTGTATTTTGATGACAAACAGGCAAGGTCTCATGTGTAAACACTTCAGATATTGGTATAAAATTGTCTTCTTCCAGACTAGATATTTTCATACTTGTAGTGAAATGACTAATGCACTCCTTCTCTTCATTCATGGTACCCAATATAATCTTAACCTCCTCACCTGTAATGTCCAGCCTTCTCATCAAGCTTTCCGTGCAGAAGGTAGCCGAACATCCATGACCCAAAAATGCATAATTTAGCAACACTGTATTCATATTGCTATTCCTTACCTGTACTGGTAAGATAGAGAAGATACAGGCTTCTACCCCGGCCCCAATATGAGCAGTTATCTGAGATGAGGTGACAGCATCACTAGTAGCTGACTTCTCCTTCTGTTCTATTTGCTCCGGCTCCTTCTATTTGCTCCGGTGGCTTCTTTCCAGTATGAAGTGCTTCAGGACGATTTTGCTTGCACTTATCACAAGTTATAGGACTCTCACAGTCTTTAACCATGTGTCCTTTTTTCAAACATCCAAAACAGATTCCCTTCTCCTTTAAGAAATCCATCTTTTCTTTATACTCCTTTTTTTGAATCTTCAACACCACATTATGGTGTGACCAACTTCATCATATAACAAACAAAATCCTTTTGTGCTAGATACATCTCCTTTCATTCCACCTGTCATTTCCACAGGTATAGCAATCGCAAAATTGCCTCCCTTAGGTCCTGATCTTCCTTTAGCTTTAGTAAAGGTAGAACCTTTGACAGTTGCAATTGGTTTATGATCTTGAATACTCCCGTGGTGTGGATCTAACATGAACCGTACTTCCCTTTCCAAGAAATCCACCAAGTCTGGTAACATGGCTACTCGGTCCTCTTTTCCATTATTCGGCCTGCTTTATCTCTTCACTTTTCTCTAAGTCGAACGGGCAGTTTTAGAATGATGGCTCTAGTATTACTAACAAGATTTATCTCCTCCACGTCGTTGAGATTTTTCATCGAGCTACAACAACCTCTACCAAATATTGCAAAGTCACTTAATGCCTCCACATCTTCTGACTTGATATCTTTCCATGCATAGGCCTTCTTCATGTTTGCGTTAGCAATCCTCTGTTTGTTACCATAACGTTATTTGAGTAACCTTCTTGCCTCTTGATAGCCTTGGCTTTCAGGCCTAATTAGACAACTTTCTACAAGTACCTTAGCATCTCCCCTTGTGTAATATGCCGGAAATCGTAAGCGCTGATTTTCATCAGTAATTTTCATTTCTACTACTTCACCAAACGCCATTATGAAAGCTTCATACCACAAAGGATCACCATTTTCTGTAGGAATTTTGTATTGGTGGTAGGGTGAAAGAGAGATTTCTATGAGCTATGAACCTGTTGAATTCAGCTTGATTCTTTGCCAATTCAAGGACTCCATCTTGATATCCTTGGGTCGGCGCAAACAAATGATAGACAGGCGTCTGATAATCATACTGGCTTGCTCGAGCCTGTGTATCAGGCCTCGGAAAAGCGTATTGAGTTGTTGGTTTGTCCCAAGCCTCGACAGATGCCCCTTAAGTAATTTGCTTCGGTCTAGCACCCAGTAGCTGAGATTAAGTTCTGTCCATCTTTTGGCTACGTGTTAATTCTGAGTCATGAGGCTGGATATCCTCTGGCTACAGATTTGATTTAGCTGTTGTTTAATTTTGAGCAGTTCCTTTCCTCAAATAAGAGTTTATCCCATCAGATGCTTTAGAGCCGCATCCTGAACCCTCACTTTCCATTATCTCCTTCTTCGATTTGACAACCGCCAACTTTGTGGGTAGTTCCAGCTGTTCTTTTCGTCGCCTCATCTCTTCTTCTTGTCGCCTCATCTCTTCTTTCAGCTGTTCTTCTTGTCTCCTCATCTTTCCTTTCAGCTGTTCTTCTTGTCGCTCAATCTCATGTTTCTTCTCCAAGGCATCCGCTTCTATTGAGAGAGCAGCTAGATCAGCTTCAACTTCCATTCGAGCAGAGGCCCTAGACGCTGAACTGGCTAAAGAACCAGATTTATGTCTTGATCTTCGTGTAGATACATTCGAGATAGTATCTTATGATGTAATCTCCTCTTCCATTTCAGCACCTTGTTGAGTAGCTTTTTCAACTGTAGAGTGCGTACGTTGTGGTACAATTTCAGATAACCACTCCTCCACCTCTTCTATGAAATCATCAAATATCTTTACCTTTTCTTAGAACCACTGGGTGTATCTTTCGTGTTCTTCCTGAGGCAGCTGTGAATCCGGCAGTGCCTTTTGTTTACCACCAACCTCATGGCAGAGGTTGATTATTTGAACCAGATTAGATCGTACTTTCTTCACGTTCTTATCTGATTCCATTTGTTTCGTCGGACCTTCCATTGATTTGGTAACTGGTTTCCATAACTTGTTTCTTACCTTCTGGGTTTCTTTCAGGTAGGCAACTTGGGCCTTATCCACTACTTCTAGATACCTTGGACTCTCTTGGCCACCTTGTGGCTCCTCTGACTCACCTGCTCTAACTTGCTCTATGGATTTAAACAGGTCTTGGCAGATTGCCAAATCTGCTAATTGGACAAACAGAGCCTCTTCAGTTTGCTTCAGTCACTATTGATAAACATTGAATGCTGAGTGTTCCAAAACACCAGATAAGAAACAAAAACAAACTGGACTTTCAGACAACATCCTAATATTTTCGAAATATAGAAGTGACTTCAGTTCAGAAAGAATGTGTCTTATCTCAACGTCAAAACAAACCAAGTCCAGGCAACTGGATCTTCAATCACCCTCTTGCCCTTAGCTGCTTTCCAAAACTTAGCAGAACTTGCTTCTAATACTTTTTCCAGAATCTTCTCAGAGACTGTAGCTTAAAAAAAAACATGACGTTGATCTTTACTTTCACAGCCTCTTATTAAGATGCTGTTCTGAATTAAAGCGTTCCAGCTTTCAAATTCACAGCACAATACAATAGTTGTTTCACTCACGATTTTGTGGTGAAACTTTTATCCCTTAGATAAGTCACGTGGCTGTCCATAAATCTTGAAGCCAATCCCAGGCTGAGATCTATTTTCTTCAGTTCCTCTTCCTAGGAACCGGTCTTCAGTTCCTCTACTGGAACTAATTCTTCTGGCAGTAATCTCTCTCCAGAGATCCAGCCCAATCTTCCTCCCTCTTCTTTGGGGCCAATTCTTCTACCTCCTGTCGTGTAAGGTAGTTTTCGACTAGATATAGTGGCAATTATTATATCGTTCAAGGAATTTCTTCCACTAGCCACTATGTTGAAGACAAAGGGGTAAGGAGATAGCCTCGTTTACGCATGGGAGCTCTCCATGAGACATTCAAAGCAGTCAAAAGATAAATCTTCAAAACACAGTCTCTTGATTATTAGTTTCTTTATTGTCGTAGTAAAAACAGTGAGATATTCATCCAAAGTTTTTCCTGTTTAAGCACATTTTAATCTTATTCGTAGTCAAACTCCGGCATGGTCAAACTCCGGTATGGTCAAAAGCGATACCTTCCCCATGCTTCTTCAACTAAACTAAAATCTACTCACGTCTGCGCCAGAATCCCAGCAGCAAACACGCCTGGCTACATAATAAACCCACCCACATAATTACAGGCAGGCAAAATTTAAAGGAAAATAACCATAATATATAACATACTGAGTTAAGCCAAAAGGCCACTACATCAACTTTCTCTGCAGCTTAAAATGTGTTTCTGTCTTTCTTAGTTCCAATCTAAGTTCTACCTGAAACAGTTGTTTCTCTTTCCACAGATGCTGCCTGACTTGCTGAATATTTTGTTAATTCAGATCTTCAAGATCTGCAGCTTTTAAAATTTTCATCTCCCAGCTTCTTCTGCCTTTCAGACTTAGCCTCTGAGGTACTTCTAGCTAAAGTACCTCCAGCATCTGCCGTTCCTTCTTAAACATTTTGTCTACACCACTGCGAAATCTCCTCAAGGTGTGCCTACTTTGAAGAAGTTCTCCTCCTCTCTCCGAAGACAGTTCAACAACTTTCTCTCTCACTGTCCCCTTCTGTGATTCCCCCTTCCCTCCAACTCTACGACCACATCCTAACCCAGATCCGGTACCACAGCCACGTTTGCTTTCTCGGGACTTGCCTGCGTCTCCATCTTGTACTTCATGGTTTCCAGCTCCAGTTCCCTACCTCGCAGTTCGGAACCAACCCGGACTATAGATACCGACTGGCTATCTGCTGCCATACACAGCAGTTGTCCTTCCGTGCCCTGCGATCTACTCTGGCTGCGATGTGCCGGCACCAGCAGGACCTCGCTTTGACTCTCCCGAAACTTCGGGCCTCACTCACCCAGACCTGTAACGGTCCCCAACTCTACTTCATCCTACGGCAGATCCATGTCTTCAATAAATGATTCCTGGCCCACCTGAACTCCACCAAGGACCTTAAACTCACTCGCCTCCAGGCCGCTCCTGCCACCGACACTCTGCGACTCGACTGCCTGCAGGCCCCGGGCCCCAACGCTGGCCCGCGCAGCCTGCCCGAACATCACCAGGCCATGTCCCGTGACTGCATCTTGGCCACGAGGAACAGCACCAGCACTCACCGCCTCCCTGATCGACCTCATGCCCGGACCACCGAGGACACTGCCGTCGCTGACCTCTACGTGGAGGCTGCCGCCGACCTTCACCTGCCCACCGATAACGCCGACTCTCGCTGCCTCACCGGTAACTCTGACTATCGCCCCCTCACCGATAACGCGCACCCTAGCTACCTCCCCGATTCCTCCGACTATCGCTACCAAATGTGACCGCCGAACCTCTCCACCTCACCGGGACCCACTCACCTCTCCACCTCACTGGGACCATTGAATCTCTCCGCCTCACTGGGACCATCGAACCTCTCCGCCTCACTGGGACCATCAAACCTCTCCACCTCACTGGGACCATCGAACCTCTCCGCCTCACTGGGACCATCGAACCTCTCCAACTCACTGGGACCATCAAACCTCTCCACCTCACTGGGACCATCGAACCTCTCCACCTCACCGGGACCATCGAACCTCTCCGCCTCACCGGGACCGTCGAACCTCGCCGGCCTTCCGCTGACTGGGACCTCCTACGCTTCGCCCGCTGACGCATACTCCACTCCCTGCGGGCCTCCACCATCAACTCCGCTGACCCTCGACACTCCACTGTACTCCAGCAGGCCGCAGCCGTCGCCTTACCTGAGTCCTCGGCTCAGCACCGGGCTTGAGGTCTCCACGCTGCAGACTCTGACATCACGGGCTCTTACTGTGCTGGGTCCTAGTGCTCATCCCCCCAGTTGTTCCACTGGGTCTTCCCTTTCCCCCTCATACCCTCTTCCTTCCTGACCACCCATTACCCTACCACCAAACATCGCCTCAGCCTCAGTCCACTCACCTGCCTTCCTCCTGCCCCAACCCCCATCCTTGCCATGTGTTCACCATCCCCCCTGAACTCCCACTCTCAGATACCTCAGATCTCCTCAGCAGAAGCCCCACCTTTCTTCCCCTCCGTCCCAACCTCAATGAGTTCAGCGTCCGCCATGATGTGAAGATCTTCTTCCGTCGCCTATGCATCAAAGCATTTTTCCATGGGAAGGAGTCCTCGCCCCCTCGTGATGACCCCTTCTCCCATCTCCAACGGACTCCCCTCATGGCCATCTACCGGCTTTTGACCTTTTTACTTTAAACTGCCGATGGGACATCAACCGCCTCAACTTCTCCACTCCCCTTTCTCACCCTAACCTCTCCCCCCCTGAACATACAGCCCCCCACTCACTCAGCAACAACCCAGACTCGGTGATCAAACCTGCCAACAAGGGAGGTGCCGTGGTAGTCTGGTGCGCTAATCTCTACAAGGCTGAGGCCACGCGCCAACTCCACACACCTCCTCCTACCTGTCCTTGGACCATGACCCCACAGACGAGCACCAGGCCACTATCTCTCGCACTATCACTGACTTCATCACTTCTGGCTCCCTGCCCTCCCAAGCCTCCAACCTCACCGTTCCCCAGCCCCACATGGCCTGATTTTACCTTCTCCCCAAAATCCACAAACTTGACTGTCCTGGCAGACCCATTTTTTCTGCCTGTTTGTGTCCGACCAAACTTATTTCCACATACCTCGACTCAGTCCTATCCCCCTTGGTTAAATCCCTCCCTACCTATGACCAAGATACCTCCTCACACGCTCTTCGTCTACTCCATGACTTCCATTTTCCAGGCCCCCATTCCCTTCATCTTCACCATGGATGTCCAGTCACTCTACACCACCATCCCCCACCAGGAGGGTCTTAAAGGCCTCCGTTTTTTCCTCGAACGGAAAACCAACCAATCCCCATCTACTGATACACTCCTCCGCCTAGCGGAGCTGGTCCTTATCCTTAACAACTTTTCATTTGACTCCTCCCATTTCCTCCAAATACAAGGCGTAGCTATGGGCACGCGCATGGGCCCAAGCTATGCCTGCCTCTTTGTAGGGTATGTGGAACAATCTTTGTTCGAGGCATACCATGGCCCTAACCCGAAACACTACCTCTGCTACATCGCCGACTGCATTGGTGCTACCTCCTGCACCCACACACAACTCACTGACTTCATCCATTTCACCACTAACTTCCATACGGCACTCAAATACAGCTGGACCATTTCCAACATTTCCCTACCATTTCTAAACCTCACTATCTCCATTGCAGGTGAAAGACTACTGACCAACATTCACTATAAACCTATTGACTCCCATGGCTATCTGGACTGCACTTCTTCCCACCCTGCTTCCTGTAAGGACTCCATTCACTACTCCCAATTCTTCCATCTACGCCGCATCTGCACACAGGATGAGATGTTCCAGGGTTGGTGAGATCCTTATCTATAGTATGAGGCTATACATCTTCTAGACCCCGTAACTCTGCTTCCACTCCTCACTCGTAACAAGGGCAGAGTCCCCCTTGTCCTCACCTTCCACCCTACCAGCCGTCACATACAACAAATAATATTCCAACATTTTCGCCACCTCCAACGGGATTCCACCACTGGCCACATCTTCCCATCTCCTCCCGTCTGCTTACCGCAGACACCGCTCCCTCAGTAATTCTCTGGTCAATTCGTCCCTTCCCACCCAAACCACCCCCTCTACTGGCACTTTCCCTTGCAACCACAGGAAATGCTACACTTGTCACTTTAGCTTCCCCCTTGAGTCCATTCAAGGACCCAAGCAGTCTTTCCAGGTGCGGCAGAGGTTCATCTGCACCTCCTCCAACCTCATGTATTGCACCCGCTGCTAGGTGTCAGCTGCTCTACATCGGTGAGACCAAGCGGAGGCTTGGCGATCGCTTCGCCCAACACCTACGCTCGGTACGCAATAACCAACCTGATCTCCCGGTGGCTCAGCACTTCAACTCCCCCTCCCATTCCAAATCCGACCTTTCTGTCCTGGGCCTCCTCCATGGCCAGAGTGAGGCCCACCGTAAATTGGAGGAGCAGCACCTCATATTTCGCTTGGGCAGTTGACTTCTCTAATTTCAGGTAGTTCCTGCTTTCTTCTCCCCTTCTCAGCTCTCCCTCAGCCCACTGTCTCCGCCTCTTCCTTTCTTCTTCCCGCCCCACCCCCACCCCACCCTCACATCAGTTTGAAGAAGGGTCTTGACCTGAAATGTTGCCTATTTCCTTTGCTCCATAGATGAAACGTTGTCCACTTCCTTCGCTCCACCCACTGAGTTTCTCCAGCATTTTTGTCTATTTGAAGTATCAACTATTTTGAGAAGAGAATGTTAAAAACATCCAAATCACGTGATGCTATGTTCCTTTATGTTCAATCCCTTTGAAGACTACCGTTATTTAGAAGAGGACTTTAATGTTAACCAAATTATTATTGATTAAGAAGGTAGTTAAGTGCTTTCAGTCTTTGTTGTTTGCATTGATGAGATAAGGAAAGAGAGAAAAGATGTGCATTACATAGCATCATTCACATCTCTTTCAAAACATCCCAAAACACGCCACAATCAAACATTTTTGAATTATGATTATTGTAATTATATTGGAAATCATGGCAGCTTATTTGCACAAGCAATGTTTCACAAAGAGGAATGTGATAACCACCAGATAATTTTCTTTCAGGAATGTTGAAAACAATGGGATCTTAAGCACTCACATGAAAGAGCAGATGGGACTGCTCACCCTAAATGATGGCACTTCTGGGAAATACAGCGCTCCATCAGAGCTACATTGGACATTTGATCTACTTGATTGGCAGAAGTCATGCAGTGACAGCATTGCCTGAACATATTTGCACTATATTTATAAAGTCATTGAACTTCTTTCCATACAATATAACACTTTTGGCGGATAGTGAAGAAAGCAAGAATGACCTTTGCCATGCCATTCATTTATTTTTATTGAGCATTTTGCTGTATATTCTCCACAATCTTTTTTTGCGGTTATACTTCTTATGAAAGAATTTCCATGCCTAGAAGAAGCTGGAATCCTCCCAATTGCCGACGCGCCCCCCCCCCCCCCCCCCCCCCACAGACTTTTAAATATTGAATCAGAGTGGCAGTGAATACACTGGGATAGCTTTCACCCCGCTTGCACAGCGAAGGAAGTTGTTTGGCTCATGGCGACTGCTTCATTATCTGTAAAAGTAGGCTGGAACGAGATGAAATCATCCCTTTGCACTCTTATTGAAGTTTGTGAATCTTGCCAAGTGTGCTGCATGCCAACCTTTTGGACAAGTTTTTCCTGCATATTCAACTATAAAAACAGACAAATGGAGCTGCCTGTTTTTTGGCATTTATAATTTATAAGGAATAAAGATACAGTATTCGGTAAAAGTAAGTAAGTAAGTAAGTTTATTGGCCAAGTAGTCACATACAAGGAATTTGCCTTTACTGCTCCGCCCACAAGTAACAACATGACATACAGTGATAGTTACGAATGACTAAGAAAACACTAAACATTAATAATAATAAAACATTAATGATAAACACCATTGATCAAGCATGTGAACCAACAAAATACCAGATCAAAGGTAGGCTACAGATTTTTGGCTGTTGAGTAGAGGAACTACTCGTGGATAAAAACTGTTTTTATGTCTGGCTATGGCAGCTTAGACAGTCAGGAATCGCCTTCCAGAGGGAAGTGATTCAACGAGTTTGTGGCCAGGGTGAGAGGGGTCAGAGATGATCTTGCCTGCTCACTTCCTGTTCCCTTGCAGTGTACAGTTCATCAATGGAGAGAAGGTTGCAGCCAATAACCTTCTCTGCTGATCGAACGGTTTGCTGCAGCCTCCAGGTGTCGTGCTTGGTGACTGAGCCAAACCAGACCATGATGGAAAAGGTGAGAACAGACTCTACGATGGCCGTGTAGAATTGGACCATCATTGCCTGTGGCAGATTGTGCTTCCTCAGCTGCCATATGAAGTACATCCTTTGTTGTGCCTTTTTGACTGTGGAGTCGATGGTAGCCCCCTACTTAAGGTTCTTGGAGATGATGGTTCCCAGGAACTTAAAAGACTCCACAGATGTCCACAATCAATTCCACTCAAGAGCGGAACTCGATATCAAAACATGGAGGGGACAGGGGACACAATTTTTTTGGAGCCTCGCGCGCATGTGCACACTCACACAAAGATATCTTTGCGCACGCGCGTGCGCACACACACACACACACACACACCCACACACACCCACACACACCCACACACACACACACACACACACACACACACACACACACACACACACACACACACACACACACACACACGCACACGCACACACACACACCACGAGGCTCAATCCACGCTAAATGTAGCTCAACCCTGCCTGTCTCACCGGGTTAACTACAGCCCTGTCTGGACAGACGGGACACCAGGCAGGTTCACCTAGCGTGACAGGCAGAGTGAGCTGGGTTTAGCGCTGGCTGTGGGCCTGGGGGCGCCACGCCCGTCTGACTCCCAACCAAAGATACTGGAGGAGCTCTTTGCTCCCGACGTCTCTGGCCACCCTTGGGGGAGGGGGGGGCGTACTCGGGTGGAGACGGGACAGCGCCGGAGAGCCGGCCGGGATCGATCCTGGCTGTGGATGAGGCGCAGATCTGTGCCACGTCTCCCTCCTCCAATCACCGCACTCTATCCTCAGTCCCACCCCCCCACTACTCCCTCCTACAATCATCGCGCTGAATTATCATGTCCCGCCCCCATTGCCTGCTGACCGACATCTCTCTCGTCCAATCGGCGCCCTCGATCAGCAGTCCCACCTCCATTGTCTCACGGAAAGCGGATTTTTAAAAATCCGGATCACAAAAACTTGGGGGGGGATTCCCCCACCTCTCAAAACATGGAGGGGACGTGTCCCCTCTGGCCCTCCCGGGTTTTCCGCCCCTGATTCCACTGTCTTAAGAGCATTGAGCTGAAGGTTGTTGCGATGGCACCAGGATGCCAGCTGTAACACTTCCTGTCTGTAGGCAGATTCCTCCCCATCCTGGATCAGTCCAATCAGGGTTGTGTCGTCCGCAAACTTGAGAAGCTTGACAGAGGAGTCTGTGGAGGTGCAGTCGTTGGTGTAGAGAGAGTAGTGGAGAGGAGAGAATACACAGCCTTGCGGTACTCCTATGCCGAGCGTTTGCGGGTCCGAGATGATCTTTCCCAGCCTCACATGCTGCTTCCTGTCTGTCAGGAAGCTGGTGATCCACTGACAGAGGGGTTCAGGCACAGTCACCTAGGAAAGTTTGGAGTGTAGTAGCTCGGGCACAGTGTTTTTGAATGCAGAGCTAAAATCAACAAACAGGATCCTCGCATAGGTCCCCTAGGTGCTGTAGAATGAAGTACAGGCCCATGTTGATTGCATCATCCACAGATCTATTGGCCTGGTATGCAAACTGCATAGGATCCAGCAGGGGGATATTTTACAGCTTGGCCAGCACAAGCCTTTCAAGTGCCTTCATGACTACAGAGGTCTGTGCGACAGGACTGTAGTCATTAAGACAAGTAATTCTTGCCTTTTTGGGTACAGGGACAATAGTGGAGAATTTGATGCAGGCAGGGACAGTACATGTTTGCAGGGACTGGTTATAAAATGTCTGTATAGACCGGTGCCAGCTGTTTGGCACAGAGCTAAAGCAGTTGATAATTCTTGTTAAAATTCATGTATGAAAATTGTCAAGATTTGATGCTTAATAATACTGCATCTTTGGCTGTTAATCTATAAGTACCATCTGTTAAAATGGAAAAGACAATGCAGTAAAAGTTCCTGATTCTACACATTCATGATATTGGAGGGGAATAGAGTGGCAGAATGGGGTCAATTGTGACCTTGGGTGCTGTCGATGTCGAGTATTCATACTCTCCTTGTGACCATGTGGATATCCTCCTGATTTTCCTTTTTTTCCCCTTGTAACAGAAACATAGAAAATAGATGCAGGAGGAAGCCATTCAGCCCTTGAAGCCAGCACCGCCATTCATTGCAATCATGGCTAGTCATCGCCAATCAATAACCCGTGTGTCTTATCCCCATATCCCTTGATTCCACTAGCCCATAGAGCTCGATTTAATTCTCTCTTAAATCCATCTAGTGATTTGGCCTCCACTGCCCTCTGGGGCAGGGAATTGCACAAATTCACAACTCTGGGTGAAAAAGTTTTTTCTCACATCAGTCTTAAATGGCCTCCCCTTTATTCTAAGACTGTGGCCCCTGGTTCTGGATTCTCCCAACTTTGGGAACATTTTTCCTGCATCTACCTTGTCCAGTCCTTTCATAATTTTATATGTTTCTATAAGATCCACCCTCATCCTTCTAGACTCCAGTGAATACAAGCCTAGTCTTTTCAATCTTTCCTCATATGACAGTCCCGCCATCCCAGGGATCAATCTCGTGAACCTACACTGTACTGCCTCAATCACAAGGATGTCCTTCCTCAAATTAGGAGACCAAAACTGTACGCATTACTCCAGATGTGGTCTTACCAGAGCCCTATACAACTGCAGAAGAACCTCTCTACTCCTATACTGAAATCCTCTTGTTATGAAGGCCAACATTCCATTAGCTTTCTTCACTGCCTGCTGTACCTGCACGCCAACTTTCAGTGACCGGTGTACGGTGACCCAGGTCTCGCTGTACCTCCCCCTTACCTAACCTCCATTGAGATAATAATCTGCCCCCTTGTTTTTGCTATCAAAGTGGCTAACCTCACATTTATCTGTATTATACTGTATCTGCCACATATCTGCCCACTCGCTCAACTTGTCCAGCTCACCCTGCAACCTCCTAACATCCTCTTCACAGTTCACACTGCCACCCAGCCCTGTGTCATCTGCAAACTTGCTAGTGTTGCTCCTAATTCCCTCTTCCAAATCATTAATATATATGGTAAACAGTTGCGGCCCCACACGAAGCCTTGCGGCACTCCACTCACCACTGCCTGCCTTTCTGAAAAGGACCTGTTCACTCCTACTCTTTGCTTGCTGTCTGCCAACCAATTTTCTATCCACGTCAACACCCTACCCCCAATACCATGTGCTCTAATTTTAGGCACCAGTCTCGCGTGCGGGACCTTATCAAAGGCTTTCTGAAAGTCTAGATACAGTACATCCACTGGCTCCCCTTCATCCATTTTACTTGTCACATCCTCAAAAAATTCCAGAAGATTAGTCAAGCATGATTTTCCTTTCATAAATCCATGCTGACTTGGACTAATCCTTTTATTGCTAACGAAATGCCCCATTATTACATCTTTAATAATTGACTCCAGCATCTTTCCCACCACCGAAGTCAGGCTAACTGGTCTGCAATTCCCCGTTTTCTCTCTCTCACTCCTTTCTTGAAAAGTGGGATAACATTAGCTATCCTCCAATCCACAGGAACTGATCCTGAATCTATTGAACATTGGAAAATGATCACCAATGTCTCCACTATTCTAGAGCCATCTCCCTGAGGACCATGGGATGCAGTCCATCAGGCCCCGGAGATTTATCATCCTTCAGTCCCATTAGCCTACCCAATACTATTTCTCGCCTATAGAAAATGTCTTTCAGTTCCTCGACCCCCTTAGATCCTCTGTCCTCCAGTACTTCTGGGAGATTGTTTGTGTATTCCTTAGTGAAGACAGTTCCGAAGTACCTGTTCAACTCTTCTGCCATTTCCTTGTTCCCCAGAATAATTTCACCCATGTCTGCCTTCAAGGGACCCATATTTGACTTTGCTACTCTTTTTCCCTTAACATATCTAAAGAAGCTTTTACTGTCCTTCTTTATATTCCTGGCCAGTTTCCCTTCGTACTTCATCTTTTCAGTCCGTATTGCCCGTTTTGTTTCCTTCTGTTGTCCTATGGAAGTTTCCCAATCCTCTGGCTTCCGGCTACTCTTTGCTGTGTTATACATCTTTTCTTTTAGTTTTATTCTATCCCTAAATTCTCTTGTCAGCTACGGTTGCCTCCTACTCGCCTTAGAATCTTTCTTCCATTTTGGAATGAAATTATCCTGTGTCTTCCGGATTATGCCCAGAAATTCCTTCCATTGCTGTTCCACTGTCAATCCTGCTAGTATCCCTTTCCAGTCTACCTTAGCCAGCTCCTCTCTCATGCCTTCATAATCCCCTTTGTTCAGCTGCATCACTGCCACTTCTCCTTTAACCTTCTCCTTCTCAAATTGCAGATTAAAGCAAATCATATTATGATCACTACCTCCAAGCCGTAGTGCTGGTTGGTATGTTAATTAACCTCTCTAAATTACTCCTACTGTAGATGGATGGCAGGAGATGACGGAACCATTTGATGGACATCTGAGATAGACAAGGTTGCAGGAAAATTAGTGAGAAAATAGGGACTAAAGGGCATCCTCTGAGAGCTAGCCCTCCACTATCATTAAAAAAATGAAACAGATCTGTTGGGTGAACAAGATTGCTATTTATGAAGTGGTCGCAGGAATGCTATATCCCAATATATTTTACAATTATTTTTCAATGTAAAATACTTGATCTTAATCCAGTTCCTGATGACAAACAACCATCCAAGAATCTCATGAAGATGTCACAGAATTGGAGATATGAAAAGTGGAAACATATTATTACATTGTAAGAAATATATTTGAGGGTGCCAAATTCAATTTTGCCACTTTGTTACTTTGAATAATTGTCCAGCTTCTGCAACACGCTGCCCAATGTGTAGTGGAAATTTGGAGATGAAAACCGGATGGTAACAGCCAAAATAATTTTGCTTGGCTAATAGTTTTCCCATCAGTATTCGACTTATGCTCTCAAAAAACTTTATTTTTGTGGCAGAGCTTCCAGCTGCCCTTTGGAGATACCATTGCTGCATTTTATCTCTATCATGTTACATCTTTCTCTGCTCAATTTTATTCCTTCTACAGGTAATATATATTTTTCAATTATTTACTAAAATGTATCATGGACTGAGATCTGGAAATGTAGAAATGTGTTCACATTTTGATTGATTAATTGAAAATATAGCATGGAAACAGGTCCTTTGACCCACCGTCCGCACCAACCATTGATCAAGTGTTCCACTATTTCTATGTTATTCCTCTGTCAAATCCACCCCTTATATACTGGGGGCAATTTACAGTCAATTAACCTACAATTCTGCAAGTCTTTGGATGTGGGAAGAAACTGAAGCTCAGAGTCACAGGGAGAACATGCAAACGCCACACAGTCAGCACCTGAGGTCAGGATTAAACCTGGGTCTCTGACGCTTCAAATTATTTTGATTGACAATTAGATAAGCATCACAGATAGTAACAAGGACTGAGAGCAGAAAATCCATTCTCTTGATGTTCATGCACATGTGAAAGTTGGTGAAAAGTGTGTGAGCTTCATGCCATTATCCCCATTCGATTTCTCCTGCAATTGTTTATACAGTAGTAATGGTCAGGGTTTTGTAGAGCAGGGCTCAATGATCACATGGAAAATCATCCATTTTGTGCTAATTGTTTTGTGAAGAGAATGGAGGAGTGAAATTACCTGGGCTGCTCTTATATTGATTTTAAATGTTCTCAACAGGATGAATGGTCTATTTCTGTGCAGCTGCCATTTTGTGACTAATAATCAAGGGAGCTCACTTTGGTGCTGGCATGATCAGTGCTCATGCTGATTTTCAAGGTTTGAATTGAAAGACAATTAACATATTTTGAATTATTTCTAAAAAGCCTACAAATCCACACATACATCTGTTTTATGAAGTTGTGTAGAATTTATTCTCAAAGCTTACTCTGTAAATGTGCGTTTAAAAAAAATCCTTTTATTTTTCAAGTACATAAGAAAAATTGTAACTTCTGAGTGCAGCCAACTACTTACTATTGGCCTGAGGCTTCACAAACATTCAAAGCCATTCTACAAGCACAATCTGCAGGGAGATAGCCCTAAGAGTGCACTTATCCACACTGAAGTGCTGGGAGCTGAGATCCCAGAGGAACAATGACCTGAGCAATGCTGGAACAAACAATGGTGCTCAGAGGAAGACACACACATCCGTTTTATGAGCCAGTGATTATGAGGAAATAGCTATTTTGGCCATTTCAATTGCCAGTCGAGCTCTGTCAATTTATAATTTTTGGGAAAAATGTTTTTGAACTTCTGAAACAATCACTTTTTGCACTCCATGCAGGAATAACTCAAGTCTCCAACTTTATTACTCTACCCTATTCCTGCCTGTAAATAAGCAAACTGTACAATCTGGAGTTCAAGATCATCTTTAATCAGTACCCATATTATAGCGGTACAGCAGGTTGTTAGTTCAGCGTTACCGCTTCCAAGACTGACCAGTATATGAAGTGGGTGTTAGTATGAATCATACAGTAAGGTGAGGTTAATGGTGCTACTTCTACTGATTGGATCACATGCAATAACCAATCTACATCCTTCCCCATACAGAGTGAATATAGTTAAACACACATGCACTTAGAATTCAAACATACTCGCCGTATCTGTCAGGCGGTCTACTAATACGGCCCGAATGCGTACGGACCAGCCCTTCTCTTTGCCAGAAAAGTTAGAGGGAGGCAGTGAAACCGGAAGTGAGAAAGCAGCAGGGGACACTCGTGGTGACCGACAGGGAGAGAATGCGGGAGAGGTAGTGTTGTTGTTAATCATAGCCGCCGGTCGTGGTGGAGTAAGGGACATGCTAGAACTGGTGGTGGCCACGGCAGCAGATGGCTGGACGAGTAGAGGTGGAGAGCCAAGGATCGGCTGGTGGGGGACGTGGTTCCTTCACAGCCAGCAACTGTTGGCGGCTCCGACAGTACAAGGCGCCATCGATGTCAACCTGGCAGTATCGTGGTTCTTTGGACGGGCCAACAACGCAACCTAGACGGGAATGTCCCATAGTAGTTTGCAAATGGACGACTTGGCCCGGCAGTAATGGTTTAAGTGGTTTACTGGACTTGTCATGTGATCGTTTCTGGAAGTCGTGTTGCTCCTGGATGCGCTTCTGGATTGTGGCTGGCTTCAGCACCTGTGGCACCAGCTTCTGCTGGGCAATTGGTATCAGTGGTCTCGTTGTTCTGGACATCAGGCGTTGGGCTGGTGAGCCCAGGACCCCGTCTCTAGCGATGTTTCTGAGGTTTAAAAGGTCGAGGTACACATCTGACTTGGCTAGGTGGGCGTGTCCCATCAGCTGTTTTGCGCTTATGACGGCCCGTTCAGCGAGCCCATTACTTTGTGGGTATTCGGGGCTGCTCGTGACATGGTGGAAGTTCCATCGGTTTGAACACGTGGCTGGTAAATTGTCTTCCGTTGTCGGTTTGCAAGCGGACAGGTGCGCCGAATGTGGAGAAGTGGCTCTGTAACTTTAGAATTACCATTTTGGATGTGATAGAGGGCAGTAAATCAAGTTCGAACCAGTTAGAGTAGGAGTCGACCAGGACTAGATAATGTTTACCGTGCCATTCGAAAATGTCTGCCGCCAGCGATGTCGAAGGCAGTGCTGGTGGAGGTTGTTGTAGCAGGGGCTGTCTCTGTTGGTGCGGCGCCAGGCTGTTCGCCTCTGAGACAACTCACTCGGAAGGATACTGCCTGGTCCTGGTTCCAGCAACATCAACAAGTCGAGTCTGACCACCTTGACATTCTTCGACCTGAGGCGTTCTGTCATGGTTAACTGCGATGCCTCACGATACGGGCTGGGCGCTGCCTGCCTACAAACATCTGCCGATGGGACTCTACGACCTGTATCTTATGCCTCCCGCACCATGACGGACACCGAACAGCGCTAGGCGCAGATCGAGAAGGAGCTGCTGGCTGTGGTCTTCACATGTTCTAAATTCACGGACTTTATCTTTGGGAATGGTTTCACGGTCGAGACAGACCACCAACCTCTTGTGACCATCCTCAATAAACCTATACACGCAGCACCTGCACATCTGCAGCGTATGATGATGCAGCTCCAGCGATTCGACTTCAAAATCGTTTACAAAAAGGGTAAAAGGACATGCTCATGGCCGACACCCTCTCCCGTGCACCACGGGCATCCAGCGAACGACACTCCTATGAACGGAATGTGTTTACGGTTCTCAGCATCGACTTCGTTCCCACGGAACAATTGCGCCAATTGGCAGAACACACAGCCAAATTCTTTGCGAGACACCACCTTCCTGATGAGCCGGTAGAGAGATTTATTTGTGATTTAAAATATATGGCTCAAAGATGTCATTTTCAAATCATGACGAATAAATTAATACATGACAAACTTGTCTCTGGTATGGCTGATCAGAAGCTCAGGACTGAGTTACTGCGGAATACTGATTTAACCCTTGAGCAAGCAATACATGCCTGTTGAATGTCTGTGATTGTTGCTCCATTAAGCAAACAGCTTGACTCTGAGAAGAAGACCGTAAACCTGACGGGTTTCAACAGACTACAAACACCCAATAATAACAGAAGATTTATGACTGAGCCCTCTCAACCGTCTAACCAGGGATTCGCCAATGAGCCCCCTCGGAGATGCCCTAATTGTTACCACTTCCAAGACTGACTAGTATAGGAAGTGGGTGTTAATATGAATCATACAGTAACATGGGGTTAGTGGTGCTACTTCTACTATGATTGGTTTACATACAATAACCAATCTACACTGCCCATACCCTCTATTTTGAGTACTGACTTCGGGCTTTTGATTTATTTATCAAAACAAAGCCGCATGTCTGGCATCCGAAGTTGTCCAAGTTACCCACCTATTTCAGGTTATGGGATTCATTTTAGTATGGTAAAGAGAGTTCAGTAACTGTAACTAGAATCTCAATTGTCATTTTATATAGGAACTGATTGGAACCACATTAGTGCAAGCTTCACTTAATTCTGAATGGGTGTAATGTTAAAGGTTAAGCTTTAAATTATTTTTGAGTTGTTCTGGGGCATTAAAAAATAATTTGAAAGAATGCGGACCAGAACTCCTCTGCAACTTTTCTGCCGGTTGCTCCAGTTCATTTTAGATGCTGGTTTACACAAAAGGACACAAAGTGCTGGAGTAACTCAGTGGGTCAGGCTGCATCTCTAGAGAACATATATAGGTGACGTTTCTGGGGAGGACCATTCTTCACACTGTTCTTCTTCAGACCCTGCTTCAGTTTTATTGTTACACTCCAAATTGGTGTGCCAACATCAAATGGTCAGGACACTTTTGATGCTCTGCAGTTAACCAACCAAATTTAATTGACACCAGACTATAAAAATTCATGATGTATGTTTGCAACCAACATATTGAACTGTGCCTTTCAACCACACACGTCTATTCCTGTTACTTTGAAGAAAATCATTATTTTAGTAAATGAAACCCATTAATTCATGCAAAACAAATTAACTGAACCAATTATTATTTTTTTAAATATCAAAATAAAGCATTTTGTTTCCCAGGATTCTTGCCCAAGTGCATGGATTTAAAAAAAACCTCTCCTTTATAGAAACATAGAAAATAGGTGCAGGAGGAGGCCATTCAGCCCTTCAAGCCAGCACCACCATTCATTGTGTTCATGGCTGATCATTCACAATCAGCAACCCATGCCTGCCTTGTCCCCATACCCCTTGATTCTGCTAGCCCCAAGAGCTCCATCTAACTCCGTTTTAAATTAATTGATTTAATTGACCTCTGTGGCAGAGAATTCCACAAATTCACAACTCTCCGGGTGAAAAAGTTTTTTCTCATTTCAGTTTTAAATGGCCTCCCCTTAGACTATTGCCCATGGTTCTGGACTCCCCCAACATTGGGAACATTTTTCCTGCATCTAGCTTGCCCAGTCCTTTTATAATTTTATGTTTATATAACATCCCATCTCATCCTTCTAAATTCCAGTGAATACAAGCCCAGTCTTTCCAATCTTTCCTCATATAAGTCCCGCTATCCCGGTGATTAACCTTGAGAAGCTCCGCTGTACTCCCTCAATAGCAAGGATGTCCTTCCTCTAATTAGGAGACCAAAACTGCACACAATACTCCAGATGTAGTCTCACCAGGGCCCTGTACAACTGCAGAAGGACCTCTTTACTCCTATACTCAAATCCTCTTGTTATGAAGGCCAACATGCCATTAGCTTTCTTCATTGGCTGCTGTACCTGCATGTTTACTTTCAGTGACTGGTGCACAAGGACACTCAGGTCTTGTTGCACTTTCCTTTTTCCTAATCTGACACCATTGAGATAATAATCTGGCTCCTTATTCCTGCCGCCAAAGTAGATAACCTCACATTTATCTACATTATACTTCATCGGCTATGCACCTGCCCATTCACTCAACCTGTCGAAGTCACCCTGCAACCTCCTAGCATCCTCTTCGCAGTTCACACGGCCACCCAGCTTTGTGTCATCTTTATGTCCTATAAGTTTTCAAAACATAAAGTATTCACTTCAGACATAATCAATATTTTTCTGTGGAAACACCTGGCATTCTGTAAATCTTGATGTGGAGATTTAAAACAAAATTCAGCATGCAGTATTCCAGAAGAAAGCTCTACATCTGGCATGCATTGGCTCTAAAGGTACAAAACAATTTGCCTAACCTAAAAAAAAAAATCAGTGATCAGATTTGGTAAATCCAACCCACCAAGAAAGAAAAAAAAACATACAATAATATCAAATCTGAAAATAAATTGGAAGTTAGTAACATATGCAGGCCATTTCCGAGTAATGCCTGTCATATGAGGACCCTAGATGCCATTGAGCTCTCATTATTAAATTTGAAAATCTGATGTATGTATATGGTTCATTCCCACAGATAGCAGAACTAGTTTTATTTTTCTACACTTTCAGTCTTATCAGTCTTCTGTCCTTTTGATGACATCCATTACAATACTATGGAGGTACGGTTACCATATCAAGTGATTTTGTGTATGGACAAAATTAACTTATGGACAACTGTAAAAATGAAACCATGTTGTTACCAGGGAGTTCCTGGGGTAAAAGGAATGACAAAGACAGAAGTGGCTGTACATTTTTCTGAGGCATGGCATAAAAATAATAAAAATATATATGAAAATGTTTTGGCTTAGAAATTTGTTTGTACAACAGCACACTTTTGAACTAAAAGATTCAATTTTAATAAGAAGTCAATTTTAAAGCAAAATTTTACTTTGAGTATTTCCTTCTGGGGCTCTTCATGCATCTGACTTATTAAGACAGAAAGAAACTTACAAGCAGTAGAATTCAATATCATGCAATATATGGCTGAATTGCACTTACAAGATTTTGAACCATGCACACATGTCCAGTAGATGGTGTGAGCTAAGAATGTGTAATGAGGGCTTTACAATGTTAGTATTGTCCAAAAAAAACTGGAGCTGGGAATCCCCCTCTGGCATATCCTCTTTCAATAAACGACTCGAACAAAAATATCTATATTCCTCCACGGCATGCCTTCCAAAGAATAATTTGACTTTCCTTTGTAAACTTGGAGGCAAAAGCCAGGTGAGCCTATTGACAAATTTCTTACAAGATTTAGAAAACACATCCTATAAATGTATTTTGATGCAAACTGTTTGGAGACCAACTTAACTTGGACTCAACATACGCAGATGTACAGAACATTTTATCTGGGCAGGAGCCCAATAAAGCATAAGCTGTGCAAATACCCAGAGCACAGGAAGATGCAAGTGCCCACTTGAAGGTACTGATTATTCAACCAGCCAACCTTAAGATCAGTCCTGCAAAAGGGAAATGATTCATGAAAATAGACATGATGGACAGAATAGCCTCCATCTGTACATTGTTCAGAAAGTAAATAAACAAAAAAATGAAAACCAGACCAAAAAATGTTATGTTGTAACAGTGGATGACTCAATGTGTTCATAGAAATAAAATGTTATGAATTAAACTATAAATTATGTGGCAAACTCCATCATCGGGAAGGTAGACAAAAGTGCTGGAGAAACTCAGCGAGCACGGCAGCATCTATGGAGCGAAGGAAATAGGCAACGTTTCGGGCCGAAACCCTTCTTCAGAGTATTTCATCATCAGGAAAAAGTATGGTACATAGAGGATAATATGATCATGGAGGAGAAAGCTGAAATACTAGGGCATTTAGGACATCGTATATTTTAAATAGATGTCCCCATTTACGATGCATAAAAGTTGTCTTAAAATAGGATGTGAATATAAGAACGTTTTTCATATTCAACAATTTCTCAGCCTAATCTTCTCGCAGAATATGGAGTTGTTTGTTGAATAATTAACATTTTTTTGAACTTTGAAGCAAATACTAATCTGGAATCAAACAGCAAAGTCTCAATTTTGCAGAAGTCAACATGATTTAATAACAGATGATCCCTCGCAATGCATCGTGTTAACACTAAAAACCGTTACCAGTACGATATTGCAGTAAAATGCCTTCATGAATACCACCATCATTTCTGAAACTTTATTTTGGAATTCATGAGAGAAAGGCAACAATCAAATTGGATGATATAGCTGTTTTGTACAGATCTCTTGTATACAGATTAATGATAAATAAATATGTTCTTATACTTTTGGAGTATTGTATAATTTTCTCTGTTTAGATCATGTAATATATAATTCAGTGACCTGACTTCTGAAAGGATAATTTAGAAACTGCCTACAAAAAACATGCAATCAAGTAAATATTGGACATGGAAAAATGTTAATGGGATTGATTTAAATACATTATTTATCTGACTGAAAGTTTAAACATCAGCCCATCAAGATGTCTTAGTAATTGTTTGTCTTTTTCAGCTGGTTAGTAAGTAAGTTGAAATGTTTTAAATTGATATAGCTCCTTTAAATGTGAAAAATATCACATAGGTAGTGTCAATGGTAATTAAAAGAGGAGAGTTCAGCTCATGAATAAATACGATTTAAGAATGGGAAGCTGGATAACAATTTGAGGGGTTTGGAAAGAGAGCTTTAGAGGGATACAATGAGGATCCATAGTTATTTTTAAATAGTAAGCAATAGACAGCATATCAAGGCTATATGCTTATAGCATATAGGGCAACACGGTGGCACAGGAGTAGAGTTGCTGCCTTACAGCATCAGAGATCTGGGTTTGATCCTGATTATAGGTGCCATTTATACAGAGTTTCTTCGTCCTTCCTGTGACGTGCGTGGGTTTTTACTCCGAGAGCTCTGGTTTCTTCCCACACTCTAAAGACGTGCAGGTTTGCAGGATAATTAGCTTGGTAAATTTTTTTATTGTCCCCAGTGCGTGTCGGATAGTGTTAGTGTTAGTACAGTGGGGATCGCTAGTCGGTGCGGACTTAGTGGGGCCAAAGGGCCTGTTTCCACGTTGTATCTCTAAACTAAAACCAGATTTGGAAGACCTTTAAATACGTGTTGTGAAATTGAGATAAGCAAGGCCTTGAAAGGAGTAGAGCATGAGGTTTGGGTGCAAGATGAGTGATCCATCGGATGATGGGAGAAACGGGGTGGAAATAGCAGTTGGGAAGCTGACAGTGGTGATTCGGACGTATGATGCAGGTGAAGGGATGGGTCGGGTATAAGAACCAGGTATCCATTAACAAATCTGGGGGAGAGGCCAGACAAACCTTCATGACTATGCCAGTAGCTGGTACATTCCCTCAGACCATTCTTCTGATTAGAGCCAATTAACATTATTAAAAAGCTAAATGAAGGCTAAATTTCTAGTCTATATTCATAGTAACATAGTACACCTGGGTATCTAAATACCTATTCTTTATTTAATTGATTCTGTTAAATGAACTCTAGAAGACCACTGAATGAGAGATGGTTGGCTGCTATTGTGAAACAAAAGGCCCACAGTAATTGATGTTGGTATAATATCATGGCAACTGGATCAAGGGGAAATCCCACTTATGGTTTCTGGTGTCAATTAATACAGTGCAGGTGCCTCTCTGGCACCCATCTGTCGCAAGCATAAAACATCTGGTCTCTGCCTATCATTGGGGATGAGGCCAGGGTGTAAATTGGGAAGAAAGGGGTGTGGAATATGATCTGATTGGGAAGTATCCACATTACTATACCCTAGCCATGTATGTGGATCAATTATTCTTTGATGATACATATTCTGGGTTTGAGGCTATTTAGAGGTACAAATGTTCCACTAATCAATCATGGGTTTTATGGATTCCAATTTTTACTTTAAAAGAACTAGGAGAGGGCTAGGCTACATGTCCCTTCAACCCTGCACCACCGTGGAGTGTTATGGCTGATTAGATCTTTGGTTTCAGCTCTAGTGCCTTGCTCATGAGCCATGGTTAAAAAAAATCTTACCCCTGAATATATTCCATTACCATCCCAGGTATTGCATTAGAGAATTCCAAATATTCACAGTGACACACAAACGTTCCACCTCTTTTCTGGAATGCATCTTTCACAGCCTGAATTAGTATATATACCTAATTCCACTCGTGAAGAATCAGGGAAGTAGAAATTACATTTACCTTGTAAAGAATGGGTGGAAACTCTTACCCCATAAGACCTACCAGAAGAAATTAGAAATAGCAAGTATTGTTTACAAGTAGATTTCCCATTTTTCTGATGGAGATTTAGTTTAGAAATACATATGGAAGCAACCTCTTATGCCCACTTTGAGTTCACGTCGATCATTGATGCCCATTCACACCGGCTCTATGTTCTCCCACTTTTGCATCCACTCCATACACACAAGGGACAATTTACAGAGCCCAATTAACCTTCAAACCTGTTCGTCTTTGGGATGTGTGGGAGGAAACCTGGAGCACCTGGAAGAAACCCAGTGTGGCACTGGGAGGATATGGAAACTCCACACAGACCACATCTAAGGTTGGGATCAAGCCAGAGTCATGGCACTGTGATGCAACAGCTCTACCAGCTGTGCCACTGTATCTCTCTTTATGTTACCTAATAGCATGCAAATGCCAGGAGAATAAATACATATGTGAAAAGGCCAAAGTAAGATACACTATGTGGTTAGTCACTATGTGAATAGGTCACATATTTTATGATTATTATAGAGCTACCAATAAAGTGCCTTAATTACTCCAGTGAATGGGGAACTTTTTGTTGATTGGCTATCTAACAGGATAATAGATGAAAAGTAACCCAATCCTTGGGCAAACCCTAGGTAGACATAAAATGCTGGAGTAACTCAGCGGGACAGGCAGCATCTCTGGAGAGAAGGAATGGGTGACCTTTTCGGGTCGAGACTCTTCTTCAGACTGATGTCAGGGGAGTGGCTGATAAACCTTGGGCAAACCCTGTCAGTTCCTCATTGATGAATGTAATTGTATATTGTGCCATTAAAAAATAATTTGGCAGTACATCATTCAAATCAAAACCAGATGTACAATTTCAAACTACATTACCCAAGAAAACACGTGCAAAGATAACATAGTAAGGACAGATGACAGCAATTTTGCTTCACCTATGGGAACAGAATTGGCAAAAACACTGATCTTGTTGCATATGGCAATTGATCTAACTAATAATGACGATAAATGATTTTGACAAAGTCTGCAATGGCCATAAAGGGATTAGATCAAAGTAGACCTATGCTTTAGAAAATGTCTGAGTTGGAAAACCCCTGACAAGTTTAAAAATGACATAACAGATGAAGAAAGATCGAATGTGCTCTAAAAGTTAGCTTATTTTAGGGATTGGTCAGATCTTTACATTTTCAAAAAAAAAAGAGTAAAAATATTCCAAGAATGAAATCTAAAGACCAAGATCTGTGACACTAACAAGGCATTCCAAGCATAGTGTGAGCTAGAAGTGAATTACCAATGCTTATGCCCCTGTCCCACTTAGGAAACCTGAACGGAAACCTCTGGAGACTTTGCGCCCCACCCAAGGTTTCCGTGCGGTTCCCGGAGGTTTTTGTCAGTCTCCCTAATGGTCGAAAGTGGTTTCCGCTGCTTCTATGTTCCGGCGATTATTTCAAAAAATTCAAGACCGGCCGCGATTAAAATTAGGTTGCCGTTTTAAAAATCGGTAATTTTTTAGTCAAAGCCGGTTGCGATGTTAGTTGAAGGTGGTTGCCGGAGGTTGCAGGTAGTGGAAGGTAAGACATTTTTTTCACCCAGTTTTATTCCACCAGGGAGGTCTCACCTTCCACTACCTGCAACCTCCTGCAACCACCTTCAACTAGCATCACAACCGGCTTCGACTAAAAAAATTACTGATTTTTAAAACGGCAACCTATTTTTAGTCGCGGCCGTTTTTGAATTTTTTGAAATAATCACCGGAACATAGAAGAAGCAGATACCACTTTCGACCATTAGGGAGACTGACAAAAACCTCCGGGAACCGCACGGAAACCTTGGGTGGGGCGCAAAGTCTCCAGAGGTTTCCGTTCAGGTTTCCTAAGTGGGACAGGGGCATTAGCTTGTGATTTTCTCGAGGAAGCTCAATTTACAGAATAGTCATTCTTTATTTCAGAAATTGCTCAAGTATATCAAGGACATGAATCATTTCTTCCAGCATTAAAACTCTGGCTATTTGTTGGACTGTCTTGTAATCCTGCTGTTCATTGAGAAAAAAAAAGTTGATCCTGCTGGACAAGGCATCAGGATATGTTAGTAGACAAAAAAATACATTGTCCATTCCAGAGTCACAAAAGCCATGCTCATTTTTACTGTCTTGCCAGTGCTGTGCCTGCAGTTTTCTTCATCTGAATGCCACATCTGGTTTCCCATTGGATGCAAGTCTGCAGAAATATTTTGTCTGACTATTACTACAATGCTGTTTCTGAATCCAAGTACCATGGAGGGCATATTGGTTTTTGCATCCACTAAGCTTACTGGTACCATAAGACAAACTTGACTGTTGGTTATGATCATCATTATCAACTTTCATGGAGTGGTAAAATAAAGAGCACTGGGTGCCCAAAAACCAAGGATATCTGGAACCACATGAAGATTACTAGCAAGTCTTAGTTCTTGAAAAATCCCGAATTGCAAG
Source organism: Raja brachyura (assembly GCA_963514005.1). The sequence continues at coordinate 29,699,832 of OY740795.1, read as the reverse complement.
GTCTATAAATCTCAAGATTAATTCATGGCATGTGCATTGCACATTCCATCCTTCAACCTGCATCAGTAATTAGTATTCGTGAACATGTCTGAATTGATAATGAAGTGAAAGCATATTTTTTGCAGAAGTGGGGTAGCAGCATGTGGTATCCTTTGCAGTGCAAGCAGCAATGCTGTCAAAAATGTATCCATTTCTATCATCAATATAAATTATATAATTGTAATGGCACAGCAGAAGGAATCGTGCAAGCTAGCTGCAGATTTATACTAGGTGCTTTTAGAATGTTGAATAATAAAAATTATATTTCTGCACGCTAAATCAGTTTGGTTTATAATCTCTAGATGGTAGAAAAGACTGTAACATTTTATTGAAAAGGACAATTTATTAAGATTAATTTTTTACGATTAATCTAATAATAAAAAAATGAGCCAGCACATCAGATCTACATGTTGCAATTGGCAAATAATGTGTGCCTCGGTGGAGCTCTAGTGCATCTGGACAATAGCCGTTAAATGTTCAAGGACTGGGACAGGGCCTTTACAGAGGTTGATCATTGTAACAGCAATAGGAAGCTGCACTGGAGTCCGTACTAACATATAGATCAAAATTTGGAAAGACAAGGTGGCTTGAAAAGAAGTGTATTGTGTTTTGAAAAGACTGTTGTGACTTTACTGCTAGACAGAGTAGCCAGGATTGACATTACAGACTGCAAAGGTTTGTTACAGTTAAAGGATTGGGCTTAACGAGCTGAAAAGGTTTGTAATAATTTGTGTACTAAGTAAGTAGTGATTTGGAGATTGGATAGACATGGAAATAATTTGGATAAGAGTGACAAAAAGACGGCTGTACAACACATGTGTTATTTGTTTCATAAGAACAGCAAGGATTATAGAACAGTGAATTATAAATTGACCAAACGTTGGAGTAATGCGTCTTGACCAGTAGGAAGAATATGGAACGTGGAGACTATTGAAGGCAGAGAGAGAAAGAGAGAGAATGAGGGAGGCAGAAAATGAGTGGGTGGAGACACGAGATAGTAGTTGGATGGATTACGCATGTAAAAGAGGGATTGAATTGTGGAATAAAAATGGAACTATTAAAAGATTAAAGTACTTCGGATGGAATGCTAGTGGGCAGAGGAATATGACATAAGGGCTAAGGCAGAGAAAGAGAGCCTTGATAACAGTTCGGAGAACAGCAATTAGTAGTTACGAACAAACCCGGTACCGGTCAGTCCTCTATAGACCCTATGTCTGGCATGGCGTTTCTGTCTATAGAAGGGGAGGTGGCCAATCACAATCTGCATCACTGTCCAATCACAGCTCACACCACTCACATTTTTAGAATTAGCCCGCCCACCATTACATTAAACTACTCCCTTTGTTCATTTAAAATTCTTACTCCAACAGGAAGACGACTTTTGCAAGCCCTCCCAGACCCAGGGGAATGCCCTAGCTTGCTAATTCTGCAAATTGGTCCCCACAGAAACAAAGATCCTTTTGTCAGACAAGGGAGGGGAATGTAAAGTTAATACAGAGAGATGTCTCCAATGTTTTACGCAATTTATTTTGGAAACGAAGGGGGCTGCGAAACTTTGGCAAACTCCCCTTGGCTAAATTTGTGTACCTGATGTATGTTTGCCAGTTCTTTGGTACTTGTTTTCTTTTAATGTTCGAAGGGAAGTATTTGTTCTAAACCCAAAGCTCTCTCAAAATAGTCTAGGATGTTCTTTCAAGTTGTCACTCATCCAAGTTCTGTCCCTTATCAGATTAGATAAATCTCCATGTTCTTTTGAGTTGTCACTCATCCAAGTTCTGTTTCTTATCAGACTAGAGAGCTCACTGTTCTTTTCAAGGCTATGCTGCCTTCTCCTGTGTTCAGGATTTTGTTCTGTCTTTCATTTCTCCCAAAGCCTATTGGGATACTTGACATCAAGACCTAGGCTATATTTATATATTCATATATATGCCCCTTTTGATGAAATGGTCCATGTCAGATGAGCTTGCAACAATGCAAATTAATTGTTTATTCCCTGTTTTCTCTAAACTTTAAGTTTATTTTCTTCCTATTGCTTACCTTTTGAATTGAGTTCAAATAGAGACCTGAATTCCATGATGGCCACGTAGCATCCAGGTAGATGTGTTAAATGAGATTGGAGATGCCTTAATCTCAGAACAAAATCTGTTAATTTGAAATTGTAAATTTGGGGAGATAGATTGGAACAATTGGGAATATTTTTTAATTGTTTTTATTTAATAATGATTTAATTTTAAAGGGTCTGCATTATAGGTAGTTAAAGAGTGATCTCTCATCCCCCACCACCCTTAGAATTCTGGATTAGTGGAGGGAATGAATAGGACACTAAAGAGTTGGAAGTTAGTTATGACCTACAGGCCCACAGCAGTGAATTAATTACATACGCGCAGCAATTAAGCACAATCTTGTCAGTCTTGCATTCACAGGGGTTGAAAACGCAGAAGCCACTGCCAATTGAACACAGACACAGTCCATACTACTGGGAAACTACGTACTGATAAGGTAGTGGGATCGGACAAAATTCGGATTGTGTTGGAGGGGACTGTTCCAGGTGCTACTACAACACCAACCGCCGTGAAGATTGAAGATTACCCCTGTTGGAGACATCCGATACGATTGACTGTAAACGGAGGAGAACCAAGAAAGGACAATGGGGCTATCGACCCTACTTTTTATCCTGAGGTTGGCCCAGATGGGCTGGACTTGGGGAGCAATCCCTGCACCAAGATGTCCTGAATAAGGCTGACAACTGTCCTTACGCTTATAACACTGATCAAGATGGATCCATGACCACAGGTTCTTGAAGTAACCAGAAAAAGGTGGCAGCTTATTCCGGAGCTACAGACCGAGCTGAAACAGATGAGAAATGTGCTCACCAAAGCCCAGTCTGAAAAATGACCATCTCGCTTCCATCACACAGCAGCTAAAGGAGTGCAATCAGGTTGTGGAGTTGAAAAGCCTTGATTTTGGAATGCAACTCAGTTACAGAACTGGATTGAGGTAAATCCCAGCCGGGATCAAAGTGAGGAGCTGAGTTGGGATGGATCAGATTGACAGTTGGCATTGATGGAGAAGGAAGAAGAATGCTGGTTTCACATGCTGATGGACAACTTGGGAGAAAGAACAACTCCATTTGTGAAAATAAACTACATTTGTGATGGATGTGGACAGACTTTCAAACAGCGGAAACATCTGTCAATTCACCAAATGCGCCATACTGGAGCAAAACCTTTGCAGTGTGAAGTTTATGGTTTCCAGTGCATGCAAAGAGCATCCTTGAAATACCATATGACCAAGCACAAGGCAGAAGCTGAACTTGAATTTGCTTGTGACCAACGTGAGAAGCAGTACGAGAAGGCTCACAATTTGAATGTTCATATGTCCATGGCACATCCCTTGACCCAGAATATAGATAAAAACAAACCTATTGAAATTGAATCAAGCCAGGCTCACCTAAATTAGGTCAAGCAAAGGAAAGGTTAGTGTGGATAATATAGTTCTGAGCATTATAGCACACCAGTTCCAGAGACAAAGTCTAATGTCTGCAATGTGGTAGAGGATAATCAGGCAGAATCCTAGCAATTGGAAGGACTGTTCAGAATTCTGATAACAGAGGGGAAGAAGCTAGTTGGTGTTGTGCTGAGGCAGGATTCCATTTTGCCTCAGTTACATCCTGGACATGCATTCAAGTGGCAGTGTTGTTTTGAATGAGGGACAGTGCCCATCCAGTAGAAATAAGGACTCAATGGAGGAAGTTCTGGATGGTTCAATAAACCTTTCACCTTGGAATGGAACAGTGACTGAAAATGGTGAGGGTGATAATGTTACGAAGCATCAACCTGTCCCAGTGTTAGCTGACTTTCAGCCTTGTACATACAGTGGAGCCACTTCACGGTCGGTCGGAATCCCCATTGAAGAAGGATATGTTCTTGCGCTCAGATCCTGAATACACAGAGTGCTCTTGGGAAAACGTTCAGGTACAAGATGCAACTCAACCATTAAATGTGAAAAAAAAACAGTTAACTGCAATGAAGCATCTTGTTCTATAAGAAATAATGTTGTGGATGGAATGGAGTCCAGTGATCTTTCTGAAGTAATTTATCAAGTGAGGATGACAGAGAAATAAAAATTCAGATAATGGAACTTCAGATGAGTCTTTTCAACCATGTTGAAAGAAGAAGAGTAAGTTACCTGTTAAGAAGTGCAATATTAAGGATGTGAAGAAACAAACTGGACAAAAACGTGGCCAAAAAACCAAAGTCAAACTTGGAAAGGGAAGATTTCCCCACCATGTATCGATGTCAGTATAAGGGTTGCTGTGCTGTTTACAGAGGAGTTGACGGACTTAAGGAACATATAAAAGAGCAGCATGAAGAGTTGCGTGAAAGACCTTGCCCCCACCCAGGATGTAACAAGGTGTTTCTGGTTGATCACTACCTGCAGCGCCATGTAAAGCTGATCCATACAGAAGAAAGAACTTCATTACAGATCAGGAGGAAGTGCAAAGCCTTTGGTCACAACCTCAGAAAGACAAACCACATTTGATCAACAATCTTGAAGCATTTTGAGCTCTATCGTATGACCAAGGGTCTAGAGAGAGAGAAGCTGGACATTTTTAAACAGATGGACCTCTTGAAAGAGATTATGCATAACCCTATCCAGGAAGACAATGACTCAGACCTGGTGGGTAATCAGCGTGATGACAATTAGGACATTGATGAGGATGGCAATTATGGTGTTTCTGATGAGAAGGACAGTTGCCGTTTTGTTCCCAACCCTGACCAGATCGATGCCGATGGTGACAGTAGAGGAGACACCTGCAAGGACGACTTTGACAGCAACATCCCAGATATCTATGACATGTGCCCCAAGCTCAGTGCCATCAGTGAGACTGACATGAGGAAGTTCCAAAGGGGACGATGCAGATCGTTCCTAACTGGGTAGTGTGCAACAAGGGCATGGAGTTACTGCAGATGGCCAACTCTGTCCCTGGCCTTGCTGATGGATTTGAGGAGTTTAACGCCATCAACTTTAGTGGCACCTTCTACGTCAACATAGGCTTCAATCTACGGTGGCTTTGTCTTTGGCTTCCAGTACAGCAGCCGCTTCTACGTGGTGATGTACCCAAACGTACTGGGAGAAGCTGTTCAAACCCACAAATATGCTAGCGTCTAGATCAAGGTGGTGAACCCCACCACGGGCCGAGAGGGAGCAGCACCTGTGCAACGCTCTCCGAAGAGACTGGCAACACCCTCAGACAGGTGCAAACTTTATGGCACAACCCCAATATTGGCTGAAAGGATTACACTGCCTACAGGTGGCACCTGATCCATCAACCCTAAACAAGCTTCATCAGGATGGTTGTCAATGAAGAGAGTGAGAACTGGTTGCCATACCATTGGTTTGATGGACTTTGGGGTACTATTGAACTGGTAGCCATACCTTTGGTTTGGTGAACTTTGGGGTATTGTGATACATTATGGCTCTATCATTCTATTAATCATTGCTCTAATGCTTACGAACATTGTGTGTCCCTACCGAGGACTGTGAATGTTATCATGTTTGATAAAAAGGTGGGCATGAAAGAGATAATAGTCAAATCTAAAATGGAGTCATTCTTCTACAAAAGCATGGTCAAGTAGAACAAAAGAATGGTTCAGTGCCAAGTCTGAATGACTTTGCAAATTATATGGAACAAAATATGGAGGACAGGTTGTCTTTTTAATAAAGAAATTAAGATGGAATCCTGCAGTAATAACATGTGCTCTTACAAGACCATAAAAAAGCCAAGATTGAAAAAATAGCTGACGCTCCAGAGATAAGTAATAACTTGTTATTGGATGAGCTTGATTTGGACCCAGCTTTTCCTATATTCTGAAAGGATATAAAATCTTTCAGTCATGCCATATCCAGACTTGGTAGTAATGTTTTAGTGAAAAGAAAAAATGTATAATTGTGCTCACTTTCCTTTGTTCTGTGAGTGGAGCCCGAGAAGCACTGAGCAACGTTTGTGCTCATTGTAGATCTTGCCACTCCCATCTTACGAATCAATTAAATACATTAATTTTGGTTCTTAATTTGGACTTTAATTCAGGTTGCTTACCCACCATACCATCTCCAGGTTGCTTACCCACCATTCCACCTCCAGGTCCCTCAGATCGGCCGCCTTGGGGATACTGACCATCCCGCGGTCCAGGCATAAGCTCAGGGGCGACCGGGCCTTTGTGGTTGCAGCTCCTAGACTATGGAACAGCATCTCTCTTCTCATCAGAATTGCCCCCTCCATTGACTCTTTTAAGTCTAGACTTAATATATATTTCTACTCTCAAGCCTTTCTTGTGGTCCACTGAGGGAGTGCTGTATGTATGCATCTATGTATGTATGTATGTATGTATGTATGTATTGTTGATCTATGTACCACTGTTTGTAGCACGTTAGTACCTGCACCAATGTAAAGCACTTTGGTCAATGAGAGTTGTTTTTAAATGTGCTATAGAAATAAAATTGACTTAACTTGATGACCTGACTTGACTTAAAGATTGCCATGGTTTCCATTTAGAAACATAGAAACATAGAAAAATAGGTGCAGGAGTAGGCCATTCGGCCCTTCGAGCCTGCACCGCCATTCAATGTGATCATGGCTGATCATCCAACTCAGTATCCCGTACCTGCCTTCTCTCCATACCCCCTGATCCCTTTAGCCACAAGTGCCACATCTAACACCCTCTTAAATATAGCCAATGAACTGGCCTCAACTACCTTCTGTGGCAGAGAATTCCAGAGACTCAACACTCTCTGTGTAAAGAATGTTTTCCTCATCTCGGTCCTAAAGGAATTCCCCCTTATCCTTAGACTGTGGCCCCTTGTTCTGGACTCCCCCAACATCGGGAACAATCTTCCAGCATCTAGCTTGTCCAACCACTTAAGAATTTTGTAAGTTTCTATAAGATTCCCCCCTCAATCTTCTAAATTCCAGCGAGTTAACGTTTGATCCTATCTGCTTTTTAAGATATTAACTTTGACGCATCTGGACAATATCTGTTAAATGTTCAAAGACTGGGAGAGGGCCTTTACAGAGGTTGATCATTGTAACAGCAATAGGAAACTGCATTGGAGCCCGTACTAACATATAGATCAAAATAAAACAATGGAGACATATGCATAAAACTTGTTAATATTAAACTTTACAAAAATTAGGTACAGGGAGAAATAGCTTCTTATTGTAAGAAGTGTCGATAGAAATAATAAGTAAATGCCATATGCCACCAGGGTTAAAAATTACATTTGAGGCGTCTTACGATGTTGGGCACTCCAGAAACAATGAAGTATGTGAGACAATTACTGCAGTATTACCAATTACATAAAACAATGATAACCTGGCACAGCCAAGCCAAGATCTTGGCAGCTCGGGACTGGTATATTTTCCACACAATTGAATGTTACCACTATTAATTAACTACCACTATTAGTTTAGTTTAGTGTACTATAGTTTATTGTCACGAGTACCAGGTATAGTGAAAAGCGTTTGCATGCTAACCAGTCAGTGGAAAGACTATACAGGATTACAATTGAGCCATCCACAGTGTACAGATATATGATAACGGTAATAACGTTTAGAGCAAGAAAAAGTCCAGTAAAGTCTGATGGTCTCCAGTGAGGTCGATGGAAGTTCAGGACACCTCTCTAGTTGTTGATGATGGTTCTGTTGCCTGATAACAGCAGGAAGCTCAGGCCACCTCTCTGGTTGTTGATTATTCAAGTTCAAATTCAAGTGAGTTTATTGTCATGTGTCCCTGATAGGATAATGAAATTCTTGCTTTACTTCAGCACAACAGCACATAGTAGGCATTGACTACAAAACAGATCAGTGTGTCCACATACCATTATATAAATATATACACACATGAATAAATAAACTGATAAAGTGCAAATAACAGCTAATGGGTTATTAATGTTCAGAGTTTTGTCTGAGCCAGGTTTAATAGCCTGATGGCTGTGGGGAAGTAGATATTCCTGAACCTGGTCATTGCAGTCTTCAGGCTCCTGTACCTTCTACCTGAAGGTAGCAGGGAGATGAGTGTGTGGCCAGGACGGTGTGGGCCTTTTTGAGGCAGCGACTGCGATAAATCCCCTCGATGGAAGGAAGGTCAGAGCCGATGATGGACTGTGCAGTGCTTACTACTTTTTGTAGTCTTTTCCTCTCCAGGGCGCTCAAGTTGCCGAACCAAGCCACGATGCAACCGGTCAGCAAGCTCTCTCCTGTGCAATTGTAGAAGTTAGAGAGAGCCCTCCTTGACAGACCGACACTCCGTAATCGTCTCAGAAAGTAGAGGCGCTCATGTGCTTTCTTGATAATTGCATCAGTGTTCTCGGACCAGGAAAGATCTTCAGAGATGTGCACGCCCAGGAATTTGATGCTCTTGACCCTTTCAACCATCGACCTGTTGATATAAACGGGACTGTGGGTCCCCATCCTACTCTTTCCAAAGTCCACAATCAGTTCCTTGGTTTTGCTGGTGTTGAGGACCAGGTTATTGTGCCGGCACCATATGAACAGTTGCTCGATCTCGCTTCTGTACTCGGACTCATTCCCAACAGTGATACGTCTCACAACAGTGGTGTCGTCAGCGAACTTGATGATTGAGTTCGCACTATGACAGGCTACGCAGTCATGAGTATAGAGTGAGTACAGCAGGGGGCTGAGCACGCACTTGAGGTGCTCCCGTGTTGATTGTTATCGAGTCTGACACATTTCCACCAATACGAACAGACTGTGGTCTGTGAATGAGGAAGTTGAGGATCCAATTGCAGAGGGATGCACAGAGGCCCAGTTTGGTAACCAGCTGGGAGGGGATGATAGTATTAAATGCCGAGTTGTAATCGATGAATAACAGCCTGACATATGAATTTTTGTTGTGCAAGTGGTCCAGAGCGGAGTGGAGAGCCAGCGAGATCGCATCCACCGTCGAGGTAGAAGTTGATTTGCGCCATGATCAACCTCTCGAAGCTTGTTCTGGATTATGGTTCTGTTGCCTGATAACTGCAGGAAAGACACTGTCTCTGAATCTGGAGGTGTGCCTTTTCACACTCTGTACCTCTTGCCTGATGGGAGAGGAGAGAAGAGGGTTGTGACCGGTGTGAGACTTGTCCTTGATTATGCTGGACGCCTTGCTGAGGCAGCGTGCAGTGTAAATAAATTCAATGGGAGGGAGGTTGGTTTGTGTGATGGTCTGGGCTTTGTCCACAATTTTCTTCAATTTCTGCAGAAATATGGAGTTTTTCCCAAACCATGCTTTGATGCATCCCGATAAAAATAACTTTCTATGGTGCGTCTGTAGAAGTTGCTGAGATTTGATGGTCACATGCCAAACTTCCCAAGCTTTCTAAGGAAGCAGAGGCTTTTGTATTCTTTCTTGGCGTTTGCTTCAATATGGAGGGTCCAGGACAGGTTGCTGGTGATATTCACTCCTAGGAACTTAAAGCTTCCAATTCTCCTTCCGGCACATTATCTAATGTTCGCTTTTTTTTAAACAATGATGCTCATTACTTTGATACATTTTCTAGAGAGGTTTAAAGGGGAGAGGGAACTGGGAACTTGGTGAATTGATGGGAACGTGGAAACTGGGCCAGAGATCGAGTTGAATGAAGCATGTGAGTGGAATGAAATATGGGAATAAGTGACCGACTAAGTGGAGTATGGGAATAAGTGCACTAGAGAATGGAAGCAAAGTGGAACTGGACTCCAGCGAATGGGATGGAGCGTAGGAACTGGGCCCCAGTGGGGGGAATGGAATATGAGAATTTACCCGAGTGGAAGCTGGAGGCTCTGGTGGATGGGATGGAGTATAGGAAGAAGTGCCCTATTAAGTGTGAGGGGGTGTGGGAACTGGGCTAGAGTGAGTGGAATAGGTCGAGTAGCTGCCCAGAGTAGGGGAATTGAGGTACCAGAGGAAATAGTTCAAGGTTAAGGGGCAAAGATTTAATAGGTATCTGAGGAGTAACTTTTTTACACATAGGGCGGTGGATGAATGGAACAAGCTGCCAGAGGAGGTAGTTGAGGCTGGGATTATCCCGACATTTAAGAAACAGATAGACAGATACATGGATAGGACAGGTTTGGAGGGATATGGACCATGCACAGGCAGATGGGACTAGTGTAGCTGGGACATGTTGTCCGGCAGTTTGGGCAACTTGGGCCAAAGTGCCTGTTTCCACACTGTCGCTCTATGACTGTATGAATGAAAGTGACAGCAGCAAACATCACTTCATCCAGATGCAAAACCCTTGGGTTTTCCGTGTCCCTGATAGCAAATGATTGGAGTTTTACTGTTATTGTATAATAATTCTTAGCTTTAAGTACAATAATTTAAACATCATAAGTGTCGTAACCGTAGTGCAGCTTCCATGAAAGGAAATGTTGATGATACTGGGGTAACCATCTATCTATTGCCTATGAATGAGTACCTTTGCTCAGAGACATTAGTGGTGTTAGCTACTCCCTCCGGCGAAGGATTCCCGCGGGAAGGATCGACGCTGCTGCTTCTGGCGGCCGCGCAGACTAGTGCTGCTGCTATTTGGCTCCCGAGACCAAAGGGACGTCGGTGGCAAAGATTATAAAGGAGCAAGATGCGCCACTCAGTGGAAATCCAATGGACTGGTGTGTAGTACGTAACGGAACGTCACGGCCGCCATTTTGGCGGATTGCCTCCCCATGTGCAATCCGCTCCAAAGCTAGAGCAGTTGCAAGCAAAGATTATAGAGGAGCAAGATGCATTAGAAAGTTATTAGATTTATTTGTAATGGATCTTTACTTACCTCTCGATCCCTCTCTCTCCCCCTCTCGATCTTTCTCTCCCTCTCCCTCTCTTCTCTATCTCCCCTCGATCCCTCTCTCCCCTATCTTCTCTCGATCTCCCTCCCTCCTACCCCTCCCTTTTCCCCCTGTTCCCCCATTTCCCTCGCATCTTTCCTCCCCAGCCCCTCCTTTGCGTAGTTTACCTTGCATTGCATTGTACAGCTTCCCTTGTATTGCTTTAACACACACTGTGCACAAAATTACAGGCACACACAATCATATAAATATATGGTGGGACAGATAGAAGCAAATCTTTGGATAGAAGAGCTTATTAAAATCTTCCTACAAAGACATTATGTAATTTATTTCTATCCTCTTTTGGGCCGAAGGCATAGCAGGGCTGCCAACTCTCACACAGAGGGGAGGGAGGGAGAGGGAAATCGAGAAGAGAGGGGAGAGAGATAGATCGAGAGGGGAGAGAAAGAGATCGAGAGGGGAGAGAAAGAGATCGAGAGGGGAGAGAAAGAGATCGAGAGGGGAGAGAAAGAGATCGACAGGGGAGAGAAAGAGATCGACAGGGGAGAGAAAGAGATCGACAGGGGAGAGAAAGAGATCGACAGGGGAGAGAAAGAGATCGACAGGGAAGAGAGAGCGATAGAAAGAAGAGAGGGTGATCGAGAGAAGAGGGGCTAGAGAGGGATCGAGAGGTAAATAAAGATCTATTACAAATAAATCTAATAACTTTCTAATGCATCTTGCTCCTCTATAATCTTTGCTTGCAACTGCTCAGTAGCTTTGGAGCGGATTACACAGTGGGAGATCGCGAGACAAAGATCATAGAGAAGCTCAGTTTCCCAGTAGACGCCATAGTCGACACCATCTCTGGTCCGCTAATATGGCGTCGACAACCACACACGTGACACTACGCCTTTTCCACGGAGTGGCGCATCTTTGGTCGGTGGTCCTTGGATCTTTGGCGCATGCGCAGTGCTGCCGGCCGTTGGTTCCCTCACTCGGGCCTCCGGCGCAGGTGCGCTGCTACCGGCAGTTGGTCGCCGCTCAGCCCGTGGCCATCGGACGGCGGGTTAAACTCGCGTCCCCGTCGCCTGTCGGCCTCTCGGAATCCCTTCGCTGGTTAACGTTGGCCATGAGCCTGGACAATTTATTCGAGGAGATCCTCGTGACCGAACAGAAGGCTTTGGAAAAAAGACAGTTTCTTCAGAGTGGTAAAGAAGTGCCCGCCCCTCCGCCACCTTCCCTCGACGCTCGGTCCCTTTTACCACCACCCAGGATCTCAGGGCTGGCGTCGGGTCTGGATGCGGGAGCTGCACCACTGTTTTTCTTTACTGCGTGTTCACAGATGACGGCTCGGTGGCGCAGCGGGGGAGTTTCTGCCTTACAACGCCAGAGTCCCGGGTTCGATCCTGAGCACGGATGCTGTTTGTGCAGAGTGTGTACGGTCTCGCTGTCTGTGCGCAGTTTGTAGGTCTCCCTGTGACGACAGGGAGAAACCGCATGGGTTTTCTCCGGGTGCTCCGGTTTCCTTCCATACTCCAAAGACCTGCTGGTTTGTGGTACCGGGGTGGTTGCTGGTAGTTACGGACTCCTTGGTATAGTGCTGAAGGGCCTGTACTTGTGCTATATCCTTGAAGTGTCTCGGCCCACTCGGTATCTACTTTAGTTAGGTATGTTACAAAACTTACCTTGAGCAGCGCTGCAGTTCTGCCGCTCCCTGTGTGCGCGACTTTGGCGCCTTTCAGAGGGGGGCGGGCTTAAAGTGCCATTTTTCTTCAGACTGGGCAAATTTATCAATGTCGGGTGATTTAGTTGGGGAAGAAAAATCGCTCCGACATTTCATTAATGAAGGTATTTTTAAATTACGCTAGATTATTTATTATCTAGGGTAATTTAAAAATCACCTTCAAAAGCCGTGAGCGCCGATAACGGGAAGGATTTTGCGTAGGGGAGAAAAAAGGTACACAGTTTATTTTTATATTAAAAGTTGGTTTTTATGGAGGCTTTAATAATATTTTCATGTTGCGAAATGGGGTCCAAAAAAAAATGTATGAACCGGCTGTATTTTTCATACCGACTTCACAGCAAACCGCAACGTTCCAATCCACCGCATTCCACTAAAACCCACTACCTAGTTGATTTAAATGGCCCTTAATTTACAGGCATTAAACACTAAATTCATTCCATTTGGCCCAGAAATTCATGAAAATGAGATTTTAAAAATGTTATATTGTGGATTATTGTGTGAATGTTATTTGGACACTTAGGCACTTTAAAAAAAGTTTATCTTTTCTTAAGAAATGGATAGATGTTTAGATCTACTCATTGAATTTTGTAATTAGCTACAATTAGATAACTAACTAATTATATGCTTTAATTTCAGGTCATCCAAGTAAGATTGTTTCATATTTGTTTCAGAATGCTTCAATCTATAATAACTGAAAATTTCATTGAGTTCTCTTAATTTTTAAGAAAGTTATGGGCTTTTAACGGTTCTCAATCGCAGCTTTTGAGTTGTCAATTGAAAGGCAATGGGGAACAAGATGCTAATTTCCGAGTATGAAAATGGTCATAACTTTCTTAATACTGAAGATATGAATGTGAATTAGGTGTCAAATTAAACTTCTTTTTATGCTTTATCTGATGGGATAAATTGCAGACTTGATTTTTAAAATCTCAAAATGTTGTAACATTGCTACTTTAGTCAGATCGATTGAAAGTAGCATGGAAACTGCCCCTTCGCCCCATTGATTCCATGCTGACCATCAATGATCACCAATTGACGCTAGTTCTATGTTATCAGACTCTCATATCCACTCCCTACACTCTAGGGGCAATTTACAGAGGGCAATACAAAGGCAGGCCTTTGGGATGTGGGAGGAAACCCACGTGGTCACAGGTAGATCGTCCAAACCCGGGCCTGTGTGTTTGCACAAACTACATTCCCAGTGATGACTGCTGGCATAGCCTGCCACTCCCATTCTGCGACATATCCTGTGTTTACCAACTGGTATAGGGGGCACATTAAAGATCAGACAGTCCCCGGATTACGTCAGAACTCATTCCTGAGAACTGGCCGTAAACAATTTCTCTCCATGTCAACAAAGCCCAGTTTCTATAGTAATCGATAACATGTTTGGCACAGACAAAGGGCCTGTTTCTGAGCTGAACTATGTATTGAACATTGGGATCTGAAGAAGGGTGTCGACCTGAACATCACCCATTCCTTCTATCGAGGGATGCTGTTCCGCTGGATTGTTCCGCTGAGTTACTCCAGCAATTTATGTCTACTCTGTGGTCTTGCTATAGTTTTTTTTTCATTGTATAGTCACCCTAATTCCTATCAACACCCCTAATTAAACAAATGGATTTAAGAGAGAGTTGGATAGAGCTCTAGGGGCTAGTGGAGTCAAGGGATATGGGGAGAAGGCAGGCACGGGTTATTGATAGCAGACAATCAGCCAAGATCAATGGCAACACAATGCTGCCTATTCTCTTGGTGAAGTCTAGAATTTGTTTGGGTGCAGTACAAGTTTTCCATTATTCTAAATATGTCCCACGTGATAATATTATTTTCAAGACAATGGTTTTTCATTCCTGAACTAGTTTTTTTTTTTTGCCTGGGAATACAAGTAGAAGTTACTCAAAATTAGAGAATTAAATGTTCATACTGCTGGGTTGTAAGCTACCCAAGCGAAATATGAGGTACTGCTCTTCCAATTTGCATGTGAACTCACTCTGGCAATGGAGGAGGCCCAGGATGGAAAGGTCAAAATGGAAAGGGGAGTTGAAATGATTGGCCACCGGGAGATCTCGGCAGACTGAGCTTAAGTGTTCAGCAAAACGGTCACCAAATCCATGTTTGATCTTGCCGATGTATAAGAGTCCACATCAGGAGCAGTGGATAAGGTTAGAGAAGGTCATGTGAACCTCTATCTAACTTGAAAGAACTTCCGGGGTCCCTGGATAGATTGAGGGAAGATGTATAAGGACAGGTGTTTCATCTCTTGCAGTTGCAGGGGAAAGTACCAGGGGAGGCAGTGGTTTGCGTGGGAAGGGATGTGAACCAAGGTGTTGCAGAGAGATCGGTTCCTACAGAAGGCAGAAATGGGTGGAGATGGGAAGATGTGATTAGTAATGGAATCCTCTAGGAGGTGACGGAAATGTCAGAAGATAATATGTTGGATGCGGTGGCTGGTTGGGTGGAAGGTAAGGACCAGGGGAACTTAGTTGAGTCGGGGGAGGGAGAGCGAGAGTAGAACTGGGACACAGAGGGGAAACTTGTGAGGGCCTCATCTAAGATAGAAGGGAGGAACCCACGTTCACTGAAGACATAGCGGATGAAGTAGTATGGGACACCTCATCTTGGGAGCCAATGCGGAAGAATAGAGAATAGCATCTTTGCAAGAGGCAGGGTGGGAAGAAGTGTAGTCTAGATAACAGCCCGATTTGGTAGGTTTGTAATAGACGTTCATCAGTTGTCTGTCTCCTCTGATGGAGACAGAGATCGAGAAAGGGGAGATGGGTGTCAGAGATAGTCAAAGTGGATTTGATGGAACAGCTTTCTTACTAGCACCCTCAAGACTCATATTATTTCTGTTTTATGCACACTCTAGCCAAATGAACTAGCTTTCATTAAAAGCTACCTTCTTCATTATTTCTTTTTGAGTTATCTTAAATCTGGACCACATAAAGTTATTTGCCTGGATTGGTCAATGTTGGAATTTACGCTGTACTTATGCCTCCGGGCCCATTTATCTGATCATATCAGCACAATCTCCCTCGAGTGAATATCCAACTATCCGTGTATCTATCACTATCTGCCTCGTTTAGACAAAGTGGGAGTGGGTTCCTTTGGACGCACCAAAAGCTGTATGTTATTGGTAAATATCAACTATTTTCATTGAAATGGCAGTATATCAAGGATTCCTGCATATCCTGTATGGAATGATAACATTTAGAGATTATTCTTGCAGAATCTTTCTGTAATTATCTGATACAGGAACCTTGAGCCCTTTAATTTCAATGCTGGGGATGGAAGTGTAGCTATTGAGCAGTTGAGATGATAAATTATTTTTTTTAATTGCTTAATTAAAAAAAGTATCCACTTCCTTGATTGTTTTACTTTTTACAGTTTTATATTTTAATTATTTCCAGTGACATTAAGAACCATTTGGAAAGATTAACAATTTGGGGAGATGAAAGCTTTGTTGGCTGTAAAACCAGTTATGGAAGTTTTGAAAGCATGACATTTTGACTCAACAGTTGGTGTTGGTATTGGCTAAGTCTTGACAAGTGTACCAAAATAATTCAGTCAAATCATATAATTGATGAATTCAATCAGTTCACAAATTAACCAGATAGTGCAAAAGAAAAAAATATATAACCAGGGAATAGAATATAGCATTGTTGTGACTGAGAAAATGAAATTTAAAAAAAATCCAAGGGCCGCAACGAGGTAAGTTGGGAAATCGGAACTGCATCCTTATCTTATGCATGGTCCATTCAGTAATCTGATTACAGAGGGGAAGAAACTGTTCCTGAATCTGGGGGAATGTGCTTTCACGTTTTGTAACTTGACAGGAGAGAGGTGGAGGGAATGTTTAGGTGGTAAGTGGGCATGATTATGTTGGCTAATTTCCTGAAGCAACATGATTTGTAGACAAAGTCAATGGAGGGAGAAGGAGAGAGGCTGGTTTGAATGATGAAATGGGCTGTATCCTCCACTCTGCAATTTCTTGAGGTCTTGAGCAGAGCTGTTGCCAAACCAAGATGTGAAGCAATACAATAGGCTTCTTTCTACAATGTATCTATAGAAATTGATAAGAATTGGAGATATCTGGATTTCCTTAGTCTTTGAGGAAGTTGGTCTGCTTTCTTGGCCATAGTGTCAATATGGTTGGACCTGGAGAAATTGTTGATGATACTTATACCTAGAGTCTTCCAACCATCTCTTCAGCGCCATTGATGACGACTGGCCACGTACACCACCCCGTTATCTAAAGTCGATGAGTAGCTCCTTCGTCTTGCTAACACTGAGGACGAGGTTGCTGTCTTGAAAATATCTCCATCGCCAACTCTCTATCTCCATCCTGTACTCTGTCTTGCTGTTCAAGATACAGCCTCTACTTCAGTGTCAGCAGCAAACTTGTAAATGGAATGAGAGCAGAATTTGGTTCACAGTTGTGAATGTATAGGGAGCATAGTAAAGGACCGAGAAAGGCACATGTGCAGGGTTGTGCAGGTCAGTTCAAGAATAAGGTGGTTGTAGGAAAGTAGCTGTTACTGATCCTGGTAATGTGGTACTTGGGGCTTCTGTACCTGTTGCCCAATGCCAACAGCAAAAATGGGTATGACCCAGATGGTGAGGATCCTTAACGTTAAATGCCACATTTTGTACAGGTACTTAGACTTTTTTAACCTCAATGAGCCCAAGGAATCATCAACCCTATTTCTTGATTTACGACTTTGGTATGACTTGAATAAAACAGAAAAACATGAGAATTCAATAAATTAAAACAGCATTTGGTTTGTTCAATATTGTCACATGTACAATATTTTTTTAATGTTTGTATAAAAAAGTATTTCAAGAAAATACCAATGAATACTGAGCAGCACCAGGGGGGTCCCGCATGATGGCAGCCTCGCCAACAGTCTATCTGTCGTTTTGTCTTTTTTTCTGTCATTTTTATTGTGTTTTAAAAGTTGGTGTTAATGTTCTCTGGTTTGTTTTATGTGGGGGAGGGGCAACTTTTTTTCAATCACTTACCTTGCTGGAGATGCAATTGTTTTCTGGATAGTATCTCCGGTCGCTATGCGGCCTAACATCATGGAGCTGGCAGCCTTTCTTGGGATTGACTTTTAGCCCCACCGCGGGGCCGTGGACTTACCATCGGAGCTGATCCCTTTCCTGGGGTCGACACTCCAACCGTGGCCTTGCCGATTTCAACATCGAGGAGCTCACAGTCTCGGGTAGAGACCAATGTCGGGAAGCTCCAAATAACCAGCCCCGACCCGGGATCAGATAGACCGGCATGGGGGGGCTGAGATTGCCCCCGATGCGGGAGCTTGATTGCCACGATGCTAGGGCCCAAACACCGTCGGCTACGGGAGCCAAGATCGCCTTGTTAACGGAAGGCTCGAGGCCCCCGACCGCGGGAGAAAAAAGAAGGGAAGACATTGAACTTTTTTTCGCCTTCCATCACAGTGAGGAATGTGGAAGAGTCGCTGTGGTGGATCTGTATGTCAAGGTGCATTTTGTGTGTTCTATTGCTTTTTATTGGTATGACTATGACAAATGACATTCCTCAAATGTTGCAGAACATACTTGGCTAATAAAATATGATTATGATAATGATGTTGTGATCTTCACTTTGAAGCATGAATATGTGATTATTTTCAATGAAGCTTTGAGAAATGACCAGTCAGAAATAATGATGTATAAATTCTTGACTATCTGATTGAAGAATATTGAGTTAAAAATAGTTATAAAAACACACATAAATTACAGTTGTCTTTCAGACTGATATATAATATCAGAATATTATCAGATTATCAGAATCTGATAAGAAATGCCGATTAAACAGAAAGAAAATATGAATTCCATTTTTTATTCTAGATTCAGACATGTAGTTATATATTATAAATTGCCACAGGCCTTAGAGAGGTAGATACCAGGGTTCAGAATTTGGACATAAATCATCTGAGCTGCAGAAATCAATTACAGCAGGTTACTACATTTTTACTATTGAATAATTTCTTGTATTCTATGTTCCAGTTTAATCTGCTTGAGAAAAGATGTTCTAAAAGCTGCAGGGTGTTGTGAAATTGTTTTATTTCTTTCATTCTATCTTTTTTTCATTTACTCATTTTACATAATATGCATTCACCTGTTAATAGTAACATTTCCTAGTTTAGATTGTTCCTTAATTTACTTTTCATTGTTTGTATTTCAGTGAAATCAGAAATTATTAGATGCAATGAAAAGCTCAGGGATGTCACAGAGAATTTACATAAAAACAAAATAACACTGGAATCAAAGGTAATTGAAATTGTTATTTTTAAGAAGTGCTTTTTGAAAAGCAACACATTTATTATAACTTGCAATGTTTCATATGTTTGGTGAGATCGGTAGTTGTCAACAAATATAGTGATTATAACATTCAAATGTGAAACCATTGATATTATAATTTACAAATTAGTACTTGGTCCCATTCAAAGGGAACTATTTCCATATAAACAGCTTTAATATTTATGCAATTTTTTTCCAATGTTAAATCAGATTATTATAATCTAGAGAGAAATATAGGTCCTGTCAATAATGAGCTGCTATTTTGACAGTTTGCCATTAAGTGATCTTTAGCTAACTAGTTAATATTGGAAACTAATCTACTTTAATGAGTATTTAAGCAAAAGCTCCCATAATGTCTGATGTGACTTTAAAAATGCTGTCATCATCATTAATCTAAGAGCTCAATATAGAATCTGCAGTTCTGTTTTGATGTACTTAAGAGGTTCAAGGTTCTGGCTCAATAGTCAGCTTGCCTTGGATCCCATGTGCCTCAACCAAAGTGCCTCAGCTTTATCTGTGACTTTGCAACCTATACATTTATTTCACACGATTGCTTGTTTGAACATTTCCAGAGTAAGATATAATAGCAGAGTTTTTTTGTACCAAGTACACTTGTGCAAAAACTGGTTTACCACGAGATGCACATGGAGTGATTACAGTATTTGTGAAATATTTTGAACATAGCTGGTAGAAATTAGGGAACATTGTTCTAAATAGGACCAGTTGTTCGTCACGGTGGAAGCTTGTTTTTAATAGCACTGCGTTTGTGTAACACCCTGATCTAAAAGACTATTCATACATTTTGTACGCACCTCTGACTGCTGAAAATTTAGTGAATAAAGGACTGTACCTACACAGTTGGAAAGATTATCACTCCCAGCACATTCATAATCGTACAAGTATAACCCAAATTAATCCATGACTGCATTAGTCTTGAGTTGGAGATTTCCACTGTGACTACAAACACATGAAGCTTGATAGAAATTCTGGTTGGAGTCCTCGCAATGTGATCTTGCTGCCGAGTAACTTGAGAAGTACACGACGTGGCACTTGCCAAATAATGCTCTACATTATTGAATGCTGCTTACGATGGACGTTAGGAGGGCATAGGAACAAGAGGACAGAGATGGTGTTGGCAAATGATGATAAGGAGAGCATTTCTGTGTGTGCCATTATGGTACATTTTATAGCCGTGAGCTTCAGTTGAAGATTTAATTCATGTACCTCAAGGTACAAAGAGACAGGCAGATGTCTATTTTCCCACCACTTGAACTTGGAATACAATGTCATAAATTACCATTCACACTAGTACTTAATAAAACAAAAATATCTAGTTAAAATTCCTCCTCCTTGAAATTCAATAAAGTTACAATTGCTCATTCCTCCATTAGCAATATCAGAAAATTAGTTGAACTCTCATGGTTGCAAGAGCATTCTGAAAGCTTTGACAGAAGTCTGTAGAATTTATTTCCTTTGCATGTAAGCCTATTCCACTGTCGGATTAGTAGAAGAAATTATTTGCAGCTCAAGAGACAGCGAAGAATGTGTCCACTTGCTCTTTGAATATGGTTACAGTGAAGTTATGGAAGCTTGAATTCATGCAGTGCAAAGCAGCAGCTTTGAATGCTAATAACATCTCCAGCCATCATCGCTGCGTCCTGGCTTCGTTATGTATTAACCTCCTCATAGATGCCAGAAATTCATTAAGAATTTCGCAACAGCCCACAAAAAACATTGATTTTTATAACTGAAAGGAAGACTTACTGTTCATATATGCACTAGCCTCCCAACTTATAGGCCATCTAGAATTAGAAATACATTCAGTTCTTCCATGAATCTTCATTGTACCCTATTGTAGTCTACATGGCAGCATTTTTTTGTTTATTCATCACAAGCCGAGCTACAAGTTAAAAAGCCAGCTCCTCAATATCCTTCATCTATGTTTGAAATAATCAATAAATACACAATTTCCAGCAATGCCATGAGTATTTATGAATAAACACTGAACTCCAGGGTAACAGTGCAGTAATGTTGCGCTCATTCTGTTCTTGATCATTTCACCACCTATCTGAGAAGGAATTACCCATATCAACACTTCTGTAAACCCAAATGAAATCACGGAGTCACAGCAGTTGACTGCTCGTCTTTCTACATTCCCTCACTACCCATTTGCCACATTTCAGCATCGGATGTTTCCATTAGCTGCAGCCAACCCATTGGATGATCCTTTCTTGTACTTCAGTTTGCTGCAGATGACATGAAGTATGAGTCCAAATGGGTTTTATCATTGCTAGCCCAATGTTTAATTATTCAATCTTATAATGAGTGGCAGATGTCCCCCATGACTTGACGATAGTCAGTAGTGAGGAAACTATTGTAATAGTAATGATGGAAGCATCAATCCCGTGAGAATGCAATAGATTTATATTCCATGGAACCATTCTGCTTAGCAGTGGGTGGGAATCAGCAATGTTAATCATCTGCTGCCAGGACGTATCTTAATATCTGAACAATGCATTCAGTGTCGTGAAGTCTGAACTTTTATCAAGATCGCTTTTTCCACTGGTGCAATGGAAACAGATAGCAACCTGATGACACTACATGGTTGGATCCATATTCACATGGAACTGAACCATATTTGTTGAAATAGCTGCTATCCACAAAAATACTGATGCCTCAGGAAACACGTGAATCTGCTTTCAATATCTGTACAACACAACAACGGAATCTGATTGAACATTTATCCTGATAGAGCTGTTAATTTTTTTAGATGCTTTAGAAACATAGAAACTAGATACAGGAGGAGGCCATTCATTGTGATCATGGCTGATCATTCCCAATCAATAACCCATGCCTGCCTTCTCCCCATATCCATTGATTCCACTAGCCCCTAGAGCTCTATCTATCTCTCTTAAATCCATCCAGTGACTTGGCCTTTACTGCTCTCTGTGGCAGGGAATTCCACAAATTCACAACTCTCTGGGTGAAAAAGTTTTTTCTCACCTCAGTGTTAAATGGCTTCCCCTTTATTCTAAGACTGTGGCCCCTGGTTCTGGACTCGCCCAACATTGGGAACATTTTTCCTGCATCTAGCTTGTCCAGTCCTTTTATAATTGTATATGTTTCTATAAGATTCCCCCCTCATCCTTCTAAACTACAGTGAATACAAGCCAAGTCTTTTCAATCTTTCCTCATATGACAGTCCCGCCATCCCAGGGATCAATCTTGTGAACCTACGCTGCACTGCCTCAATCACAAGGATGACCTTCCTTTGAAAAATAATGATCCAATATATCATCAGGTGCTCATATAATCAAGATAAATTAAGATTACAGCATATTTAATTGAATGTTGCTATTTGTCATTAGTACTAAATAGTATTAAGGAGGTGCGTAATGACTTCATTTTAAGTTCTTCTGCAAGTTTGGCAAAATGACTGCTGTGATTTAGTAATAACAAAGGTGTACCTATTAACAAATTCTTATTGGTTTTTATTGATGTTCTTCCAAAATAAAACTGATGGCAAATTCTGTATTAGTAATGTGTTTATATTAGCTTTTTCAACATCTCTTTAAAGAATTACAAACTGCTGATTGCACATTTTACATGATGATATTTTGGCATTCATGAAATTTAAACATTTCCATTTAGGTTGTTACGACTCCCGAAGGCAGGTACCTCAGAGTCGTGTAACATAATCAAAAATCAGGTTCAAGTTTAAGAAAATAATCTTTAATTTTGTTAAGACAAAAACCCGAACCTGATTTAAACAACACAGTCAGGGACAAGAATCGACTAACAAATAAATATAACAGTACTCCAGCCAGCCTCGCAATGGACTGTTGAACTGGAGTCTCTAATACTGCCTAAATAGAGATAACTCTGCAACAAAATACACGAAAACCCTCAGGTCAGCCCTTATCCGTCCCAATACAACATTAAATGACAAATATAGGTAACAATACACAAAGTTCTATGCCATGCGGCCAGGCCTCCTGCAGCTCAGACCGGCAGCCTGTTCTCTTGTCAGGGTCGGCGTAGAAGAGAGAGAATTCTGGGAACTTCTGGTATTTAAGCTTCCGATGAGTCACCAGTCACCTGACACAGCTTGGCCAATCGGGTACAGGAGCTCTTAACCCCTTGATTCCTGACACCCAGCCACGGGGCCTGCACTCAGGAGAGAAACAGAAAAGGTAAGTACATATCATTCACCGGGGAGGGGGGGGGGGGGGGGGGGGGGAAGCACCTAACACCCCCACCCAAAGATACTGAATAGCTTTGGAAGAAACTATTCAGTACTAAACATTACTGGCGCGACAAGATGTCAGCCAAAATATTATCCTTGCCCCTGATGTGCCTGAACTCCAGGTTGTATTCTTACAGCTGCCAACTCCAGCTCATTAACTGCTGGTTTTTATTCTTCATGTTCTGCAAAAAAAACCAAAGGGTTATGATCCGTGAATACGATGACAGAGACATTCGAGGAGCCCACATAAACTTTGAAATGACTCGGAGACATTAACACAGCAAGGGTTTCTATCTCAATGGTGGAGCACCACCTCTGATGGGGATTAAACTTCTTAGAGAAGTACGAAATTGGATGCCCCACCCCATCTGAATCATCCTGTATAGGAACCCCACCAACCCCATGATCAATAGCATCCACTGCCAGCTTAAATAGGCGCTCAAAATCAGGTGCCGCAAGCACAGGTGCACGCACCAGAAGACCTTTAGTATGATCAAAGGCTTGTTGACACTGAGCAGACCACACAAAAGCTACCTTCGGACTCAGCAAATCCGTCCAAGGAACAGCCACTGCAGAGAAGTTTGGACATAACCCCCTATAGTACCCAACCATAGCCAGATACCTACGGAGTTCAGTCCTAGATGTTAGAACAGGAAATGCGACAATATGTCCCACCTTGTCCTCGAGAGCACGAACCTGACCCCGGCCCACCATCTTACGTCGCCGTGGCCTGGCCAAACTCGCACTTCCCAGATTGATCGTTAGGTTTGCCTCCGCTAGACCACAAAATACCTCCTTCAGATGACCGATGTGTTCGATCCAAGACCTGGAGCAACAACTAAATCATCAAGGTATGCTTCACAGAAGGATAAACCAGACAATACCATGTTCACTAACCGTGTGAAGGTTGCCGGCGCATTGCGCATTCCAAATGCCATCACCGTCTACTGAAGAAAGTTATCAGGCGTAACGAACGCTGAGATTTCCCTCGCCCGCCTAGTCAAAGGAACTTGCCAATACCCTTTTAGTCCAACTTAGACACAAAAGATGCACTTCCCACATGATCCACGCAATCCTCCATACGTGGAAGAGGATGGCAATCCTGTTTAGTTACAGCATTCACCTTCCGAAAGTCCGTGCAAAACCTGTCCTCCCCATTAGTCTTCGTAGTCAGTAGACACGGAGAACTTCACGGACTACAACTAGGTTCAGCAATTGCATGCTGCAGCATATAGTCAACCTGACCTCTTAGCTGATGACGCTTGTCAGCATTGACCCGATACAGATGCTGTTTAATTGGCGCAGCACCGGCCACGTCAATGCCATGCTGCAGGACAGACATCTGAGAAGGCACATCCGAGAATAGTGACCCATTTGACCCCACCAAAGCAAGCAGATCATCCCGCTGACTTCCAGCCAAATGACACAACGGCAAGGGAAGTGACTCCAAAGCTTCAGAGTTGCACAGCTTTCCCTGCGTGACTGCCACAGACAACCGTGCCTCACCCACATCACCACCCATGTCAGGGGGCAGCACTTCTACAGCCAAAACTGGTTTAGACAAAACCGAAGGACACAGCTCCTCCCCATCAACCCGTACATGCTCCTGCTCATGGTACTGCTTCAGCATGTTGACATGACAGAGCTGAGTCTTACGCCTCCGATCAGGGGGACCAATAACGTAATCCCTTGCACCAACCTTCTTAACCACCTGACAGGGACCACTATACCGAGCCTGCAGACTGGAACCAGGAATAGGCAACAACACCAGGACCTTGTCACCTGGAGAAAAATTCCTACTTGAAGCCTTCCTGTCGAACCAGCCCTTCATCCTAGACTGAGCAGTAGCAAGATTACCCATTGCCAGTTCGCATGCCCTCCGCAGTCTAGACCTAAAAGAACAGATGTGGTCTAAAATACTACGTTTTGAATTCTCCTGCAACCATTTCTCCTTCAGGACCCTCAATGGACAACGAAAAGTATGCGCGAACACCAGATCTGCAGGACTGAACCCTAAAGACTCCTGCACGACCTCACGCACTGCAAACATAACTAGATGAATCCCCTCATCCCAGTCTTTTTCAAACTCCAGGCAGTAAGTCGTCAACATAGATTTCAAAGTCTGGTGAAAGCGCTCAAGAGCTCCCTGGCTCTCAGGATGATACGCATTGGAGTAACAATGCTCAATATCCAACAACTTCATTACCTGACCAAAAACCTTTGACATGAAGTTGGAACCTTGGTCACTCTGCACAACCTTGGGCAAACCGAACAACGAAAAAAACTTAGTGAGAGACTTCACAATGGCAGGGGCAGTAATGTTACGCAAAGGGACCACCTCCAGAAAACGGTTAGACGCACACATAATTGTCAATAAAAACTTGTTGCCCACCCTTGTCCGAGGTAGAGGACCCACACAATCAACTTGAATCCGTTCAAACTGCTCCCTGACCACAGGGATTGGATATAAAGGCGCAGGAACAATTGATTGGTTCGGCTTTCCTGCCACCTGGCAAATGTGACGACACCTACAGTGCTGCTTCACGTCCTTTTTCAACCCTGGCCAAAAAAAAATTCCGTAAGATACGGTCATACGTCTTATTGACCCCCAAATGTCCACCCAGAGGTCCATCATAAGCCAAACTGAGTATCTCGTCCCTATACCGATGAGGTATCACAATCTGATCAACCACGCTCCAATCATCACGCCCTGACGTATCCAAGGGAGACCACTTTCGCATCAGTAAGCCATTCCTCAGAAAATACCCCTTTGCTGCGGAATCCATATCCCCCTCGGGCACCGCGCAGTCGAACAGATCCGATAAACCTGGATCACTCTTTTGCTCCTCCACCAGCCGGTCACGTGACAGCGACACCGGCACATTTTCAGACAAGACCCCATCTTGAGATGTAGAAACACCCTTCACAACACAGGATCCATCATCCTGATCCCTAAAAATGCTCTCACTCAGGTCCACTACATCTTCAAACTTTGCCTGGCTCTTAGCCATAGCCCTCGTGACAGCACAAGCTGTGAAGACCGTCGGATGCTGCATAGCCAATCTATCAGGACTCTGCACCACCGGAACAGCCGTCACCTCAGGAGTAATGAAAACTCTACCTCCTGCCAAGTCATTCCCCAAAATCACAGAATCTCCCGCAACGGGAAAGCACGGCCGTAACCCAACAATTACCCGGCCTGAAACCAACTCGGACTCGAGACTTACGGTATGCAAAGGCACTACCATGTCCTCCAACCCAAATCCTACCACAGGGACACTGGACCCAACCGATGACTCCCCAGAAAACGGCAGTACACTATCCAATATAAAGGACTGAGTAGCACCAGTATCCCGCAAGATGGATACGTGAACTCTATGAACCCCATCCTCTAGAGAAACAAAACCTTTTTTGATGAACGCAGAATAATTACTACACTCATCAGATGCAGGCATCCCAGGAACCACAGGTGCTTTTTGTGTACCCACCAAAACCACAGGCTTTGCATTTTTCTTGTGCAGGACGGGACACGACTTTAAGATGTGCCCGCTCCCTTTACAATAGTAGCACACAGGACCTTCCTTAGTCCTGAGATCTCCGTCAACCTTATCAGCTTGGACCTCCCCCTGTATCACTGTGCTGACACTTGCACGCACAGAAACAGCTTTGACACTGCCACTGGCGACACCACCACGATTAACCAGCCGCGCACCAAAACTATAGGATCGCCCAACAAACTCAGTTTTATGAGTCAATACATACTCATCTGCTAACACCGCGGCCTTAGACACCTCCGTCACCTTCTGCTCATTAAGGTAAGTAGCAACCCTCTCAGGAGACAGATCTTAAAGTCTTCCATAATCGTCAAGGCCCGCAGCAGCTTAAAATCCTTCGCTTCTTGAGAAGCGCACCACCTGTCAAAAAAGTGCCTCCTTCTCCCAAGCAAACTCCACATAAGTCTTTCTCCCAAGCAAACTCCACATAAGTCTTCGGGGGAACCAGGCGGATCTTCTTGCTCATATCAAACTTCCTAAAGCGCCGGAACATCTGCCGGTACACCTCTGGAACTAATTCATAAGCCCTTAATACCGTAGACTTCACACACTCATAGTCCCGACTGTTGTCAAGAGATAAAGACGAGTACACCTCCCGTGCTTTACCCACAAGGACACACTGCAAGAGCAAGGACCACATGTCCCTAGGCCACTTCAAGGACGAAGCCACCCGTTCAAACACTGCGAAATACTTGTCCACATCCTTCTCATTAAACGGGGGAACCAGGCGGATGTTCTTGCTCATATCAAACTCCCTTTCCCCAGAAGAAACTCGGGAGGCATTCAATTCCTTCTACCTTATCTCGAGGTGTTTAATCTCAAGCTCTTTCTCTCTTAAGGCCCTCTCCTCCTTTTTCATTTCAAGCTCTAATTGGAGCATGAGCTCTTTCTCTCTTAAGGCCCGCTCCTCCTTTTTCATTGCCAGCTCCTCCTTTTTCATTTCAAGCTCTAACTCCCTGAATCGAATGAGGTCTCCCATTTCCTGACCAGGCTGTGTAGAAGCTAGAGAACTGTCTGCCTAAGCAGGCAATACCTCATCCTCTTCAACGCAGACCATAACACCGACTTTATAGCCTCTTTCTTCGAATGCTTATCAATAGGCACCTTACAGCTCTCTGCCAGCACTAACAACTGCTCCTTCGTACATTTGTCGAACAACTCCGACTAGGAGCCTCAAAAAAATCCTCTACTTTAAACTCAGGACCAAACCACCAGCCAAACCCTGGGCACAAATGTTACCACAAACGGAAGAGAAAAAAAATCCCATCACAACACAGGCTTCCTCAGTCACCAGAAGCCTACCAAAAAAACCCCAAAACTGTCTAGGGTCCTCAAAGCTTAGGACGAGCCCCCATTTTGTTACGACTCCCGAAGGCAGGTACCTCAGAGTTGCGTAACATAATCAAAAACCAGGTTCAAGTTTAAGAAAATAGTCTTTAATTTTGTTAAAAGACAAAAACCCGAACCTGATTTAAACAACACAGTCAGGGGCAAGAATCGACTAACAAATAAATATAACAGTGCCAGCCTCGCAATGGACCGTCGAACTGGAGTCTCTAATCCTGCCTAAATAGAGATAACCCTGCAACAAAATACACGAAAACCCTCAGGTCAGCCCTTATCTGTCCCAATACAACATTAAATGACAAATGTAGGTAACAATACACAAAGTTCTATGCCATGCGGCCAGGCCTCCTGCAGCTCAGACCGGCAGCCTGTTCACTTGTCAGGGTCGGCAAAGAAGAGAGAGAATTCTGGGACGTTCTGGTATTTAAGCTTCCGATGAGTCACCGGTCACCTGACGCAGCTGGACCAATCGGGTACAGGAGCTCTTAATCCCTTGATTCCTGCCTCCCAGCCACGGGGCTTGCACTCAGGAGAGAAACAGAAAAGGTAAGTACATAGCATTCACCAGGAGGGGGGGGAAGCGCCTAACATAGGTACACTGAACCTTTGCAAATAAGTGTAAATATTTGTTTAAACATCCAATCGATAGTGCCAAAGGGAAATGTTATCAGAACATACAGTAATCTCAAAGCTTTTTTCAGCACAGAAACAAGCCATTTAACCCAACATTTTTAATATTTATGCACTATTCCAAACATCTGCCACCCCTTTTTATCTAACCCTGTTGGCATATGCTATTATTGCTTTCTTTCCCATACATTTAGCTTTCTTTTTGAAGGACGCTATGTGCCTCAACCATATCCATGGTACTAAATTCTAACCCATTGTTTCTCAACCGGGGTTCACCGGAACGCTAGGGTTCCGTAAGAGGTTGCTAGGGGTTCTGAGAGAAATAGTGATAAATAGGCTAATCATGTAAATGCATTTTTGAGTCATTTTTGTGTATAACTTCATATTCGTCATTTTATTATACACGTACTGCATATTCAGCAATGTCTATTTAGCATATTTTACGAATTCATATTTAGAGACATCTATATGGCGCCAGTGTGAAGCGGCCTTTAGTGGTCAGTGGATAGGAGCTGTACGTGACTGAATTATGATGTTCTATGTATGTGTTTATGAAAAGTTTGTGTGTTGTTTTCTCTCTCTCTCCCCCAAGGTTAGTTCTGTTTGCCTTTATTTGCTTCAGTTTTGAACAAGCAGTTTTTTGTTTTTTTTGTATTGTCAATAAACTTAAGAAAAACATGTTTTTTTTGCTTAAACCAGTTATCAGAAAAATATAATATGTTTGCCTTATGAACTTTAAGTTTATGGAAGAGAAAAAAAGAGATTAATAGATATATAATAATTTTTATTTAGGGGTTCCCGGACACGTGAAAATTATTTCATGGGTTATGCAAGAGTAAAAATGTTGAGAAACGCTGTTCTAACCCCTTCAGAACTTTTTTTGCCAGATGTATAACTTGCCTTTATCTCACTCACAAGTACAAATGACATCAAATAGCACAAATTATACCTGTGTACAGTACGATCTTTTGTAACACTGCAAAATACCCTTTTCTTACCGAATTTCAAAGAATAAAATTCACACAATCTATTACCCAACTTAAACGGGACAGCATATCAGCCCCTCCCCTCCCCCCCCCCCCCCCCCCCCACCCCACCTGCCCCTGTTCTACTTCAGTGTGCCAGTAATCATCAAGTGGGAATATCAACAGATATAATTGCACCAATTTCTGCAAGACTAATTTCTGTGAGAAGCAGCACACTGTGCTGTGCATATTATCTTTTAATGCAGAGCATTTTTAACTGAAATGTCAATAAATGTCTTATTTGTGCCACGAAAGGCCTTGCTGTGCTGTAATAGTGTTGTAAAAATGTTTTTTCCTACTGTGATTGGAAAAAAGGGCCATGACTTAATGTCCAGCTTGCAGTCAGTATTAAGGTTCTTGCCTCATTTAACTATACTCATGAATCTTTGAGAATTTTAGGATATTTCATCATTATCTAACCAGTTAAACATTATATTTATAAAAAGGTAAAGGATCTTTCAGAAGAATATTTCCATTTGGATCTGCTGAAGAAGCAGGAAGAGGGCCTTAAGAAACAAAGGGAGGAGATGGTTAAAGAGAATAATATCTACTTAGAAAATCTAGTAAGACTTCTTAACCTACTAATTTTGTTTTAACTTTATAAGTAATATCAGGGCTCGAAATTAGCGATTGCCTGGGTGCCAATGGTGACCTAACATCCCGCCGGGCAACCTAAAACTCGTGTAATTTTGCATGGCTTGGCAAGCACCCGGGACACCTATCGTTTAATTCTGAGTGGGCCACCCTCTCTATCTCTCTCTCTGTGTCACTCTCTGTCTCCGCCTGCCATCCGTGTCCGGGTCTCAGGTCTCCGCTCTCCACTCGCTCCTCATCTGCCGGCCGCCTTGCACGGCCGGCCGCCTTGCACATCCGCACTGCCACGGCCTGCACATGCTCCCCTGCACATGCGCACAACCACGGCCAGCACATCATCGTCCCTGGTAGTGCGCATGTGCTACCCTGCACATGCGCACGACCACGGCAACTGGTCGGCGTTGGGCACTTTCTCCCACTCTTTGCATTGTGGGAGATCTGGCCACCATCGCTGTCCAGTGGCCGCCTCGCCGCGACTGCTGAAAACCAACGCATAATCACTCCCTGGAGCTGGAGTAACTCTTGCTTCTTGTTTCCTGGTCCCCCAAAAATATTCCAAATGGAATTTAAACTGTAATGGACCCACCACCACCAAGCTCCAAACTCCGCAAAATAACAGCCTATTGCACTTTATCTGTTTATTTATTGTGTATATATATATGGTCTATGGTATATAGACACACTGAACTTTTATCTCCTGTATTATGTTTACATATTCTGTTGTGCTGCAGCAAGCAAGAATTTCATTGTCCTATCTGGGACACAAGACAATAAAACTCTCTTGACTCTTGACTTGGACTTAAGCAAAAAAGGGTTCTTGGGGGGGGAAAAAAGAGCTACCTTAAATGTAGTTGCGGCTGGTTGGGTAACTATGGTAGGGTGAAGAGTATTCCATGCTTTAATTGTGCAGGGGAACTCCATGGAGCAGGCAGCATCTCTGGATAGAAGAAATTGGGTGACGTTTCGGGTAGAGACCCTTCTTTAGATTTTCTCTGGTTTTAGTGTTTGTAGTTTAATTTAAAGATACAGCGTGGAAACAGGCCCTTCAGCCCACCGAGTCCACGCCGACCACCAATCACCCGTACACTAGTTCTATCCCACACATTACTGACGTAAGTCAAGAACGATTTATTCTCTCACGTCCCAGTTAGAACAATGAAATCCTTACTTGCAGCAGCACAACAGAACATGTAAACATAGTACTTACTCTATGTAAACATAGTACTAAGTGGGACCCATTGGGTCCCAGCATCACATGGGAGGGCTGTAAATTCCAATATTGGTGGCCAGTGGGAGGGGTTTCTGGAGCGCTAGTATGGGTGTTGTGGGCTGAAGGGACTGGTTTGCAGAGGGCTAATATGCACATTGTGGGCTGAATGGATTCTTGGACTGACGGTCAGTCACTCAAACCTGTTTTGCTGGCAGCTCACTCATGGCTGGTGGGCTGGCAGTTGACTCAGGGCTATTCCTTGAAATTCGATTTCAAGCAGATTGCAAGGCCACCAAATTCAAGTGCAGTTTCTTACCACTTCAAGCAGGGTGCAAAGCCACCAAATTCAAGTGCCATTTCATACCATTTCAAGCAGGGTGCAAGGCCACTAAAGACAGAGTGTCGTGACCTCTCCCTCCTCCATATTGCAGAGACTGAGCCCGACCACACTTCCGGGTTTTATAGTCCCTCCCCCTTTCCCACCAGAAGGGGGGTGGCCTTGGCATGATTGACAAGAGAGAGAACATTTTTTAAACACCAATAACTCTTTTATTTTTCATCGATGGGAAAAACCTCGGCACCTGATGAGTGTAAGATGGCCAAAAATCACAGCCGTACGTGGTAGCGTTTTTTCTAAAATCAATATAAAGCGCAAACAGGAAGTGGTCAAGATTAGACTTTTCATTATATAGAAGGCAAGGCAACTTTAATTAGGCAATACAGCTTTAGCATTCCCAAACCAAAGGCAACACAGCTTTAGCATTTCCAAACCAAAGGCAACACAGCTTTAGCATTTCCAAACCAAAGGCAACACAGCTTTTCCATTTCCAAACCAAAGGCAACACAGCTTTACCATTTCCAAACTATATTTTGAAACCACATTAAGGCCACTGACAGGTCAGTAAAACCACTCACAGTTTAGTAGATGTGTGTTCAGTGTTATTCACAGCTCAGACTGAGAGACATGACCCTCTCGCTTCCCCCATCTTGATGAGACTGACTGAGGCACTCAACACTTCCAGGTTTTATAGTCCTTCCGGAAGGGGCGTGGCCTTCAGGAGAGAGCATCTCAACACTTTTTAAACACTAATAACTCTTATTTTTTTTTAAATCCTCTTGGCCTGTGCACTGGAGGGCGACTCTGAGTAAATGGCCAGAAATCACAGCCGTAAGTGGCAGCGTTTTTTCTAAAATCAATATACAGAACAACAGGAAGTGGTCAAGAACAGACTTTTAGTAATATAGATATATGAGTATGTAACTATAATATATGTGTGTGTGTGTGTGTGTATATATATATATGTGTGTGTGTGTGTGTGTAATTATGCACACATGCAATTTCCCTCCTGGGATTAATAAAGTTATATCGTATAGTATGTGTGTAGGAAGGTACTGCAGATGGTGGTTTAAACTGAAGATAGACACAAACAGCTGGAGTAACTCAACAGGTCAGACAGAATCTCTGCACAAAAGGAAAATATTACGTTTTGGGTTGGGTCTGAAAAAGGTTCTTGCACGCCTTTGTAATGTGGAAGTAAACAAGAGCACCTGGAGAAAACCTATGCTATCAAAGGGAACAATGTGCAAACTCCATACAGACAGCACCCACATTCAGGATCAACTCCGGGTCTCTGGCAATTTTAGGCAGCAACTTTATGGCCAATGTACTGCCGCATAGTCTTGAACTGAATTAAAACATACAGTAGCTGTAAAGGGGGACATAGCGTCACTTAGAGATTTAAGACTGAAAATGGATAGTTTAGTTTTTTTAGTAACCAAAGTTATCAACGTATAATTTCTTGTGTGTTGGAAAATAAAATATAG
The DNA here is from genome assembly GCA_963514005.1 of Raja brachyura. The sequence goes on along the minus strand of OY740795.1, from coordinate 29,666,485 downwards.
TGGCACAGCTGGTGGACTTGCTGCCTCACACGGCAGAGATCTATATTCGATCCTGTCCTCGGGCACTGTCTGTGTTGAATTTGCACATTCTCCCTGCAAGCATGTGGGTTTCCTCCCACATCCCAAAGACACATTGGCTTTGTAGGTTAACTTGTCTCTGTAAAATTGCCCCTATTGTGCAGGGAGTGGGTGAGGAAAGTGGGATAACAGAACTTGTGTGAATGGGGAGACAAAAATGCTGGAGAAACTCAGCGGGTGAGGCAGCATCTATGGAGCGAGGGAAATAGGCGACGTTTCGGGTCAAGACCCTTCAGACTGATATGAGGTGGGTGGGTGGGGGGGAGGGCGGTGGCGGGAAGAAGAAAGGAAGAGGTGGAGACAGTGGACTGAGGGAGAGCGGGAAGCAGAGGAGAAAGCAGGGACTACCTGACATTGGAGGTCAATGTTCATACCGCTGGGGTGTAAATTGCCCAAGCGAAATATGAGGTGCTCCTTTTCTAAATTGTGGTGGGCCTCACTGGCTATGGAGGAGCCCCAGGACAGAAAGGTTGGATTCAGAATGGGAGGGGGAGTTGAATAGCTGAGCCACCGGGAGATCAGGTTGGTTATTGAGAACTGAGCGGAGGTGTTGGGCGGAGAGATCGCCATGCCTACACTTGGTCTCACCGATGTAGAGCAGGTTGGAGGAGGTGCAGGTGAACCTCCGCCGCACCTGGAAAGACTGCTTGGGTCCTTGAATGGAGTCAAGGGCAGAGGTAAAGCGACAAGTGTAGCATTTCCTGCGGTTGCATAGAAAAGTACCAGGAGAGGGGGTGGTTTGGGTGGGAAGGGACAAATTGACCAGGGAGTTATGGAGGGAGCGGTCTCTGCGGAAAGTCGACAGGGGAGGAGATGGGAAGATGTGGCCAGTGGTGGGATCCCATTGATAGACAAAGCTGGAGAAGATCAGCGGGTGAGGCAGCATCTATGGAGCGAAGGAATAGGCGACGTTTCGGGTCGAGACCCTTCTTCAGACTGATGTCGGGAGGGGAGGGGGGGGGGGGGGCTGGAAAAAGAAAGGAAGATGCGGAGATAGTAGGCCATGGGAGAGCTGGGAATGAGAGGGGAAGGAGGGAGAAAGCAAGAAATACCTGAATTTGGAGAAGCCAATGTTCATACTGCTGGGGTGCAAACTACCCAAGCGAAATATGAGGTGCTGTTCCTCCAATTTGCGGTGGGCCTCACTCTGGCCATGGAGGAGGCCCAGGTACAGAAAGGTCGGATTCGGAATGGGAGGGGTAGTTGAGGTGCTGAGCCACCGGGAGATCAGGTTGGTTATTGTGAACTGAGTGGAGGTGTTGTGCGAAGCGATCGCCAAGTCTGCACTTAGTCTCACCGAGGTTGATCATACACTGAATAATCCAACCAGATTTTTGTTTGGGAGTGGAAAGAAATAATAGAAATTGCATTCATTGCAACGTGTAAAAAGAGATGAGATACTGTATTGTAATTTTGCTGCATGTCATTATGATCATGTCTTGAATGGTGAATATGTTTAGTTTGTGACTTTATTTGAAGCAGAAATAATATGTGAATGATTCATTGACCATAATTCTGACTGTAACTACGCACTTCGTCCGAGCACATTATCGCACGCGTCATGCAAGCCGTCTGAAATGACCACCTAAACTGTCATTTGGCAACCTAAAAACCTGCCGAGGTTGCCCAGCTGGCAACAGGGGAAAAAAAGTTAAGTGAGAGCCCTGAATAATATATTGCAACTTGAGGTAAGGAACAACAAGATCTATGTCAATTAATGCACGGTTCAGTGAATTGAGGTGTCTTTTCGATCTTCCAATTGTATTCCCATTTCACATTTTCTTATTGCAGTAATAATTTTGCAATTTAAAAAAAAAAAGGGATTTTGCGAAGACCTGACTATTTACTCTACACAGATTACATGTAAATTTGTACTTGTACTTTCATTTTTATTGTTCATGTTTGATATTTTAAATTAGCTTACATTATAATGATAACAGAGTAGACTTGGTGTGCCGAATGGCCTAATTCTGCACCTGTGACTTATGTACCCAATAACTTATAATATGTGCCTGCAATTTACAGAATAAAATTAAAACGTTTCAAGCATTGTTTTGCCTGAAATCCAGATTGAAAGATCAGAATATGATCTGATTCCTTCATCATTGAACTGTGGTTTGAATGGAGGTGAAGCAGAAATATGAAGGAACAGGATGATGAAAAACTATTTATTATGATTTTATCATTAACGGAATTGCAATTTATCATCTCACTAATCAGAAAAATATCCAACAGCACGTTGTTTCTCTTTTGTAGGAGGAGAAGAAAAGAAAAAACACAGAGGAAAGGAAAACATTTGTTAAAGAAATATCAGAATTCAATGCTGCATTTGACCTCTTGAGCAACAGAATAATAACAATTGAAGTAAATGCCAAGTCAGAAATATTTGACTTAGAAACAGAAGCTAAATATCTGCAGAATGGTAAGTTATATTTTTTGGCATATTTCATATGTTTGTATTGTTTAATTCGAAAAATAAATTTAATATCATAGTTCAGAGAATTAATATATGAAATGTCTTTGAAATCTGATGCTTTTGTTTAATTGGTCATTTCGGTCCTAAATTGATACCATAACCATAATATTCAGCAACCCATTAATAAATGTAGTCCTTTCACGTCACCTGCCTTTCTGCAAATCTTGCATTAGGCATTCATTGAACAATATGAAATAAACTCAAAAGTGCTGGAATTATTAAAAGGCGAGGCTCTATCCGTGAAAAGCAAACATAGTTAATGTTTCAAGTCAATATCTTTTCATCAAAAATCAGAAAAGTTAGATATAGCCAGTTTTAAGTTGTACAGAAAGGGTCTCTGAATAGAGAGAACATTAAAAGCACCATTTTTAAAAAGGTGGAGACCAAGAGAGATTGGATAATAGAAGTGGTAGTAATGTTGCCCAAAGGCAGGTGTCATAGGCTTGTAAATAAAAAAATATTATGCCTGAGAAAGGTGTAAATTAGAATGAAGAATTACATGTGAAAGTACCTAAAGAAGAGAGATGCATTTCAAAACTGAAAATTAGTTGCCACGCTAGATTAGCTGATTATCTTTATGTTTTTGAATTAAATGCTTAGTCCTGTAAACTGCACTACGTCCAGTTTTTCTTGGGCTAGTCTTAAATTCCATTGTGTGAGTGCAGGAGGCGAGACATAGAGGTAGGAGTGGAAGTGAGATGGAGAAAGAAAGTGAATGCTTAAAAAAAGTGCTGGAGAAACTAAGCAAGCAAGACACCATCTGTGCAGGGAAATGTAGAACCAGAGGGATTGTCCATTGAAGGTAGACAATAACTCTGGAGAAACTCAGCGGGTGAGGCAGCATTTATAGAGCGAAGGAATAGGTGACGTTTCGGGTCGAGACCCTTCTTCAGACCATTGTCCATTGAAGGTAAGTAGTTGCAGTAAGGAAAATAGGGGCCAAACTAGAGGATAAGTGGATGGAGGAGGGGCTTTAAACTGGAGGTATGCGTGTGGTGGGGATGGAAAACAAAGTAGATGAGTAGGGAAGGGGGAATGGTAGATAAAATTGGAGAATTCACTGTTCACGCTTTTGAGTTGTAGGCTGCCGAAGCAGAATATAAGGTGCTGTTCTTCCAATTTGCTTGCGGCCTCACTTTGGCAGTGGAGGAGGCCAAGGACAGAAAGGTTGGCATGAAAAGGGGAATCAAAATAACTAGCAATTGGGAGATCCAAGAGGCCCTGGTGGACAGAGTGCAGGTATTCAGTGTATTTCAAGCCTTGTTCACTCTTGGCCTCGCCAATGTAAAATAGGCCTCTTTGAGAGCATTGAGTGCAATAGACGTGAAACTACCTAAAATATCATCTGTCCACTTTCCTCCACAAATACGACCTGGGCTGCTGAGTTCCTTTAGCACTTAGTTCATGCTCCTGCAGTTGCATAGGAAGGTGCTATTAACAAGGGGAGGTGGTATTGATGGAGATGGAAGAGTGAACCAGTTCCACATAATACAGAAGGCCCTGGCAAGCCTAGGCCATATCCCATCAGCAGGCCTGGCTTGTCCGCTGTGCAACTGGGAGAGAAAAACGGCTGAACCCGGCCCCTGCTTGCCCCGAAGACCGGGAACCGGAAAGGAGGTGCAGGGAGTCGGCCATGGAGGCGGACACTGATCAGTAGGAAGAATCATAGAAAATAGGTGCATTAGAATTGGATAAGGGTCGCCTGGTCCCTTATCCATGCGCGTTGCCAGATCAGGACAAATATGAGGGCCTTAAAGTGCTGCTCTTGTACACCTTTGGCCTCAGCCGCTGGGACTGCTCATGCATATGGGTGGCCTCGGCGATTGCAAGCCATCGGAGCTCATGTGCAAGATGCTCACCCTCATGGACAGGCATCGGCCCTGCCTGCTTTTCGAGCACACCTTTTTGGAGCAGATGCCAGACGACATCTGCCTGCTGTTCGCCGGTGAGGATTTTGCAGACCCCCTGCTGCTAGCGGAGCATGCGGACGAACTGAGGCAAGCCAAGCAGCAGGGCGGTGGCTTGATCGATCGAGTATCAGCAATGCCTTGGAGGGCCCAGAAACCAGGCCCTGCATCCACCGGACATTCAGCTGCGCCGCCTGTCCCGAGTGACCCCCGTAAGGGGAAGTGGTGTTACTACCACCAATGCCAGGGACCCGCAGCCTGTCAGTGCCACCCCCCCGCTTGTATCTGGAAAATGCCAGGGCCGGCCGCCAGTAGTCACTGCGGCGGTCGGCCTGAAACATCGTCTCTACACGAGGGATCGACACTCAGGACGACGGTTCCTGGTTGATACGGACGCGGAGGTTGGTGTTTCACCCCCGTCAGGGATGGACACTCATTCTGGCAACGACAGCTCCATACGGACGTATGGAGTTAGCGTGATCCTGCTCATCTTTGGCCCATGCCATTTTACCTGGACCTTTACGGTGCCCGGCATTTCCCAGCCATTGCTGGGCGCAGATTTCCTCCGGGCCCAATCCCTGTTAGTGGATATGTGGGGGCAACACCTCGTTCATACTGCCACGATGGAGCCGATCTCCTTAAGCCCCGCAGCATCCGTTACGCCACGCAGCGACCCGGTGTCTTCTGTGGACAATATTTATGCTCAAATACTGGCGGTCTTCCCGGATATTCTGACCCCAAAATTCAATTCGGCCAGCCCCGGAGCATCACATCCTCACCTCGGGGGGCCCCCCGTTCCACGCACAGGCGCGCCAACTTCCTCCCGACAAGCTCCGGGTCGCCAAGGTGGAGTTCTGACAAATGGAGGCCTGGGGGATTGTACGGTGCTCTAACAGTCCGTGGGTGTCTCCCCTTCACATGGTGCCTAAGGTGTCTGACGGTTTAGGGGATTATCGCCTCCTCAATAACGACACAATCGCAGACCCAATCCCGCATATTCAGGACTTTTCTGCCCATCTAACCGGCGCCTGTTTATTCTCTAAGGTGGACCTGATGTGGGGCTCTCATCAGATCCCAGTACATCCTGAAGCAATGCCCAAGGCGGCTATTATTACTCATTTCGGGCTTTTCGAATTCCTGCGGGTGCCTTTCGGCCTGATGAATGCCGCGCAGGCTTTTCAGTGCCTGATGGACACTGAGTCACGGGCTGGACTTTCTCTTTATTTACCTGGACGATATTCTAGTTGTCAGTCACACGCACCTGGATAAATGCCGGTTTAGCCTCAGTTCCATTGACTTCCTGGGCCATCGTGTTACACAGCATAGTGTGATTCTGCTTCCGAACAAGGTGGTGGCCATCCGCCTATTCCCGCGACATTCCACGGTGCGGGGGCTCCAGGTGTTCACGGGTATGGTCACCTTTTACCACCAGTTCGTGCCTGCGGCGGCTTGGATTATGCGACCATTGTTCCAGTTTCTGGCCGGCAAGCAGCGGGACATAACATGGAAAGCCAAGGCCGTTGCTTCTTTTGATGGGGCCAAGGAGGTGCTGGCACAAGCGACCATGCTGGTCCATCCGCGGGCTGATGCCCAGACCGCGTTGACTGTGGACGCCTCTGACTCTGCTGTGAGGAGCGTGTTGGAGCTGTTCCATGATGGGTGCTGGCGGCGTCTGGCCTTTTTCAGTAGACAGCTCAAGTCTGCGGAGCAGAAATACAGAGCTTTCAACCAGGAACTCCTGGCGTTGTACCTGGCGGTGCAGCACTTTCGTTATTTCCTGGAGGGCCGGGTGTTTATCGCCTTCACCGATCACAAGCCTCTCACCTTCGCGTTTGTAAAGGTGACGGATCCCTGGTCTGCTCAGCGGCAGTTGGCGTACATCTCCATGGTGTACATCACTAGCGTCTGCCACATCGAAGGTAAAAACAACCGAGTTGCCGACACGTTATTTCGGCCTGCCTTCGATGCCGTCCTGGATGTCGCTCCGGGGATTGACTTTTCCACCGTGGCGGCTGCTCAATTGGAGGATGCCGATATGCCCGCCTACCGCACTGCCATCTCTGGACTGGTTTTGGAGTACGTGCGATTTGGCCCAGCAGGTGCCACTGTCCTGTGCAATGTTTCTACTTGTCATCCGTGGTCCATCGTTCCGAACTTACAAACTTTCAGACGTAGGCATTCGGTTCAAATGTATAACCTCGAGTTTCAGTAAGGTCAGTTTTCCCCTCCGTAACTTTTGTTGCTACATTAGCAATAGGGAAATTCTTAAATATAATCCAAACAACTGCTTTGCTAAATGTCCAAGAGTGTGGGAGGAAACCGAAGCACCCGGTGAAAACCCACACGGTCACAGGGAAGACGTACCAACTCCTTACAGATAGCACCTGTAGTTAGGATTGAACCTGGGTCTCTGACGATCTAAGGCAGCAACTGTACCGCTACGCTACTGTGCCACCTTGAATGTTCTAATGGAAAATAGTAAGATTAAATGCGAACTTACCTGTTCGAAGTTTGATCTTTATTTTATGAGAAGTTACGATGAAGGATTACGTGAAGAAGCCCCGCCAGGTGCATGCTCGGCATACTTCAAAGCAGCGGTGTAAAAAACACAGAACCAAAAGCCGGAGTAAGATAGTAATGCTCACAAAGATTAGAACTACCAGATGATCATTTATATTATGAGGGTTGGGAGCGGAGGGCACATAATCCCTCATCGTAACTCCTCATAAAATAAAGATCAAACTTCGAACAGGTAAGTTCTCGTTTAATCTTTCTATTTTACTTTGGAGTCACGTGAGTGACTACGTGAAGGTTTTAAAGCTCTGTGATTTTCATGCCGTAGATCATTCCATACGACACACTGCTTCAGTTTACACAGTGAGTAAATAATATATATTGCTTGAAATTATGCAATAAATATTTTAATAATAATAATAAAAAGAAAAGTAATAACCCCTCTATCCCAGGGGAAATAACAACAAATGATATGCAACAAAGCAAACAATTTTGAACAGAACCCAACACAGCATGTGCAACCCTGGCACTGTAACAACAGGTTTATCATAATCTAGGAAAGTTTCTTCTTTAGACCATCCTACGGTCTCCAGAATTTGGTCGAGCGGCACATCCTGCACCTTCGCCGCGGACATTGATACCGCCCTTGTGGAGTGAGATTTAAACACATCAGTTAATCCAGAACCTGTTTATCCATCTAGAAATAGTTTGTACTGTCACTTTTTATATGTTTCTTGTGGGTAATGAATATTGGTGTCTCACAATCTCGGAGACTCTTAATTCAGTATATATTAATTCAGATGCTTAACCACACACAATGTTTAGTTGACAAAGTATGTCTTAAAGATTGCATTAGTTCCAGCCTTTCTTGGCTTGCTTTGCTTGCTTAGATAATTGACATAAAACATTATTTTATCTACAGACAACTGCATACAATCTAACCACAACATTTGTAATGTTTGTACTCATTCAGCTGATATTAATGGTATGAGTATAACCACTTTAAATATTAGCTTCTGAAAAGACAGTGACGTAATTGGAGTCCATTGCCGAAGCAATGTGAGAACTATACTGACATCCCAGATTTCTGTATATCTGGGTTTGGTAGGATTTTATTAAAATTTCTCTCATAAATTGAGATATTAACAGATGAGACCCAATAATTGTCGTTCTGAAATTGTCCTAAATAGGAGGACAAAACATTCCAAGCTCCATTAATGGTACTATAACTCAGATGCAACATAGCAAGGAACTCCAATACATACAATATGTTTGCAGTATGATAAAATATATCTGACTGTATACAAAAGATTTCCCATTCCTTATATGAAACATATATTGTTTCTTAATGCTATCTCTCCAATCTGCAGTTATGACATCCATGGTCCTATCCAACATTCCATCAGGACCTGCTGATTAACAATTAATATGGTCATGTAATGGATGACGTCTGCTGTTACTGGATGTACCAACAATTACTGCACCTGGGATTTGTCATGAATGTCTGAATCATCATTCTGAACACCAATGGGAACAATGGTTGTGTAGTAATGGTCCCTAGATAAGGGACGTATCAGATGTTAACTGATAAGAACAGATACTACACTTGATCTTAGCCAAAAGGCCGAGAAGCAATACCAGTTTGGAACCACCAAACGCCTGCGGCGGAGACTTGCGCTATTTTGGTGACACATTGCCTAATCAGGCAAATTGGGGAAAACATAAAAGACTATACTTCCCCAATGTAGCGAGAATGCATCCACCGCTTATGCTCCTGGGTCTGGCTCCCACGAGACACATTTAGACCACTGGAGATTTAATCCAGACACAACAGATCAAAATTTGGTACTCATACTGTCTGACAATCTTTTTGAAACTTTTTGAATTTTAACATTCATTCTGTATTGTCATTGAACTTTCGTGTTCTGTTGTCTTACCACAATATTGTCTGCTCCCACAGTTGTGGTGTTGTCTCCTCGTAATTGAACATGTAAGTTCTTTATTGTAGAACAAACAGCTATCATTGCATAAAACGCCCCCCAATAACTCCAAATAATTCATACCATGTGTTTGGAGAATTAAATCGTCTTGGACAGTCCATCGACCACCACAACTGGTGTCGCTGTCCTTGGCTCCCCATCCGAGAGCACTCCCATCAGTCTGTAATAACACTGAAGACTGCTGAACAAGCACATTTTTACTTCTAGTAACTTGTGCAACATTGAGAATCCATCATTGCAATTCAGCTCAACCTTTTTAGTTGGTAACTGCATGGACCAAATCAATGGCCTGCACGCTTTTTACGCTTATACTCTGGTCTTTGCAGACTTTGATCATACAGAGGGCCCAATTCGACAGCAGGAATGCTGCTATCATTTTACCAGTAACCGTAGCTACTTCTTGGATGGTGGGATAATGTTTTTTACCAAGACACATACAGGCATTTGTAACATCCCCAACCTTAATTGTTGGTAAAGTTACTGACATATCAACTGTATTAAAGACAAACCCCAAATAATCAATTGCTTGGGATGCCTGTAACTTACTTGTTGTTTGGATGTACAGAACCTTAGCCTTTCAATAGGCTTATGGTTGCTGAACCCAGTACTTCATCTGTCTCCCATTTACAATTAACATATCCTCTAGATAAGTAATTACAATGTGATTCTGAGCCCTCATTGACACCAGTGCTGATTTCAATAATTGTGTGAGCAATATGAGGGCTGAATTTAACCCATTAGGTAATTCCTTCAGCTGACCCATCCAATTAATTGAAATACCTGAATAATAAGGCATCTTTTTAAAGCCTAATAATAGCCATATAGCAGCCTTGTGATAACAACTTTGTTACAGTGCTGAAGTGTACTTTTTTAAATGCCTATACTGAACTATAAATTTAAGTTTATGAGTCCCAGAATGACTCTGCAACCCCCATACTTGTGTCTGGGATATATTATCTCTACCTGACGAGTTCTTGGTACATTCAAACACCAAGCCGATCAGATTTAATGCAGAATTACAAAACAATTGTAATCTTACAACCAACCAGAGGTTGTTTCCCCAGAAATTCCATGTGTAATGGAATGACGTTTCTGTACTTCCGTAAATGAACCAGAAGATCTCCTTCTCTTAATGTAGGGGTTCGTATTCATCAATCATAAATCTGGTTATAGCTTGCCCACATAATCCTGCATTTTTTGGGTATAATGTTAGCCAAATGGCAATTTTCATCATACAATTGGGTTCGAATATGCATTGCAGAGTAACACAAGCATGTCTTAAAAGTATTGGACATTATCGACCCATGTATGTCTTCCCCAAATGCAGTGATGCCAACTGAATATCAGCTAGAGGACATACTGGAACACATTTCCTGTCCTTGCATCGTTACACTCATGGGTGCCCAATTACTGAGTTACTGTTGGCACTCTGAGCAAGGCACAATAGACGGGTGTTTTATATATTTTAATATATTTTTTACTGTTTCAGTCATAACAGTTTCTTGGAGTAGGTGAGAAACCAAATAATGTTGGCCGCCAGGTTCATCCATAGCCTCACCAGTCCATACCGATATAGCAAAACTTGGTGCTACATCGGGAACACCCGGAGCGTTTCTATTGTGCTCTGCTGTATACACATAAGTAGGGACACCAGCTTCAGGGTCAGTCTCCTCCTGCCCTGGTACTCCCGAGTCTTGCTCTAGGGAGACTTCATCCAGACCTATGCAAGGCACTGGTGAATGAGATTCTCATTCTTTATAGGCACCATACTCAGTGTATGGAAACTCCTTCGGAGCCTGCCTTAGAATCTCATGGCTCTTTAGAACCCTTGACTGATTAGAGTTTGGAGCATTTTATCTTGCTGTAGGGTCCTCATCCAGACCTAACCAAGGTACTGGAGAATCAGAATCCCATTTTCATAGGCACCATATTCAGCGTATGGAAACTCCTTCGGCGCCTGCCTTACAGGAAGACATACATGGGTCTTGGAACCCTTGACTAAGTCAAGTGTGGAGCATTTTCTCCATTTCCAGCCTCCCCCACATTCTTGTCCACCCTTGGAGGAGAGTTACTTCTTTACTGTTTTGTATTTGTGCATAAACCATATATGTTTAAAATTGTAATTCTGACAGGCACATTCTGCTTGCAGAATATTTGTATTAACCTCAGTATCACACAGGGTTATATACATTTCCATAAAGAAAACTGCATCTGGTAACTTATATTAAGAGCAGACTTTATTTTACAAATTGTGGGTATTTGGAGCCGGCATTTAGCTCAGCCGTTATCTCTAAACCCGATCTAGCGTTAAATAGCGGGAACCGTTAAAGCAGCGCTTATCTCCCGATCTGATCTAAATCAGAAACTGCAGTTCCAGCGCGTTCCATTCAATTACCGCAGTTTAAAAATTCAACAGTGACTTAACTGCGGGTTAAACTTACCGCTGGTGAGAGCAGCGCTCTCCACCCTGTCGGTGCCACATGCGTCGACGTAATGCCGAGCATGCTCCTGGTGGGGCTTCGTCACGTAGTCACTTACGTGCCTCCGAAGTAAAATCAGATGTATTGGTTGATATTCTGAAGAAGCATTTACACACAATTCCTTATGTCAGTTCTTTCATATCATTTGAGATAGTCTATGCATAAAACAGTTGTGAACAATTCAGTTTTGGTCACTCTGCTATAGGAATGATGCAGTTGTCAAGCAGTACAGAGAGCAGAGGATGTTGCCAGGACGAGAGAGAGAGAGACCTGTGACCTGTCCTGCTGAGTTATTCCAGCTTTTTGTGACTATATTGAGAGACTGAGTTTGAGCAAATTGGGCATAGGTTTAAGGTAAGATGTAATAGAAACACGAGGGGCAACATTTTCACACAGAGGGTGGGAGGTATATGGAACAAGCTGAGGGAGTGGTTGAGAATAATTGTAATATTTAAAAGACTTTTGGACTGGTCCATGCTGAAGAAAGGTTTGGAGGGATATGGGTCAAACACTGGCAAATGTTACTAGATAAGATAGGCATCTTGGGCGGCTTAGATGTATTGGATTAAGGGGTCTGTTTCTATGCCTAATGGCTGGTTTCTATGCCTAATGGCTAGATCGCAAACAATGTGTTTATAGTGTCTGCAGCTGTCCCGTTGAAGATCCTAGTCGAGGCCTGGACATTTTACCATTAGTCCCCTTAGTTTGCCTGAGCTTTTCTTTAGTATTAATAAATATTTTAAATTTCTACCATCTTCTTGCCTCTGATTTTTCAATCCTATTAGAATGCTTTTAGTGTCGCCTTACATGAAGAGAGATAAAAAATATTTGTTCAGTCTCTACAATTTCCCATCATTGCATTCTCTAAGTAACCAACACATTAGCTTATTTTATACTCTTGCAGCATCTCTTACCATCTATTTTTATATTAATTCCAAGTTTATGTCATAATCTATTTTCTCTCTTTTATCGTCACCCTTTGCTGGTTTCCAAAAATTATCTCAATGTTCTTGCTTACTACTAATCCTTGTAACACTCTATTCTATTTTTGTAATGGAATAAATCTTTGTTGGGAATTGCAAAATATCCTCTTAAATGTCACCCTCTGTTTATTTACTTCATTAGGGCCTGTCGCACTTTTTTTTAGGCGACTGGCAGCGACTGTCATTGTCGCAGTAGGTCGCCGAGAAAATTCCGACAATGTCTACGACAAGCTACAACAACCTACCACCTAGTCACCGTCAAGCTTCGGCAAGCTATTGACCACCGGTGATTCATTAGGACGTCCACCTTCGACCACACCTATGACAACCTACAACCACACAGGCGACAATCGGTCAACCTACGTCCACCCGCGAGAACCTACGATCCTGTCGGCGACAACTGAAGACAATTCAGTCGCTTGTACCTGTCGCCGGTTGACGTAGGTTGACGTAGGTAGTCGCCAATGGAATTTACTGAAGTCAGCACCGGCAACAACCTACGTCACCTGGCAACAACCTACGTCAGGAGAAGTCAAGCTACGCTCATTGACGTCAACCCATTGTCGCCAAAAATGTTTGAACATGTTGAAAATCCAGTGGCGACCAAAAAGCTACGACTCTTTGGGCGACTGAGGAGACTACTCACGACCATACACCCCGGCAACCATGTGGTGACAGCCTACTCACCTGTAGTCACCTAAAAAATAACCTAAGTGTGAGAGGTCATAAGTTTCCAAGCCAATTTTAGCTATGTATGCCTTTATGCCTTTCTTTTAGATCTGAAACTGTTATCGTCACCAAGTTTCTGTCTCTCAAACAATTCCTTCAACTGTGATTATTTTTGCCAGAGAATCCATTACAATAAGATCATTAAATAATTCTGCCTCATTACACATAAGCAGATCTAAATATCTCATTTCCTGGTTGGTTCCACAATGCATTATATTTAGAAACTGTCGAATAAATTCCAGGAACTCATCCTGTAGACCTCTTTTGCCAGTTTGATTGATTTAATCTGCTTGAAGTCGCCCATAATTATTTCTGCTCATTTCGTAGAGGCCCTCATTGTTTCTAGATACATCATAGTGCTATGTAGCTACTCTTCCATTAGTGATATCTTTCACTTGCTGTATCTTACCCTCGCAATTATATTGATTCTACATCTTGAATTTCTTAAGTCAAATCCATTTCTCAATATTGTAGAGATGTCATCCTTTCGCAACAGGTCTTTTACTTCTTATATGATGTTATGTAGCCCAGAATATTTAGTTGCCTGCCGGGGTACCTTTTAACAATGGCATATATCCGCATTTTCCTATTGTTTCAGTTTGTACCATCTGTTATGAAAACTATGAATTCCAGTAAAGAATCTTTCATTTACTCTTTTTTACCATTCTGTTTTTCCATATTTCGACTGTTGTATGCTGCTTGGCTTTCACCAACATTTTTGTTATCATTACGATTTTGCATCTTTTGGCTTGACCTTTGACTTTCTGAATTTCAAAATGTTTGTGGTTGCCACTTACTTACTTGTATAAAGGACAATCTAAACAAATGACCATGAATACAGGTCTGTATTTGGCAACTGACAAGATGAAGTCAGGAAAGTTGCCAGTATGTGCCCGAACAGTCTGTGGCCCATAGCACTCTGTTGAAATCCATAGCCTTGTGGCTGATAGCACTATATTTAGAGCCCATAGCTCTGCAGTTGACAGTGCTTTGTTTAAATTCCCACTCGCTAAACCGGCCGCTCTGTGTGTATTACCTTTACTTGCCAAGTCTGTAACGATGTGTATTACGTGCCAATCTGCGGATGATGGCGCTTTGTTCCCGGGGGGGGGGGGGGGGGCACCTCGCTCAGATGCAGTCCCCTGCCATTGGTTATAGTTTGATTTTGGGAGCAACTCTATTGGCCAGTACTTACCGGCAGTTATTTCAATGGCTGATTTCTTACCTGTATAAAGGCAGGTGCCAGGAAGCCAGAAGTTAATTTATGACCGAGAGGAGTTCACCGACGGGCTGAGTCGCGATCAGCGCCGCGGACAGAGGTAGAGAGAGAGAGAAGTGTGTTGCTGTAAAACAGACCCCGCAAATTCCAAGACAAGTATTCTTTTTGTTCTCTCTCTTGCCAATAAATCTGATGTATTTTTTTAATTTTTTTTTAAATTTTCTTTATTAGAAGTAATGTACATAACAATGATATAAACCAAAAATAACATAATACATTTCCTGTACCATTTCTTATTTTATACTTTAAGAAGAAGAAGAATAAGATGAAGAATAGAGAGAGTTAGATAAGATAGTAAGTGCGTGAGAGAGTGATCCGGAAGAACCCGTAGAAGCGTAGTACACAAGAAAGACTAAAAACGAAAAACAAAGGAAAAGAAAGGGAAAAAAAAAAAAAATAGAAGACAGAAAATATGAGAAAGTAAAATAAGCTAATATAAAAGGGATGTATCTCCTTCGTATCTTTACACACCCCTCACCAGGTCCTGATACCATTTATTTTCAGAGTTGTGTTGCACCCTATGCTTGTAATAAGTCAATAAATGGAAACCAAATCTTTTGGAAGTGGTCTGATTTGCCTGCAAGGAGGAATCTCGTATCTTCTAGGTGTAACGTTTCGGACATATTTTTATCGTTGGTGCGGGAGCGTTTTTCCCGAATATAAGTATACGTTTTTTTGACATTATTAAGCCATAATTAAGAAAGCTCTTTTGGAACGAAGTCAGCTCAAAGCTGGCTTCCATTGTTCCCAAAATAATCAATTCTGCATTCAGTTTCAATTTTATTTTGAATAATTTTGTAAAAATTTCAATGATTTCATTCCAGGATTTTTGGATTTTTATGCAAAAAACAAAGTAATGTGCTATGGTTGCTTCTTGAATGGACATTTATCACAAATTGGGGAGTCATTTGGAAAACATTTACTTATTTTAGTTTTTGTATAATATAGTCGATGTAAAGTTTTAAATTGGATTAAAATATGTCTTGCATTGATCGAGCATTTGTGCACATATAGCAAGTGTTTATTCCAACTCTCTTTTGAGATTTTTATAGCTAGTTCTTGTTCCCAATCTCTTCTAATTCTATCAGATGATGGTATTTCTATATTTGGGATAATATTATACAAATATGATATTAAATTAGTTGAATCTGCCTTTATATTCATTGCGTCATCTAATGTCTGGAGACAAATGTTGATATTCTTGTGTATATTTTTTCAAATAATCACGAATTTGAAAATATTTAAAATATTGATTACTTCTCAGGTTGTATTTAAGTTGTAGTTGGTGAAATTATAAGAAATTTCCATTTTCATACATGTCTCCGAATGTTTTAATTCCTATTCTTTCCCAATATGTAAATTGTTTATCAATACTAGAAGGTTTAAACAACGGATTATTAACTATAGGGGTGAGAAGTGATAAATTTCATAATTTAAGGGTTAATTTTATTTGTTTCCAAATTCAAATAGTACTATGAATAATTGGATTTTTACTATATATTGTTTTATTCAATTTTGTTGGTGAGAGAAGGATCGCTCCTATATTAAAAGGGGCACAATCCTCTCTCTCCATTACTATCCAATCCACCCGTTGGGCAGAATTGTCCAACAGGTGAAACATTTTTGACGTTTGCTGCCCAATAATAATACAAAAAATTAGGGAGTGTTAATCCACCAAATTCTTTGGGTTTGCACAAATGTCTTCTTTGAATTCTATGTGATTTATAGTCCCAAATGAAATTTGTAATATCAGAATCCAGTTTTTTAAAAAACTTTTTAGGTAAGTATATTGGTTTTGATTGGAATAGATATAAAATTTGTGGTAAAAAGATCATTTTTATAGCATTTATTCATCCTATTAAAAACATCGGAAGAGTTTTCCAAAACTTAATCAGGGCGTTTAATTTATTAAGTAAGGGCATATAGTTTACATTAAATAAAGATTTATATTTTCTGGTAATTTCGATTCCCAAGTATTTAAATTTTTCTGTAGCAATTTTAAAAGGGAATTTTAGCAGATGTGTTGCGTCTTGAGGTTTTATTGTCATAATTTCACTTTTATTCCAGTTTATTCTATATCCTGAAAAGGATCCAAATTCCTCTATTTTTGGTATGCTAATTTGTGATTTTCTGATGTACAGTAGTACATCATCTGCGTATAATGATATTTTGTTATTTGAGCATTTTGTATTATAACCATGGATGTTATAACCATGGATCTTATAGAGGCTTACAAAATTCTTAAGGGGTTGGACAGGCTAGATGCAGGAAGATTGTTCCCAATGTTGGGGAACTCCAGAACAAGGGGTCACAATTTAAGGATAAGGGGGAAGTCTTTTAGGACCGAGATGAGATCTTTTTTCACACGGAGAGTGGTGAGTCTGTGGAATTCTCTGCCACAGAAGGTAGTTGAGGCCAGTTAATTGGCTATATTTAAGAGGGAGCTAGATGTGGCCCTTGTGGCTAAAGGGATCAGGGGGTATGGAGAGAAGGCAGGTACAGGATACTGAGTTGGATGATCAGCCATGATCATATTGAATGGCGGTGCAGGCTCGAAGGGCCGAATCACCTACTACTGCACCTATTTTCTATGATTCTAATGTTTGGATGTGTTCTAATGATTTCAGCTAGCGGTTCTATTACAAGAGCAAATAGCAGGGGTGATAGTGAGCATCCCTGTCTATTGCTCCTGGTTAATTGAAATTTCTGAGACAACATGTTATTAGTTAATATTCTAGCTGTGGGCCTGTCATATAATAGTTTTACTCATGAAATAAAATTCTCTCCCATTTGAAATTTTTGCAGTACTTTAACCATGTAGTCCCATTTCACTTGATAGAAAGCTTTTTCTGCGTACAATGAGATAATTGATAAGTCTTGTTCTTCAGCTTTATATGAATGCATTATATTAAACAGACATCTCAGATTATTGCGTGAGTGTCTCTTGGGTATAAACCCCGTTTGATCCGCATTTATTAATTTACTAACGTATTTACTTAATCTTCTAGCTAATGTTTTTGCTAATATTTTTTAATCTGTATTTAACAGTGTAATGGCTCTGTATGAACCAGGGTCTTCTAAATCTTTATCTTTTTTAGGTATAAGTGTAATCGTTGATTCCGTTAATGTTTCTTGTAATATTTGTTCTTTGAAAACATATGTGTACATAAAATTTATTACTAAACCCATCTGCTCCTGGTGTTTTTTCCATTCTTCAATGAGTTTATTGTTTCTTCTATTTCCTTAATTGAGATCTGTGCTCCTAATTCCTCTTGTTCAATCGGGTTGAGATTTGGGAGATTACAGTTATCCAAGAACTCTATAACTTTAGTACTATCTGCAAAGTTTAAGATGTGTATAAATTTTGATAAAATTGAGCAAATCTATTAATAATATCATTAGGTAGTGTTAACAATTCCCCTTTAGCTGATTTAATCTTTAAAATCGTATGATAATTTTCCCGTTTTTTTCAGCTGAGATGCCAAATGTTTATGTGGTTTATCACCGAATTCAAAGTTTTCCTGTTTTGTAATTTGAGATCTTATAACTTTTGCTGATAATATTTTATTTTATTTAAATTTTAGTATTGTTGTTTTATTATGTGTATCTATAGTTGGCTCTTTAGCATTATCTAGATCCAATTGTCTAATTTGTTCTTCTAACTGCATTTGTTCATTCTTATTCTTTTTATTTTGAAAAACTTGATATGAAATTATAGATCCTCTGATAAATGCTTTAAAAGATTCCCATAGTAAAACAGGTGAAATATCTGTGGTGTCATTGGTCTCGAAAAAAGTTCCACCTGTTCTTTTAAGTATATACCACCTTGTGGGTCATTTAGGATTTGAGGATTAAACCTCCAAAATGATTTTTTATTAGGCATTCCTTCCAGTTAAAAAAAAAAGTTAATGGGGAGTGATCAGAAATGATGCTGTTATGATATTTTGGGTTCATTGTGTAGGAAATTAGTTTTGTGTCCACTAGAAAATAGTCAATACGTGAGTAAGTTTTGTGCACCATTGAATAGAACGAGTATTCCCTTCCAGCTGGGTTAGCGATCCTCCAAACATCTGTTATATTTGTGTTTTTTATGTATGTACTTAGGAGTTCACTAGTTTTAGATTTTGTATTACCCCTCTTTTGTTGTGTGCATTTATCCAGGTATGGATCTAAAACGCAATTAAAATCTCCCCCAATTATCACAATTTAATAATTAAACTCAGAAATTATATTCATCAGTTTATTAATAAATTGGGGGTTATCAGAATTAGGCGCGTAAATATTTACCATGGTAATTGGGGTAGCATGAATCTCTCCGGTAACTATAAGATATCTCCCTTCCTTGTCTGTTATAATATTCTTTGATTTAAATGGTATACCTTTACGAATTTTATTGTCGTACCTCTAGATGTAGGGATAGATGAAGACTGATATGTTTGACCTATCCAGTTTGCCTTCAATCTAATCTGAGCTTGCATTTTCAGATGTGTTTCTTGCAAGAAGATTATATCTGAATTGAGCGATTTCAATTGTGCGAAAATCTTACCCCTTTTGATTGTTTCGTTAATACCCCTTATATTCCAATTACAAAATGTGATTCCTCCTAGTTTCTTTTGATATTGTCTTGCATTTTAAATTACTTTGATACCCTTAAGACATGGTGCAACAGATACTTCAGGTCTCTGGGTGTTGGGAGAGCATTTACCGCTATTAACTTCTGTGGGTACATCCCTTTTAAAGTTGTCCTTGAGCGAAAAGACAAAGTGTGAATTATTGTGACAAAAATTTTTTTTTAAGAGATATTACAGTGTCTAAAAATAGCGACACTGTAACAAATTAGCCACCTAATGGTGGTAGTTACAAATTTGTTGACTTCCATTATTGTTAATACACATTTAGCTGTGCTCCCTTGAGAAATCTTGCAAAAGGGAGATGGGGCCAATTCAAATCCGAAATATATGTATCACAGTTACTGTTATACTATATATACTATTATATAGTATACTGTTATACTATATATTATATATTATATATACTATGTTATATAGTATACTGTTATAGTATATATATCTAATTAAGTCTTCGAATTATCTACCATTTACTTATGTTAACAGTTTTTACATTTGCTTCATATTCAGTCATAATAAACTGCTGGTTGGAAGGGGTTAACAAGAGTCAGACTCCTGGTTGTTTGCCAAGGATCTGAATCTTCTCACCTCTTCCCAAGCATAATTAGAGCTGAAACCGTATATTATGAGTTAGTATTTTAGTCTGTTATTAATCTATTTCCTTATATTTAACCCCCCTTTCCCCTCCCCGGGGGGGGAGTCAATCGTTTAATACATTATTACATTCAACCATTTTAACAGTTCGCATTAGATTCAATTGCTGTTGCTATGTTAATTCATTAGTTTCTATGTTAGTGTAGAGTTAAAATTTTAAAAGACTTTAATTCAAAAGGTTTGTTTTCAAGTCCGTTTGTATTAAGTTCTCCGTTCAGCCGCACCCTTGTTGTTCCGTATTTTATTCGGAATGAAACAAAGAATGTCCTTGAATTCACACTCCAAAGAAGATAAGCTGTCTAGACACCAGCATGAGGGACCTGCGCCATCTTAATCTTTTCAAAAGTAATATTTCTCAGCTTCTCCGTCACCGATATCTAGGAATAAAAAGCCTTGTCCTGGCAGTCGTCGCGATTTACTTATCAGCTATCTCTTTTATGATGTCAGTCTGGATCAGTAAACGCATGTTCGGTACCATAATAGGTAATCCTCATTTTAGCCGGGTAGACTATCCCATAGCTTACATTTTGATTGCCTTTCAGGATCTGTCATGTTTTAAAAAACAGTTCTCGTTTTTTGACGATTTCTTGAGGATAATCTCTGAATAACTTGATGATCTCATTCCCAAACATCATATCCTTTCCGTATTTAATTTTTTTCGTAATATCTTCCACCTCTGAAATGTCACGAAATTTCACTATGATCTGCCATGGGGGGGCTCCTGCTGTTGATTGTGCTCTTCGCACCCGATGTGCCACTTCTATTTTCGGTTCGGCAGACAGGTTGAATACTTGTTTAAGTAAGTTGGTAGTGAACTCACGAGGATCACTCCTCTCCTTTCCCTCTGTCACTCCAACTATTCTTAAATTCATGAACGTGCTTCGAAATCAAGGCATTTACCAGACATTTTTGCCAATTGCCCCATGGCACTTCTGATCTTTCTTCATTCTCTTCATTTCTTCAGCTATTTGTAGCATAGATGCTTCCATATTTTTCATATCAGTTTTATATGATGTAATGGTTAGGTAGAACAGATTCAAACTTCTCCAAACACTCTTCTTCCACCCGATCAATTTTCACATTTAATCCAGTTTCCACAGCATCAATTTGTTTATTTAAAATGCTCATTGAGTCAATAATTTTCTTATTCCCAATTTCCATGTTCTCCATCATACTTTTCATGTTCTCCATCATACTTTTATTCCAAGAGGCAACCTCACAACTTAAATCTCATACCGACTGCTTTATTTCTTCCAGCTCTTTATCCTTTGTAGCCCTTTCAGTCCTTGCCCTTGTAGCTACTTCAGAGGCTAATTCAGAGTTTAAGTCTTCAGATAATTGTTGCTTTTTCAAAAGATACTTTGTAACAGATCTTATAGGACTTTGGACAGGAATCAGTTTTTTCATTTACAAGCACCTTAAAAAAAGGCGATTTTCGCGGCAATTTCTGAAGACGTCATCAGAGCGACATCAAACAGCTCTGGTAAGTATTTTTAAATCGATCCCGATCTCCAAACCGGCTTTTTACGCAAAAAATCGCGAATTTCGGGAGCAGAGCTAAATGCAGCACCTGTTCAGTACATCATGGCGCCACCGGAAGTCAAATCTGATGTATTCTTGACGAGAGGGGTTCACCAATGAGCTGGGTTGCGATCAGCACCGTGGACGGAGGCTGAGAGAGAGGGAGGTTTGCTGCTGTAAGATGGCCCCCTGCACATACTGAGGTAAGTATTGTTTTTGTTCTCTCCTGTGCCAATAAAACTGATTTGTAACTTAACAGAAGCGTGTGCCTTTTTTTCTGTTCTACTAGTCAGATCCTTGAACCTGTCCCCTTGTAACATTTGGCATAGTCGGCAAGCTAGACGAATAGAATAGAAAATGTTTGGTAAAAATAAATAGCAACTTCTGCAGTTGTATAGGCCCCTAGTGAGACCTCACCTGGAGTAATGTGTGCAGTTTTGGTCTCCAAATTTGAGGAAGGACATCTTGCTATTGAGGGAGTGCTGTGTAGGTTGGCAAGGTTAAATCCCGGGGTGGCGGGACTATGTTGATAGAGTGGAGCGGCTGGGTTTGTACAGGGCTCTTGCTTAACTTTTTTTCGCTGTTGCCAGCCGGGCAACCTTGACAGCTTTTTAGGTTGCCAAATGACAGTTGAGGTGGTCATTTAAGACAGTTCGCATGACGCGTGCGATAATGTGCTCAGACGAAGTGCGTAGTTACCAGTCAGAATTATGCTCAATGAAGCATTCACATATTATGTTCAAGAAGGAACTGCAGATGCTGGAAAATCGAAGGTAGACAAAAGTGCTGGAGAAACTCAGCGGGTGCAGCAGCATCTATGGAGCGAAGCAAATAGGCAACGTTTCAGGCCGAAACCCATCACTCTGAAGAAGGGTTTTGGCCCGAAACGTTGCCCATTTCCTTCATTCGCTGAGTTTCTCCAGCACTTGTCTACATTCACATATTATTTCTGCTTCAAATAACTCACAAATTAAACATATTCACCAATCATGACATGATATATATAATACAATGATATGCAGCAAAATTGTAATACAATATCTCAACTCTTTTTACATATTGCAATTAATGCAATTTTTATTAGTTCTTTCCACTTCCAAACAAAAATGTGGTTGGATTATTCAACAAATGATCAACCTGTGTCAGTAAATCCTGGACCATGCACACTACAGATTGATGCAAGCATGTTTTCTGTGAAGGACCAAAAATTACCATGACATGGCCATAGCATGAGTCGTTATTGCTATTGGCACACAAACACTCTGGCTTCCCACATCATTTATCCATAACAAAATATACAGGTTGCAAGGAAATTTCTAAAGGCATTTTATGATAATAGCTGTTAAAACCGACCATACCCATCAGAAAGGTTAAACATTACACTAATTGACAAGAGATGGCCAAAGGACATAACTGCAGCAAATGTTATTTTGGTAATATGTTTAAAGGTGTCAAAACAAATAATAACATTGGGAATTAAAACACATTTGTTTGCATTCCGTTATCAAACATAGTCAATGTTCGCTCTGAAGACCATGAATCACAATAGGGTCACGGGTTATGTGAATCAGTGCGGGGTGGATAGATGGCGGAGGTGGGGGGGTGAAGGCAATCGTTGCGGAATGGATGGATTTAGGCAGGTGAATTAGTACGTGTTGGTTGGAGTATGTAAAATTGTGAAGGGAGAGCACGGGGGATGTCAGTGGTGTTGAATGGGGGATCAGTACAGGATGGATGGGGGGGGGATCAGTACAGGATGAATGGGGGTAGACGAAAATGCTGGAGAAATTCAGCGGGTGAGGCAGCATCTATGGAGCTAAGGAAATAGGCAATGTTTCGGGTCGAGACCTTTCTTCAGACTTCCCCCCCCATTCTTCTTGAATGGGGAGAGAGAGAGAGGGTCAGCGCTCCTCGGACAACATCGCCCCGCTGCCTTGGCCGTCCCTGTCCAACGCCAAAGTGCTGCCGCCAAAGGAGGAGGTGGTTGGGAACTCGTCGCCTCTCTCCCTCCCTTCCTTCCTCCCCCCCCCCCCCCCCACGTTATCAGGACGATAGCAGCCGCTGCATGCAAATCAAAAGGTACTGCTACAAATCCACCAACTGTGCTTTTAAAACAATCTGTCTCGCACGCCGAGGAGGAAGGGAGGTCTCCTTCCACTGTGCGGGAGGAGGAGGTGGTAGAGCCGCTATCGCGGCCACTGTTCGAGACCCGTCATTCGCTCCGACCCTTCGTCACCACACACCTGGTTCCTTTGTCCCGCAATCAAAGACACTAGAGGAATACAGCCACCGCCGTTGACACAAAACATCACGCTCCTATTCTCCAGAGATGCTGCCTGACCCGCGGAGTTACTCCAGTTTTGTGGGTCTATCGGTATAATTGCTTGCCAAGCCGGGTAAAATGAGTCGGCGTTTAGGTTGCCTGGCGGCACTTTGGGTGGTCATTGGCACCCGGGCAACCGCTAATTTCGAGCCCTGTTGTATACGCTGGAATATAGAAGGATGAGAGGGGATCTTATTGAAACATATAAGATTATTAAGGGTTGGGACATGCTAGAGGCAGGAAGCCGACGTTGGGAGAGTCCAGAATCAGGGGCCACGGTTTAAGAATAAGGGGTAAGCTATTTAGAATGGAGATGAGGAAGAACTTTTTCACACAGAGAGTTGTGAATCTGTGGAATTCTCTGCTTCAGAAGGCAGTGGAGGCCAATTTTCTGGAGGCTTTCAAGAGAGAGTTAGATAGAGCTCTTAAATATAACAAAGTCAAGGGATATGGGGAGAAGGCGGGAACGGGGTACTGATTGGATGATCAGCTATGATCGCAGTGAATGGCGGTGCTGGCTCTAAGGGCCGAATGGCCTCTTCCTGCACCTATTGTCTATTGTCAAATGAGATGGCGCTGGTGCAGGCTAAGCATCCCTGCAACAAGCTGCTGTCCTCGGTGCAGCATGCCGTGCTGCAGGTGGGACCAAGAACCTCGAGTCTTCAAGTTCCTCTTATGCTTTTAACGGGTCACGAGGGAAAGGTTTATTGGTGTAAATTTCACGCGGAGGATCAACACTGGAATTTGCAGGATTTGATTGACTCGTATTGTTTTGGAATATATATATATGTGCTGACTACAATAATTTTGCTGCATTGGAAGATCATAGTGGAGCAGTGATGGAATTGCATTATAACACAGATGGTAGCATGCTATTTCCAGCAACAACAGACAAAACTGTAGCAGTGTGGCACAGTGAAATGGGTGAAGGAATCAAGAGATGGGGACCACAGTTGGTCTGTACAGGAAGCAGCGACAAAACAGTGAAGCTACGGGACATTCGGAAGAAGGCCGCAATCCAAATGTTTCAAAACATGTACAATACAATACCATTTATTTGTCACATTGCACATAAAGTGCAAGTGAAATGAATTTGTCAGCAGCATATAATAATAAAGAACACACAAATACACAATAAAAATGTAACATAAGCATCCACCACAGCATTCGTTACTGTGGTGGAACGCACAAACATTTGCCAGTCCTCCTCCACTTTCCCCCGTGGTCGGGCCGGACAAGTAAAGTCCAGAGTCGGCTCTTCCCCACAGGACCGTGGCTTCAGGATGGTATAGGCCGCAGGCCTGCGGTTGAAGATTTAAAGTTCCCGCCGCTGCCAGAAGCACCGCAGACAGCAGGGCTGGCGGTCGAAGCTCCCCTCCGGGGGTGATAGTAAGTCCATACGGACCCACGGTAGAAGTAGGCCGCGGGCCGGCAGTGGTGGCTTCTTCTTTCCCCGGGTCCCCCACGAGGAATCCCGGGCTGCGGACGCCGCTCCCCGGCTGCCGACTGCCACGGGCCAGCGAAACGAAGCGCTCCACTCCGGCAAGCCCCAGCGAGGGCTCGCCCGCTCCCCGCCGCTGAAGTCCCGGGCGTATCTCCGGGAAAGGGCGCGCTGATCCATGCTGTTAGGCCATGGGGGAGGTGACATGGAAAAAGTCGCCTCTCTGTGGAGGAGGCGGCAAGAACGGTTTCCCCTTACCCCTCCTCACCACCCCCCACACAAGACACACCAAGAAACATTCAAACAGTACACTAAAACATACTAAAAACAAAAAAAAAGTAGAAAAAAGACGGACAGCTGCTAACAGGGCTGCCGACTTGGAGCGCCCCCACCGACCCATAAACGGTTAATGACAAGCAATCAGATTATCTCTGGTGGTATTGGTGACGGCATTAAGGTTTGGGACATCCGACAAAACAAGTTAATTTGTACCATGCGTGGTCATACAGACTTGGTGACTGGTTTGACACTGAGTGGGGTAAAAGAGAACATCCCCAACCTCGTTGACCGCATCTAGGAAGCCATAGAGAAGATCCGAAGGGTCAGAGAACAGTCCCACGACTGCAATCCCTCTGGAGGATGGTGGACAACAGTGGTGCACTGAGGACTGACCATTGGGACAATCTTGTTGGCCATAATATTACGACGTTGTATATGCTGATTGGCATCACGACCGCGGGGACTTTACTACAGCCTGTGGGCCGGATGTAACGAGGTAACGCCTGTGGGCCGTATGTGACAATAATTAGACTGTTCGAGGGGAGAAATGTTATTCGAGAATTTTGCCCGAAAAGTCTTTGACCCATAATACTGTGGCCATAGCTCTATGTTTAAGGCCCATAGCACTGCAGCCGGTAGCGCTATATTTAGAACCCATACTGCAGCAGCCGACAGGGCTTTGTTTAAATTCCCATGCGCTAAGCCGACAGCGCTCTGTTTCAACTTTTGAGCGCCAAACCGGCAGCACCAAGACAGGGCTCTCGCTTAACTTTTTTTCTCTGTTGCCAGCCGGGCAACCTCGGCAGCTGTTTAGATTGCCAAATGACAGTTTAGGTGGTCATTTAAACGGCTTGCGTGACGCATGCGATAATGTGCTCGGACAAAGTGCATAGTTACCAGTCGGATTTATGGTCAATGAAGCATTCACATATTATTTCTGCTTCAAATAAAGTCACAAACTAAACATATTCACCAATCAAGACATGATATATACCACAATGACATGCAGCAAAATTACAATACAGTATCTCATCTCTTTTTACATGTTGCAATGAATGCAATTTCTATTATCTCTTTCCACTTCCAAACAAAAATATAGTTATTCAGCGTATGATCAACGTCGGTGAGACGAAGCGCAGGCTTGGCAATCGCTTCGCACAACATCTCCACTCAGTTTGCATTAACCAACCTGATCTCCCGATGGCTTAGCACTTCAACTCCCTCTCCCATTCCGAATCCGACCTTTCTGTCCTGGGCCTCATCCATGGCCAGAGTGAGGCCCACCGCAAATGGGAGGAACAGCACCTCACATTTTGCTAGGGTAGTACACCCTAGCGATATGGACATTGGCTTCTCCAATTTCAGGTAGTTCTTGCTTTATCCTTCCTTCTCCTCCCATTCCCAGATTTCCCACAGCTTACTGTCTCCGCCTCTTCCTTTCTTTTTCCCGCCCCCCACCCCTCTCGACATCAGTCTGAAGAAGGGTCTCGACCCGAAACGTCCCCTATTTCCTTCGCTCCATAGATGCTGCCTCACCTGCTGAGTTTCTCCAGCATTTGTGTCTACCCATTCACACAAGTTCTGTTATCCCACTTTCATCACCCACTCCCTGCTCATTAGGGGCAATTTTACAGAGACAAGTTAACCTACAAAGCCAATGTGTCTTTGGGATGTGGGAGGAAACCCACATGCTTGCAGGGAGAATGTGCAAATTCAACACAGACAGTGCCCGAGAACAGGATCGAACACAGATCTCTGGCATGTGAGGCAGCAAGTCCACCAGCTGTGCCACTATATGTTATTTTCCAACACACAATCATACATTATACATTGATAACTTTGGTTACTAAAAATAAACAAAACTATCCATTTTCAGTCTTAAATCTCTAAGTGACGCTATGTCCCCCTTTACAGTTACTGTGTGTTTTAACTCAGTTCAAGGCTATGGGGGCAGTACATTGGCCATACATTTGCTGTCTAAAATTGCCTGAGACCCGGAATTGATCCTGAATATGGGTGCTGTCTGTATGGAGTTTTGTTTTCTTGTTTATAACATTGTTTATAGAGGACTATGTTTACATAATTTGTTGTGTTGCCGCAAGTAAGGATTTCATTGTTCTAACTGGAACGTGAAAGAATAAAACACTCTTGACTTACGTCGCTGATGTGTGGGATAGAACTAGAGTACGGATGATCGGTGGTCGGCGTGGACTCGGTGGGCCGAAGGGCCTGTTTCCACGCTGTATCATTAAATTAAACTATAAACACTAAAACCAGAGGAAATGTAAAGAAGGGTTTCTATCCGAAACGTCACCCAATAGTTTCCATCCAGAGATGCTGGCTGCTCCATGGAGTACCCCCGCACAATTAAAGCATGGAATAGTCTTCACCCTACCATAGGTACCAACCAGATGCAACTAAATTTAAGGTAGCTCTTTTTTGCCCCAAGAACCCTTTTTTGCTTAAGGCCAAGTCAAGAGAGGTTTATTGTCATGTGTCCCAGATAGGGCAGTGAAATTCTTGCTTGCTGCAGCACGCAGAATATGTAAACATAATACAGAACAGGAGTTAAAAGTTCAGTGTGTCTGTATACTATAGACCATGTATATACACAATAAATAAACATAAAATGCAATAGGCTGTTATTTTTCCATAGTTTGGAGTTTGGTGGTGGTGGGTCCACCAATTTAAATTCCATTTTGAATATTTTTGGAGGACCAGGAAACCAAGAAGCAAGAGTTATTTCAGGGAGTTATTCTGCGTTGTTTTTCAGCGGTCACGATGAGGCAGCGACCAGACAGCAATGGCGGCCAGAACTCCCACAATACAAAGGGAGGGAAAAAGTGGTCGACGCCGACCAGTTGCCGTGGCACTGCGCATGTGCAGGGCCGCACATGCGCACAACCACGGCCGATGATGTGCCCGGCGGCCAGCCATGCCAAGCAGAGATCCGAGACCCGAGAGCCTAGCGCCGAGCAGAAAGCCGAGAGCTAGGGCCGAGCTGAGAGCCGAGACCCGGACATGGATGGCGGGCAGGTGTCCCGGTTGCTTGCCAAGCCAGGCAAAATGGCATGGCTTTTAGGTCACCCGACGGGATTGTAAGTTGCCATTGGCACCCGGGCAACCGCTAATTTCGAGCCCTGCAAGACTGTAGCGCTGCGTGTATTGCTTTGCGCGCCAAGTCTGTAGCGCTGTGTGAATTGCTTTACATGCCTGTCTATGGCTGATAGCGCTTTGTTCCCGGGGGGGTCCTCACTTGGATACAGTCCCCTGCCATTAGTTATAGTTTGAATTTGGGAGCAGCGCTATTGGACAGGAATTACTGGCGGTTATTTCAACGGCTGATTTCTTACCTGCATAAAGGCAGGCACCAGGAAGCCATAAGTTAGTTTATGTACAAGAGGGGTTCATCGACGGGCTGAATCGCGATCAGCACAGAGGCAGAGAGAGAGAGAGAGAGAGAGAGAGAGGTATGCTGCTGTAAAACAGATCCGGCGCATACCAAGACATATTCTTTTTGTTCTCTCTCTTGCCAATAAATCTGATGTGTTTTTGAAGAGAGGGATTCACCGATGGGCTGGGTTGCGGTCAGCGCCATGGAAGGAGGCCGAAAGAGAGGGAGGTGAGTTGCTGTAAGATGAACCCCTGCTCAAACCGAGATAAGTATTATTTTTGTTCTGTCTTGTGCCAATAAAACTGATTTGTAACAACAGACGAGTGTGCCTTTTATTCTGTTCAACTAGTCACATCATTGAACCTGTTTCCTTGTAACAATGCTGCTTGCCTTCCTCAAACATTTTTGTTATCATTACAATTTTGCACCTTTTGGCTTGTCCTTTGACTTTCTGAATTTCAAAATGTTTGTGGTTGCCACTTACTTACTTGCATAAAGGACAATCTAAACAAATGACCATGAATACAGGTCTCTATTTGGCAACTGACAAGATGAAGTCAGGAAAGTTGACATTTTAGAAGGAAACAAGCACAAGATGGTATTGCTGCACAAGATATTGTCAGCATGTGTTATTTGGCTGTAATGCTGTAATGCTTACATCGCTGAAAATGATGCAATGTAACATAGCAAATTTGTTATCTTCATTTTTCCTAAATGTATATATCGCGAAATCTTTCCAAAGTTCTAAATATAAAATACACAGCAAATAATTATTCAAATAATATAAATTAAATGTTTATTTTTAGTTGTCGTGTATTTTGTGCTTACAGATATGAAAAACATGGAACAGAAAAATATTCAGCTGAACGTTCTCCAACAACAGAAAAATGAATTAAAAGGAGAACTTCTGCAACTTCAGAACAAATTACAAGGTTTCATGCCAATTGAATACAATGTTGTGTTTTCATATTTACTAGTAACTTAAAATTGATGAACAAACAATTCTCTCAGTTTTATACATATGCAGAGCTGCCAAGTAGTACGAAATTTCCATATTTTGTACGGAAATGCGATAAGAATACGGATGTACGGATTTGCTTTGTGAATTACGTATTTTTTTTAAATCGGCCCAACTTCCTGTTTCATCTTGCTACTTAAAAAATGCAAGGATATAAAAAGTCATACTGTAACTCTAAAAATTATAGCAGATTAGTATTTTAAATTTCAAGATCTGGATGATTATTTTTGTAAGCTTTGATCTGCCTCTCCCGCTACAGGTTTAAACAGCTCTGTCAGTTTAGCGCATGGGAATTTAAACGAACAGCACCATGGGTTCTAATTATAGCGCTACCAGCAGGAGCGCTATTGCCTTTACACATTGCGCTATGAGCTTTACACATAGCGCAATGGCCACAACGCTATGGGTCACAGACTGTTCGGGGAGGGAGAGGGAGAAGCAGAGAGAGGGAGGAAGAAAAATGGAAGGAGAGAGGGAGGGAAAGAGAGGAAGGAGGGAGAGAGAGCAAGGGAGGGAGAGGGAGGCTTCCAAAATGGCTTCTACATCATCATCTGAAGCTAAAAGCAGGAAGCAGCCATTCAAACAGACGTATACAAAGAGATGGCAATGCATGCACTGTCAAGTAAGGTGCGTAGAAGACATGTCAATTGGTAGTAAAGTTATACATTCTTGTACTCTTACATGGGTATGACCGCACATAAAAAAACAACTTTTTTTTCAGCAAAATGGCACCGCATGAAAATACTGATTTCCTCAGCAAAATACTGATTTTTAGGAACTAGAATACTGCAAATGCTCTGACAATACTTAGCAGCTCTGCTGTCAGTTTAACGTGTAGGAATTTAAACCCAGCGCTGTGGGTTCTAAATATAGTGCTACCGGCTGGAGTGCTATCGGGCCTTACACATAGTGCTATGGGTCACGGACTGTTCAGAAAAATTCTAGTATAACAATGAGTCTTTGGAATTCTCTTTCCAGTGGAAGTTGAGCGCTTTGATTATTTTTCAGGCAGTGGTAGAATTCTGGATAAGCCAAGTGGTGAAAGGTTACCAGAGGGATTGCAGTTACATTGGGATTGGCCTTGATTTTACAGAACGGTGGGTGGGCTCAAGGGGGAGAGAGGGAGGGGTGGGGAGGGGAGGGAGAAGTAGGGAGGGAGGGAGGGAGGGAGGGAGGGAGAGAGGGAGGGAGAAAAAAAGGAAGGAAGAGAGAGGGAGGGTGGGAGGTAGAGGGAGGGAGAGGGAGGCTTCCAAAATGGCTTCTACATCATCATCTGGTGCTAAAAGCAGGAGCAGCCATGTAAACAGCAGTATACAAAGAGATGGCAATGAATGCACTGTCAAGTAAGGTGCATAGAAGACATGTCAATTAGTAGTAAAGTTATGCATACTTGTACTCTTACATGGGTATGACCGCACATAAAAAATAACATTATTTCCAGCAAAATGGCACCACGTAAAAATACTGATTTCCTCAGCAAAATACTGATTTTCAGGTACTAGAATATTGAAATGCCCTGACAAACCTGGCAGCTCTGCATATGTAGGACCGTACAGCACAGAAGTAGATCCTTCAGCACACATTGTTTGTGCCGGCTGTGTTGCTAAACTAAACTAACCCTAACTGCCTGCAAAAGATCCCTCTGTTGCCTGCCAGGGTTTGGTTTATTATTATCATATATACTGCCATATAGTGAAAAACCTACAGGCAAATCATATTATATGTGTGCACAACAGGTAGCGCAAAAGAGAAAACAAATATAGTGCAGAATATATTGTTACAGTAACCAGGAAAGTTCAGATAAAAAAGTATGACTGCTACAGTGAGGTAGATTGTTATGTGCTTAGGTTCCTGGAGCACACTGCCAGTAATGATGGTGGTGCAGATATAATAGTGGCGTTTAAGAGACATATGATTATGCGGTGAATAGAGGAATATAGAGAACAGAAAGACGGAAGGATTAGTTTTAAGAAGGCATCATGCTCGGCAAAGACATCATAGACGGTAGAAGAATAGAATAGAATAGAATGCCTTTTATTGTCATTCAAACAACTTGGTTTGAACAAAATTGCATTTTCTACAGTTTTTTACATTACAAAAAAACCCAAGACCCACACTTAACACAGTTTACATAAACATCCATCACAGTGAGTCTCCTACACCTCACTGTGATGGAAGGCAAAGTCTTATCTCTTCCCTTTGTTCCTCACCTGCGGTCAAGCAGTCCAACTGCAGCATCTAGGCGAACTGGGGCTCTGATGTTAAAGCCCCCGGCAGACGATGGTAAGTCCTGTGGCCATTAACCCTCGGCGGGCAATGATAGGCCCCGGCTCCATGTCCTTTAAACCCCGTGATTCCAGCGGGAGAAGTTGCCGTTGCGGGAGCTCCGAAAATCCGTCTCCCACCAGGGACCTGGAGCTCTCAATGTTCCTGTCCACCGGGCCTGCGGCCGGAACCTCCGAAGCTCCGAAGACGGGTCACAGCCGAGCGCCACCACAGCTCTTCCAACTCCGAAGACGGCCAGCTCCGTGATGTCAGGTCCGCAGGCTCCGCGACTGGAGCCCTCGGGTTGGTCCCGGCCCGGATGCCGCTGACGGCTCCACGATGTTAGGCACCACGACACCGGAGACCCGACAGGGAAAAAGTCAGGTCCCCGTACAGGGAATAGATTAACGGTTTCCTCCATATCCCCCCCCCCTCCACCCCCCATATATACACAGCTAAAAAAGAAAAAAAACTAGGCTCAAGACATACATTTAACAAGACAAAAATTTAAAAAAAGACGGACGACTGTAGTCGAGCAGCTGCCGTTAGGCGCCACCACACCCTGGTAGGGCCTGTTACTGTGCTGTACTATAATATGTTTCTATGTTTTACTCCATGTTTGAATCCGATAAATCAAATTTATAATATACTAGACCAAGTGCAGACCCATTGGGTCTGTTCCCTCAACGCGCGGGCGGGCGGGCCACCAGCGAGGATGGCGAGAAGCATCATGGGAACAGCCGATCTGTGGCTTTCGCCAGCGTGACAGAGCCAGACCGGGGGGTGGGGGGAAATTAGGGAGAGCCGGGCGGCAGCTGAGCGCGTGGACGGCTGTGAGCGAGCGTCAGCTGTGAATGGTCACCTCCGGATCTGTAGAATGCTCGTTCTCTACCGGGGGGGGGGGGAAGGTTGGTGCGGGCGGGCGGGCGTAGGAGTCCAGATGCGGGAGGCATGGCGCAAGCGTACTTGGAGCGGGGGTAGTGGAGGAGAGCCGGGCTGCCAAATAAAGAGAGAGAGAGAAGCGGCTTGGATTGGTCGGCATGTGGGCATTATGACGTCAGCAGCTGGTAAGAGCCGTTTAGATTTTTTTAAATTGATTTTTTTGATCAATTTTACTCAAAATCTGGGGAAATAATTGACCAAGGAGTGGATGTGCAAATGTAAAAGTATAATCGCTAGGGAAATGCTAAAAATGTTGGCGTTTTTGCGTCTGGTTTTCGCGGAGTAACGAATCAAAGGCAAAATGCCGTACACCCACACACACTCAGAGTTTTAAAAGTATATAGCTATATTATCTGCAATAACTTTAAATGCCATGTCTTTGGTATCCCCCCAAAAAATATACTTTGCCTCCTTCTGTCTTAAAAACAGGACAGCATAGGTTTAAGTTGAGAGAGAAAGAAGTTTTAAAGAGGATTTGACTGGAAAGTCTTTTGCAGAGACATTAGTTGGCATCTGGAACTTGCTGCCAGAGGAGATGGTGGTTCAATATAATACAATATAATCACATCTTATAGCTTGTGTAAGAGTTTGTTTGGAGATTTTGGAGCTTTGGAGATTTTGGTATGAATCGTCCATTAAACGTATTGCATGTAAAAGTTATTGTTGCAAACTCCAGCAGTTGAGGGCTGGTATTGCAAAAGTCCAAAAGAATTTTGGATTTAGTTTCAGTAAGTCAACATATTGTTTAGGCTGGTACGATGGAGTTGAGAGGGAAAGATAGATCAGCCTTGATTGAATCATGGAGTAGACTCGATGGGTTGACTAGCCTAATTCTACTATGATTTATGACTTATGACTGATGAATATAAAATAGTAAGATTAAACGAGAACTTACCAGTTTGAAGTTTGAACTTTATTTTATGAGGAGTTGCGATGAGGGATTTTGTTAAGACCCCGCCAGGCACGCATGGGCAACATTCTTCAAAGCAGCGGTGTGAAATCGCAGAACTAGCCAGAAATGAACTAATATAGTAAGATTGAAGAGACTCTAATTACCAGCTGACCTTATAGTAGAGGGTTGGGAGCATGAAATCCCTCATCGCAACTCCTCACAAAATAAAGATCGAACTTCAAACTGGTAAGTTCTTGTTTAATCTTACTATTTCATTTCTGAGTCACGTGAGTGACTTTGTGAAGATTTCAAAGCTCTGTGATTACATGCCCTGGATCACGTCCATGCCCACACACTGCCGTAATACTGATGGAGGAAGTATGTTAACGTATTTCAGACTTGAACAAGCTGAAAAAGAATAACATTATTGTTAATACAACAATAAACCCCTGAACTCGGGGACAAACGTTTAGGGACGGCACTTAAAACTGACTCCGCAAACGTTGCGGGAATGGCCACAGGTTAGTTATGAAACCGCTAAAATGTAATTTCACTGGCCCAGCCCGCTATTGCGAGGACATGATCCATGAACACCTCCATGGTCCTCACCACTGATGTGGATGCAGCCTTGGTAGAATGACATTTTAAAATGTTTAGTGTCTTACCTGCTGCACCGAAAATACCATCTTGAGCCATCTGGAGATAGTCTGCACCGTCACCCTGTGACGTGGGTTTCCATGGCTGACAACAGATCCGTCTCCATATTCCTGATGGCCATTTCCAGAGCTGTAGTTGCAGTGTAGTTTAAGCAACTCTTTCATAAAGAAGTTACTTTATTATGTGTCGATCATTCTATCCAGGTTTAATTCCTGTAGAGTCTGGACCTGTTGTGCTGTGTTCAGTGCCATTGCCATCACCACTTTAAAGGTGAGTAAGTCCAGTGGTAAATCCGTCATAGGCGACCAGTTCCTGAGTAGGGTCAACACCACCCTTATCTCTCAGGTATTATAATATCGTGGTCGGGGAGGGATGGATAGGACATATCCCTCATAGTTTGGATACCAGCTGGTGAGATCCCACTCCAATGTTGAGATAGGATGACAGTGCACTCCTGGCACTGTAAACAGCACTGTAACTGAGGGACTCATCATAATGAAGACCCATGAGGATGCCAGCACATCGGAGATTGTAGCAGATATGTAGGTGATCTTGGTCCGACTACAGAAACCTCCCATATCCTTATGTAGGTCAGGTATTGCTTCCTAGTGGACTTTCTCTGCACGATCTGTATGATGTCCATGGTCCTTTATGTTCCAGAATCTGGGTACGTTTTCTGCAACACCTGACTGATGAGGCAGAATGGGGAATGCATAGAAATCCATTTCCCCCAATGTAGCGAGAACTCGTCCATCGCCACTGCACCAGGATCTGGTTCTCAAGGGACACATATATATATATATATATATCTAATGGTTCAACCTGGACGCAAGGAGGTCGATATCTGGTGGTCCATATTAGGCTATAATTTTAGCAAATATTTGGAGTTTCAACATCCACTTGGTGTCGTTATTAGATACTTGTGACCTGATGTCCGCCACTGTATAGAGCTTAACCAGAAGGTACATAGCTGATATCCAAATATTTCTTTCAATGCACCAGAGCCAAATTAATTTTTCCAATTCATCACAAGATATTGACTTGATACCACCCATAAGGTTTGAATATGCCACCTCAGTGGTATTCAATGAAGATGGACATACGTATGCTGCAGATTAGTGCATTAAGCCCGCAGCCCGTGACATGCTCCCAGCATTTCTGAACAGTCCCAGCCATTGGTGCTTGCGCCGGTTTGTAACACGGCTAATGGGTTTTATGTAATGATGGGATTTAACAATCATAAACATTGCTACTCCAACATTGTAGCTCAATTTATGCCTTGATTGGCGGCTGCATAGGCCCGTAAAATGTCCAGCATTCGCTATTAATGCCAAGATTTTGCTCTTTGCAAGCTTTGATAATGTAACAGCCCAATTATGTAGCTAGAATGTAGTGACAAGTTACCAGTTACCTTAGCAGCATGTCTAATAGTCAGTTCCTGGCACAAGCAAGGCTGTTGCATGCCTCTAATGTCTATTGCTCAGTTCCCTGGGATAGTGACAATCATCTCCCATGCATCCCAGAATGTATATAACCGCTCTCCTACTTTGAGGTTATAAATGCTGCTCTCTCTAGAGAACCAGACCCCTTACCTCCATGGTTACCGGCGGGCCTGACGTTCTGGTTCCTGGTGTTCCGTTGGATTGTGTTGAGGTGCTGCTGACGTGTAGGTCCTTACTGGTCTTTCAGGTGGCCCCCGAGGTCTTGCATATGATGTTTGCCTGCGCACTGCCGGCCTGCTGGAGTGGGTTATCAACCCGACTACCTCCGTCTCCTAATCCAGGTCCTTGACCTGTATCACCAAACAGCTGTCTCGGTAGAGGCGTCGCAGATCCCTTGTACAACCCCGCAAATATGGGGTTCAGGAGTCGGTTAAATGGCGATATTCCGGGAAGCGTTAACTTCATGACTAATATCGTTAGAGCATCCTCCTGCTCTGCTGTCATTTACGTACCGTCAACCGACCTGGCAAAGGCAGTAATCCCCACGTCAGCAATTTCAGGATCTTTGTAATTTCAGCTCCTGTGCCCTAGCCCGGAACTGTTGTTGCCGTAGATGGGCGTGTTGACTGTCGGTACATAAAACGATGTGCAGTTGTTTGGGCCTTGTATTTGTTGACCGCCTTGGTAAGGATCTGTTCCTGCAGCTGGTGTGTAGTGAGGTAGTCTGCTAGCCCCTAATTTGGGTGACCGAGATGAGACTCCGCCCGCCCGCGATCTGGCAGGCTCCCCCGGTGGTGAGTCTGTGCCGGCCGCACATGCAGGGCTTGCAGACCCAGGCCTCAATCCTTCACCGGTCCGTGATCTGGCGGCCTGCTCCAGTGGAAAGTCGACCCCGGCTCCTATAGCGGGGCTCACCGTCTGTTGAGCGATTCTTCCCCTGGTCCTCCCTCTGGCGACCTGCATAATAGGGGAGAGAGAACGTGCCGCCGAGCGGATAACACGTTTACGCACCTTTGCCCCACTGTCCCTATGCTTAGGTGACAGTGGTAGCAAGTCAGGGTCTTGCCTACCCTGCTCCTGCGCGGTGCTCCTACCACTTTACGGCTCCATGGCCAGCCGTGGTGGAGAATCGGGATCTGGCTGCGCAGGGCTCCCCGGTTTCTGCATTCTTATCCCAGCGTTGCGGGCAGGTCCGGGAATAGTGGGCGCTGACTCCTATCCGAAGTCCCATGGCCCTGAGAGGCATACTTTGATGCCTTCATTCTGGTCTCCCATCCATTGTTTCTCTAAGCAAAGTCTAGTACAGAAGCTAACAACTCAAGGTTAGTACCTTACCTGAGGGTCTTTATGAGCTTCCTGTGGAGGAGCGCACTCTCTCCCCCTAGCTCCAATGGTGACCAGAGTATCATGAGGGACATAGACTGCCGCTAACGGCAAGGCTCCCGCCTATGTGTGTCGGGGCCCCGCTTCTGTCTACTACCTCTATAGGGTAGCATTGCCGTTAGTCCGCAGTATACCTGCGGCCTGTGGCGTCGAGTCGGAGCTCCTGCTCTGCCTTCGCTACCCGCGAATGGCAGTCTCCGAGCCCGGACCCTCCTGGTCCATGGGCTTGTCCGACTTCCGGGTAGCGTTGCCGTCAGCCCGTGGAGCCCCTGCGGGCTGCGGTGTAGATTCAGGCTGCCGCTCTGCCGTCACTCACGTGACTCCGAAATGAAATAGACCTGAAGAGCTGATAGTGATTAGTCTCTCACATATTCCAATAGGTTTGGGTATGAAAGGTCAAAGTCCAGTCTAATCAATATTTTCAACAGGATATATTTGAAGTGAATGGTAGCACAGGCTGAGTGAAATGTCTGTTTCAGTCTAGAGCATTGTAGTTCTTAATTTATTTTATTTTCAACTGATTTCAAGGTTACAAAGGCAATCGAGTTCTACTTTATTTAACTTTTGATCATTTACTGGCTTGTCAATAAAGGTGAAAATAACTTTATTTTTCAGGTCTTGAAGATGAGATTACTAGAGTAGCTTTTAACACAAAGCTTTTGGAAGCAGAAAGATTAAAAATATGTCAAAAACCGCAGACAGACGATGAGTTTTTACGGTATGCCCATTTGGTTTTTTTCATAGATTTGTTTATTGTTCCTTCCTTTGCTAACATGATGGATTTCCCTCTAATATAGGAGTGTCCTAATCTTATAACAAGTAAATTATTAGTTTTTTTTTACCCATTGACAGATTATTACATTATTTTGTTTTCATTCTTGGCAT
Source organism: Raja brachyura (assembly GCA_963514005.1). The sequence goes on along the minus strand of OY740795.1, from coordinate 29,628,315 downwards.
GAAGCTGTTCCACAAAAGAGTATTGCTGTTTGTGATGCCATTACTGTTCTGTCTTAATTTTGTATCATAGGTTTTATGGACCCATTGTGCTTTTGTAAGGTATTTTAGGATTTTGATTTGAAATTTCTCATATAAGAGGATGTGATTAATTCACTTACTACATTGCCCTCCATAATGTTTAGGACAAAGACCCATAATTTATTTATTTGGCTCTGTACTCCACAATTTGAGATTTGCAATAAAAAGCATCACATACGGTTAAAGTGCACATTGTCAGATTTTAATAAAGGCCATTTTCATACATTTTGGTTCACCGTGTATAAATTACAGCAGTATTTATACATAGTTCCCCCCATTTCAGGGCACCATAATGTTTGGGACACAGCAATGTCATGTAAATGAAAGTAGTCATGTGCATTATTTTGTTGCATATCCTTTGCATGCAATGACTGCTGAAGTCTGCGATTTATGGACATCATCAGTTGCTGGGTGTCTTCTCTGGTGATGTTGTGCCAGGCCTGCATTGCAGACATCTTTAAGGGCCTGTCCCATTTACGCGACCTTTTCGGCGACAGCCGGCACCCTGGTGACACCCCACGACACGTCGCCAGGGGTCGCCTGTATAGTCACGAGAGGTTTCCTAGTCACACAAAGAGTCGTAGCGTCTTTCTGGTCGCCAATGAATGTTCAATATGTTGAAAATTTTCAACGACCCATGACACCGAAGAGGTCGTGCAAGTGGGACAGGCCCTTTAGCGTATGCTTGTTTTGGGGACTAGTCCCCTTCAGTTTTCTCTTCAGCTTATAAAAGGCATGCTCAATTGGGTTCAGATCAGTTAATTGACTTGGCCACTCAAGAATTGATAATTTTTTATCTTTGAAAAGTTAATTGTTGCTTCTGCAGTATGTTTGGGATTATGGTCTTGCTGTAGAATGAACTGCCGGCCAATGAGTTTTGAGGCATTTGTTTGAACTTGAGCAGATAGGATATGTCTATACACTTCAGAATTCATTATGCTACCACCATCAGTAGTTGTATCATCAATGACAATAAGTGAGCCAGTACCTTCAGCAGCCATACATGCCCAGGCCATAACACCCCCACCACCGTGTTTCACAGATGAGGTGGTATGCTTCGGATCTTGGGCAGTTCCTTCTCTTCTCCGTACTTTGCTCTTGCCATAGCTCCGATAGAAGTTCATCTTTGTCTCATCTGTCCACAGGCCTTTTTCCAGAACTGTGGTTGCTCTTTTAAGTAGTTCTTGCAAATTGTAATCAGGCCATCCTATTTTTACGGATAACCAGTGGTTTGCTTCTTGCAGTGTAGCCTCTGTATGTTCATGAGGTCTTCTGCAGACAGTGGTCATCCACACCTGACTCCTAAAGAGTGTTTCTGATCAGTCGGACAGGTGTTTGGGGGATTTTTCTTTATTATAGAGAGAATTCTTCTGTCAGCAGCTGTGGAGGTCTTCAGTGGCCTGCTAGTCCTTTTGCTGTTAGTAAGCTCACCAGTGCTCTCTTTCTTCTTAATGATGTTCGAAACAGTTGATTTTGGAAAGCCTAAGGTTTGGCTGATGTCTCTAACAGTTTTATTCTTGCTTCTCAGTCTCATAATGGCTTCTTTGACTTCATTGCCACAACGTTGGTTCTCATGTTGATAAACAGCAATAAAAGTTTCCAAAGGTGATGGAAAGACTGGAGGAAAGACTATGTACTGAGAGCTCTCTTACACCTGCATTAAGGAGGCATTTAAACACACCTGAGCCATTACAAACGCCTGTGAAGCCATGTGTCCCAAACATTATAGTGCCCTGAAATGGGGGGACTATGTATAAACACAGCTGTAATTTCGACATGGTGAAACCAAAATGGATAAAACTACCCTTTAATAAAATCTGACATGTGATTTTTTTCTATTGCAAATCTCAAATTTTACTTCGGAGTCACGTGAGTGACTAAGTGAAGAAGGCCGTCACCCCTCATGCGCGTCATTACATCTAACGCATTGCGCAACGACTGACTGGCGGTAAGTTTAAAACCTGCAGGTAAGTTTTTGAACTTATTTCCAGTTTCTCTTTTTCTTTTTCCTTGCAGGAGTCTCTGTTACAGAGTTTTTCCTGCTGGATTTAATTTCGGGGCGAAGTCCGGACGGGCCGCGGGGAAACCGGTTATGGACCTCGGGGAATCCCAGTCTCAGACCACGGGGAAACCGGGACCACGGGGAACCGGCTACAGAGACCGCGGAAGTGTGGCTAACCGGCGGCCGTTGGGTTCGCTACCCAAGTCACTGACTGCAGTCAGTGGCTTCCAGACCGCAGACCAGGAGGGTTCCCCTCCGACATTCATGGGTACGTTCTTGGACGTTTAAACCCAGATGGAGCATGGATAGCGCCCTCGGGCATTTATCCCACAAATATGATGCTCCATCCTGATATAGGTTCGTAGAAGGGACCATATCAGCGCAGGTATCCTCAGGGGCCTGCGGCAGCACCTGTTTCAGGGCTGCTTACAAATCTCCCTCTCTGGAGGGGAGTGCGAGGGGTCAGTGTGTAACTGACTCCAAACTCGGAAGTATCTCCGTGGAACATACTGGAGTACATGCGTATGGCTCAAGGATTGCAATATCCTCGCAAACGAAGGAGTTGCTGCAGGAAGAGTTGGCTTCCAGCTATTGGCATAAAACCCAGAGGGGGCCAGAGTTACAGGAACAGGTGTGGGCTGTAAGATACCATGCACCTGTAAATTGTTCCTGAAAATGCAGGCAGTGAACAGCGCTATCTGGGGTGACATTCGAGAGGGCATGAGAATCCAGGAAATGAAACCAGCCGCCGAATCTGCTCTTCAGGTAAGACCTATCCAACAGGTAAGACCTGGATGAGGGAGCAAAAGCTGTCGGACTAATCAAGGTACCAACGACGAGCAGCTTCATCGTTCCGGCGACAACACACCCCATGCCTCCATCGGCAGTAAGCGGTTCACTGAAGCTGGTGGCAGCTTGAAAGCTGGACAGAGGTCTATCAGGCCAAGGCCCAAGTCGGTCTCAGGAAAAATATGGAATCCACGTACCCCACCAGTACTACTCTCCAAATCAAGAACGGAAATAGAACCCGCTTCAGGGGCCTTTGGGCTTACCATAAGACCACCGGTAACCATGGAGGTAGGTGGGTCTGGTTCTTTCCGGGGTATGTGGACCCGGTATGTGGTTGCTAATATTTACACTTGTTTTTGTACAAATGACACTAAATGATAAATATGAGATTTGTTTATACTGCACAGTATACAAGGGTTCCAACCAGGCTTGGAATTGTGGCCAGAGTTGTCTTTCGAGGCAGGCTCAGTATTATGGCTTGGATTGCCTTTTGAGACGGGCTCGGAAATATGGCCATAGTTGTCATTCGAGGCAGGTTCAGAATTATGGCCAGAGTTTTCTTTCGATGCAGGCTCAGTATTATGGCCAGGATTGCCTTTCGAGACAGGCTCGGAAATCTGGCCAGAGTTGTCGTTCGAGGCAGGCTCAGAATTATGGCAGACATGGCCTGTTCATTGTGAAAGATGGAGGAAGTCGGTTCATCCTTGATTTAAGTCGCATGTGCAGTATAGACATTTCAGAATAGGGAATTTGTTACTGTCTAACAACTGATTTCCATAGGATATTTATGGCATGCTTCAATCTCAAAGATGCATACTATTCAGTTCCCATTCACAGGGATCACCGGAGATATTTGAAATTTATCTGGATGGGGAAATGATAACAGTTAAAGTGTTGCAAAATGGGCTAACTTCAGCTCCCAGGTTATTTACCGAATTACTAAAACCGGTGCTTGGGCTCCTCAGAGCTCAAAAACATTTGTTATGGCCTATCTGGATGATATTCTAAATGCTGTATTTTGCTAATATTAACTGTTTCAGCTGCAAACTATATTTGAGAAATTGAGGTTTCTCATCCATCCAGCTAAATTTAAGTTGACACCAACCAGAGTTCTTGATTATTGAGATTTACCTTTAACTATTAATTTGTCTGTGACTCCGCCCTGGGGCAAGTGATTGGAATTAATAGAAGCCAACAACCTTGTTATTATGAAGCAGCCTTCTATTCATCAAGTGTAATTGGCAATATAGTAGCTGTGTTTCTGCTGTGCAATTTGGGCCTTTGCATTATCAGAACTTACAACGTGCAAAGGAGTAACCTCTCAAGTACCATATAGGTCATTATTAACAGACCTATGCTATTACCAGCTGAAGCTACCAAAGTCACAATGGTGAACGAACAGTATTCAGCATTGCTCCAGTAATTGTTTGGTCAGTAAATCTTCAGTTATATTACAAACTGATGCTAGTGCTCAAAGATGGAAAATTTCTAATGCCATCGCTAGTTACGGAGGCGGATGCGTTTTGCATGAGTTACCAATTCTTCAGTTATTGGTATCAACTACCTATAAACACTAGGTGCATTCTATGGGTTAAAGGTTATTGTGCAAATATGCATAATCTGCATGCTCAACTCCAAGTTGATACACTATGGTGGTGGCATATGTTAGTCACATGGATGCAATCAAGTCAAAGTATCCTGTGATAATTTACCTAACCTCATTTGGTGCTGTTGTATCATCACGTGAAATCAATGACAACACCGAATGGATGTTGGACCACAAACTATTTAATGACATTGTGGATTGATGGAACACTGAATATCGATATGTTTGCATCCAGGCTCATTCACCAGTTGCAAAAATATGTGGCATAACAGTGGCGAGAGATACATTCACGCTACACTGGGGAGGAATGTTCTTTTATATCTTTCCTCCATTCTGCCTCATCAGTCGGGTCTTGCAATAAATCCAGCAAGATCCCGCTTCAGGCTTTTCGTACTGCCTGACTGGCCTATGCAGCCATGGTTCCCGCTAATGTTGGGAATAATAATAGAACTTTATATGGTTATTCTAAACATAAAACTTTGCTAGTTCAGCCGGTGACTTGGGAAACCAGCCTCTGCATGATAAATAAATTCATTCACTTGCAGACTCTGAGAAGACTGTTCCTGCAGCTCAGGTTGTCAGACCGATCCATGTATGTGCTCACTGCAGAGAGCAGGCATAGCTCCAAAAAAGCAGTACATTTCCTCTTCAGGAGATGGGAAGCGTTTTTGTTTAAATGCTCATGTTACATATAATACAGCACGGATAACTGACGTCTTGGAGTTCATTTTCAAATGGGTCTTTGACAATAAATTAAGTTATAGTGCCATTAACTGTGCCAAACGTGCCGTCTCATCATATTTGCTGCAGCGAGTGGGACCCACTCTGTTGGGTCTCACCCTCTGATATCCAGATTTATAAACGATATCTTTAACACAAGTTCTCCCAGGCCCAGGTACACGGAAGTATGGGATATTGACGTTGTGTTAACACTACTTCACCAGGGGGCTCCAGCTACATCCTTATCTATAGCCCGGCTTTCATAAGGTAGTTATCCTCATGGCGCTGGTCTCAGCGCAACGGATCCAGTCACTACATAAATAGCAACTGGACAGGATGGTAACATCTGCAAATAATATAATATTTAATGTGCATGATTTAGTTAAGCAGAGCAAACCAGGAGCGTCAGGTCTCAAACTGGTTTTCATGGCATACCCCATGGACCTTTGGTTATGTGTGGTCACACATTTACAACAATACGTCAAGGTCACCAAGGACCTTAGAGGCTCTAAACTAGCAATGTTTGTTAGTTACAAAAAACCTCATAAGAAGGTATTAGTTCAGACCATCTCCAGGTGGTTAAAATGGGGTTTTAGCTTATGTAGGATACTAATATTTTCAACTCTCACTCCACCAGGGCTGCTATTACATCAGCAGCAAGGGTTATGTACGTTCCGCTGGACCACATCCTAGCGGCTGCAGGATGGTCAAACGAACATACTTTCCAAACATTTTTAATAACCCATTGCCAGACCGGGGTTATTTGCCAACTCTATTTTAAATTCTGTCTTATAGTTTCCCCCTGGATGAGAGGGGTCACTATTAATTTAATTTGCTCATTAAAGCATCAGCATGTTTAAATTTATGTCATGTTTGAATGCATTATTTATATTTCACTCATTCATGGTCAACTGATGCAGTGTGTGACACATGGACTCGTATCCATGGCATGAAATCACAGAGCCTTAAAATCTTCACGTAGCCACTCACGTGACTCCGAAGTAAAATAGTAAGATTAAACGAGAACTTACAAGTTTGAAGTTTGATCTTTATTGTATGAGGAGTTACGATGAGCGATTACATGCCCTCCGCTACCAACCCTCATATCATAAAGGTCATCTGTTAACTCTAGTCTTCTCTAATCTTACTATGTTCAGTTCAACAACTGTTATCTGTGATTTCACACCGCTGCTTTGAAGATTGACGCGCATGCGGGCTGACAGCCTTCTTCACGTAATCGCTCATCGTAACTCCTCATAAAATAAAGATCAAAATTCAAGTTCTCGTTTAATCTTACTATTGTGAAGTACAAAGACAAATAAATAAATGATGGGTCTTTGTCCCAAATATTATGGAGAGTACTGTCTCTTCCACAATATACAGTGAATTCAGAAAGTATTGAGACCGCCCCCCCCCACTCTCCTCCTCCCCCACTCTCTGCCCACCCCCCTCCTCATACCCCTCCCCCCTCTCCTCTCTCCTCCCCCCCCCCCCCCCGTTATTCAAAAGACGAGCAAGTCGTGCTCTGGATTGAAGCTACCAAAGTCGTCCTTTGGTTGCCGCCCATTGCCCGACCGCCCGCCCGCTCCTCTTCCCCCCCCTCCTCTTCCCTCCTCCTTCCTCCCCTCCCCCCTCCTCTACCCCCCCTACTCCTCTCCCCCCCCCCTCCTCCCCCCTCTAACTAAGACATTAGTTAGTTATCCCATTAATACCATGATTTAACCTCTTTTAGATGATGAATATTTTCACATTTCTGTATTTTTCAACTTTCAAGATGAGGGAATCATCAGTCTCTGATGTCCTGGTATGGAACACCTTATCTTGGGCGCAGATGCGGCGTAGTCTGAGGTATTGGGAGTAAGGGATAGTCTTTACAGGAAATAGGGTAGGAAGAAGTGTAGTTTAGATAGCTGTGGGAGTCAGTGGGTTTATAATAGATGCCAGTCAAAAGTCTGTCTCCTGTGATGGAGACGGTGAAATCAAGAAACAGTAGGGAGATGTTGGAGATGGTCCAAGTGAATTTGAGTGCAGGATGGAAATTAGTAGTAAAGTTAATAAAGTCAGTCAGTTCTGCATGGGTGCAGGAGGTAGCACCGATGCAGTTGTCCATGTAGCGGAGGTAGAGTTTGGGGATAGGGCCAGTGTACGCCACAAAGAGGCAGGCATAGCTGGGGCACATATGAGTGTCCATAGCTACCCCTTGGATTTGGAGGAAGTGGGGGGAGGAGTTGAAGGAGAAGTTGTTCATAGTAAGGACCAGCTCTGTTAGGCGGGGGAGAGTGTTGGTAGAGGAAAATTGGCTGGTTCTGAAACGGAGGGCTTTAAGACCATCCTGGTGGGAGATGGAGGTGTAGAGTAACTGAACATCCATAGTAAAGATGAGGGAGTGGGGACCAGGAAAATGGAAGTAATAGAAAAGACGAAGGGCGTGTGAGGTGTCTTGGACATAGGTAGGGAGGTATTGGAGCAGGGGGGATAGGATGATGTTGAGGTGTGTGGAAACAAGCAGAAACAATGAGTCTGCCAGGGCAGTTCTGTTTACGGAGTTTGGAGAGAAGATAAAACCGGGTAGTGCGGGGCTGGGGAATGATAAGGTTGGAGACTTTGGGGGGTCAGATAATGAATAGGCAATTCATTCTGGAATGGTCCAGGAAATGCATTCTGAAAATCTGGAATTATTCTATAACAGGGGGAACAGGTTTTGTTGGTGGAACTGGTGAGTGATGGAATCTTACATTGGGGAATGGGTTGCATTGGGGGACCAGGCCTCCCATAGGGACTATTGGTGAGTGGTGGATTATTGCGTTGGGGGAACGGGTTACGTTGGGGGAATGGGTGAGTGGTGGAAACGGGTTGCGTTGGAGGAACGGGTGAGTGGTGGATTATTGCGTTGGGGGAATGGGGCCTAACTGGTACGACTTGGTCTAGTTAATTTATAAAGTTGACAGTGATATTGGGAGTTAAACAAATGCATTCTTGAGTGCAGTGATTCAGTGATTCAGCCCAACTCCCACACGGGTGCAGCGTTTGCAGCTCTTTCTACTGCTGTCATGGGAAATCATGAAGATGCATATAGATCAACGGTTTACAGCCTAGCACAAGAGGTCCAAATATCCTTTTGGTCATCAATAGGATACAAATAATCAAAATCAGTAATATAAACGTGTTAGTGCTTTGCCTTAACTGTTTTGACCTTTTTTTCATGTTCTTTCTTGTAATTGCAAACAAACTTGTTTGTTGTTCCGTTTTTACCCATGCTTTTACACTTATAGCCACTTTCATCAATTCTTCACTCTTGTGCCACTGACTAGTGCATCCTTCAAACAAATGGGATTGATCAGTTATCTATACGAGCATTTTAAAAGCCTGACATGTTTTTCTTAAAATGGATGGAAACTTTAAACTCGGCATATTGACATTTATCATTGCCAGGGTATTTTATTGGTTTAAAAGAATAAGAAATCTTTTTCGAAATTGTTCTTCAGGCATATTTTCACAGACTTTCTCTGTTAAAATTTACAAATTCAGGACATAATCATATATCCTATATAGATTTACCACTCGGTTTACAATTGTCAATATGATATGAGAGCTTGTTACTGTAATTGGCCGTTCCACCAATTTGGTAACATCACAATTGCAAGCACTTGCATCACAATTGAAATGTTGCATGCATCAGCAGATAGTGGGAAAATGGAAAGTTATGATCGTATCAGTTGCTAAACCTTTGTTTGAAGTCAACACTGAACACCAGTACTTTTGCCTTGACTGGATATACTGGACTATTATTTCACGTCTTAACTATATCTTTCGCAATATGGTTTGGACACGTTAGTATTTTTTGAGAGGTATAAAATCTTGCTGAGAAACTTTATAATCTTGTTACCAACATGTATTCTTCAGATGTGATATACAAACCTCTAAATTTAGAAAGACATGTTTATGTGTGATGAACATTTCTATTTTAGGTTAAAGAAAGAATTAGAATTACACAAAGGTGATGATTTGGAGAGTGTGTATGAGACTCTCCGGACAGAGATACAGTTCCTGCAGATGGTAAAGAATGTTAATGTAGTTTTTAAAAATTTGTTTCAGTTTAAATTTAACCAAATCTTATTATTTTGCCTTTGGTGTTTAAATAAATATATAAACAATTCCAATCGGTTCCCCTCAACTAACATTCTCCTCTGCCTGGCAGTACTTGGTCTCACTCTTAACATCTTGAGATCATGGAGATGAGGAGAAATGTATTTAGTGAGAGGGCGGTGATTCTGTGGAATTCTTTGCCACAGAAGGCTGAGGAGGCCAAGTCAGTGGATCTATTTAAGGCAGAGATGGCTAGATTCTTGATTAGTACTGGTGTCAAAGGTTATGGGGAAAAAGGCAGGACAATGGGGTTAGGAGGGAGAGATAGATCAGCCATGATTGAATGGCAGACCTGATAGGCCGAATGGCCTAATTCTGCTCCTATCACATGATCTCTTTTGACTCATCTCATTTTCTGCAAGTCAAAAGGCACTCATGTGCTCCTGCTATGCATTTTTTTTAAATATTCATGTTGTTCCGAACGTGCCTGGCAACATTTCCCAATTATTTCTTTGCTATATTAACTACTGTAATGGGACTGCCTCTTGCACCCATCTAGAGCTCATTGATTTAATCAACTTTACTTCTAACTTCCACCCTGCCCTCAAATTCACCTTACAGCCCTTTACATGCAAACAACCACTCTACCGCTGCATCACCAGTAAAGCCTTACAGCCCTTTACATGCAAACAACCACTGCCAATCAACTTTTCAAGGTTTCAAGGTCAGTTTATTGTCACATGTACCATTTAAGGTACAGTGAAATTTGAGTTTTCTGAGTTCCTGTCTAATGCCTTTAAATCAGTCTTCCCCTGATTTAATACTGTAACTTGAGGAGCAATCCAATTGTTTTCTATAATATCTTAAAATTAATAGAATTATAGTCATACCAATAGTAACCTCATTATACCTCATATACCTCATCACAGGGGAGAGACTATCGACTGATGTCCACTATAATCCATTGACTCCCACATTTACCTTGACTCCACCTCCTCCCACCCTGCCTCTCGCAAGGACACCATCCCTTAATCTCATTTACTCCATCTCCACTGCATTTGCTCCCAAGATAAAGCTTTTCACTCAAGGACAAGGGCGGCATGGTGATGCAGCGGTAGAGTTGCTGCCTTACAGCGATTGCAGTGCCCGAGACCAGGGTTCAACCCCGATTACAGGTGCTTTCGGTATGGAGTTTGTAAGTTCTCCCCGTTACAATGTGGGTTTTTTCCGAGATCTTCGGTTTCCACCCACAATCCAAAGATTTACAGGTTTGTACGTTAATTGGCTTGGTGTATGTATAAAATTGTCCCTAATTTGTGTAGGATAATGTTAGTGTGCGGGGATCGCTAGTCGGTGCGCCGAAGATCCTGTTTCCACGTTGTATCTCTAAACTAAACTAAACTAAAGACAACTGAGATGTTCACGTCAGTGAATGTGTTTCGCTCCCCTGATGTTTTGGATGAAGCCCTCATTTGTGCTCTTACGCCCCTCCCCCAAAATAGAACAAGGATAGAGTTCCCCTGCTCCTCACCTTTCACCCACCAGCCTCCACATCCAACACGTTTCTGCCATCTTGAACATGATCCCACCACCTTTACATCTACGTGACCCCTTCCAAAACTCGTTGATTTGCTCATCCCTTCCCATCCAACCTGCCCCCTCCACAAGTGGTTTCCCCTGCAACTACAGATGTAATACCTGTCCCTGCATCTCTCTCACTTCAATCCAGGTGACCCTAGCATCCTGAGCAGGTGAAACTGAGGTCCATGTATACTTCTTCCAACCTGATGTGGCCTCCTGCAAATCAACGAGACCTAGTTCTTTCTGCCAAGGCTGCTGGAGCTCCTGGTTGATAACCGTTTTAACTTCCCTTCCCATTCCCATGATAACCTTTTGATCCATGGCCTCCTCCATTGTCAGACAAGGCCACACGCAAACAAGAGGAAACCTCTTATTCCACTTGGGTAGCTTACAACCCAAAAGTATCAGCATTGAATTCTTCAATTTCAAGTAATATACCCCTCCTCTCTTTGCCCCGCTACCCCATCCTTATACACACATTACTCCCACCATTTCCCCACACCCAGCTACTCTGCTTCTTTCCCTACCTTGTTACGCTAATCTTTCATCCCCGAGGCCATTTATTTTTTATTCCCCCATCTTTCCCCTCCATCCTGTACCCCACATCCATCTCCCCTCTCCAGCTGTACATTATATAAGACTTGCTATGGTCTATTCTAACAAATAAACCATTGCTTTTAAAATTTCAATGGCATGGTGATCACATCAGCCATAGAATGAACTTCCAGCTGCCTAAATCGAAGATATGCCTCTTTTTTCCAAATCAGATCTTTATAACTGTCTTCAACGAAGGTTCCTTAATCTTGCTGGCTTTGCCCTGTACTTTAACGGGAGCTTACTGATTGTGAACTCTCCTATCTTACTTTTGAAAGCCTTACAGCCCTTTACATGCAAACAACCACTGCCAATCAACTTTTCAAGGTTTCAAGGTCAGTTTATTGTCACATGTACCATTTAAGGTACAGTGAAATTTGAGTTTTCTGAGTTCCTGTCTAATGCCTTTAAATCAGTCTTCCCCTGATTTAATACTGTAACTTGAGGAACAATCCAATTGTTTTCTATAATATCTTAAAATTAATAGAATTATGGTCATACCAATAGTAACAGTGCTGAGTTATGACTGTACCCAGCAATACCCTGTCCAGATAATGATTAACTAGCTCCCGCACTTGTGACCATCACATTTACATGCAAGCAATGCTATCCTTGTATCAAGCCATAGCTCAAATTCTCTCATCAGTCATATTACATATAAAACACAGCTTCTATAATAATAGGAAATCCCATCTCATTTTCATCACGTCATGATCAAACTAATGAATGTAATTCATGATTCAACACGTATAGCTTTTGTGTTGTGTTCTTGCATGGTGGCACCAAAATGTATTTCATTCTCCTTTCTGTAATCATGAAAGAAAGCATGTGGCGGCACATTGAGTACTGTGGTGGCTATTTATTAATTGTAACGACCCATGGGTCTAGTTATCATTCAATAAGATATTAGACGGTAATCTGCTCTAGGTCATTTTGTCTATGTGGTCTACCAGTGGGAATGATTAATGCTGCAGAACAAGAGAATAAAAGCATGCTGAACAAGCATAAAACCAGAAAAGACACCATAAAAATGTTGTATTGTGTCTTTTCAGAAACTATCACAGGACAACCATCCACAGAATAACAAGTCCCAAACTTAACCGTTGTATGCATCTGAATCTGATTTATCAAATGTAACAAAAGCACATTGGAAAGAGACACCAATAATTTGTGACATAAAATATGGATATTGTACACAAAAGTGAACTTAAAGTGCTGTTACAGTTTATTTTTCATTCACAGTGTCATTATAAATTATTAATTAAACAATCAATTTATTTAATTTACTGCTCAAATCGCATTCTTTGCTAACGTGAAAGAAATGCTGTCGAATTCATTTTCTTGCCTCCTAGCTAATTATTAAATTCACTCTTATGAGAAATGAAGTATCTGAAAATATATTCTAGCCAGTTTTCTCAAGTGGAACAATGTAACAACATTGAGAGGCAGAAATCAGGATTTTAATTTTGATTCCCTTTGTGGATTACAGTGCCCTCCATAATGTTTGGGCCAAAGACCCATCATTTATTTATTTGCCTCTGTCCTCCACAATTTGAGATTTGTAATAGAAAAAAATCACATGTGGTTAAAGTGCACATTGTCAGATTTTAATAAAGGCCATTTTTACACGTGTTGGTTTAGCCATGTAGAAATTACAGGTGAAACCAAAATGTATAGAAATAGTCCCCCCATTTCAGGGCACCATAATGTTTGGGACACATGGCTTCACAGGTGTTGCACGGATGTGTTTAATTGCCTCCTTAATGCAGGTATAAGAGAGCGCTCAGCACCTAGTCTTTCCTCCAGTCTTTCCATCGCCTTTGGAAAGACTGTATTATTGCTGTTTATTAACATGAGGAACAAAGTTGTGCCAATTAAAATCAAAGAAGCTATTGTGAGACTGAGAAACAAAAATAAAACTGTTAGTGACATCAGCCAAACCTTAGGCTTACCAAAATCAACTGTTTGGAACATCATCAAAAAGAAAGAGAGCACTGGTAAGTTTACTAATCGCCAAGGGACAGGCAGGCCAAGGAAGACCTCCACAGCTGATGACAGAAGAATTCTCTCTATATTAAAGAAAAATCCCCAAACACCTGTGCGACAGATCAGAAACACTCTTCAGGTGTGGATTTGTCAATGACCACTCTCCACAGAAGATTTCATAAACATAAATACAGACTCAACCCTGCAAGATGCAAACCACTGGTTAACCGCAAAAATAGGATGGCCAGGTTACAGTTTGCCAAGAAGTACTTAAAAGAGCATCCTCAGTTCTGGAAAAGAATCTTGTGGACAGATGAGACGAAGATGAACTTACATCAGCGTGACGGCAAGAGCAAAGTATGTAGGAGAGAAGGAAGTGCCCAAGATCCAAAGCATTCGGTGGACATCTGGTAGCGCTGTTGCTAGCTGCCTCCGCCAACAGTCTGGCTGTCTTTTTTTATTTTGTTATGTTTAGAGTTTTTTTTTGTTTTTGTTTTATTTCTGCATTTTATGAGGGGGGAAGCGGGTAGGGTAAGGGGGAACACGTCCTTCAGTTGCTTCCTGGCGAGGATGTGGCTAATATCCGAGTCTCGTCCTTGCCCCCCCCCCGCCCCGCGCGGCCTACCAGCTGGATTGGCGTGGCCTTTCCTGCCGGAACCGGACCAGAGCTTCAGCAGCGGCGGCGAGGCGCTGGAAACATCGCGGAGCAGCCGAGGCCTTCCTGGGATCGCCGCTTGGAGCTCCGGAGTGCTGGGCCACTGCTCCAACATCGCGGAGCTGTGGGTGCGGAGCTCCCAGCGTGGGTGGCGCTGACTTTAACCTTGCGGAGTCCTGGGACTCTTTGCCGGGGGTCGCCAACACGATTCTCCGCCCAGCGTGGCCTGTGGACATCGTGAGCCGCGGACTCCAGTGGAAGGTGGCTGACGAGAGGTTCCCGGCGAGAGGGCCTGAACATCGGGCCGCCAGTAGCGGCGACTACGGGGTGCTCGGGAGGCCCCGACCACGGATGAATATTGGGGAACATCGGCGAGGAGGTTTATTGTACTTTGGTTCCTTCCCTCACAGTGGGGAACTTTGGTGCTGCTGTGGGGATGTTTGTGTTGTGGACTACTGTGTTTTGTGTTTTTTTGGGGGGAGTTTTGTATGACTGTAAGGGAAAAATAATTTTGTTGTCTCTTCATTGAAGACAATGACAATAAATTAAATCAAATCAAATCAAAATACCACCTCATCTGTGAAACTCGGCGGTGGGGGTGTTATGGCTTAGGCATGTATGGCTGCTGAAGGTACTGGCTCTCTTATCTTCATTGATGATACAACTGCTGATGGTAGTAGCATAATGAATTCTGAAGTGTATAGACACATCCTATCTGCTCAAGTTCAAACAAATTCCTCAAAACTCATTGACCAGCGGTTCATTCTACAGCAAGACAATAATTCCAAATATACTGCTTAAGCAACAGAGGAGTTTTTCAAAGGGAAAAAATGGTCAACTCTTCATCCAATCTGAACCCAATTGAGCATGCTTTTTACATGCTGAAGAAAAAACTGAAGGGGACTCGCCCCAAAACAAGCATAAGCTAAAGATGGCTGCAATACAGGCGTGGCAGAACATCACCGGAGAAGACACCCAGCAATTGGTGATGTCCATGAATCGCAGACTTCAAGCAGTCAAAGGATATGCAATAAACGACTAAACAAGACTACTCTCATTTACATGACATTGCTGTGTCCCTAACATTATAGTGCCCTGAAATGGCGGGACTATGTATACACGCTGCTGTAATTTCTACATGGTGAAACCAAAATGTATAAAAATGGCCTTTGTTAAAATCTGACAATGTTCACTTTAACCACATGTGATTTTTTTCTATTACAAATCTCAAATTGTGGTGTACAGAGGCAAATAAATAAATGATGCGTCTTTGTCCCAAACATTATGGAGGGCACTGTATTACATACTAAGATTATATTTTAAGTGAGTGTAAGTATGAACTTAAATTGGCGTGTAGAGCTCATTTTAACCTTCCACATCTCTGGTGATCATAGAATGGAAGATGGAGACTGTATGAATGATAAGCAACTCATGAAACTAAGAATGTGATGGATCGAGTGGCTGCTTGAAATCCAACAAAATTATTCCTGCTGAGATAAGCATTTAAGACATGGGTCATTTACTTATCTATCCTAAACTAGATAGTAGTAGGCATGAAGACACAGAGAATGTCTGCTCTCTTTACCTATAAAGAAATTAAGAAACATAGAAAAGAATAATTGATCAGTAGCTGCAAAGATTATGATTCTTACTGCTGCCAGCTATTGCCTAAATTTTGGGAGGGTGTTAAAGTGGTTTGGAGTGTGTGCCATGTTCCTTATACATTCTTTTCGCACTATGTTGACAAGCCCGAAACAAGGCATAAGAAGGGCTTTCAACTGCAGTGGTGGATACATATTTTACTTCAGAGTCACATCTCTGGCAGCACGATTCGCTATCCCGTCAGAGTCAGGAGAGCCACTGGGAGACGAGCTGGCCTCCACGATAAATTATACCAAATCTTTTACAGCGCCAGCCTAAGGGAGAGCCGCGCCAGCAGCACCTGTTGACAGGGCTGCTTAATGTGTGACAGCGCCAGCCTGTAGAAAAGGCCGCGCCAGCAGCGCCTGTGACAGGGCTGCTTCATGTCTCCTTCTTGGAGGAGGAGAGCATGACAACAATCGGTCAGCTGAGATCTGACTCTGACGGTGAGGTCGATCCAAGCGAAGAACGGCAGCTGCCAGATGTCCCATCTCTGGCAGCACAATTTGCTGTCCCGTCAGAGTCAGGAGAGCCACTGGGAGAAGAGCTGGCCTCCACTATAAATTATACTGAATGTGTGATAGCGCCGGCCTGTAGAAAAGGCTGCGCCAGCAGCGGCCTGTGACAGGGCTGCTTCATGTCTCCCTCTTGGAGGAGGAGAGCATGCCGGGTCAGTGTAATTTTGATGCTGAGTGTATAGCTGTGGAGCATACCCCAAGGGAAGAAGGGCACGTGTTAGAGGTACCGTTCCTGACAACAAAGTTTTCCAACCCAACAGAATGTTCCATCCTGGTATAGGTCCATTGGGAGCTGTATCAGTGCAGGTATCCTCAGGGACCTGTGGCAACACCTGTTTAGGGCTGCCTACGAATCGCCCTCTCTGAGGAGGGGAGTGCAAAAGGTCAGACCTAATTGACTCCTGATTCTAAAGCTGTCGGTGGAACATACTGGAGCACATGCATGCCGGCAGTGAACAGCGCTCACGGGGATATGAGAGCCAGCTGCCGAATCTTCTATTCAGGTAAGGCCTTTTCAACAGGAAAAACCTGGCTGACGGATCAATCAAGGCAAACGGCGGGCAAAGGTTCATAGTTTCAGAACGCACCCCAGACGCTCATCGGCAGTAAGCGGTTCACTGAAGCTGATGGCAACATGACAGCTGGGCAGACGTTCCATGCACCCTACCAGTCCTGCTCAACAAGGTGGGTCTGGCACTTCCAAAACATCGGTTAGTGGACCACTCACAAGTTTGTAATATTTACTCTTTTTTTTTATTTTTCATTTACTTTATTAGAAGCAATTGTACAAGGAGAAAGTAATCGTCATAACAATTATACAATTTTCATACAGCTTCAATTTTAACATTTTATAAACTAATAACTAAATCGGGGAAAACAAGAAAAAGGAAAAAAGGGAAAGAAAAAAGAAAAGAAAAATAAAAGAAAGAATTCAGAAAAAGACGCAAAAAAGAAAAAAGAAAAACCCCTGAACTAACGAGGAAGTGAAAGAGGCGGAGATATATCCCACTACCCTTCCCTACGCCCGCTCACCCGACCCTAGTATCAGTTTTGAATTTTTGTTCAACCATTATGATGTTGAAGAAATTCAATGAAAGGAGACAATACTTTGGAAAATTGATCTGGTTTGTCAGTCAAGACAAGCCTTATTTTTTCTAAATGTAGTGTCTCGGTCATTTCTGTGATCCACATCTTCACTGTGGGGACTGTTATCTTTTTCCAGAATTTAAGTATACGTTTTTTCGCTGTGATTAAACCATAGTCAAGTAAAGCGTCTTTGTGATAACTGTTTTTGAAGCGTATCATTCCAGAACACTTCGAAATCTGTCATTGTTACATCGCCCTCAAAAACAGCCAGCACACGTTCTCTCCAGCCTTGTAAACGGCTGGCCTACTTTCTAACTTTTTCTTCTTTTTTTAAAATTTTGTTTTTTATTTTTTATTTTTTTTTATTTATTAGAAGTAAGTACATTACATTTTAATGGTACCTTTTTACAGGTTCCCAGAATTATTAAAACATTCTTTGTACAACTTCCTTTTTTTAGAAAGAAATGAGAAAGAAAGAAGTATCGAAGAGTAAAGTCTAGTGAGTGTAGTGTAACGAAAGAGATAAGTGAGAAAGTGAAGCAGAAAGGAGATTCTCACACGCCACAAGTCGATATATATATATATTTTTTTGTTCTTAATCATTTTGTAATATTTACACTTGTTTGTACAACACACAAATGATAAAAGCATCTGCTTAGAGGCATTTAACCATGTAAAACTGCACAATACTAACATTCCAAGCAAGTTTGGGATTATGGCCAGGATTGTCTTTTAAGACAGGCTCGGAAATCGGGCCCGAGTTATTGTGCAAAGCACCCATGGAATGATGGCAGGAGTGGCCTGTTCATTATGAAAAATAGTTAACTCGCATTTGAACTTTCCGAATAGGAAACTTCTTTACTGACTAACAACTGATTCATACGGATCCATTCTATGCAGTTCCCATTACAGAGGTTATCAAAAGGCAATGATAACTGTACTAATAACAGTAAAACATCGCTAAATGGGATAAACTATTTACCCAGGTTATTTAACTAATTAATAAAATCGGTGTTTGTACTCAGATTTTAAAAACATTTGTTATGTCTTGTCTGGATGATATTCTAATGGTGTATTTTTGTTAAAATCATCTGTTTCAGCCTCAAACTATATTGAGAAATTGGGTTCATCCATCCAGTTAACTTTAAGTTGTTACCAAATAGACTTGTTGATCATTGGGATTTACCTTTAACTATTAATTTGCCTATGACTCCGCCCCGTGGCAAGAGATTAGAGTTAATAGAAACCTGTTATCAAACTGACTTCTATTCATCAAGCGTAATTGGCAATATAGTAGCTGTGTTTCAGCTGTGCAAGTCCGGGAACTGACATTGTGCAAAGTAGCAACCTCTCAAATGACATGTAGATCATTGTTAACAACCTTATGCTATTGCCAGCTGAAGCTACCTAAGTCGCAATGATGAACAAACAGTATTCAGCATTGCTCCAGTAGTTTGGTCAGTCGAATTTCAGTTATTTACAAACTGATGCTAAGAGCTATTGAGCGAATATACATAATCTACATGTTCAACTTCAAGTTGCTACACTACAGTGGTGGCGTGTGTTAGTCACGTGGCAATCAAGTAAAGTATCCTGTAATAATTTACCTAATCTCCTTTGCCACTGGTGTATCATCAAGTTCAGATCGATGACAACACAGAATAGGTATTGGATCTCAAAGTATTATGAAAATATGGTTCAATGGTACCATCGAATATGTACATGTTGGTTTCATGCTTAGTCACTGATTACAAAAATATGTGGCATAACAGTGCGGAGAGATACATTCTCGCTACAAGAAGGAGGAATGTTCTTTTATGTCTTCCTCCATTTGCCTCATTAGTCGGGTCTTGAAATAAGTCAGCAAGATCTCGCTTTAATTTTCGTACCGTCTGACTGGCTATGCAGCCATTTCCTGCTTTCGTCAGACATATTAATACAACCGTATACGGTTATTCTAAAAGACAAAAACTTTGCTGGTTCGGGAAACCGACCTCTGCATAATAAAACAATTATTGACTTACACATTCTGAATGGACTGCCTTACGGCTCAGGTTGTCACATCAATCCATTAATGTGCTCACTGCAGAGTGCAGGGATAGCATCCAAAAACGCAGTACATTTCTTATTGAGGGGATCGGAAGCGGTTTGTTTAATGTTAATGTTACATTTAATATGGTACAGATTACTGACGTCTTCCAGTTATTTCTTAAATGATCTTTGACAATAATTCAGTTATAGGGCCACTAAAGCTGCAGCAAACGGGAACCACTTTGTCGGGTTTCAACCCCGGATATCGAGTTGTAAAAGAGATCTTTGACACAAGTTCTCCCACTGCAAGTATATGCAGTTTTTGGATATTGACAGTGTGTTAACAATACTTCACCAGGGGGTTCCAGCTACATCCTTAGTCATGACACTAGTATCAGCACAACGAGGGCAGACATTGCAAACACAGCGGCTAGTTAGGATGGAAATGGCTGCAGATGCCATTACGTTTTACATTTCTGATCTACACAAGCAGAGCAGGCCAGGGGTGGCAGGATTTAAGATCATATTTCGGCATACCCCATGGACTCACATCTATGTGGCAGGGCAGGCTTGCTATATTATATCAAGGCCACCAGAATCCTAAGAGGTGTGGAATCAGCATTGTTTATTAAGCGACAAACAACCGCACAAGAAAAGGTTGGTTCAGACTATTTCAAGGTGGCTGAAGCAGGTTCTGGTTTATGCAGGTATTAACACTGACAATTTTACATCTCATTCCACCAGGGCGGCATCAACGTCAGCGGCCAGGGCAATGGACGGTCCCATCGACCATATCCTCATGACTGCAGGATGGTTAACTGAATTGATTAAAAAAAATGTTTTTTACCATAGGCCGATTACTGACCCGGGCTATTTGCCCATTCTGTTTTGCGTCCACTTTAGCCTCCCCTGAGGTAGAGGAGTTGCTATTGATTTCTTTATTAACGTAAACCATTAATACATTTGAATCAATGTCATGGTTAATGCATTGTTGATTATTCACTCATCCTGAGTCAATCGATGCAGTGAGACGCCGGGATTTGAATCTGGGGCATGAAATCACAGAGCTTTGAACTCTTCACGGAATCACTCACGTGACTCCGAAGTAAAATAGTAAGATTAAACGAGAACTTACCAGTTTGAAGTTTGATCTTTATTTTATGAGGAGTTACGTTGGTGATTACGTGCCCTCCACTCCCAACCCTCTCTCACAAAAGTCATCTGGTAGTTCTCAAGTTGCTGATCTTACTATGTTACGTCAATTACTGTTACCTGTGATTTCATACCGCTGCTTTGAAGATTGATGCGCATACAGACTGGCGGGGCTTCTTCACGTAATCACCAACGTAACTCCTCATAAAATAAAGATCAAACTTCAAACTGGTATGTTCTCATTTAATCTTACTATTAATGTCCATTCCTCATCCATTAAGAAAATGAATTTTATCCAAGTGCCAACCAATTGCAATACTAATTTCCAAACTGTAGGCAATAGCTGGCAGCAACAAAAATCTTCTTCTTTGAAGGAACTAATAAATTATTTATTTTTATATTTTAAAGTATGTTTACGGGTATGGATAGTAGACATTCTTTGTCTTCAAGGCTGCGACTGTCTAGTAGAAGATACTGTAGATGTGCAAATGCCACCCCGTCCCAAATGCTATCTCAGCAGGAATAAATTTCTTGCATTTCAAGCAACCACTTGATCTATCCCATTCCTAATCCACCATCAATTTTTATTGTGGACAATGGCAGATGGATTTCCAATGATTTAATCAATTTGAAGATATCAAATAAAGTTTGTGAGTTTACATCCACTAGGCCTCAAACTCTCACCATCCATTTAGACCATAAGACATAAGAGTGGAATTAAGCCAGTCAGCCCATTGAGTCTACTCTGCCAAAAAAATATATATATATATCGACTTGTGGCGTGTGAGAATCTCCTTTCTGCTTCACTTTCTCACTTATCTCTTTCGTTACACTACACTCACTAGACTTTACTCTTCGATACTTCTTTCTTTCTCATTTCTTTCTAAAAAAAGGAAGTTGTACAAAGAATGTTTTAATAATTCTGGGAACCTGTAAAAAGGTACCATTAAAATGTAATGTACTTACTTCTAATAAATAAAAAAAAATAAAAAATAAAAAACAAAATTTTAAAAAAAGAAGAAAAAGTTAGAAAGTAGGCCAGCCGTTTACAAGGCTGGAGAGAACGTGTGCTGGCTGTTTTTGAGGGCGATGTAACAATGACAGATTTCGAAGTGTTCTGGAATGATACGCTTCAAAAACAGTTATCACAAAGACGCTTTACTTGACTATGGTTTAATCACAGCGAAAAAACGTATACTTAAATTCTGGAAAAAGATAACAGTCCCCACAGTGAAGATGTGGATCACAGAAATGACCGAGACACTACATTTAGAAAAAATAAGGCTTGTCTTGACTGACAAACCAGATCAATTTTCCAAAGTATTGTCTCCTTTCATTGAATTTCTTCAACATCATAATGGTTGAACAAAAATTCAAAACTGATACTAGGGTCGGGTGAGCGGGCGTAGGGAAGGGTAGTGGGATATATCTCCGCCTCTTTCACTTCCTCGTTAGTTCAGGGGTTTTTCTTTTTTCTTTTTTGCGTCTTTTTCTGAATTCTTTCTTTTATTTTTCTTTTCTTTTTTCTTTCCCTTTTTTCCTTTTTCTTGTTTTCCCCGATTTAGTTATTAGTTTATAAAATGTTAAAATTGAAGCTGTATGAAAATTGTATAATTGTTATGACGATTACTTTCTCCTTGTACAATTGCTTCTAATAAAGTAAATGAAAAATAAAAAAAAAGAGTAAATATTACAAACTTGTGAGTGGTCCACTAACCGATGTTTTGGAAGTGCCAGACCCACCTTGTTGAGCAGGACTGGTAGGGTGCATGGAACGTCTGCCCAGCTGTCATGTTGCCATCAGCTTCAGTGAACCGCTTACTGCCGATGAGCGTCTGGGGTGCGTTCTGAAACTATGAACCTTTGCCCGCCGTTTGCCTTGATTGATCCGTCAGCCAGGTTTTTCCTGTTGAAAAGGCCTTACCTGAATAGAAGATTCGGCAGCTGGCTCTCATATCCCCGTGAGCGCTGTTCACTGCCGGCATGCATGTGCTCCAGTATGTTCCACCGACAGCTTTAGAATCAGGAGTCAATTAGGTCTGACCTTTTGCACTCCCCTCCTCAGAGAGGGCGATTCGTAGGCAGCCCTAAACAGGTGTTGCCACAGGTCCCTGAGGATACCTGCACTGATACAGCTCCCAATGGACCTATACCAGGATGGAACATTCTGTTGGGTTGGAAAACTTTGTTGTCAGGAACGGTACCTCTAACACGTGCCCTTCTTCCCTTGGGGTATGCTCCACAGCTATACACTCAGCATCAAAATTACACTGACCCGGCATGCTCTCCTCCTCCAAGAGGGAGACATGAAGCAGCCCTGTCACAGGCCGCTGCTGGCGCAGCCTTTTCTACAGGCCGGCGCTATCACACATTCAGTATAATTTATAGTGGAGGCCAGCTCTTCTCCCAGTGGCTCTCCTGACTCTGACGGGACAGCAAATTGTGCTGCCAGAGATGGGACATCTGGCAGCTGCCGTTCTTCGCTTGGATCGACCTCACCGTCAGAGTCAGATCTCAGCTGACCGATTGTTGTCATGCTCTCCTCCTCCAAGAAGGAGACATGAAGCAGCCCTGTCACAGGCGCTGCTGGCGCGGCCTTTTCTACAGGCTGGCGCTGTCACACATTAAGCAGCCCTGTCAACAGGTGCTGCTGGCGCGGCTCTCCCTTAGGCTGGCGCTGTAAAAGATTTGGTATAATTTATCGTGGAGGCCAGCTCGTCTCCCAGTGGCTCTCCTGACTCTGACGGGATAGCGAATCGTGCTGCCAGAGATGTGACTCTGAAGTAAAATATGTATCCACCACTGCAGTTGAAAGCCCTTCTTATGCCTTGTTTCGGGCTTGTCAACATAGTGCGAAAAGAATGTATAAGGAACATGGCACACACTCCAAACCACTTTAACACCCTCCCAAAATTTAGGCAATAGCTGGCAGCAGTAAGAATCATAATCTTTGCAGCTACTGATCAATTATTCTTTTCTATGTTTCTTAATTTCTTTATAGGTAAAGAGAGCAGACATTCTCTGTGTCTTCATGCCTACTACTATCTAGTTTAGGATAGATAAGTAAATGACCCATGTCTTAAATGCTTATCTCAGCAGGAATAATTTTGTTGGATTTCAAGCAGCCACTCGATCCATCACATTCTTAGTTTCATGAGTTGCTTATCATTCATACAGTCTCCATCTTCCATTCTATGATCACCAGAGATGTGGAAGGTTAAAATGAGCTCTACACGCCAATTTAAGTTCATACTTACACTCACTTAAAATATAATCTTAGTATGTAATACAGTGCCCTCCATAATGTTTGGGACAAAGACGCATCATTTATTTATTTGCCTCTGTACACCACAATTTGAGATTTGTAATAGAAAAAAATCACATGTGGTTAAAGTGAACATTGTCAGATTTTAACAAAGGCCATTTTTATACATTTTGGTTTCACCATGTAGAAATTACAGCAGCGTGTATACATAGTCCCGCCATTTCAGGGCACTATAATGTTAGGGACACAGCAATGTCATGTAAATGAGAGTAGTCTTGTTTAGTCGTTTATTGCATATCCTTTGACTGCTTGAAGTCTGCGATTCATGGACATCACCAATTGCTGGGTGTCTTCTCCGGTGATGTTCTGCCACGCCTGTATTGCAGCCATCTTTAGCTTATGCTTGTTTTGGGGCGAGTCCCCTTCAGTTTTTTCTTCAGCATGTAAAAAGCATGCTCAATTGGGTTCAGATTGGATGAAGAGTTGACCATTTTTTCCCTTTGAAAAACTCCTCTGTTGCTTAAGCAGTATATTTGGAATTATTGTCTTGCTGTAGAATGAACCGCTGGTCAATGAGTTTTGAGGAATTTGTTTGAACTTGAGCAGATAGGATGTGTCTATACACTTCAGAATTCATTATGCTACTACCATCAGCAGTTGTATCATCAATGAAGATAAGAGAGCCAGTACCTTCAGCAGCCATACATGCCTAAGCCATAACACCCCCACCGCCGAGTTTCACAGATGAGGTGGTATTTTGATTTGATTTGATTTAATTTATTGTCATTGTCTTCAATGAAGAGACAACAAAATTATTTTTCCCTTACAGTCATACAAAACTCCCCCCAAAAAAACACAAAACACAGTAGTCCACAACACAAACATCCCCACAGCAGCACCAAAGTTCCCCACTGTGAGGGAAGGAACCAAAGTACAATAAACCTCCTCGCCGATGTTCCCCAATATTCATCCGTGGTCGGGGCCTCCCGAGCACCCCGTAGTCGCCGCTACTGGCGGCCCGATGTTCAGGCCCTCTCGCCGGGAACCTCTCGTCAGCCACCTTCCACTGGAGTCCGCGGCTCACGATGTCCACAGGCCACGCTGGGCGGAGAATCGTGTTGGCGACCCCCGGCAAAGAGTCCCAGGACTCCGCAAGGTTAAAGTCAGCGCCACCCACGCTGGGAGCTCCGCACCCACAGCTCCGCGATGTTGGAGCAGTGGCCCAGCACTCCGGAGCTCCAAGCGGCGATCCCAGGAAGGCCTCGGCTGCTCCGCGATGTTTCCAGCGCCTCGCCGCCGCTGCTGAAGCTCTGGTCCGGTTCCGGCAGGAAAGGCCACGCCAATCCAGCTGGTAGGCCGCGCGGGGCGGGGGGGGGGCAAGGACGAGACTCGGATATTAGCCACATCCTCGCCAGGAAGCAACTGAAGGACGTGTTCCCCCTTACCCTACCCGGGTAAGACGTCTTCCAGTTATTTCTTAAATGATCTTTGACAATAATTCAGTTATAGGGCCACTAAAGCTGCAGCAAACGGGAACCACTTTGTCGGGTTTCAACCCCGGATATCGAGTTGTAAAAGAGATCTTTGACACAAGTTCTCCCACTGCAAGTATATGCAGTTTTTGGATATTGACAGTGTGTTAACAATACTTCACCAGGGGGTTCCAGCTACATCCTTAGTCATGACACTAGTATCAGCACAACGAGGGCAGACATTGCAAACACAGCGGCTAGTTAGGATGGAAATGGCTGCAGATGCCATTACGTTTTACATTTCTGATCTACACAAGCAGAGCAGGCCAGGGGTGGCAGGATTTAAGATCATATTTCGGCATACCCCATGGACTCACATCTATGTGGCAGGGCAGGCTTGCTATATTATATCAAGGCCACCAGAATCCTAAGAGGTGTGGAATCAGCATTGTTTATTAAGCGACAAACAACCGCACAAGAAAAGGTTGGTTCAGACTATTTCAAGGTGGCTGAAGCAGGTTCTGGTTTATGCAGGTATTAACACTGACAATTTTACATCTCATTCCACCAGGGCGGCATCAACGTCAGCGGCCAGGGCAATGGACGGTCCCATCGACCATATCCTCATGACTGCAGGATGGTTAACTGAATTGATTAAAAAAAATGTTTTTTACCATAGGCCGATTACTGACCCGGGCTATTTGCCCATTCTGTTTTGCGTCCACTTTAGCCTCCCCTGAGGTAGAGGAGTTGCTATTGATTTCTTTATTAACGTAAACCATTAATACATTTGAATCAATGTCATGGTTAATGCATTGTTGATTATTCACTCATCCTGAGTCAATCGATGCAGTGAGACGCCGGGATTTGAATCTGGGGCATGAAATCACAGAGCTTTGAACTCTTCACGGAATCACTCACGTGACTCCGAAGTAAAATAGTAAGATTAAACGAGAACTTACCAGTTTGAAGTTTGATCTTTATTTTATGAGGAGTTACGTTGGTGATTACGTGCCCTCCACTCCCAACCCTCTCTCACAAAAGTCATCTGGTAGTTCTCAAGTTGCTGATCTTACTATGTTACGTCAATTACTGTTACCTGTGATTTCATACCGCTGCTTTGAAGATTGATGCGCATACAGACTGGCGGGGCTTCTTCACGTAATCACCAACGTAACTCCTCATAAAATAAAGATCAAACTTCAAACTGGTATGTTCTCATTTAATCTTACTATTAATGTCCATTCCTCATCCATTAAGAAAATGAATTTTATCCAAGTGCCAACCAATTGCAATACTAATTTCCAAACTGTAGGCAATAGCTGGCAGCAACAAAAATCTTCTTCTTTGAAGGAACTAATAAATTATTTATTTTTATATTTTAAAGTATGTTTACGGGTATGGATAGTAGACATTCTTTGTCTTCAAGGCTGCGACTGTCTAGTAGAAGATACTGTAGATGTGCAAATGCCACCCCGTCCCAAATGCTATCTCAGCAGGAATAAATTTCTTGCATTTCAAGCAACCACTTGATCTATCCCATTCCTAATCCACCATCAATTTTTATTGTGGACAATGGCAGATGGATTTCCAATGATTTAATCAATTTGAAGATATCAAATAAAGTTTGTGAGTTTACATCCACTAGGCCTCAAACTCTCACCATCCATTTAGACCATAAGACATAAGAGTGGAATTAAGCCAGTCAGCCCATTGAGTCTACTCTGCCATTCACTCATGGCTAATCTATTTTTCCCTCTCAGCCCCATTCTACCTTCTCCCCGAAACCTTTGACGCCCTTAGTAATCAAGAATATATCAATCTCTGTTTTAAAAATGCCCATTGACTTGACCTCCACAGCCATCTGTTGCAATAAATTCCACAGATTCACGACCCTCTGGCCACTCACTCACCACCCACTTCACCAGTGTATTCTGATGAAAACCCATGAACTTTAGTTTCATTGGTTGCTTATTGAGGTAAATGCTACTCACAATGGAATCATAGTGATACAGTGTGGAAACAGGCCCTTCAGCCCAACTTGCCCACACCGGCCAACGTGTCCCAGCTACACTAATCCCACCTGCCTGCGTTTAGTCCGCATCCCTCCAAACCTGTCCTTTCCATGTACCTGCCTAACTGTGTCCTAAATGTTGGGATAGTCACAGCCTCAACTACCTCCTCTGGCAGCTTGTTCCCTACCCACTGCAGTTTGTGTGAAAAAAATACCCCTCAGATTCCTATTAAATCTTTTCCCCTTCATCTTAAATCTATGTCCTCTGGTGCTCGATTCACCTACTCTAGGCAAGAGATTCTGTGCATCCACCCGATCTATTCCTCTCATGATTTTATACATCTCTATATGATCACACCTCTTCCTCCTGCATTCCAAGAAATAGAGTCCCAGGCTACTTTCCCTATAGCTCAGACCTGGTCCTGGTAACATCCTTGTAAATCTTCTCTGTACCCTTTCCAGCTTGACAATACCTTTCCTATAACATGGTGTGGCCTCACCAACATCTTATACAACTTCAAAATGATCTCCCAACTTCTATACTCAAAACTCTGACTGATGAAGGCGAATGAGCCAAAAGCCTTTTTGACCACCCTATCTACCTGTGATTCCACCTTCCTGGAAACATGCACCTGCACTCCTAGATCCCTCTGCTCTACAACACTCCCCAGAGCCCTACCATTCACTGTGTAGGTCCTGCCTATGTTACACTTCCCAAAATGCAACACCTCACATGTCTCTGTATTACATTTCATGAACCGTTCCTCAGCCCACCTGGCCAATCAATCAAGATCCTGCTGCAATTTTTCACAGCCATCTTCACTATATGCAAAACCACCCACTTTTGCATCATAAGCAAACTTGCTCATCTTGCCATGTATGTTCTCGTACAAATCAGGGATATAGATGACAGCCCCGAACCCTAATGGGCCTGTCCCACTTAGGTGATTTTTCAGCAGATTGCCGTTGACTGTCAAGTTGCCGGCAATCGCCTGAAAAACCGGGAACTGGAACAGCGACTGTCAGAGTGGAACACACACACAAACACCTTGCAAAGGTGGGGGCCAGGGCAAGCGGGGGGGAGGGGGGGAGGGGGGGAGCACTGTCTGAAATTCACACGGTACAAAGCCAAGGTGATACAGACACACACCGTGATGAACAGGAAGGTTAAGACGGCTAGCACAGTGTACGGTAAGTCCTTTAAAGGAGGGGGGAGAAGGAGTGGAGACACTTTTAAGAAGCCAGACAACTTTTAATAAGCCAGAGATACACAGCTGTGAAGTTCGGCGAGCATTTAACATTACTGGTTATCCTTGATTCTGAAAACACGTGCTTACGTTTTTCCCCCCCAATGAGCCGATGAAAATGACCGGTCAGCAAAGACGGTTAACTAAAACAACCTATGACTACCTCGACTACCTATAACTACATGGCAACTCCACTACAACCCCCCTACGACTACAAGATTATCAATTTTCTCCATGGCGACCAATTTTCAACATGTTGAAACATTTTCTGCGACCATACTGAGGCAGCGATTAGTTCCCAGAATGCGGGACCATGGTAGCGTCTTCGCTACCATGACGGAGACTCACCAGAGACCACCAGCGAACATGTGGCGATCATGTGGCAGGCGCAGAGTCTCCTGCACTTGCCTAAAAAGTCGCCTAAGTTTGACAGGCCCATAAGGCACACCAACTAGTCACAGGCCTCCAGTTTGAGAAGCAACCATCCACCATCACCCTCTGCTTCCTTCCATGAAGCCAATTTTCCATCCATTCAGCTATCTCTCCTTTGATCCCATGCGATCTAACCCTGCAAAGCAGCCCACCATGCGGAACCTTGTTGAATGCTTTGCTGAAATCCATATATACAACATGTACAGCTCTAACCTCATCAACCTTTTTGGTCACGTCTTCACAAAACTCAATCAGATTTGTGTGTCATGACCACACATGTACGAAACCATGCTGACTATCCTAATCAGCCCTTGTCCATCTAAATGCCTGTTTCTCCTATCCCTCAGAATACTCTCCAGAAACTTTGCGACTTCAGATGTTAAGCTCACTGGCCTATAGTTCCCAGCACTTTCCCTGCAGCCTTTCTTGAATAGAGGCACAACATTTGTCACCCTCCAGTCTTCCAGCACCACTCCTGTGTTTAAAGAAGACTCGTAAATTTCAACCAGAGCTCCTGCAATTTCCTCTCTAGTTTCCCATAATGTCCCAGGATATATCTGATCTGGCCCTGGAGATTTATCTACCTTCACACATGATAGTAACTTCAGCACCTCTTCGACCATAACACTGACTTCAACACTTCTTTGACCTCACAATAGAATGTTCACTTCTCAGCTGTGAATTCCAGATTTTGCTTTATCCATTTCTTTTGAGATGGTCATGACTATGTCAATAGCTTCCACTAGATGAAAATGTTGCGCTGCAGAGATAAATAAAAGCAGATTAGCTGCACAATGTGTATTAACAAACCACAATACATAGTCAAATGTTAGTATTAACATTATTACTGTTACTTTCTGTAAGGTGAACAAGAACCACATCAGATGATTAGTGTTAAATATGAAATGGGTTGAAAGGATACGCTATGAAAGAGGAATACAAAGATAGTTACCAAAATAAACATTTCAGTATCATTAGTATTTTCATTAGCAAATATGTAAATTGAAAAAAATGAGCAATAATGCAGAAATTGTTAATTATCTTTAAGCACTGGGCATGAATAATTTTCTGATGATTTTCTTAATTTTCAGTAATATGTATTTTACACATTGTTGTCCATTTAATAATCCTATTCTCATCAAACTGTACCATGTTATCAGTAGGAAGGAACTGCAGATGCTGGTTTAAACTGAAGATAGACACAAAATGCTGGAATAACTCAGAGGGACAGGCAGCATTTCTGGAGAGAAGGAATGGGTGATGTTTCAGGTTGGGACCCTTCTTCACCCGAAACCAGGCACGGAAATCGCTGTCAAAACATGGGGCGGACACAATTTTGTGGCAGCCATGCGCACACACACACACATGTGAGGCTTCGGCCATGGGCCCTATGAACAGTAACATTGGGAGCTGACCTGGTTGGTGACCGACTCCGAACTCCAGCAACAGCAACGAACAGAAGGCGAACAGATTTGTCCGCCCCGAATCGTGGGGCTTCAATCGGCTCGTTCGCATGGGCTTCAACATCGGGAGCCTCGATTGCCTCGAAGCAGCAATGTGACCGTGGGGCAGTGGAAGGTCCCGCGCCGGTGCCGAGCGATGAAAAGTCGCGCAAACGGACCGATTCAAACTCCACTCTATGATCTTTGCTCCACGGACGTCTCCCTCCTCCAATCATCGCGCTGAATCATCATGGTCTCCCCCCACTGCCTGGTGTCTGACGTCTCTCTCGTCCAATCTGCGCCCTCGATCATCAGTCCCACTCCCACTTTCTAGCGAAAAGCGGAGATTTTTAATTGCTTTTTTTTACCGCATTTTAAAATACGGATTACAAAACATGCGGGTGGGGGGAGGGATCATCCCCCACCTCTCAAAACATGGGGGACGTGTGTCCCCTGCCCCCCCCCCCTGGACTTCCGCCCCTGCCCGAAACATCACCCAGTCCTTCTCTCCAGAGATGCAGCCTGTCCCTTTGTTACTCCAGCATTTTGTGTCTATCCATGTTATCAGTAGTCGTAATGTCAATGTTAGAATTACTATTGAGCTAAGGATTATTTCTATGTGGTCATTTTAATCTCAGCCAAATATTAATAAAGTTTTGCCTGATAAGAATTTGAGGCATATGTACAAACTTTAATATTTCATTTATTTTGCCTAATTTATGTTACTGTGATGGAATTGATTTTAGCTGGTATATTTTGCCTCTGTAACAGATTATTTCTCCCTCTCTGTATAAGATTCCGTATGAATTCCAATGAACAAATTTGTCTTTCTGCAAGATTTGTGGTTGCCATTATTTTCCTCACATAATACAACGAGAGACGCCTTCTTAATCTAAATTTATTATTCCTCCATTGTGTCCGGAAATGTGGCTGACGGGCAAGACTTCAGGTCAGACTGAAGCGCAGGGGACTTAAGACCCCCTCTCCCTACCATCCTCCTGGCCAATGTACAGTCCCTTGAAAACAAAGTGGAGGACTTAAGGGCAAGGCTGCTTTACCAAAGAGAGCTGAGGGAATGTACTGTTTCACAGAGACATAGCTCACCCCCAGCTCCCCAGACTCAGCAATCCAGCCTTAAGGTTTCTCCATCCATCGCATGAACCATACACTGGCATCTTGGAAAGGGAGAGGAGGGGGCGTCTGCCTCATGGTCAACTCTGCGTGGTGCTCAGACGTGGCAGTCCTATCCAACTCATGCTCTCCACACCTGGAACACCTTGCTGTGAAGTGTTGTCCCTTCTACCTACCGAGGAAATTCGCCTTCATCATCCTGACCTCGGTCTACATCCCTCCCCAGGCAGATGTCCATCTGGCACTGGGGGAGCTGCGCGCCGTGGTCAACAAACACCAGACAGCTTACCCCGAGGCATTTACCACCATAGCCGGGGATTTCATCAAAGCCAACCTTAAGAACCCTAACTTCCACCAACATGTCTCCTGCAGCACCAGAGAACCAAACGCCCTTGACCACTGCTACACGACCATCAAGGGTGCGTATTGCTCTATCCCTCATCCTCACTTCGGTAAAACTGACCATACTGCGGGGGCTGCTTCTTCCTTTTTGTTGGCAGCCTTTTTGAGGCAGTGACTGTGATGGATCCCCTCGATGGGGGAGGGGGGGGGGGGGGTTGGGGTAGGGGCAGGGGCAGAGGAACAACTCCAAGACTGTTTGAAGTCTGTAGACTGGGCAATGTTCAGGGACTCGGCAACGGACCTGAATGAATACGCCACAGTCGCTACAGACTTCATAAATGTGTGGAGGACTGCATCCCAACAAAAACCTTCTGAGTGTTTCCTAACCAGAAGCCTTGGATGAACCATGAGATCCACATTCTTCTGAAGACCAGATCCCAGGCATTCAGGTCTGGAGATACAGAGGTCTAAAAGAATTCCAGATACAACCTTGGTAAGGTCATCAAAAAGGCCAAAAGGAACTTCTGCTCCAAGCTGGAAGATGAGACGGATGTTCGGCAACTGTGGCGGGGCTTGAATGCAATCACCTCCTACAAGGCGAAATCAGGAAGTAGCTCAAATGTCAGCGAAGCATCGCTCCCTGACGAGCTCAATGCATTTTACGCACGCTTTGATAGGGAGAACACTGATGTGCCTTCCCGAGCCCCCATTCGCCGTGATGGTATTCTGACATCACAGAGGCCGACGTCAGACAATCCTTCAGAGGGGTGAACCCTCGGAAAGTGTCTGGACCTGATGGTATACCCGGGCGTGTTTTAAAAACCTGTGCGGACAAACTGGCTGGACTTTTTACGGACATTTTCAACCTCTCACTTCTGAGGTCTGAGGTTCCCACCTGCTTTAAAAGGGCATCAATAATACCGGTGCCCAGGAAGTGCAATGTGACATGCCTCAATGACTATCGACCAGTGGCACTAATGTCTGTGGTGATGAAGTGCTTTGAGGGGCTGATCATGGCACAAATTAACTCATACCTCGACAAAAACCTGGACCCACAGCAGTTCACATACTGCCACAACAGATCAATGGTGGATGCAATCCCACTGGCTCTCCACTCCGCTCTGGATCACTTGGACAACAAAAGCTTATATGTCAGGCTGTTATTCAGCTCAGCATTTAATACCATCATCCCTACCAAGCTCTCAGATCTGGGTCTCTGCGCATCCCTCTGCAATTAGTTCCTCAACTTCCTCATTCACAGACCACAGTCTGTCCATATTGGTGGAAATGTGGCATCCTTGATAACAATCAGCACAGGAGCACCTCATGGCTGCATGCTCAGCCCCCTGCTGTACTCACTCTATATTCGTGACTGCATAGCCGGACATAGTGCGAACTCCATCATCAAGTTCGCCGACGACACCACTGTTGTGGGCCGTATCACTGATGGGAACGAGTCAGAGTATAGAAGTGAGATCGACCGATTGACCAAATGGTGCAAACACAATAACCTGGCTCTCAACACCAGCAAAACCAAGGAACTGATTGTGGACTTTGGAAGGGGTAGGATTGGGACCCACAGTCCCGTTTATATCAACGGGTCGATGGTGGAAAGGGTCAAGAACTTCAAATTCCAGGGCGTGCATATTTCCGAAGATCTCTCCAGGTCCCAGAACACTGATGTAATCATAAAGAAAGCACATCAGCGCCTCTACTTCCTGAGAAGATTACGGAGAGCCGGTATGTCAAGGAGGACTCTCTCGAACTGCTACAGGTGCACAGTAGAGAGCATGCTGACCGGTTGCATCGTGGCTTGGTACGGCAACTTGAGCGTCCAGGAGCGGAAAAGGCTGCAAACAGTTTTAAACACTGCCCAGTCCATCATCGGCTCTGACCTCCCTACCATCGAGGGGATCCATCGCAGTCACTGCCTCAAAAAGGCTGCCAACATCATCAAGGACCTACACCATCCTGGTCATACTCATCTCTCCGCTGCCATCAGGTAGAAGGTACAGGAGCCTGAAATCTGCAACGTCCAGGTTCAGGAACAGCTTCTTCCCCACAGCCTTCACTCTATTAAACACGTTCAAACAACCTCTGAACTATAACAGCCTATTGCGCTTTAACTGTTTATTTATGTATGTACATACATATTCTATGTTATTTGGACACACTGATCTATTCTGTATTTATGCCTACAATATTCTGTTGTGCTGCAGCAAGCAAGAATTTCATTATCCTATCTGGGACACATGACAATAAACTCTCTTGACTTGACTTGTGCTCTATGTCCTTCAATCTATGTAACTTTTGTCATACTAATGTACTGTATTTGTTCAGCTGAACATTTTCCTTATCTCCACATAGGAATTTGTGCTCTTCCATCACTTTTGCCGCAACATCCATTTCTTGACCCAATGCTTTCCCCTGCATAGTGAATTCTTTCTTCAGGTTCAGAATTCTGAACCCCCACCCCTCTATTCTTTACGCTCTTTAAATCTTTACATTGGGAAAGACCTGTGTGGCATTGGTCATCTCAATTTTGCTACTTTTCTCTTTAACTAACTTCATGATCCTTGAGTGTACAGCACCATCTTCTCTCACTGGTAATCCAAAAAAGTCATTAAACTGTTGTCATTATAAAAGTAAGATGAAGATGGGATTTAAAAAAAGTAACATATAATGAAACTGAAGATGAAGTAAATAAACAGCAAATTAATAATGCTCAGTAGTTGACAAATTTGACATCATTGCTCTTTTTAAATAAAGCCTTATCTATTAGTTTATGGAATACCTCCAAGCAAATGGGTGTACTTTATTAATATGATTACGTACAATTAATTTTGAATAATACTGTAATATCTATCCTGATGGTGATTACTCATTTAAAGGACTCAGATAAATAAACAAAATACCTTCCATTGTCAAATGAAATGATTGAAGGTCATGTGGGCAGCTCACCATTCACCATATTAATTAATAGTTTGCTTCAGACCCGCAAAGTTTATGTTATGTTTTTTGTTGAGGGGTAACTTGATTCAGACTTTCATTTATTCCATTTCTGCATTGAGCTGGAACTGAACATGCAAGAAAAGGAAGCCCATCAATCATAATTGTTTGTTTCTAATAATAATTTATTTATAACATTTATGAAACGTGTTTCTAAAAATGAAAATTATTGCAACCAGCACATTGAAATGTCAGAACAATTTTTATGATATATCATATTCGGTACCTGGTGTTCATTATGAACTACATAACATGGCAGTTGTTTTGTGAATGTAATTCCCACTCATGCAGTCATCTTACTCAGCCAATTAGACATTTTCTTGTGTATTTCTGAATGCCCAATGTGAAAAATATACATCTTCTAAATGTGCTGGGACACATCCTCAATAATGTGATCTGGGGGTCATCGGGTGTTTCGGATCTCACAACATCAGACACCCTCGTCCAGGCGACCCAGACGGGGTTGATCAGGCCCCGACTTGCGTCCCAACAACAACCGCCCATGGATTAGCCCTCTTAATAACTACTCTGCAGGGGTTGGGAGATTCTAGTGTGTGGAGGGACTGGGCTCTTGGGTGTAACCCAGTCTATTCTTGGTTGTAACCCAGTCTATTCCTAGGTGCCATTGGCTGAGTCAGGCTTCAGTGTGAAAAATATACAGCTTCTCGATGCGCTGGGACGCATCCTCAGTGACCAAAAGTCCAGTGAGGATTTAACAATTTCTCATGCTTCAGATCGTGCATGCTCTTTCAATGCACGTTTTTCACTTTGGCTCCTTTTGCATAATAACTATGTTGTTCACAAAATAGGCTCTCCAACTGTTTCCAGTCGATCACAGGTAGTCAAGTTTAGCTTCCACTCTGTCCTTAAATTCACGTGGAGTAGTCTAATACTTAATTTCCTGGATCTTTCTGCCTCGATATCTATAATGAACCTACAGACCCCTACAACTTACACAACAATACCTCCTCCCACCCTGGCACCTATAACTATGTCATCCCTTTCTCTCTATCCATCCATGTCCATTCTCAATATGACACTGTTCGAGGACATCTAAAATATCCTCAAGGAAATGTAGCTTCCCCTCTGCTATGGATGACAAAGCCATGCATGCATTTCCCACACCTGCTTTCACACCACTTCTCCTGAGACAGAACAATTCTCGTGGACCACTAGCTTTCACATTCACCCTATCATCCTTTGCCACATCTGCCAGCTCTGTCAGAATCCCACCATCAGTCCCATCTTCCCTCCCTCCCTTTCTGCTTTCTACTGCAACTGATCCCCCTGACTCCCTGGACTGCTCATCCCGTTCCACCCACCCCTGACACTCTCCCCTACAACTTTGGGATGTACAACAGTTGTCCTGATGCTTCCTCCCTCACCACCTCTAGGGATCTCAACAGCACTTCCAAGTGAGGCAGAGTTTCATGTTCACCTCGACCAACCTGGTTGATTGCATTCAGAGCTTATAAAGTGGCTTCCTCTACATTAGCAAGACCAAGCATATACTAGATTCCTCTTTTGCAGAGCATTTGGCCTCTGTCCACATCAGCCATCTTAAGCTTCTGGGTGCTGAGAGCATTCTGGCTAGTAGACTTGGGTAGCCTACAGCCCAATAATATGATTTTTTTTTGGTTTAGATCACACAATCTCCTACCTTTTACACCCCGGATCTCTCCATTTGATCACTATTTCCATTCCTGCTCCCCTCATTGCCTAGACTCTTCATCCTCCCCCATCTGGTATTATCTATTCATCACCAACATACCCAGCTACTTGGGTGTCTACCTGGGTTACAGCCGAGCGGTAAGAATATTAATTTCTCTAACCAAGTAACCCCAGCATTCCCCCTCTCTCTCTATCCCTCCCCAACCGAAGTCGCACCAGCTTCTTGGTTTCACCCAACAAACAGCCTGTTTCCTTAATCATCGTTACTTTTTTACATATCTTTCATTCATTGTTCTTTATCTCTCTACATTATCTATATTAAAATTTCACTGTACCTTAATTGGTACATGTGACAATAAACTGACCTCGACCTCGCTATGTCCCGTTTCCCTTTTCCCTAACTAGTCTGAAGAAGGGTTTCGAACCAAAACGTCACCCATTCC